>JAKSZU010000007.1:137257119-137857119 GCA_026018925.1 Tupaia tana
TGGGGGGGGCGGTGATAGAGCACAAAAGAAGGAGGGTAGTCACTTCCTAATTGAAGTGTGACCACTGCTGAGCACAATTGATGTCTCAGTTTGGAATGGGGCTTTATTTTCCAAGAGCTAAAGGTCCATGCAATAAGAAGCTTCTTCTGAAAGACAAACTAAGTTTACCAAGGGCTCATTATGAATATTTGGTTTCCAGTTCAAGGAGGTTCACTCCCTGTTCCCACTGCCATGAAGGATTAAAAAAAAAGTGAAAGCTTAAACAAAGCTTAGCAATCCTCAAAACCAACCGTATTTTACAGATGAGGAAACTAGAATAGAGAGGTAATTACTCACCCAATGTCATATACCAGATGCACAGAGCCAAGACCAGAAGCTTCCAGAAGTTTTCACCCCCTTAGCCCAGCAATTTTCACAATAACAATCCCCGAGTCCAAGATCTCATCTTGAGTACCTAGTGGAACATAGTCTGTGGAAAGCTGTCAGCCTCAAAGGGGACATTGCTTCTCTGGCTGTAGATTTGTATAACCTTTCTGGACAACACAAGCACTCCCTTTCTTCCAGAAAAATTCCATCTTAAGAATTATATTCTAGGGGGGACCAGCAGGTGGCGTGGTGGTTAAGGTGCTGGACACTCCCACATGGCCGACTGGGGTTCAAGTCCTGAATCTGGTGGCTTGCTTTCTCACTTCCTCTCTCTCACTCTCACCCTCTGTCTCTCTCTGATCAAATTAAAAAATAAATGAATGAATAAATTAAAAATAAAATAAATAATTATTTTTAAAAAAAGAATTATATTCTAGGGACCAGCAGGTGGTGTGGTGGTCGGGGCACTGGACTCCCACATGGCCAACCACATTTCGTGTTCTAGACCTGGCAGCTCGCTTTCTCACTTTCTTTCTCTCCATCTCTCTCTGGTGAGTACACGTGTTTTATAGCAAATTTTAAATAATAATGAATACAAATCCTAAAAAAGAAATATATTCTAAAGAATAGAGATGTATATAAAGTTATATGTAAAAAATAGCTTAGCAATGAATTATATGGAAAAAAAGCCTAATGTCTAAAATAATGGATTCATTAAATAAATTATGAAATATTCAAGTGATGTAGAGAATACTATGAAATAATTCAAATAATTTGATAAAAGAATATTTGTGAATATAGGAAAAGAGAAAATAATATTGCTAAAAAGAAAAAAATCCCTCATAATTATATATATAATATGATACCAACCTTTATTTTTTTTTTAAGTTTTTTTCTTCCATGGGAGAGGGAGACTAAGAGAGAAAGAGAGAGAAAGACATCCTCATGGGAGTCTTCATGCCATGAGCCCACCCCTAGCCTCAGCCAGCCGGGACCACGGGTCCACACACTTCTGTGCCCAGTGTGCGAAGAGAGACCTCAGGACACGAATCTAGCAACTCCACAGGTGGTCTCAGCAATGCAGAGCGTTGTGTTATCTTGCTACCAAGGCTGGCCAATACTAATCTAAAGCACAGAGGAAGAGGAGAAAGTATGAAGGACAAGTATCAATTGTGAACAGTATTTATTTCTGGCGAATTTGGATCATGAAAGAGGCTTTCTTCTTTATGCTTTTTTTATAAAACTTTTCCTGAATTGTACATTCTGATTATGTTTTGATTTTAATTTTATAATTGGTAAAAATATTACTTAAACTAAAGATTTTAATAAATGTTCCCTTTTTTTATTTTTATTTTTTGCTATAGGTCACATGAGCTCACCAGAGAGAGAAGGGGGAAATGTGAAAAACCATCCCTGTGGGGGATGGCCACACCATAATTCCTTCACCTCCACTCTTTACTCAGGATACTGTGGGCACATGCACATGCACCCAGGGTGATTCTCAAGTCAATGGGTCCAGGACTTGAACCCCATGAAGCTGGCCATGGCATCCAGCACCTTAACTGCTATACCATCTGCTGGTTCTAAATGTTCTTTCGTTTTCACTCTTGACAACCGCTCTAGAGAATTTCTGTGAACCCAGTTTCCCTGTTTCTGCACCATCACCCCCACCAAACTCCTGACCCAAAGCTGTCAGCCTCAAAGAGGACACTGCTTCTCTGACCGTAGATTTGTATAAGCTTTCTGGACAACACAAGCACTCTGCCTCTAGAGGCTTTATCCTACTTCCTGTGCCTTCTCTTTTTTTAAGTAGTTATTTATTTAATTTTATTTATTATTTTTAATTTGACCAGAGAGAGATAGAGGGAGAGAAGGGAAAGTGAGAAAGCAAGCCACCAATTCTGGGACTTGAACCATGGTTGGCCAAGTGGGAGTCCAACACCTTTACCACCATGCCACCTGTTGGCCATTTCTGTGCCTTCTTTAAAATACACGTTATCAAATGTACTGGCAGTTACTATAATGAAGGGCCTGGTCACCTGAAAGATCAGTGATCAGTCCTCAGAGTTCCAGCATCTGTGGATGCCAGACAGAACCATGGTGTTAACTTGCCCTGACTGCCCAATTGACCATTGACTTGAATCACTCCTCTACTTGATGTCCAGTAGCATGATTAAGTTTAGATCCTCTTTTTGCCTCTGTTAGAATCAGCTTCTCCAGCTGGGTCAGATTCCCCAGCTTAAGGCCCCCTTCCTCATTCTGACTTCCTCTGGTGGCTCTTCAAATCCAGTGGTTGAAAACTTACTATATCTTGGTTCTGTAAAAACTGGAGCTATGACATATGGAATCAATTGAGGTTCAGAAAAAGCTAGCTGGCAGAGGTGTGTTTCCTGTAACACTCAAAACCCGGCCGAAAACTAGCAGCGTTAACTTTTGTTTAAATAAATACTAGGCGGGACCAGCAGATGGCATAATGGCTACTTTGCTAGACTTCCGCGTAGTTGATTGCCGTTTGAATCCCAGACCCGGCAGATTAAAACTCATATCAGGCATGTATGCGTGCCCAAAATCCCAATAGGAGAATAGAGGAGAAGGGATTGCAGCACGGCCATCCCCCCGGGGGGTGATTTCTCACTTTCTGTCTCTGTCTCTCCAGCGAGGGCACATGCCCTATAGCAATAATCTCTCTCTCTCAAAAATGAAAGAAAGAAAGAAAGAAAGAAAGAAAGAAAGAAAGAAAGAAAGAAAGAAAGAAAGAAAGAAAAAGATTTAGCCTGACTGCCTGAGCTTTAAATTAGTAAATTCTATTTCAGCACAGACACAGGCAAATCCCGAGGATTTTGTGCACTTGTTGGCATTTTATGGCTTGTAACAATGTCATCCTATAAGATTAAGCTTTACTAATTTGGCAAGGGCAAGACGAAGGCAGTACATCACCTGTCGGGAATCTTTGCTCTAGCATCTTATTATCTCAGTAATTCCAGAAAGCTATAAAAGATATTTAAAAACAATTTTAGGCTCTCATACTTCTGAAGTTGTTTCTGAGCAGTCTTCAAAGTAAATGAGCAAGTTTGAGAAGAAAATCAAACCATAACTCTTGGCCAGTTGGTTTTCCTTAAACTCCAGACTTCTATAAAAAATAAAATCTTTAAAAATTTAAATAGAGTTTTTCCTCCAGAGTATAAGACAAAACTCCTCGATGGGATTCATTTGACAGAGGCATGGAGAAGAGGCAGTGGAAAATGAACATCACTGAAGCTCCTCATGTGAGAGGAGACTATAGCTTTAGTTTCACCCATTAAAATCACGTTAGCGTACAAATTTTTGGCAGGAAATTAAATGATGCAAACAGATGTAGATAGCAGTATCTGTATGCTCAAAGCAGTTACTCTTTAAATATAATGGAATAAAATAGAAAAAAAATTTTGCATTTGAGCATCTGTTTTTATCTTGAGAAAAACTACCAGAAGCAAACGGGTGAGATTAATCTTTTGGAGTCACATGAACATATCAGGCAGAACAGATACGAGGGAATAATTCCAGGCCTCAAGGTCCAATTGTCAGGCCGCTTCGACAGACAGCAACCCAGAGGCCCAGGGGCATGTGACAGGAACTGGCCTTTCAGGAGCATCCATTTCCTGGATGCTGGAATACATCAGGCCTGGTGAAGCCAGTTTCCTTGTGGCATATATATTAGCACCTTCTATAGCTTTTTAAAAGCCAACGTAGGGAGAGAAAGGCATTTGGGGTCAAGAAGCAGAATTGACTTTCCAGTGAAAATAACAATGCTATAGGAACCTCTCTTCCATTGTTCAAACATGCAAGCCATCAAACCATATTCCAAAGACGTAGGAGAAGCAACTCAGGATGGATCATGTATGTGGTCAGTGAATTGGAGACTATACAAACACTTCATTGCAGATTGGTAGATAGAATATTCCATCAGAATTCCTTAAACTATATTGTTTCTAATTTTCATATAAACCAATTGATCACATTCTGAAAGAATACACAGGTCTTACAATAAGGCTACCTCTAAATGTGTAAGTTCTGGGAGAGATATCACAGAGTAAGAATAACGACCATAGGCTGAGGAGATCTGAGGAGGCTTCTTGGAAGGACTAGCTGATGCATGACATTAATTTTGAAATATATCCTGAGACACTTAACAACATTCTAGCCAACGACGAACTGCTACACTGCAGTGGTCCCATAAGGTCACAATAAGCTATACCATTTAGTCTAAGTGCATAGTCATAGGCCATGCCATGTGGATTTGTTTAACTCCACTCAACATGTTCGTACAGTGAAAAATCGTCTTGCGACACATTTCTCAAAATGTAGCCCTGTCATTACACAGTGCATAACTGTATGAGTAGGAATTACCTAATCAAGCAAGAGAGAAAAATGGTATTCCAAACAGAAGGTTCAAGTTGTGCAAAGCTAGGAGAGTATGAAAGAGCTTGACATTTTAGAGTTACCAATAATGACCAGCAATTCAGTATTGACAGAATACAGACTGCATGGGAGTAGCTGATAAGAGACAAAAACAGAGAAGCAGGCAGATATTAGATATGGAAAGGACTTATGTTTAATTCCAAGTAATTTTCTTTTTTTTCCTAAAGGCAATAAAGAACCTATATTTGGGGGCCAGGAGCTGCCATAGTGGTTGGGACACTGGACTCCTACATTGTCAATTACAGTCCAAATCCCAGACCCAGCAGCTTAAAACTCACACCAGAATTTTGCCTTTTCCTTTCCCTAGACCCCTGACTTGGAGACCAGAAAGATGGAATCACCCCACTTACATCTGTAGAGTATTTACAGTTCACAAAGGCTTTTCATATACATTATTTATTTAATTTTATAATCATTTACCCAGCCGAGAGCACAAGAATGATCACTTAACCTCCAACATGCAATTTCTACAGCTGTACAATTGATAAAATAATAGTATCTGTCTGCAAAGTTATTATGAAGATTAAATGAGTTCTTAGGCATGCCGTCACCAAGCACAGATTGGACATTCAACGGAACATATCATGATGATGGCTGTTATCTTCAACATAAAAGTTAAGAAACTCAGCTCAGTCTGAGTAACTTTATCAAGTTACCCCTGTAATCAGTGTCAGAGTGGGGCTAGCAGCAATGGTGGCTGATGCTGAGTACTGGTGGTCCTGAAGCTGGACTCTTTAAATTTCCTCTAAGAGCAGGATTGGCCCCAATGCCAGTGGGGGGCTGAGTCTGCAGATATGGAAGAGGCAGTTAGATGAGGACTCAAAGCCCATCTGGCCATTAGGGTCACTGCTGCTACTTCCTAAACACCTTTTTTGCCTCAGCAATGTCCTGGACATTTTCTTCTCCACCTTAATCATGGGATGAGCAGTGCAGCAATGGAGCACTAGCGCTATGGGGCCAGGCTCACAAATCTCCTGTGTACACAAGAGGAATAACAGGAAGTATTGCTCTTATGAGAAGAGGGGAGAAAGCTAGAATAAATGCATTGTAAACATGTATCAAAATATTACCAGGGCCGCAGGACCAGCAGTTAGTGTAATGGCTATGTTGCTGGACTCCCATGTAGTCGACCGCAGTTCAAGTCCTGGAGCTGGTGGCTTATACTCACACCGGGCACATGTGCGTGCATGCCCAAGATCCCAAGAGGAGAATTGAGGAGAAGGGATTGCGGTGTGGCCATCCCCCTGGGAGATGATTTCTCACTTTCTGTCTCTCTGTCTCTCTCTGTCTCTCTGGCAAGCGCACACGCCCTATAGCAAAAACCTCTCAAAAAAAAAGAAAAGAAAAAAATATATTACGGAGGCCGGCAGGTGGTGTGGTGGTTAAGGGCACTAGACTTCCACATGGCTGACTGCGGTTTGAGTCCTAGACCTAGCGGCTTGCTTTCTCACTTTCCCTCTCTCTCCCTCACTCTGTCCCTCTCTGGTAAAATTAAGATAGATAGATAAATAAATAAATATATAAATGGAGTTAAATACAATAATTCTTTAAAAATATATATTTTTAAAAGTTAAAAAAAATTACTTTGTACCCCATAAATATATACAATTATTTGTCAATCGAGAGCAAATTTTTTAAGTAAAAATAAATTTTAAATTAAATTAATAAATAAGAATGGGTGCAAAACAAATGGCCAATGGACAAAAAACAAAACCCATGGCTTCTAAGATGGTACCCAAAGCACCTCTAGGCCAGCAGTGAGTGAGAGGAGGAGCCAGGTGAGGTGAGACCCCCACTTAAAGGCACTGACATGGTTTGCAAACCTGATAGATCCAGAATTCAACCTGTATTGCCAAACACAGCCTGCAAGAGCAGACGAATATAAGCTGCGGTGGGAAAAAAAAAAATCAGAACTACATGGGAGACAAAATCTGACTGAGATAGCATATGAGAGAACTCTAGAGTGATGATAATGTACAGTACCTTGATAAGGGTTTGGGCTACACTGAAGTATGAATTTGTCAAAATTCACTGAATGGTACATTTAAAGATTTGTGGTTTTGTCCAAAAAAATTCATTTTCAACCTAAAAAAAAAATAGATGAAACACTGCATTGCAGTTAATGAATGCATAATGAAGCATTCAGAAATAAAGTGAACCAATATCTGAAGCTTACTTCAAAACCTATCAAAACAAAGGTGGATTTATGAGTGGATGGAAACATAGATTGACATGTGATAAAGATGGCACAAAGGAATTGTATAATTTACTTGGTGTTCACTGTAAAATTCTTTCAACCTATTTTGAAAGTTTTTACAATAAAATATGGGAGAACCACAAAAATATTTTCTGAGAATCTTACTCCCTACATACATTTGATTTCAGACAGCATGCTTATAGCACAAGACAAACCTGATTCTTTTGTGAAAATGCCGCAATAATGCTGATTTGAATTCCCAGGAAAATCTCTCCACCAAACTGCCCAATGTGTAGACAGCATTTCTCAATTTGGACCAAAATGTTTCAAATAGAATGTTTTTCATCAGTAATTCATATAAAGTAGTTTTTCACCAATTTCAAGAATTAAATTCTTAACCCCTTAATGGCATGAAATTCTCAATAGTATGAAAATTAAGAAAGTATAAAATATTATTAGGCAGATGGGTCACATAAAGACTTGTACACAGGGCCAGCCAGGTGGAGTGGTTATTAAGAAGGCTGGATCTCATACTGCTGAGTGCTCTGTTCAAGTCCTGGATCTAGCAGCTTGGAAAATACACCAGGTATGTGTGTATATGTGTCCTAAATCCCAAGAGCATAATAAAGGAGAAGTGATTGTGGTATAGCCATCCTCTCAGAGGGTGACTTCTCTGTTTCTCTCTCTGACTTTTTCTCTGTATCTCTCTGGTGAGCTCACACTCCCTATAGCAAAAACCTAAAATTTCAAAAAGTTTAAAAAAAGATTTGTATACAAATGTTCCTAGCTGATATATTTGTAAAAGCCAAAAACTAGAAACAACCCAAATATCCATCAATAGGTGAGCAGATAAACAAATTGTGGTATATTTATACAAGAGACTAGTACTCAGCAATAAAAAGAATTAAACTATTGATACATGCATGGATATGGAGGAATCTCAAATTAATTATACTGATTTAAAAAGGACAGATCCAAAAAAAGAGTACATATTGTATGATTCCCATAATGGACTGAGTGTTTATATCCCCCCAGAATTCATATGTTAAAAAACCTTAATCCATAATATGATAGTATTTAGAGTTGGGGCCTTGAGAGGTAATTAGTGTTAGATTAGGTCATGAAGGTAGAATCCTCACAGTGAGAGTAGTGCCCTTATAAGAAGAGATATCAGAGAACTTTCTCTCTCTCTCTCTATCTCCCCATAAGCACATAAGGAAAGAGGTCATGTGAGCAGTGATATGGCCACTTACAATCAAAGGAAATAAGTCTCAGTATAAAACCTTTCTGGCACAAATATGCATTCATGGACTTATGGACTTCCTAGTCTCCAGAACTGTGAGAAATAAATTTCTCTTATTTAGACCAAGAATGAAAAAAAGAAATGGAAGGAAGGAGGGAGGGAGAGAGGGAGAGGAAAAAAAAGAAAAGAAGAAAGAATCAGAAAACAGAGTTTCCAAAAGAACCTTACACAACAACACAAAAAACCTCTAAGTATGTTTATATTTAATGAAACACACAAACAACAAAGTAAACAAATTATTTACATGTTTAAATGTTTTTACCTCATAATCATTAGTACCACAAAATTAAGTATTTACTGTATTTATTATCCTTTTCTCATTAGACCATGGTTATCAACCTCAGCATCAGCAGCATTTAAGATGGATAATTATTTTTTGCAAGTGGAGTTGTCCTGTGAAATATGGAATGTTTGCAGCATTCCTGGCCCCTATTCACTAGATGCCAATAACACCCTCTTCTCTCCTGCCAACCAAAAATGTTTCTAGACATTGTCAAACTTTCCAAGGGACAAAATTGGTCTGGTTGAGAACTATTGTTCCAACCCCTTTTCCCAGTACTCCTGTCTCAGCACTTCAATCCAATGTTTGTTGTCTCTGTCCTAGACAATATAAGACACCCATTCTAGATTAGGTTCTTTGCCCCAGTGCTCAATGCCTGTGATTTTTCACCGCCATGTTTGTCTGTCTGCTCTTTAGTGTTGGAAAAACAAAAACAAAAGCAAAACAAAACAGGACCCAAAGGTTGAGACAGAAAAGGCTTTCACTAACCTTTATCTAAATATAAGGAGTGTTTTTTAATTTCATGGAAAATGCATATTATAAAAGACTTACGCATGGATTTCAAAAAATTTTTGCACCACCAAAATATACTTGTACTTTAATTCCATTTTTCATGAATTTCATGAAGTACCCTCATAATCTGTTCAGCTATTTGCTTAGATCTCTTTAATACCCCCTCCTTCACTTCCACCTCCACCTCACACCCATGCCCCCCACCCTGTAGACACAAGTGCTCTCTTGGTCTGGTATTCTCCTTTGGCTGTCCTCCGCAGAGCATGGTCACTCTTGGTATTGGCAAGAGAACTCCCAGGGCTTCTGTTCTGACCTGGAAAGAGATGACAACTCTTTCGGAATGCCTGCATTTCTAGAAATAATGAGATAGTAGAGGGAACATTCCAGGAAAATGGAAACTCAGGCCCTTCTGAATATCCCCCTCATTAGAAACACCCTTTGGGTCTCCTCAGGACTGAAAAAGTCATGACAGTCCCCAGTCCACCTTTAGAGGCCTTCTGTCCAAGCTCTGAGTGTGAAGGTATCATTATGCCTGCTGATTAGAGGTTGACTCTCCTCCTCTTTTTCTTTTTTTTTTCTTTCTTTTCTTTTTTTGGAGAGGTTTTCATTATAGGGTGCGTGCGCTCGCCAGACAGACAGAGAGAGACAGAGAGACAGAAAGCGAGAAATCATCCCCCAGGGGAGATGGTCACGCCACAATCCCTTCTCCTCCATTCTCCTCTCGGGATCTTGGGCACGCACGCACACGCGCCCGGCGTGAGTTCTAAGCCACCGGGTCTGGGACGCGAACCGCGGTCGACTACATGGGAGTCCAGCGACATAGCCATTACGCTAACTGCTGGTTCCCAAGATTGACTCTCCTCCTAACCCTACTGGTTCTCTATAAGCCATAAAGCACTACTGGGTCAGAGATTGACAAGTGTTCAGCTCTGGTACATTGTCATAAATACTGGGTAGAAATATTGGAATTATTCAGGCTCACAGGAAAAGGGATCAGTGGTCTTCCATACCCCAGGAGAAACACCTCTCTTATCCATAGTACCTGGAATATGGTACTGCCTCATCTTCACACACATACACACACATTTGACCGTAGTTGTGAGAGCTGGAGTGTATGTTGTTCACCTCTAGTTTCCTAGTACTGATTGCAGTGCCTAGAATAGAGTAGGTGCTCAATACACACTTAGTAAATAGAAAAGAGAAGCAGCACAGTTTCTAGAATATCAGCATTTTTGCAATCCCTGCCTTCCTACCAGGAGAATCAGGCAAAGAAAAACAAGAGTTCTGAAAACTTGCTCCAGGCAGCAGACTTAACTTAATTGGTTGCACATCCTGGATTAACCTAACAAATGTTTACATGACTCAGACATTTGTTTTCTGGTTCTGTATTGTCTTGTTTAACCACAAATCAATGAAAGCCAAGATAAGTGGCTTCTCTCCACATTTGCTCAAGGCTTCTCAGAGCGCCCAAAATAGCCCTTGGTGTCCAGGGTACACCCCAACATTCCATGATATTCTAGATCACGTATTCATCCACCAACTTAATGTGCCCATTCACCAAAACTCAATTGCAAAACCTGCTGTGAGTTCAGACAGGCTGGAACTGAGGAAGGATCCTATTTATTGTGGTCTCATTCCTACCACAGTCAGCTAGTAAGACCTCAAATTGTCATCCAATACACTGACAGTAAATTCACAGATAGACAGTGGATTCCCAAGGAATGCCTGCTATTGGATCCGCACTGGCTGTAAGGTCTGCATAGCTTGATTCTAAGTCTTTTTTTGAAGCTATATTTTTGTGGGGTTTTTTTAATATGAGCAACAGAAAGATTCAGGTATTCTCAGGTCTGGCCAATGAGAATAGAATGGATAGAGCAATTTTAGAGAACTGGGCAGCACCTATTAGAATTTTAAATGATTACCCTATAACCTAGCAATTCTACCTCTCTTTTGGAAAACACACGTGTGAATAAAATGATATTAAAAGTATCATATACAAGGTGATTTACTGTGCTATTGTTTTTAATACTGAAAAACTGAAAACTAACTGGCCATCAAAAGATATGGTAAAACTATTATATTTTTACTAAGGAGTATTTGTTGCATGAAGTAGTTGAAATTAATTACTATGTAGTAATATGGCTAGATTTCCAAGGCTTGCTAAATTAAAAACAAACAAACTGTGGGGCCAGCAGGTGTTATGGAGGTTAAGGCACTAGATCCCACATGGCTAACTGCACAGTTCAAGTCCTAGATCTGGCAGCTTGAAAATCACACCAGGCGCATGTGCATGTGTGCCCAAAATCCTGAGAGGAGACAGGAGGAGAAGGGATTATGGTGTAGCCATCCTCTCTTGAGGGGGGAAAGAGTTCTCACTTTCCCTACCTGTGTGTGTGTGTCTCTCTCTGGTGAGTGTATGTGCTCTATAGCAAAACAAAACAAACAAAAAAGTGCAAAATATATAGCAGAAGACTATTTGCTTGAACACATACACACATACAAAACCTAAATATTTTCTATAAGCAACAGCAGTAGGCATATAAATCAAAAGAAAAATCTAAGAAATATGTAAGAAAATACATCCCAATCTATGAATAGTGTTTACCTTAGATGTGAGAGCAGAGGAGAGAGAGGAGTGGACAAGAACTGAGGGAATTGGTCAAGGCAGATTATAGTCTTATGTATTATATTTTAGTTTTTACAATGACAAAATACTCATGTATACTTTTTATGATTAAAAAATTAAAATTAAGGACCCAGGAGGCAGTATTGCAGTTAAAGCACTGAACTCTCACATGGCCAACCATGGTTCGAGTCCTGGACCTGGCAGCTTGCTTTCTGTCTTTCTCCCTCCCTCACTCTCTATTACTCTCTAGTGAGTGCACGTGCCCTGTATCAAAATTAAATTATAATAATAATAAATGAAATTAGATAAATAATTCTTGAAAAAATTTTAATTTAAAGAAAGGAGAAAAATTACTTCTCTCAGGGAGCCAGCAGGTGGCATGGGAGTTGAAGGTGTTGGACTCCCAGATGGCCAACCACAGTTTGAGTCCCAGACCTGGTAGCTTGCTTTCTCACTTTCCTTCTCTCTCCCACTCTGTCTCTCTCCATTCAAATTAAAATAAATAAAGTTAAATTAAATAATTCTTTAAAAAAAATTACTTCTCTCTGTCTCTGAAATGGAAGAAAGGTATTAGATACAATAGAACTGAAAGAAACTAGCAGCTTTTGGGATGGGTGAGATCATTCGAGTCATGGTTGTCCTTTTATACAGGCAGGGTGATGTGGTTTAAGTTAGGCCCCACTGCATGTTCCCAACAAAAAAATACAAATCCTTCACTGCAAGGATTCCTCACCAGGAAGTGATGCTATGTGTATGGTGTACAGTTGGACTAAGTAACCTATAGTGGTCGTTTCTTACTAGATAGTATCCTATGATATAATACAGTTATCCTATAGTATAACTGTCCAATACATCGTAACAACAGTAAAACACAATAATAATAAATGTACTAGTAAAAATTGGCTCTACGGAGCATTAGCATGTGCCTTACAAGGTGCCAAGTGTTTTCTGGGCAGCCTCTTAGCCAGATGCACTCCACAAGTATGTACATACAGCTATCCTTATTCTACAGATGAGGAAACCAAGTTCAGAATAAGTAGTGAGCTGAGATGTGAAGCTACCTGTCTCTTTTCAAAGCCCATTCTCCTACTATACTGTACTATATGAGAAATTAGAGGACTCTACCCACTAGAGATGTATTAGGCATTTTGTGCTCAATGAAGAGATTGGTGGCCTTTTCAAAAATGCCCCCCCAGGGGCCAGCAGATGGTGTGGTGGTTAATTAAGGGTGTTGTACTCCCACATGGCCAACCGCAGTTCAAGTCCCAGACCTGATGGCTTGCTTTCTCGCTTTCCTTCTCTCTCTCTCTCTCTCTCTCTCTCTCGCTCTCTCGCTCTCTCGCTCTCTCGCTCTTGCTCTCGCTCTGTCTCTCTCTGGTCAAATTGTAATAAATAAAGCTAAATAAAATAATTATTTTAAAAAATGCCTCCCAGAGTTCCAAATGAGTCCCTGCTGTTTACTGGGTATCATGGAATAGTCTCTCCATATTTAATAATATGAAGTTGCCTTTATGGAACCTTTTTCTGAATATGACATTCCTCAAGTTCTCTCTCAGGAGCTGTGTGATAATGAAGTTTCATTGTCATTTGAAAGAGGTTGGTGGAAAAGGGAAATGAGTCCCAGGTGGGGCAGATATGAATGGTGCAGCGGAGGAAATGCTGTCCCCATGAACACAAGCAGCTGGGTGTCTGGACGCACCATAAAATTTTATAGTGAAACACACAGATGATGGACCCAGCTGCAAGGCATCAAGGGTGTTTATCATGATCACCCAAAGCATCCTGGGCATGCTCCCCTTTGACACTGTTTTTGTAGGCTTAATCTAGTTGAGATGAAGACATCAAAATCACTTCAAGGTGCAGTCCTGCTGAGAAGCGTGCCGTGGGCTTCCCTGTCTGGTCAGCCTAGCATTTATCCTGATGGCCTGACCAGCATCAGGGAAGAAGTGTGAAATGTGAGAAGATGGTATGAACTAGAGTTTAGGCAGCCCTTGTGAGGCATGTCCAACTTCAACTGAAACCAGCCCATGGGGAGGCCAGTCTATAGCCATACTTTGCCATTGAATGACATCATCAAATTCTATACAACTGTGCATGTGTGTTTGTGTTCCGGAGAACGAGACCATCTACCCTCTCCCTCTCACTCCTTCACCCCATACCACTGGGCCCTTACCAGCACCACTCTCATTGGTAACCATTTCTCTTTCAGATGAAGCTTTGCTTTTTCCCTTAAAGCTTGTGACATTTTCAATCAGGACTTCTCCACTGCCCCACAGAATACAGGAAATGGTTTGAATGACTTCTTTCTCTCTCCTAAAGGTAGTACATAATTAATACTATTCTAAATACATAGCAAAGAAGTTAAATCATCATATCAAATGGATGTCTTATGCATTAGGGCTTAGTTATCTCACTGTACCTTACTTGAAAAGAGCAAACTAAGACCTCAAGATTTATACAGCAGACTGGCCCCATGGCATACTTGTCAAGGGAGCTAAATCCCACAGGGCCAACAAAGGTTTGAATCCCAGCCCCAGCAGCTTGAAAAACATGCCAGGCACATGTGTACAGGTGTTCGAAATCCTGACAGAATGAAGAAATGAAAAAGAAGGAATTGTGGTAAGACCACACCCCATGGAGGAAGGATGTTTTTATGCTCTCTGGCAATGTACGTGGCCACTGGCAATGTTTTTTAAAATTTTTAAAGAAGAGATTTATACAACTATAGAATTAAGTAGTAGAATCTACCAATGAAAATGCCTCATACAGTCGTTCCATTTAACATCCCTTTCTTAGGCATGAATTCCCAGTGATACTCTCTAAAGTAGTCAACCAGCTTCTACCTGAACACCTCAGTTATCAAGGGCAGCAAACACCATTAAAGAAATTCCTCATGGCTAGAAGTTTTTCTCTGAATATAATGGGAAGGAGTCAGATTGGGGGATTCATCAGAAGCTAGGTCAAGACCTTGCAACTGCATCTTGTAGGTGGTGGTAACCCTTCAGCTCCCCAGCTCTCCACAGACCCAGCACTGTCCCAAGTGTGTTCTCTGATTATACCTGATAACACTGTATTATTTCAGGGAGCAGCTTCCACAGACTTGCTGACAAGTGTAGAAAGCTGATGCAGAGCCAGCAGGTAGACGCTATCAACAGGTACTGCCATTTGTCACTCACAGAGCTTTGCTTGGCAGGGTAGACAGCACCTCGAGGAATGCAATCGCTACCTGTGATCTGCAAGATTTCCCTACACCTTCTTGGATAACTTGAAAATACTCTGCTGTAATGTCTTATCTTGTTTTCTCACATCAAGCCTGGGCTGAGGTTTCAAGTGCCATGTTGCAGCCAGAAGGGAGATTTATGGTCCTGTTATCAGCTCCAGACAGCAACAGGCTGTGGTCACAGAGGAGAGGAAATAATAACCCACCAGGGAAGGCCATGGGGGGCTGCTGGTCAGCACCTGGAGTCACCTGTGCCCACACAGTCCCGGTCGGTGTGTGCACTGGACTGAGGATTAGAAATAGCAATGTCCCATGGGTCCTGGGACAGAAACAGGCCCATTCGCTCCAGTGCTATGAGCACAATCACTACTAGCTCGGATGGTTGTCGCTCCCGGCCAAATCCACTGTCACATTTTTCAGAGGTGTTAAATCATTCCAGTCATGTATAAGATGGAAAACCCATCATAGCCATTTGAGACTAAGGAGGTCATAATAAATGAAGAGAGATGATTAGGATCCCTTTGGAGCTTATCATGCCCATGTTCAAACCATGGAAAGGGCAACCTCATTGTTTTCCAACCATATGACAGATGGTATGCTCCCACCCTCAAAGGACAAAAATGAGATTCCACAACTTCTATTTGCCAGACATCAGGGGTGGGAGAGTAATGAATCTCATTACTATGACAACCACAAGTTTTCTACAGCTCTGTCAACCACCTCTCATTGTATGACCTTTCTATTTCTCTTTTATATAAGTGGTTTTTTTAAGACGTTTTTGCTTTAGGGTATGTGCACTTGCCAGAGAGAGAGAAACAGAGACAGTAAAAAGGAAAATGAGAAATCACTCCTCAAGGGGGATGGCCACATCACAATCCCTTCTCCTCTGTTCTCCTATGATCTTGGGCATGCACACATACATGCCTGGCATGAGTTTCAAACCACCGGGTCCAGGATTCAAACCATCGTTGGCCATGTGGGAGTCTAGCAGCGTAACCGCTACTCCATCTTCTGGCCCCTCTATAAGTGTTTTAAAACACAGTATCTTGCTGGTGTCATTATATGCCCTGTACTATAAATTATTAAACATTAGCACCTATGTATGACATTTGGAAGGGTCATATAAAATACAGTACCATGAACAAGATGAATAAAGGCCTTACTTCCCCACCCCTAGCTCTACCCTCATGCCTCTATATTCTGGACTCAGAACCCCTGTCACCTTCTCCGCTGATTCTTTCAGTAGTGTCCCCCACTTAGGAAAGGGTTTCTCCTATTTCTTTCTCTCACCCCAGCTCTCACTGCCTCCCAATATAGGCAGAAGAAGATGAGAGCAGACTTCAGTTGACTTCTGGGAAACGCCAGTCCTGGCAACAAGGAGAACCATCTATTGTAGCTCTTCCTACCTTCTGGTAAGGCTACCAGCAGAAAAGTTAGATTTTCTGAAGAATATTTTTCATTAGGCTCGAAGCTAAAGTCATCACTTATCTCCCTTGGCCTGCCACTCAAGAATCCTCATCTGCTGAGTCAGTACCTAGGCTGAACCTGAGCTGGTGGCCCTGAAGGAAATTGCTTCAGTGTGCCCAGGAGCAGCTGTCTTCAGAGCTCTGCTCAAAGCACAGCCTCTCCAGAGACTCTTCCCTGAGTAATTGAGCAGGTGCTGGACTCCACTCAACAAATATTTACTGAGTGCCTCTTACATGGACAGTATGATGTCAAGGAGCCATTTCAGTACTGCTCAATTCAGCCAAGGCTTATTGGGGAGCTTTCACTAGTGAGAGGTGGAGTATAATGGGCTCATGTCAGTGCTCTAAGCTTTACCGCATGGGTCACCAGTTTCTTGGGTGTTGTGAAGTTAAAGGAGTTAATACACTGACAATAATGAAAAGCCTGACACAAAGTAAGTCCTTAATGTACATTAGTTACTGTGATTGCACAGCGATAGGTCTCCGGGGTGCAATGATCAATACGTTTTCCTCCAGCTGTCTAGGAAAATACAATCAATGGAAGAGAAGATACCAAGGCACAGTATTTTTTTTTTAACTATAGAGTGTATAAGCTTGCTGGAGAGAGAGAGACAGAACTTCCCAATGGAGATTGGCAACACCACAATCCCTTCTCTTCCATTCCCATCTCAGGATTTGGGCGCACATGTACACCCAGCTACCCAGTATGTTTCTAAGCCACTCAGTCTAGAACATGAACCACATTATCAGCCTTGTAATATCCAGCCACCTCAACCACCATGCCATCAGCTGGCCCAAGGCAGAACATTTTGACACAGCAGTGTTTCCCAACCAGTCTGCCATGATACACTGTTACACCGCAAACTCTTCTCAGGTACATTGTCTCATTGTGACCGTGGGTCATGGGAATGTTTGCTACATATGGTATAAGAAATCTTTTTTATTTAATTTTGTGGGCTATTATTATTTTTAAAATTTGACCAGAGAGAGAGAGAGAAAGGGAAAGTGAGAAAGCAGGCCACCAGGTCTGAGACTCAAACTGTGGTCAACCAGTAAGAGTCCAGTGCCTTCACCACCACGCCACCTGCTGACCCTGGTATAAGAAATCTTAACAGATATGCTCATCAGCTAAATCACTGAGCTGAGTAGAAAGACAATATTGTATAGAGAAGAAACAGTGCCAAGTTTGCACACACGCATGCAAACACACACACATACACACATCACATATTACTAGAAATGTATGGAATTTGTTTCCTAAGCATAAAAGAATTACTGGGCAACAAGGAGGTCCATGTAAATAGCAACAGTGTTCAAGGATACATTTCTTCTGCTAGAGATAGGATACTCAACTAAAATGGCTAAAACATAATAACATACATTATCTTGTATAAATAGTCTACAGAAAGGAAAACCAAGGCTAGGGTAGCAGCTCAGTTATGTCCTTAAATCCCAGACTCATTTTACCTTTCCAATCTTCAAACCTAAACCCATTGACTTAGATTTTAAACATCTATCCTCACGAAGGCAGAATTGCTGCCATAGCTCAAGTCATCACAAGTAAACATGGTAATGTTCAGCAAAAAATTTCCCATCCCTCAGCAATCACTTGCCAATATTGAAACCATGTTCTATCTGGTAAGGAATCTGGGGAAACAATAATACGGCATTTTTAGCCTCTGTGATGGAAGATGAGTTGCACCAGGAAAGTGTATAGCCACAGATATCTGCTTAGTGAATATAGTGTCCAGAAACTATGGGTACTTATGCAAACACTGTGTTTGTTATACTACAGTAGCAATTGTGTTATATACTCATTATTAATAATTCACTAATACAGTTTTAAACATTTCACTCCTTCAAGCGTGCAGCCAAATGTTTCAGTATTTCAGAATGGATCCGGTCAGTAGTACAATAGTAATTTGAGTGGACCCACATAAGAAAGATACTAGGTTCACATCCAGAACCTCCTAAACATGCCTGGCATGCACATGTCCATGATCTAGGAGAGAGGATACTAGGTATAGATAGTAGCATGAAGACCCTGTTGGGGATGCCTATTGTTCAGTCTGTCTACCTCTCTCCCTCTTTCTCATAAAAGAAATAAATGAGTGACCAGCTGGTGGCTTGGTGGTTAAGGTGCTGGACTCCCAGATGGCCAAGCACAGTTTGAGTTCCAGACCTGATGGCATTGAAAATCATGCCAGGCATGGGGCTGGCAAGTGGTGGGTGGTTAAGAACTCCGGACTCCCACATGGATGACTACAGTTCGAGTCCGGACCTGGTGGCTTGCTTTCTCACTCTCTCTATCTCTCTGTCCCTCTCTGGTCAAATTTAAATAAATAAATGAATAGAGTTAAATAAAATAATTACTAAAAAGAAAAAGAAGGAAAGAAAAGAAAATCATGCCAGACTTGTGTGTGCATGCCCAAAATCCCAGGAGGAACATGGCGGAGAAGGGATTTCAGCATGGCCGTCCCCCCGGGGTGTATTTTCTCCGTGTTTTTTTTTTCTCTCTCTCTCTCTGCCAAATGCATGTACTCTATGACATAAATAAATAAATAAATAAATAAATAAATAAATAAATAAAAATCAAGAAAACTTTTTTTTTTTTTGGAGAGGTTTTTGCAACAGGGTGCGTGCACTCGCCAGAGAGACAGACAGAGAGACAGAAAGCGAGAAATCACCCCCCAGGGCGGATGGCCATGCCTCAGTCCCTTCTCCTCCATTCTCCTCTCGGGATCTTGGGCACGCACGCACACGCACCCAGCGTGAGTTTAAGCCACCGGATCCAGGACTCAAACCGCGGTCAACTACGTGGGAGTTGCGACATAGTCATTATGCTAACTGCTGGTCTCAGAAAACTTTTTTTTAATGGGAGGCTGGATGGTAGTGCAAGCAATAAAATTAGATGCTTTGTGAGGCTAACTCACATGGGAAGGTTCTGCGTTCACATACAGAGACCTCCCTGAGTAGTCTGGATACACACCCATGATCTGGGGCTGTTGGGGCTGGGGATGACTCTTGGTGTGAAGTCTTTGTTGAGAAGAAGTCTTTGTCTCTTTCTTTTCTCTCTTACTCATGGAAAAATAATAACTTTAAAAAAATTTAATGGACCACAAACACGGGTAGTCTGAGCACTAGTTCGATACTCAATCATAAATGTCATTCATGCAAATAAGATGCTATGGAGAAGACTGGAGAATCAACCAGGGGGTTCATATATATTCATACGCTCATTCATTTCATAATTAAGTTTTGAAACACCTGCTGCATCGTTTTGCATTATTGAATAAAAAGAGGTCCCTGCCCTCAGAAATTTAAATTTGACAGATGTAACCTTTAGTCCTCAAGATTCAGTGATTCTATTGTTCTGGGTTTGCAGGAGTTTTCATCAATCCTATATTCAGTGTCCCTTCTGCTGGTATCTGTGTCCTTACACCCTGCAACTTGGCAGTTGTGTCCATCACTTACAAATATACTTACTAAAGTGTGTCTTGTCTCTCTCAGGTCTGCAAACTTTGGTGAATTAAACAGGATTTTAGGTATTGGTGTGCATCTTTAAAATGCCTAACACAGTGCAGGTCACTCAGCACTTATTTACAGCGGCAATATGTCAGGGTAGGAAAACTGCAGACGTATGCACTTCTTCCAGCTTTTTTACTTATTAGCTACATAGTCATGGACAAGTCATTTTCTGAGCCTCTGTTTTCTCATCTTGAAATGGGCATGATGGTTATGCCTGTATTGCTACATATTATTAAAAGAATAATGCTAACTCTTATCACAAAGCTAGACAGAATAAGTGAACAATAGCTGTGGATACTCAGCAAATGAGAAGCTACTTACTGATAGTCATCACTGCTCTTTGACCTTCTACCCCCAGTCGCTGTTTGTCAAATAAAGCAAACCTTCAGCAGCAGCAGGTGGCTAGGGCAGCCAATTAATGTCTGCAGATGGCATGGTGATCTGCTAATTGCCCCAAGGCTTCCAAAATCTAAATTAGTGTGGTAGCTCAGCTGCCAAGGACAGCAAGTCTTCCTCTCTCCCTCCCCTGCCTAAGCACCGCTCCCGAGAATCCCGATGAAAACTCTGATTCTCTGGAGACAGGTCAGCAGTTTGCTCTGTTAAAAATAAGTCATTTGGACCCGGACCTGACATTTATGTGGAAACAGAAGGTACCTACTACCATATTTGATTTCTTTATGCCCACCAAAGAGAAATACATATAATTTTTTTAACTTATGGAAATTCTGACATTTTTCTCATGATTCAGGTCTTCAGCTATCAGCCAGACAATTCCCTGACCAAGCCTGAGATGAACAGAGGGCCTGAGAAGACACAAGGAACGTCAAGAAAATGTAAACCTCGATTATTTACCCAAGTGGCAGAGTACTGCGTATACTCACTACTATGAATTAATACAGTTTTTAAATAATTGAGCATTTCTACATGCATAAATATATGGTTATTTTTCCCAAAAAATAGTCAACTCCATCTCCCAGCAACTCAAAACCATCTGCTTTTTTGAGCTCTATCGTCACAGATGTCCTTCCTGAGTTTTAAACCACAGCCTTGGTCTGGGCTTCCTGCTAGGAAGTGTGGGTAGTTTGCCATTTGTCAGGGAAGAGCCTCAGCACATAGTCTTTCATTGCTATTTTGAAAACATGGCAGGTTACCCATACATCAAAGCATCGCTATGTCTCTGGCACGTTCTCTCCTATGTCCTTAGCATAGGGAGCTTGAAGGTAATTGAAAGAGTGGACAAATGGACTAGAGAGGGCAGAGAACAGGTAGGAAGAAAAACTCCCCCTTGAGTCCTAAAGGTCATGTGTCTAAAGAGCCAAGTCTTCTTGAATAAGAAAAGTAAGAAAATACTTTGGGGGGCATAAGCAAAAAGGAGCCCCGTGTTGCCCACTGCCATTCAAGACCAGCACTGATAAGAAAAAGGTCCTTTGGAATTGATCATTTCATGGCAAACTTCGAAAACAAATTGCAGTTTTGCTACTTGGTCAGCTCAGGCTTCCATGACAAAATGCCATAGACTGCATAGATTAAACAACAGAAAGTTGTTTATCACAGTTGTGGAAGCAGTGAAGTCCGAGATCAAGGTGCCCCCTATACAGTTCCTGGAGGAGGCCTTCTTCCTGGCCTGCAGTGTCTCACATGGTGGAGAGAGAAAGCGAGCAAGCTCTCCAGTGTGTCTCCTAAGGACATTAATTCCATTAGATCGACCCTATTCGTATGACCTTATTCAACCTTAATTACTTCCTTATAGGTCCTATCTCTAAAGGCAGTCACATTGGTGGTTAGGGCTTCAACCTATGGGAGATGGGAGGAGATAATTGAGTCCAGAGCACTAGTCAAGAACTGGCGCTGTCTGAAGGCCCCTTCTCATACCCTTGACAGAGTTATCCTTAGCTCATATTGCAGAAGCCAGGACATGGTGACCCAAGAACCTCTGATTCCCTGAAAGTTCTCAACTCAAGTCTTCCCTTCTATGATCACAGGCATGCCCTGCCATAAAAAGTTCTTCATTGGTCTTCAAATTTGTTTTTTAAAAGGAATTGTCACCTTATGGTAAAATTGCTCTGATAACATGTGTTTTATGAATTATTAAGAGAAGTAGAACTATTGAGTGGGATGGGTTTGAGATTCCTGCCCATTGAAAAATTATTAGAAATGGAGATAAGACGGAATTAAAATAATAATAGAGGACAATGGTAGATGGACTTTGAGTTGTACCCTACTTTTTAGGAATCCTTCCATCACAAAAACAAGACTAGTGCTCCTCAGGGCTAGTGTCATCCTGGTGTTACATTGTACAACTCCATTTTTTCTAATTAAAAAAAAAAAAATGTGTTCCAAAACCCTAGAGAGAAGTCTAGGATTAAATCTCCCTCTCAAATTCCAGATGCAATGAAATCCACTCAGTTCAGCCAGTATTTCTTTTATAAGAGAGAGAGTGAGAGAGAGTGACAGAGGTAGGTATTTTGGGTAGTATCTCCCCATATCACAATCCTGCCCGCCCAAACCTCCCAGTCAGCTAGGAGCTAGGATCACAGGTACACACCAGTTTTAGTTCAGGCTGGGAACTGAACCTGGGCATCCTCTTCCTCCTCCTCCTCTCAAGTACTATGCAGTGGTACCTTTTTACTCATGCCTTGTGACTAGGCCAGCCAGTATTTTTTTTTTTTTTTTAATTTACTACAGGTTGCTCACACTTGCTAGAGAGAGAGAGAGAAAGAAGGAAAGTGAAAAAGCACTCCCGGGGAGAGTGGGGGTGGGAATGGCCTCACTACAATTTGTTCTCCATTCTCCTCTTAGGATTTTGGGCACACATGCACATGTACCCAGATGTTTCTCAAGCCTCTGGACCTGGTCCTCAAACTGTACAAATGGCCACGGGGGATCCAGCTGCCTTAACCACCATGCTGCAGGGCCCCAGCCAATATTTGTTAAAGCAGCTATTACAGGCTGAAGATCATTCTAGGCACCAACAAAACTGAAGCTTAGGAGAGTTGATCACTTGCCACACTAACAAGTCTTTCCTGCTCTCTGCCCCTATACCTTGTGGGTCTTGAGATTTTGCCTGGCAGCAGCACAGGACTGCTCTAGTGCGTCCAAATGATGCCTACGCGTCATGGTCCCTCCCCCTCAGGCATTGCCCAGGAACAACTACGCAACTGCCTTGTCTCCAGCACCATGGCATTCTCACTGCCTGCCTTGATGCCATGTAGACTACTTTAGGTTTTTCTTCACTAGTGGTGACAGTTTTGTACTGAGGCAACCATAAATCTGTTGTTGATCACAGAACTGTACTTATGAGCCAGCTATCTGAAGTAGGAATAGGATAAAACTCACACAATGATAAAGGAGCCAATGCAAGGAAAGGAGGGTGAGCCTGTCTCTGAGCAACACAACAGGTTTCCCACCTTCCCTAGATCACTCACTCCATTTTCTTTCTTGTTCTCTCCTTGCCTCTTCCTCTTTATTCCCTTTGCCTCTCAAATGCTTTAGCGGGTTTGTGCACTTCTCTTAGAGATTCATAGCACACCTAGGTGAGAAGTCCTGTGAGTGGCTTCTGGGGCTACTGAGCCATGTCCAAGGATTCAAGTTGAATCACTAAACTGCCATATTGTAACTCTGAAGAAGGGCGTGTTTGCCTTCAATTTCCTCTCATCTCACCTTCCTCGATATGTGTCCTCACTGCTGGCACCAGTATGCTTCAACTCTATCCCTCCTTTGTTCCCTTAGAATCAGGATCTTCTTACTGATCCTTGAATACAGAGAACCAGCTGGTCTTATGCTTTTCCAAACAAAACTGGCTGTTCTCAGCAAGACGTCCAATTGTGAAGGCTAAGGAACACCTAACCTCGAGAAATTGTTAAAGAAAAAGAGAATTCCTTCAAGTTTGCATCTCAGATTCTCTTCCTAGAAATTTACACATCACTTTTCTTGATTAAAGACTCTGAGAAGTCCTGTATTAGAGAAACTTAGCAAACCCTACTTTCCTAAAAGTGTTTGACCACAATCCCCTTTTTAATAACAATAATAACGGAAGGAACTACTAACCTCTAGAATACATTTTGAGAAACTTTGCCACAGAACAATGTTCTCTTCTGAGTTCCTCTAATCTCATCAGATCTCCCCTTTCCAAGTCTCTTCTGTTAGGATAAAAAATAATTAAAATAATCATGACACATTATGCTAGTAATATTAGCACAATTATATTGATTGTCTGTCTGGTACTAGTTTGTACTCTCTGAAATAGTGTGGAAGGGGGCAAGGCAGCAGTGTCCTCATTTCACAGATGAAGAAACTGAGATTTACGAAGGTAAGAAATTTTCTCAAGTCTCGCCCAACCGGTAGATTTCCACTTGGGATTCAATCCCAGGTCTTCCAATGACTTCTTTTACACTAACCACTCTCAAAAAGGGATTAATATCCTCTGCTTTCCAGAGCTATTACTATTTTGAAGTCAAGATGAAACAATGAAGAATGAGATGAATCTCTATTAATAGAGATCATGAAGATGGGAGAAAGCCAGGGGACAGAGAATTTAAGGAGATTGCTCTTCCTTTTTTTTTTTTTTTTTTTTTTTGGAGAGGTTTTTTTGCTATAGGGCGCGTGCGCTCGCCAGACAGACAGAGAGAGACAGAGAGACAGAAAGCGAGAAATCACCCCCCAGGGGGGATGGCCACGCCGCAATCCCTTCTCCTCCATTCTCCTCTCGGGATCTTGGGCACGCACGCACACGCGCCCGGCGTGAGTTGTAAGCCACCGGGTCCGAAACACAAACCGCAGTCGACCACGTGGGAGTCCAGCGACATAGCTATTACACCAACTGCTGGTTCCCCTTCCTTTTTCATCTCTCAGACCACAGTTCCCCGTCACCAGATTTGCAAGGAAAGCATTATCTGCTTGGTATTCTCCTACCTTCTTCTAAGCTAAGGTTGGAAGGATGCGTAAATAGCCACATACCTATTTGTAGGCACAGCTATGGAGTGGGGCTATATAAAAATAACTCCAGATATTTGATTTGTGCAACCCACATACTTTGCCATCTATTAATAGCTGGGTTCGTGGTTTTATTCCAAGGGGACTGAGTTGAAACTTACTCTCCAGGACAGATTAAGTTTTCCTAATAAAAGGAGCAGGTCCATATAACAGTGGCTATATAATGCCCCAACATGGTACCTTTCAAAGACAAATGATTTACTAGATATTTTCCAAAGATAATAATCCTGAAAAATAAGTAACCATTTTCAGTGTATATTATTCCCAAGTGGATGGCAACTTCACCGAAGTCCCAAAAGCAGAATGGGCTTCAATTGAAGGGATTTTCTCCACGGCCTCCCGTCTAATGTGTCATAAATACGAATGCATTGTCAGTTGTGATAATCTAGGGTTCAGTGAAGCAGCAATGGAATTCACCTCGCCGCCTGATGGGCATCTCATTAGGCTCCAATCCAGTTCTGTTTGTACTTCTCCATCACCTTTATTTGTTTAAGAGGCCTGACAAGGCAAACACTTCTGATGGGATGTTTATATTGCAGCTTTCACTGGAGCTTATTAAACTCATCGTTACTTCATATAAGCTGCAGATATGTGAGGAGGGCCAGTTAGTGTTGACAGTAAGTAACAGACACCCTGTCACAAGGTAACATGTTTATATATGCCATTGGATGCCTGGTGGATTTTGTCCCTGTAAAACTATCACAGATAGTGAAGCTACTATCAGATAAGTGACTATAATAAATGGCCACAATTAGGTCTGTAGTTGATGAGAACACTTGGTGGTCTCTCCAGCCTGACTTGGAGAAATCCCAGGCTAAGTTCACTTGAAATAATCATCATCATCAAAAAATCACACCATTTGATTTCAAAAGGAACAAGAGTTCAAAGAAATTGTGTGTTCGCATTTCTTCCTGACCCGCTGTCCCTTACCTTTCTTCCCATCTCAAAACTAAATCAAACAAATAAAATCTTGAGGTAGTATGCTTATAAAATTTGAAAACACTTGTCATGCCACCCCCACAAACGCCCCTAAGAAATCTAGAATGTTGGAAAACACCACAGGAGACAGTGAAGCTTGGGAAAGCTTCTCCAGAAGTCGGGTGTATCCCGTTATTGCATCCGCAAGAAATACTGGAGAAGAGACTAAATCCCTGATGGGTCTTGGCATAGGCTTCAATATGGCTGAACAGTCCAAGAGCCACTGGGCAGTTTGCAAGGCATGACTATAATCACTTCTTTAAAGGGTTTTTGTTTACACCAGGCAGGATCTCATTACATGACAGTGAAATAATAGCACAGAATTTAAGTGCTCTGATGAAAAGGTCTTAAAAGACATTTATTTTCTTGTCCGGAATAGTCATTTCCAGGATGACTTATAGATTTACAGGGAGCTTTTTATGTACATGTATAACTTAAGAACGTGCTGAAAGAAGGTTTGTAGAGCCCTGTTAGAGACCTAAAAAGATGACACTGGCAAAGTGGAAAATGATTGGCAGTCAAGCATGCAACTGCAGTGCACTGTGAAATTATTTTTCATCAGCGACAACTACTTTGTTTATGTCCTGTCATGCTGGCCTGCCCGAGATATCTCCCTACTCCATTTCCCTGCCAGTCTCCACTCATTTCCCTCCGCCTACCCACCCAAATACTCCTACCATCTTCTCAGCCTCTTTTGAATTACAGCTACATTTTTAAATTTTGGCTCGAGGGAAAGTGCTTTTCTGTAGAGGTATGTTTACTCTGGGGCTTTTCATTTTCATTTGATTTAATATTTCCTAATAATAGTTTTAGGGGAAATTACCCTAAATGGTAAAGCGATTCCCCTAGGAATAAATGCTTTAGGAATCAGGGTGGGGGTGGAGGTTGATTGATGGGGCTTTTGTATATCCCTGTTGCCAGAAGACCTCATAAACTCAGGAAAGCTGCCCAGGCATCAGTCTGTTTACCTTTTCACGACTTTCGAGGTGATTTATTTGACCTTTGAAAACCGGGATCATACCTCTTGCTGAAAACAGTGCAGATGTCAGCATAAATGGTAACTGTCGAGATGGTGCAGTCTCCAGTTTGAGGTCCTTTATCACTTTCCCCCTGTTCTAATCAGAATGGGGAGCATCTGCTGAATTCTTAGTACAAACATATTTGAGGGACATTGTCTAAATATACGAAGATAAGTGTTTATGGACCATATGCACATATAGTTTCCATAATGATTTTTTAAAGCTATTTACAAACGCACTGGAGAGTGAGTAAACAAGAGGAAGCACGGGTAGAGAAAAAGCTTGGGATTTGAGCTAGAATCTGAGTCCCTTAGTTGCTAGCTGGTTTACCCTAATTATAATGGGTCATCAAAAAAGTCATGACATATTTTTCTGTTTTCTTTTTCTTTCAGAGGTTTATGCCTTAGGGTACGTGCACTGGCCTGGGAGAGAGAGAGACAGAGACAATGAGAGGGAAAGTGAGAGATCATCCTCCCCAGGGGGGTATGGCCATGTCACAATCCCTTCTCTTCCATTCTCCAGGGGTTTCAGGCATGCTCGCACACGCATGGCATAATTGTCAAGCCATTAGGTCTGGGACTTGAACCACAGTCAGCCACGTGGGAGTCCAGCGACATGACCACTCTACCATCTACTGATCCTCCATGTTTTTCTATGCAAAAATGCATCAAAACTTTTCCAATGACTTAATATAATTTAGCACTTCAGATCCTAATTACCTACACTGGAGTCCCAAATTCACCACTTATACACTCTGTCACCTTGGGCAGGACCCTGAACTTCTCTGTCCCTTGATGTCCTTAGCAATGAAATGGAATAATAATAGTGCCCATACCTCATAAGGTTAATGTAAAAGATAAATGACTTTAATGTAAAGAATAAATCACTTAAAACATGTAAATTGTGTGAACTAATAGTTGGCATATAGAATATAATAAATGTTAGCTCTGGGGCTGGCAGGTGGCATAGTGGTTAAGGTGCTAGACTCCCACATGTCCAACTGTGGTTCAAGTCCCACATCTAGTGGCTTGCTTTCTCACTCTCTCTCTAACCACATTAAAAAATATATAATAAGTAAAATTAAATAGATATTTCTAAATAAATAAATAAATGTTAGCTATTATCCTCAAGAAAAGGGTTAAATAATTACACCTACAACAAATAGATAATATGGGTGCGGAAATTATGCAATGCGTATTAAGCACGTTGTACAGAGCAATATTCGATACCCATGCTATTCACCCACTGAACCCTTTCATACCAGTTACTGAATGCTGTGACCAAATAGATTTGCAGAACTTTTTTTTTGACCAACTTGTGAAGCAGCATGCAAGTCTTTATATCTTCATTTCACATATGAAAAAACTTAGGGTCAAAATAAATAAATAAATAAATATAAATCACTTACTCAAGGTCACTTGCATCTGAGGACATAGTATTATGTAAATTCTAATTTAAATTCTATAGTATTATAATGTTATTTATTTGTTTTTATCATGTTATTTACTTGTAAATTCTAATTTAAACTCTATAGTATTGTAATGTCATTTTTTTTCTCTTTTTGGAGAGGTTTTCGCTATAGGGCACGTGTGCTCGCCAGAGAGACAGAGAGACAGAAAGCGAGAAATCACCCCCCAGGGGGGATGGCCACACCACAATCCCTTCTCCTCCATTCTCCTCTTGGGATCTTGGGCACGCACGCACACGCGCCCCGCGTGAGTTTTAAGCCACCAGGTCTGGGAATCGAACCGCAGTCGACTACATGGGAGTCCAGCGACATAGCCATTATGCTAACTGCTGGTCCCATTATAATGTTATTTATTTGTGAAGTTCAAAACAACAGCTAGTGGCTCTGTAGGTCTGTGAGGCCTGCTTCCCTGCAAGGGCCAGTATCCCTTTCACAAAGACCATCTAGTAGAGGAAAATACTCCCAGAACAGAGTGAACGTCATTAGCCAAGGTCAGCATTTCCCTGAGATTTAACAATCAAGGGAGGAAATGAGGAAAAACATTCAACTGCACTGACTGGATTAAGACAATTGCTTTACCAACTGTACTCTTGGTTTCACTTCTTAGGGACATCAGAAAGGATATTTGGTAACAATAAGATTCCTATTTTAAAATGGTTTTTATGTGTTTTTTAAATTTTTTTAATTTTATTTTATTGTTATTATTTTAATTTGACCAAAGAGAGTGGGGGCAGGGAGTGAGAAACCAAGCCACCAGATCCAGGACTCAAACCATGGCTGGCCATGTGGGAATCCAGCACCTTAGTCACCATGCCACCTGCCGGCCCCTAAAATGTTTTTTAAGTCTTTTTAGAGCTTAATCCGTCAATAGAAGAATGAGCAACTGCAAAGTGAATCCATTCTCTTAAAATAGAATTGGATTTATTTCCACTGATTATTTTTTGCAAGCTTCCCCAGTAATTAGGCAGCAGGAGAAGATGGGGATACATCAGAGTTGAGAGAGCATTGACATTGTGGGACCACCACAAACTTTGTAAGCCCACTGGGAGCATATGGTACGGGAGTGTGGGGTTTTGGAAAGCTCTTAAGTGCCCCATAGGTGCTGGGGGTTGGGGAGGCTCAGAATACAATGGACTGATATGGTCTACAAAGCCATGTTTCCTTATTTCCAGAGGGGATAAGCCTAGGGAATCAAAAGACAAGTCCTAGGGATAGCTGAAACTTTTCCAAGGCACTGGCAGTAGACTGGGGAGAAGGAAGTAGTAGCAATGAGCTGCTGTCCCCTAGAAAGCAGTTAGAGACCATCCATTCTGGGAACAGATTCTCCTGCTCTCAACATTCCCAGAGCCTCCCCAGGAGATACTGCTTTCTGGCCATGCAGTTGCCTTGGTCCCAAGATCCCAGCCTCCCCTGTAGCTCTCAGAGGTCTCAGCATTAATGCAGACGGCAGCAAGGTGTTCATTCTTGACCCTGCACATGCCCAGCTCAAACCCTTGTGAGCTGAAGAGTCTGGAGTTGCCCACCATCCTCTATGATGACAGCCTATAATTTATTAGCCACTGCATTTCTCTTCAGGACGTGACGATTGCATGTGTTCTAAGGGGACAGCTGAAGGCCCATTAATCTTCACCTTGGTGGGGAAGAGACTGATGGTAATTTAATTTAACTGGATGGGTGAGGTAGATATAAAAGACCACAAGGTAAAAATGACAAGATTATTAACTGCACCCAGAGCCGTCTGTTTACCAAGCTGCTTCAATAAATGGAAGCAGGTTGGTTAAACGTGGACCAAGGTTCAAGCAAGGTTTACAGAGGGGAGTTTCTGGCAGATGTGGGTAATGGCAAAGCTCCACGTTTCCAGGGAGAAAGCAAAGGACTTTTGTGGTTAGAAGAGGAACTTGGGCTTCAACCAGCTTAGCAGGCAGGCTAAAGTTTAAAAGGTCAGGGCAAATTCAGAAATATTTCTCTCCCACACCCACAAAAAGGAAACGGTTGAACTTAATCACCACGGTCCTCCTCGGAGTCCTCCCCTGACTGACCTCCCATTCCAACTAACTCAATTTTTCCTTCTGTCCAAGTTGTTTTGGAAGGCTGAGCTACAGCTCTCTGACTGAGGGAAGCAGATCTTCCGCCATCATCCCCACTAACCTGGAGAAGGACACAGCTCCTGCCTCAGCCTACCTCTGCAGAGCCTCCTCTTCAGAAGCCTTACCCCCATGAGAGAAAGCATCAAATAAGGGGATGTGAACTCTCCTTCTTTCTTGTCTGCATCCATCATAAAGCCTCAATGGAGAGTTTGTCTATGGGACATTTGCTATCTGCCTTGGCGTCAAAGTCTAAGAAATCCCCATGTTGAAAAGTACTGTCCCCGGGGACCAGCAGGTGATGTGGTGATTAAGGTGCTGGACACTCCCACATGGCCGACCATGGTTCGAGTCCCAGACCTGGTGGCTTGCTTTCTCACTTTCTCTCTCTCTCTCTCTCTCTCTCTCTCTCTCTCTCTCTCTTTCTCTCTCTTTCTTTCTTTGTGTGTGTGTGTGTTTGTGTATCTCTCTCTGGTCAAATTAAATGAATGAATAAATAAAATTAAATAAATATTAAAAAAAAAAAAAAAAGAAAAGTACTGTCCCCAAACACAGACCGCAGCAAGAGAGGAAAGTCTATGCTTTCCCCGCTCCTGGTCTGGCTCGGGATTTGGGCATGGAAGCCTAGTAATGGGCTTCTAGACTCCTTTTAATGTCCTAGCTTTACATCTTTACTGACCTTGACTCCAGCCCGGTGGAGGCCCTTTGTCCCACTTTCTTGCCAAATCAACCATGCCAAACTACACATCAGCAGAACCACATAGATTGTCCCAAACAAGGATAAAGCTTACATTAAGGGCAGATGTAGGTGTTCAATTCCCATGTGGTGTTCAAAGCACTCATCTAAAATGATGCTCTCTTAGCCCTGTATTCGGACAGAGCAGTGTGGATTTCTCCTTTCTACAGATGAGAAAAGTATGACTCAGAAGTGTCAGGTTTACCAAGATAGTAAGAAACAGGGCAATATCTTGGTCAGAGGTGTGTGATCTCCAAAAGCTATCTCACCCTCTGGGCTGGGGATGGGCATATGACCTGTTGCTGACCTATGAAATGAAAGAGGAAGTCTTCTAGGTGGTCTGGGAAGATTTTCCTCTATGAAAAGAAAGAGGTACCCTAGGAGAATCTTTCTTGCCCACGTTGCTCATTATTCCCTGCTTATGGTCATGGATAGATGAGGGTATAAAGGTCGGAGCAACTGCACCTTTTTTGCAACAATGAGAAAGAAGTCCAAAACATCAAAAAAAAAAAAAATGACAACCTGACGTTTGTCATCTTTAAGCTGCTAAACTAGAATCAGTAAATGCATGCCACCACTCTAGGTGAAGTCATTTTTAGCTGAACATCATTTTCCCTGGAGCTGAAAGCATTCCCAGTTACTATGCTTTCCCACCAGATGATGAGAAGCTCAAGGACAGAGGGTATGTTTTATTTATTTTTTAGTTTCTTCTGGAAGTTAGTCCAGAAACAGTCACTTAATAAATATGTGCTAGAAGAAAGGAGAAGGAAGAAAATAGTTTGTCAAAACCAGTGACGGTCCAGCCCATAGTGTAGTGGCTAAGCTTTGTATATAGGAATATGGATCCCACATGGTCTATGGCAGTTCAAAATCTGTCCTGGTAACTTGAAAAACATGCCAGGAGGTCAACAAGTGTCATGGTGGTTAAGGGCACCAGACTCCCACATGGCCAACCATGGTTTGAGACCCAGACCTGTCAGCTTGCTTTCTCACTTTCCCTCTCTCTTTCTCTCTCTGTCTCTCTCTGGTCAAATTAATAATAATAATAATAATAATAATAATAATAATAGAAATTAAACAATTCTTTTTTAAAAAATGCCAGCCACATGTGTATGCATGCCCAGTACCCTGATAGAATGGAGAAAGGGAAGAAAAAGGATTGCAGCATGACTACACCCCTCTGAGCGGTGCTTTCTCTCCTCTGGGGAAACACATACCCTCTGACAAGTAAAAAACAAACAAACAGTGAAGTAAAACTCTGCTTTTCTGTACATGCTTATATTCCACTTGTTTCTTCATTACTATTTCTATTGCTGTCACTATTATCATTACTCTGCCTTCTTTCCTAGAACTGTTCTTACTATTTTTATATATTCTGACAATAAAAACAAGTTTTTCCTGAAATTGACAAAGCTAGTAATGCATTTCTAAAATTAAGGTATTTTTCCTATTTAAAAATAGAAGCGTTTAAATGTGGCATTTGAAATCAGTGAAGAAATGACAATTATTCAATAAATGATAAAATAATCTGATGATTATCTGGGAAAAAATTAACTACAATTCTTAGTATTTCACATCAAAGTAAATTCCAGATAAGAGACAGGCCACTACATCCCAAGGTGAATAGTACTGAGTCCTTTAAAAGAACTAAATATATTAATGAATATTTATATAATGTCAGCTCTCAAAAAGTTTCTGCCTTTCAAAAAGACAGAAACCATATGGGAAAAACTATGATATTGACTATATAAAAATTAACATTTTCTGAATATAAATAAACCACCATGAACAAAATTGAAAGAGAAATGGGAACCAGCAAGTGGCATGGTGGTTAAGGTGCTGAACTCCCACATGGCCTTCCTTGGTTCAAGCCCTGGACTTGGTAGCTTGTTTTATCACTTTTTTTCTCTCTCTCTGTGTCTCTCTGGTCAAATTAAAAATAATAATAATAAATAAAATTAAATAAATAATTCTTTTTAAAAATTTAGAGATAAAAAAAGAGAAATGAAACCAAAGAAATGCTCATACAAAGAGTTAGTTACTTAATCCATATAAGAATCTTAAGAGAAATCATGAAAGAAAAAAAAACACCCCAATAAAAAATGCACAGAGAGCTAGCCCATGGCGTGGTGGTTAAAAAACCAGATCCCACATGGGCAACAGCCTTTTGAGTCCCTGACCTAGCAGCTTGGAAACCACACCTATGCATGTACATACATACTCAAAATTCTGACAGCACGCAGTGGAGAAGCGATTGCAACATGGTTACACTCCCTCTGCCTCTCTCTGTCTCTCTGTCTTTCTCTTACAACTACACACATCCTCTGGGGGGAAATAAAAAAGTACAAAGGATGTTAACTCAAAATTGACTAAAGAAAAAAATACCAAAAATTAGTAAGTACATAAAAATACATAACCTCACTGGCAGCAGAAGTTATTCAAATTAAAATGAGATCTCCTTTGCCATTTTTGCCTGTTATATTGGTAAAGATTTTTTTTCATTATAATATCAAGTGTTTGAGAAGTTAGAGAAAACACTGTTCCTAAGGTCCTCTTGGCACCAGAAAATACAAATAAAAAATTTACAGAAAGCAAAAAAATCAAAAAGAAAAGGAAACCTTTAAGCCATATTACTTTACAGAATTTACCCTAATGTAATACTTCTAAGATCAAGACAAAGATGTCTGTCTATATATATGTTTATTACAGCATCATGTGTAAGAATTTTAAAAGGAATTAGCCTACATGCTTGTTAAATCACAGCCTATCTGTTCAGTATTGTTGCAAAACAAATATTGTCACAGAGACGGTCTCTTCATAGTAGCAAGTGAAACAATCAAGTCGTGAAATAGTAAAAGCACCTCATGGAAAATGGAAGTTGTTGGTGCAGTAATGTCATCATGGATTTGTTGTCTATTCTGACATTTCTAAATGTTTCTGTGAATTACGTGCATTGTTCTTATAATCAAAAATAGTTACAGGCTGGCCCTGTTGCTTAGTGGTTAAAGGAGCCAGATCCCACGTGACCAACCGTGGTTAGAATCCTAGCCCCTGCAGCTTGAAAAACATGTGTGCAAGCTTGCCAACACATCCCGACAAGGTAGAGAAATGGAGAAGGGACTTGGAATGACCATGCTCCCATTAGGAGGTACTTTCTCCCTCTGTCTCTCTATCTCTGGCAAGTGCATAGATCCTCTGACAATTAAAAAAAAAAAAGTAAAATAATTATAACCTCTGTTTTCTGAATATCATAAGCCCAGAAACGTGCCATTCCCAATAGTATTTCAAGTCATGACACATGACCTCCTGGTCTCTTTACCATATGGACACGTGCACTAACCAAGACAAAATGCTGACAAAAATATTCAAATTCTCAATGCATCAATAATGAGTTGTTTTGAACAAATTCTTTAAATAAAATAGGCAAAATTTCCACACCTACACGCCTTGCACAGACACTATCTGGTGTAACCCCACAAGAACCCTCAGAGGGAGGGAAGAGCAGAACAAGGCGCAGAACTGAGTTACGCTGGCTGCACTGCACGCTTGGCCCTTTGTGCAAGGTTATACATGGAGCAAGCACCTGAGTGAGGGCCCTGGACCTCGTGGCTCCCAAGCACTGCAGCCCTGGGAACCCGAGGCCAGAGAGCCCATCCAATCTCTGCACAACCACCAGCCCCTAGCTTAAAGCCTGAGGGATCTCCTGTGCTCTCTCTGCCTCTGCTCCCCACCCACAGGAGAGTGGAGCTCTCCCCATCTTGTGAAAGTTGTAGCTCAGGGGAACTGCCAAACTGGCTTCTGATGCTTCAGCACCTGGAAGTTCTCCTCCTTAGCATTCTGCCAAGGACCATCAGGGAACTTCAAAATGAAGCTACTCCACACAACACATTTTTCTTCTCTGAGTGGTGTCTTTTTTTTTTTTTTTTTTTTTAATTTGCTATAGGGTACATGCATTCTCTGGAATAAGACAGAGAGAGGGAAAGTGAGAAAGTACCCTTTGGGGAGATGGTTACACTCCAATCCCCTCTCCTCTATTCTTTTTTCAGGACTTTGGACACACACGCACATGGACCTGGTGCGGTTTTTTGTTTTGCTTTGCTTTGCTTTTATTTAGTTTAGAATTTTGCCATAGGGTGTTCGTGTTTGCCAGAGAGAGACAGAGACAGAAATAAAGGAAAAGTGCTAGTCATTCCCAGGGGGAATAGCCATGCCACAATCCCTTCTCTTCCATTTTCCTCTCGGGATTTTGAATACACCCACACAAGTGGCTGGCATGGTTTTTAGATCACCGAGTCTGGGACTTGAATTAAGCAGTTGGCAATGTAGGATCCAGCCACCTTACCCACCATGCCACTGGCTGGCTGGCCCAAGTAATGTCTTATTACAGGATGATCTTAGAAACTCTTTTGATGGAAAATAAAAGACATTCAGAATACAAATCTATTTTTATCCCATCTACTTTTTTTTCTTTAGAATTATTTTATTTATTATTATTGTTATTATTTATTTTACCAGAGAGGGACAGAAAAGGAAAGTGAAGAAAGAAGCAAGCTGCCAAGTCGGGGACTCAGACCATGGTCAGCCATGTGGGAGTCCACCTTAACGTCCACACCACCTGCCAGCCTCCTAGCCCATCTACTCTTAGGACAGAAATATCCGGCCTGAGCCACTTCCTTGGTGGCCTAGGGCCCTTTCCCCCTTTATCCACCCTTCAGCAGTGCCTGGCATCCCAGTGTTGACTCTCTGAGGCCATTCTTTGTTTTGTTTCCCTTAAAGAATTACGTATTTATTTAATTCCATTTATTATTATTGTTATTATTATTATTATTATTATTATTATTAATTTGACCAGAGAGAGAAAGAGAAAGCAAACTGCCAGGTCCAGAACTCAAACCACAGTCAGCCATGCAGGAATTCAGTCTTTAACCACCACGCCACCTGCAGGCCCCTTTGAGGCCATTCTTGTTCTACTTGTTCCTGCTTTCCAGATGAGCTTCCCTGCCCCTCTCATTTGTGTTCCCGAGGTGTGTATTCACTCCTTGAAACTGCTGATGGTGTTATCACTAGCTGTCTGCTCATCCCTCCCCCACTGTGCTCTGAGTCCCTTGAGACCAAGACCTGGTCTAATTCTCTGGTACACTCTTGGCCCAAAAACTGGTACTTGGTCAGTATAGTGCTTTATCAAGGTAGTTGATCCCCTATGGTACTCTTAGGAATCCCTATGAAAGCCAGGGAATAGGAATTTGCAGCTGAGTGACAGGGAAGAAATTGAAATTACAAATATTCCTACTGTAGATGAAGAACAAAACTGAAAAAAAAAGAATGAATGAATTTATTCATTCATTGATACACACTCTCCTTGAGAAGAACCAAAGACATGTGAAAAATGTCCACAAGAGAACTGACACAATTCATTCATGAAGACAAGTTACAAAAGCTTAGCAGGAATCTTGTAGGCTATTCAGGAAGTTATCTTTAACTATGAAACAAGTTCTAAAAGAAGCTTAATTATTTGATTGCTGAAGCACTACGTGAACCAACCCCAGACAAGACAGCACCCAGCAGTGCCATGTCTCAATACTTGTTGAATGAGTTAAATGGTGGCCATACGATGGCCAAATACCAACAAGATTATAAAAGAGGATTGAAATGGCCTTTATTCCAGTCTCCTCATTTCACTTGTGGAAAATTGAAGCCCCAAAGAGATAAGATACATATTTCTTTTTTCTTTTTTTTTTTTTTTTTTAGAGAGGTTTTTGCTATAAGGCATGTGTGCTCGCCAGAAAGACAGAGAGAAACAGAGAGACAGAAAGCAAGAAATCATCCCCTGGGCCACACCGCAATCCCTTCTCCTCTTGGGATCTTGGGCACTCACACACACGCACTTGGTGTGAATTTAAGCCACCAGGTCCGGAACTCGAACCGCGATGGACTACTTGGGAGTCCAGTAATACAGCCATTACGCCATGTGCTGATCCCAAGAGATATATTTTTTTTTAATATTTTCAGTTGTCTGGGCCTAAAAAACAAGTTCTGGAGTCATTCAGAGAGGAAATTCTTCCCTCAAAGTAAAAACAATATGACAAGTGAACAAAAATTTTAAAATCAAAGAAGTTGGTTGTAGCTCAGGGGAACTGCCAAATTAGCCTCTGGTGGATATCAGATGTTTCAAAAGTTAGTATTTTATTCTCCTAAGACTTGTCCCAGGCAGCTGTTTGCCCATCTATAAATACCTGGATTATTACAGTACAAGAATTAGTGAGAAGATGTGAAATTATACATACGGTGTTGTTAGAACAGTGCTCTGTCATGGTGGTTGCCTTCATCATCGCTTTCATAAGCACATAGAAAAGATCTGCATGTCTTCATCTTAAACACAATTCTGGAGGACTCAGATCTCATACCAATTCCAGTTTCCCCGTGAGGGATGGTGAGTTTGGGGAAGTTACTTTATTTCTTCTCAACTTTCGTTTCCTTAACTGCAAAAGGAAAACAATAGTATCTACCTCATACAGATTTGTATGATGATGAAATTAGCTGTTGTGCAAAGGCCCAGCACACGGTAGATACTGAATTAAAAATTAATTCTCCCCTTCCATTTTCCCCTTCTGCAAATTATTCAGAAACTATAGTCAGAGCATGAGGAAACTACCACCACCTGGTGTACAGCCCTCAAAATTGCATATATGGCAGCTAAGGTGAAAGTACAACTCCAGCTAAAGAAATTGTCAAAGGAAAATTCACAAACAACTGGAAGCCCTGTACATTAAACAATGGAGAGAAGCCATTGCAGATTCCAGAATGATGGCTGGAATGAATCAGGGCCAACTTCTTGGAAGAGAAACATATACCTCATTCTGAAATGTAAGTGGGGGGAAAAAGGATGTGGACTGGGTGGATAAAAGGAAGGACAAATTATCTATGCAAAGTTGGAAAAATACCTTGAAAGCAAAAGAGAAAGGCACATATCCTGGGACAATGAACTGACAGCAACCCAAATGCAGCATCTCTAATTGTGTATGACGTTGCTTTTCAGGGCTTGTTTTAATGAGCATCAAAGGTTGGAGGCAGCCATGTAAGACCCTTCTAATGAAGAGCAAGAGCAGAACTATGTTTCTCTTCAGAGATGCAGGTCATAAGCAGGGGAGCTTCTCATAGACAGCAGACCTGTCTGACCCATTCTGGTGTCCCCCACAATACCTATTTTAGAGCCCAGTACCTGGACAAAGCTCCACACAACACTGTCATGTCAACTTTCCCACATGCTAGGAATTGGAGATTACATTATGCTTCAGAGTTCCCAATCAGCTCTCAACTCTATACCTTTATGCTACTTTCTGAAATATGTCATACTCCAAACTTTTTTTTTCTTTTTTTCAGTTTTGCATAGGACATGTGCACTTGCCAGAGAGGGACAGAGAGAGAAAGAGAGAGAAAGTAAGAAATCACCCATAGAGGAGGATGGCCACAACGCAATTCCTTCTCCTCTATTCTACTGTTGGGAGTTTGGGCATGCATTCACATGCACCCAGAATTTTTTTTTAAGTCATTCTCAGGTACCCTAACCCTAACCACTCAGTTGGCCATGTGGGATTTAGCCACTTTAACCATCAACCGCTGGCTGGCCCTCTTACTTCCAAACCTTTAAAAGCACTTCTGGGAACCAGCAGTTAGCGTAATGGCTATGTCGCTGGACTCCCACGTAGCCGACCGCGGTTCGCGTCTCGGACCCTGTGGCTTACAACTCACGCCGGGCGCGTGTGCGTGCGTGCCCAAGATCCCGAGAGGAGAATGGAGGAGAAGGGATTGCGGCGTGACCATCCCCCCTGGGGGGTGATTTCTCGCTTTCTGTCTCTATGTCTCTCTCTGTCTGTCTGGCGAGCGCACGCGCCCTATAGCGAAAATACCTCTCAAAAAAAAAAAAAAAAAAAAAAAAAGCACTTCTCTTTCTGCTTGAAAATCACTTCAAGAATCCTAGTTGAGACATGGCATTTTCCAAAAACTCTTCCCTGATTTCCTGACAGCACCAAATCAATATTTTTCTCTTGTTGGTTGCCATTTCCCAAGGTCTTAGTATAGTACCTGGTGCACTAAAGGTCCATAATAAAGATGTAAGTTGAAGTTAACAGAAAGTCCAAAACCATGCTCTAAGTAGTTTGAGATGCCTAGAAATGAAGGAACTCAGAAAAGAACAGGCCTCCAGGAAGCGCCCATCTCAGCTGTCCAAAAGCTTGCCTCTGAAACGTCTTTGGTCATGGCCAGTGCTATTGTTGAGTCCTAGCACCACTTTGGTCAATTTGACTTTGGCTGATTTATCTTTACCTGGCCTAGGAGTTATTTAATAATGTAAACTCACTCATAGTGCATTTCCACAATGAGCATACACCTTTCTCTAGCTAAGCAGGACCCAGCAGACTCCCCAAAGCTGTTAGCTCACTCCTGTGCAGGCACCAATGACTCATTATGCAGTTGGGCTGTCGTTTGCACCCCAACACCTAACATTAAGTAGTGGCTGGACAATTGTAATAAGTGGATTTAGCAAGAACTGGCTGCCATAACTAAGTCCAGTTCCCTTGAATTCCTCACTCCCACACCCCTACACCTTATAATCCCTTATGACCCCTCCCCTAAATCCAGATGTTGCCTTCAAATGTGGACTATGGCCTTGGCTGGGTTCTTCCCCATAGACCACTTATGACATAATTACACTTGCCCTGTGACCATGAGTCTAGCCAAGAATGACCCTTACTCTATCGATTCGCCCTGAGTCATTTATCAACAGGGGGGCTGATTCCCCATGTCTGAATAAGCACAGGAGCTATTTCATCAAGATATTTGACACCTTTCTCTGAAAGGTGAATGACAGAACATATGAATGCCTCTGATTAACATCTAAAGGCAGCCTGCCCACCTTGAAATTGCCCCTCCATGGGGCAGCTCTCAGTCAACCCAGCTGCTCCCACAGTAGGAACCTCTACCATTTCACCTCATTTATCAGCAACTCCATCTGCTTCAGTTTGGGGCATTCAAAGTGTCCACGGTTCTGCCGTGTCTGCCTGGGTTGCTCAAGAGTTTCTGGCCTCCATGCATGGCCTAATCCAGGCCTGTCATCTTTCCCAGTGATGTAGTTTGGGCAGCTGTTGCTTCTTCCTCGATAGTAGGGTGGTTGCCAGGAAGCCTTTGGGGCCCACCATCTAATTTCCATGCTTGGAGCTGAATCTGGGTGTGCATGATTTTTCCTTGAAACTGTAGGAGGGGACTCTGTCCCTCCATTTTTTACACCAAATTGATTTAATGTCTTTTTAAGGAGTGGTGAGCTCATCTGTGCTCCCATTCAACTTCAAACAGCCAATGGTCTCATTAACCTACTTGTCTGACTTTAAGTAACTGGCTTAAATTACCAATTAATGGATAGCCATTTCTGTCTAAACAGGACGTTTCAAAACATTACCACTGAAAAGAAATTGCTTTCAACCATGACAGATGAGTGTCTCTCTTTAGAGGAGTACTGTAATAACTACAGTAGGTATGTTTCTAAGCCTTGGGAAGTTTTAAAAAAAAGGTACAAATGGCAAATTTATAAAGATATCAAATTGTGGAATCCTTTTTTAGTGATGGCGTTTTGAAAAGTTTGTCTTTCAACGAAGCTACACCAAATTATAAAAGTAATTAAATGTACTGTGGAACATTTATCCTTTGGAAAAATAAAAAATCCCTCAGGAAAAGGAGTACTAAAACTATCAGTAGCCCCTGTTGGCTACATTAAAGCTAATAAAATTACTAATGATAAATTCCTCGTCAATGAAGGGGTCCCTGCTGTGCTGCTTCTGCAGGCTTTAGTCACAGTGAATGAGACAGGGAGATTGAATTATTGGCTGGACTCATTTTATTGGTTTGGGCTTTGAGGGGGGCAGTGGGTTATATAGGAGATTCTTTTCATGTTTTGCTCTTTTTCTCCTCAAGAAAGCAGCTGGTTTTGTCTTTAGTTTCAAATGTCAATAAAAAAAAAATCAGAGCAATCATTAGAGGCAGGAATTCGGACATGGGCTCTTCCCAAAACACCTGATGTCAATCCCAGCCGGTTCTCCTGGAAGAGCCTCTCCAGTCTCAACTGGGAGGAATAGGGGGGTAGACAAAAGGCTGAAAGGATGGCCGCAGGCCTGGCAGATAAGTGGGCCATTACAGAGGAAGGAAGAGGGGCACCATTAGGAAGCAGAAGGAAAAAAAAGCTGTCAGAAGTGTGAGCTAGGGCTGAGAGAAGCTGGATTTGCAGCCCCATGGGCTCACTCAACATATAGAGAGGCCAGACCCCTGTCCCTTGCTGATCCAGGCTCAGTTTAAATGTCTATATGGAAGTGGCAGCGATGGCCTGCAAGGTATCACAGTTCCTCTGCAAGTCTCCAGAACAGCATCGGGGACCCAAAGACGAGATATGCAACATGATTTCCTGAGACTGGAAACTTCTGGTAGGGGAGGTGTGCTGGTGATGGTTTCAGGGTGGGTTTCCTGAATGCCTGGGATCCCTTACGGCTTAACCTCAACCACACAGCCTCTTTCCACCTTAGACTGGGCACTAGGATAACAAAGGAACCCAAACCTGGATTGAAACTTGACAGCCGATCTCTCAGACAGTCTGCTCTGAACTGGAAAGGCCCAGGCCCCAGACTCCATGAGACCTCTGGAGCGTGAGTCTGCATACTGAGCAGCTAACTCTGGCTCAAAGCACCCACTGAGAAACTGCTCAGAGGCCAGAACTGTGATCACGCCCACAGTTCGCCAGTGGTCTGGTATTTATACCCACCAGCCTGCTGGTTTCCCTCCTGAGCCAGGCTCTGCTCTTTGCTGCCCTTCATTGTACCCAGGAGGTTGCCTTCTATGGACTTCACTTCAGCCTTATCTGATGAGACGCACTAGGAGGAGACTGGAGTAGGGGCCGGGGGTGGGACAAGGGACACCACTATGATGATGACTATGTCCTTTAACCACAGCCACAGCAGGGTGCCATCTCTTCCTAGTTTCAGACTTCAGTAGCGCCATCCCTTGTGTGGGAGCTGAACAGTGGCACTGGAAGACAACCAGCTCCTGATCTCTGAAAGCTATGAATGTTGCCTCCTATGGCAAAGGAATCTTGCAGATAAAATTCAGTTAAGGGTCTTGAGATGAGCAAGTAGCTCAGAATATCTAGGTGGGAACTAAATATAACCACAGTGTGCTTAAAAGAGAGAGGCAGAGGGGCCAGCAGGTGGCGTGGTGGTTAAGGTGCTGGACTCCCACATGACGGAGCACAGTTTGAGTCCCAGACCAAGTGGCTTGAAAAATCATGCGGGTGCATGACATGTGTACCCAAAAATCCCAAGAGGAAAATGGAGGAAAAGGGGATGCAGTATGGCCCTCCCTCCTTTGAGGAGAGTGATTTCTCCCTTTCCCTCTCTCTGCCTCTCTCCAGTGAGCACATGTGCCCTATGGCAAAAAATCTTAAAAAAAAAAAAAAAGGTTGGGGGTGAAGAGGAAGGCAGAGTGGAACCTGGGGCAGAAGAGAAGTCTATGGAGCAGAGAAGCAGAGGCTGGAGTAGCACAGACACGAGACGAGGAAAGTCAATACCAACCAGAGCTAGAGGAGGCAAGGAAGTTTCTCCCCAGGACCTCCAGAAGGAATTAGCCCTGCCAACATCCTGACTTTAGCTCAGGAAAACTCATTTCAGACTCCTCACCTCCAGAACTACAAGAGAATACATTTCTATTGTTTTAAGTCACTAAGTTTGTGTTAATTACGCGACAGCGACCTAGAAACTAATACACTTCCCCAGCCTGCTGTTGCTAATGGCAACATCTCTTGTGGTTCCCACACCTCCGTGAATAGTCCTTCACTTAAAAAGTCTCTCTGAAAATCCCCATCTCTTTTCATTTGTACTCACCAAAGAGAAACAGGGAGACTGAGAGAGAGGGAGAGGGAGAAAGCACCCCCAGTGGGGTATGGTCTCACTACAGTCTCCTCTTCTCCATTTCTCCACCCTGTCAGGATTTTGACAGCATGTTTTTCAAGCCAGGCCAGGGTTCAAATCACTTGATCAGCCACATAGGATCTGGGTCCCTTAGCCACTAGTCTACCAGACTGGCCAAAATCCTAACTACATATTCAACTTCATTTCAAAAAGAATTGAAGATGATACATTTGAAAAACTGGTACCAAAAAATATTGCTCAGTAAGAAAATTAGGGAAAGACAGAAAATAAGGATAAAAAAATATGAAGCCAGGACTAATAGTATCCCAAATTCGTACTGTTCATGCCTGAACACTTATCAGCAAGCAGCCTGCAGATATTTCTTTAAGCTCTCCAGCAGCCAATTTAAATAGAGAAAAGCAAATAGATCATATTACTAGTTTACTATCCCTAAATTAGCCTAATATAGGAGTCACCTGGATACCTTGTTCCAACTCTTCAATCCTTGCTTCACCCAACACCTACCAAGACATACTCTAGTAGGGAAGCAGTAATGATCTGGATTTTAAAAATATCCAAGATCGGGGCTGGCAGATGGCATGGTGGTTAGGAGTGCTGGACTCCCACATGGTGGACCGTGGTTCAAGTCCCGGACCTGTCAGCTTGCTTTCTCTCTCTCTCTCTCTCTCTCTCTCTCGCTCTGTGTGTCTGGTCAAATTAAAATAAATAAATAATAAAATAATTCTTTAAAAAAAAAATCCAAGATGAATTAGACAGGTCACAGAATCTTTAAAATAAGAACAGAGATGTGATTCTCAAAGGGAATATCATCCCTTGGGACCAGCGGTTGGCATAATGGCTATGTCACTGGACTCCCATGTAGTCGACTGTGGTTCGAGTCCCAGACCCGGTGGCTTGAACTCACGCTGGGCGTGCATGCGTGCGTGCCCAAGATCCCAAAAGGAGAATGGAGAAGAAGGGATTGCTACATGGCCATCCACCCCAGGGGGTGATTTCTCGCTTTCTGTCTCTCTGTCTCTCTCTTTCTGACCAGCGCACATGCCCTGCAGCAAAAATACCTCTCAAAAAAAAAAAAGAATATCATCTCAAGACTGGAAAAATGTGTCCAGTTATCAGCCCTTTCAGTTGTGGTCAGGTATACTCTTCAATGCCAATCCAGTATACAGCTTTGCGTCATGACAAAAAAGTGTTCCATTATGAAAAACAAGGTTACAATTTAACTGCGATCTAAATGAAGATAAATACTGTAATGGATTCCTGTACTGCTTCTTCAGTTTCCATTCTCTGTTCTCCTTTCCAAATAACCCCTAAATGCTCTTTTGGGGAGTCCCTGTAGTCAGGGGTAAAGAGACAACCTGAGCTAATACAATTGGGTATTCCATTCCCCTGGACCATAATGTCTGGAGCAAGGGAAAACATGTGAACTATACCAATATAATCAGGCCTGTTTCTGGGAATCCTGGGTTCCATTTTTCTTATTTTAGTTGGTGTAGAAAGTACAGATATGAGAGACCAGCAGATGGTGTAATGGTTGTGTTGATGGAGTCCCATGTGGTCGACTGCGGTTCAAGTTCCAACTGGAAGCTTAAACCTCACGCTGGGTGCATGTGCATGCATGCCTAAAATCCCAAGAGGAGAATGGAGAAGAAGGAATTGTGAGGCCATCGGCCCTGGGGAGTGATTTCTCGCTTTCTGTCTCTCTGTCTCTCCAGCAAGCACATGTGCCCTATAGTAAAAATCTCTCAAAAAATAAGAAAGTACATATGTGAGGCCTTGATACCAGGAGGGAGGCAGGCTGAATATAAAGTGGACACAAAGAGAGTTGCAGGGCTGAAAAACCCACAGATAACAGAGCCAGAAACCAGATCAAGTCATGCTTGAAACTCCCTCTACCACAACAGTTCTCAACTAGGCGAAGCAATAAATTTCTTTTATGAGTATGCCACCTTTAGTGGGATTTTCTTTCATTTGTATCTAAAAGTATATTATGCAAAATAACTGTTGTGTTTATCTGATATTTTCTGTTGAAAAGCCACCTGCAGAAAAAATTACAGGAAAGTAAATCCTAGGGAAGAGAAAAATTCTACCAAAGAGAAACACTTCATTCTTTTGGTGACTACTATTATTTTAGGGCATTGTTTTCTTTTTTTTTTTTTTCTTCCTGCCTGCTGTACCAAAAGAATTGTTAAGCAAGGAGGCTGGGTGAGTTATTTTTGTTTTTGTTTTCCTGATTGATAACTGCCACCAGGCCTTTCCATGCAACCAGAGATTAATCTTGAGCTTATTTATCTTTATCTGCTATTATGTCACTGACCCTCAGGCATTTCCCAGAGAATACCATTTCAAAGATAGTGACCTAACTCATCAGCCATCATTGACTCCCAAGATCCAAGATCTGCAGTCATCTGGGGACTATCATATCATCCTCAACCCAAAGGTGTATCGAGCACTTGGTCAGGAGCAGGTTGTTAGGACCAAGGGGTAAATACAGAGGAAGCAGCATATTCAGTGAAAACTGATTACATTTGAAACCTCTGGCCATCCTTTCCTAGTCACTTCAACTATTTTGTTTTGTTTTAAGTTTTTGCCATAGGGCACTGTGCTCTCTGGAGAGAGATAGTGAGAGGAAAAGCAAGAAATCACCCCCGGGGTGATGGCCACACCATAATCTCTTTTCTTCCATTCTCCTCTCAGGGTTTTTGGACATGCATGCACATGCAGCTCCTAGGTCCAGGACTCGAACCACGATGGGCTATGTGGGAATCCGGTGCCTTAACCACTACACCACCTTCTGGGCCCAGCCACTTTAACTATTTTGATTGCTGCCAATGATTCCTTAACTGGAATGGTTAATACTTAATCAAATATTTCTGATCTAAAGCCCAGAGTCTGATTCACAGTTCTATAAACATGTTACTGAAAAACAGTAATGGGCATAGAATTTCAGTTTTGCAAAATGAAAAAGTTCTAGATATTCGTTTCACAACAATGTAAATATCTTAATGCTAAAATGTACACTTAAAAGTTATTAAGATGAAAAATGTGAGACTAGGGACCAGCAGTTAGTGTAATGGCTATGTTGCTGGACTCCCATATAGTTGACCGCAATTGGAGTCCCAGACCCGGTGGCTTAAAACAGGCCGGGCGCATGTGCGTGCGTACCCAAGATCCCGAGAGGAGAATGGAGGAGAAGGGATTGCGGCATGGCCATGCCCCCTGGGGAGTGATTTCTCCCTTTGTGTCTCTCTGTCTGGCTGGCAAGCGCATGAACCCTATAGCAAAAAAAAAAAAAAAAAAAGTGAGACTTTTTTTTGGTATATACTTTCATTCAAATAAAAGAAAATGAAATACAAAAAAAAAGCTATTAAGATGACTCTGTCTCTCTCTCTGGTGAGCACATGTGCCCTATGACAAAAAACCTAAAATATATATATATATATATATATATATATATATATATATATATAATTGATAAGTTTTTATGTTGTATGTATTTTACCATTGTGTATGAGTGTTTAACTGAGAGGGGAGGGGAATCAAATCTTATTGTCACCACTCAGATTTTTAATATATATACATATGTATATATATATATATATATTTATAATATATATATGTATAAATCTAATTGTCACCACTAAGATTTGTACTATATAAACACTAAGATTTGTAATATGCATACATACATACTATCTGTATCTTATTATGTAGTATATAACATAGTATATATAATCTATCGGCATATATAGTGTGGTTGCGTGTATGTGTGTGTGTATATTGCATTCATATATACTAGTAGTTTTAGTGTGACAGTTATTGTTTTTTAAGTGCATTTTACTTTTACTTAATTCAATCTTCACAACAACCCTAAAGTAAGTTTTATTACTATTATTTTTCCAACCCACTGATACTGGATTTAAACTAGCCCAGAGTCATCTGGGCTGGAGTAAGGATACCATCCTATTTAGTTTTGCCCCAGAGTTTATGGCCCTCAAGACTAGCTATACTGCCTTTCTATAACTGGGATTGGGAATTATTGCCCCTATTGTACAAGAACAGTAACTAAAGCTCAGAGCTCAGAAAACGATCTAAGATGATGAAGATAGCAAGTGCAGAAATTTAGCCTCTTTAGTTCCAGTGCCTTGGCCAAGGGAATAATCCGGAGAATGCTCTGGGGTAGCCTCAGAACCCCTTTATAATCTTAGAAATGATTGAGGCTGTTAAAAGGCAGGTGTCTGTGTGGTTGTACCTGTTTTATTTACAATATAGATTAGCACTGTGCCATTGAACCTCCTGTGGTGACAGAAGTCTTCTGTGTCCACACTGCCCAATATGACAGCCACTACCTCTCATGTGACTGTTGAACAATTGAAATGTGGCTGGCATGGCTGAGAAAGTAAAATTTTCATTTCATGTTCTATTAATGCATTTAAACATGAATTAGCCACACAAGTACAGCAATAAAAATGAAACTTATTTTTTAAATGCATTTTTATTGTGGTAAAATATAAACCTAAACACTTTTTAAATTTATAAAACACTACAATGTGTATATAAAGCCATCACAGCCCTGATGTCACTACATCTAATGTGCCCTCTGGGAAATGGCACTGTACACTATGAAATAGGCCATAACCTTTTATAGTAAAAATAGTTTTGACCTCAAGGACCCCTTAAGGGGCCTCGCACCACACTTCAAGTTGTACGAACTGACAAATGGAGCTCAGCTCTTTCATGCTCATGAGGAACAACTGGTCACCCACCCTGCTCTGAGGCTCCTCTATTTTTCTTGTCTTTCGCTGCGCCTCTTCCCAGCCAGGGAGCTTGGTTTCTCTAGTATACAGATAAAAAGACCTTTGGCTGCAGGGCGGAAGAGAGGCAGAAGTCCACTCTTGGTCAATGAACTGATGGAAGGAAAGGAGATGGGAACAGTGGATTGACTTGCTGCTGCACCATTTTCTCTCTGAGGTTCCAAGTCTCCAAGGCAGAGGGATCAAATCAAGGAGTAGAAAGAAATGTGCAAAGTGAAATTCAAGATGCTGCAGAAGATGGAAAGGCCTCTTGTCCCTGGAGTCTCATGCTCTCCCCTCCTTCCGGCAGGCAGGAAAGAAGAGGCCCTTCAAGGCAGAGGAGAGAAGGCTTCACAGGGTCTTCTGGGGCAATTCAATCAAAGAAATTATTTTCCCACAGACGAAGCCAAGAATATCTTAATGGTTTTTTCCTGATTGCAGGATAAATCATCTATTAATTTATGGTCCAGCCTCTAACCAGTTGTGTCAACTCCACCCATTCCCTCCCCCCAAAAAATGAAAGAAATGCATCAAGATTCCACTTATTTTCATGACTTCCATCTCCATTTTCCCATTGTTTCTTCCTTTTTTTCACTCTACCCTTTCATGCTTCTCTTTCTTATTCCTACCTCTCCTATTTTCAAATAAATCACCGATTCTGCCAATGTCACGAATGTACTGGAGGGAAAATCTCCAGAGTCACCCAGTTAGAAGTGTTAAAGCCTCAGAGGTGTGACTCCCACATGGAAAAAAAAAAAAAAAAAGTCCATTCTAAGAACAACTAGATGGCATAGGAGGGAAGCTGAAAGCGTTCACCACCGCACTGCCTAACCACGTGTCTCTGCGCATCCCTGGGTGTGCGTTTTAATCAAAACTAGGTTCTGGCAGTGAATTCGGGTGCAGAGACCCGACCCCAATTGTAAACTGAAAGAAAGCGGAGAGAGCCCAAGAAGCCAGGAACCAGGAGCGCCACTGTAAGGACTACCAAGTGCAATTAACCCGCACAGGGCGGTAATTGCTAAATGGCTCCTTTGCCCCAGAGTGGGACCTAGGAGGGAGTGCCCCTTCTAGAGAAGGTACGAGTAAACCGCGGGCTTTCTGTGGGAATTCAGCCCTCTCTGGCGAGACTCAATAGTTGAGACAAGTGTTTGTTTCCTTAGCACTATAAATGATTTAGATCATGTATTATAGGTCGTAAAGGGAGAGGTGCCTTATTCCCAACTCCATTTACCCACTTCGTGTCCCTAGCCAAGTTAATTTAACTCTTGCCACAGTTTACTTATCTGTAAAATAGGGTCATGTAAGCAATGACCTGACTGGAATTTGAAAAAAAGAAAGAAAGAAAGAGAGAGAGAGAGAGAGAGAGAGAGAGAGAAGAAGAGAAGAGAAGAGAAGAGAAGAGAAGAGAAGAGAAGAAAAGAAAAGAAAAGGAGCCAATAACATACATAGTTTTTAGAACAGTGTATGCAAGTAGGCATGCAACATTTATTTTACCACGTGTACATGAAGAACCTGTGTCTGGCATATTCAACTATAACTTGGTTACAGTCCATGACACCAGTTCTGGTGAGAACACGAATAAAGACAGTTGTGCCGACCGACCCACCTAATGCAGCGCTCCTTTCGACAAGTGTGGCCTGGCAGGGTGGGAGAGCGGGCAGAGTATGGACAGGCTTTGTGCTAACGAGGCAGGATTGAAGCTGGAGAACCAGACCACTCATCACCTGGATGGGCCTCCTCCTACCCACGCCCTTTCCAACCATCTTCCTGCCTCCTCTAGCTCCTGAGGCCCGTGGGTTTTTCTCCTTGCCCGGATGTTTTGATTGGCTCTTTTATCTGTTATGGACCAATTCGACAAAACAGGAATCAAATCCGAGCTGCGAAAGCTGAGGCTGGAGTCCAGGTCACGACGTAACCCCAGTAGGAAGCAAGGAGACCCAAACACCCGAGGCCCTGTGACTTGTCGGCACCTGGCGGCCGCCGCTGGACCTGGGATCACACCCAGCATCTACAGCTAGAGTCCAGACTGTACAGGCACGCCCCTTGGGGAAGTGGGGAGGAGTACGGTCCTCACAGCGGGCTTCCTAGGCTTATCTGGTAGGGTCTGGGTGGTGCAGCTGGCACCCACCTCGCACCCCAACTTTCGTTTGCATCCGCGCGCTCCCAGGAGGTTTATGACCGCAGGGTACGAACAGGGCAGAGTCCGGTGGACACCATACATGGCCGCGGCGCCTGCGGTCCCAGATGCCGCCTCGGGCTTCCAGGACCCATAGCTCCGGTGCGAGGGGCTCTGGAGCCAGAAAGTGTACACAGACTATAAATTTCCCGGGCCGGCGCTTGGAGTCCAGGGGCCGGCATTCTCAGGCCATCGCCTCGCGCCAGCCCCTTACCTGCACCCCTGAAACTGTAGCCCACAAAGCGCTGCCAGGCCCCGCCGCGACGCCTGCGCAGGTCGCATCGCCACCCGGTAGCTGCAAGAGCGCATAATCCCGGGCCCAACCTTCTGCAGGCTCCGCACCGCATACTAAGAGGCCCGGATTGGGGGCGTAGAGAGGAAAGGAGGCGAGGCCTGGGGGAAACCGGGAGAGGAAAGAAAAAGGGGACCAGGAGCAAGCTTCTGTGACTTCTAGTTCGCATCTTTCTGCCCTGAGGTCTGGGCTGGGGTAAGCAGATGGTGCACGTGGCGACGCTTGCTTAAAGACGTTTTGCAGTGAACCCTCCCCTCAATCTGCTGTCAACCTTGCATGCCTTACAGAGCACACCGTGAACGCGCTTTCCCGGGGGTGCCGCCTACCGATTCTTGATAGATTTCTAGGCGGTAGCGTCTACACTCACATCGTGAGTGGATATTTGAAATAATGATCAGAATAATTCATCAAAAAGGAGGACAAACTTTTTCTTTGAACTCTCCTTTCCCTAGGCTAACGGGGGGGGGGGGGGGGGTGTCACCTAAAACCACCAGTTCTGGGATTAGAGCAAGAACTTTGAGGATTTCAGAGTCCAAGGCTCGGCCACACGCCTTACCTGCGTGGAACATTAAATTACCCAATCGCACTGTTTCTCTGAATGGCCGTCTGTGAGAGTGGAAGATTGTCTTCGCCCTGAATTGCTGTGACTATTAAATAAGATAAAAGCTTTTCTCTTCTTGTTTGAAGAATGGAAAGGGCAGCGTCTCTTTCCTTCGCTCTTCATGTGCACGCACCCATGAGCGATTTTAAGCCGCAAGTGTAGACGCTTTTCCCAGTCAGACGTTAACTACCACCCTGTAATGGAGGTAGCAGTGGTGACAGTTAATAACAATGCCCACTTACGGAGCGGGTTTTGTTTGCAGGGTCTGTGTCTGGAACGGTGCTCTACATCAGGAATACAACCCTAACCTATGTGGAGAACACAGGAAATGCCCCGGAATTGCTGAGCAAACGGACGGGAAGAAAATGGCCAGGCACAATGAGAGCTGGAGAGGGTGTGGCAGATGGGATGGGTCTCCTCGGGACAGTTCCTCTGCCGTGGGGACAGTAAAGTAGAAGAGGGAGAGTGATAGGGTTCAGACTGGTCAAACTTTGGTTGGGAGGACCTTCATCAGAGCATCTTCAGATCTCGCTCCATCAAGAGGCAGACTGTCCCTGAGAACCCGCCCGGTGGGATAAAGGACAAGTGATATGTGCGAGTGCCAGACATGCCAGGCCAGGCTGTGAGTGCCCACGTGTCGCAGGCACATCACCCTTGTCTCTTGAACAATGTCACTGAAGAGGATGACCCATTTATGGGGTTTCTTTCCTTTTAAAAAAAAATTATGTGGACCCATTCGTTTCCCAATAGTTATTAATAAATAAAACATTGCATTTCGTTACATTTAATTCACAGGCTAGCCTCCATCTGCTCTGGAACAGCCTGGCTCCAGAGAGTGGATGCTCCTTCTCAGGTCACACACCCCGTCCCTGTCTTCCATGGCCTCCACCACATCATTGCAGAACAGAACCAGGGGGCTCAACTCCTTTTAAAATTCTAGAGGAAAGGGGCCAGCAGGTGGTGTGGTGGTTAGAGTGCTGGCTGCTCCCACCTGACCAGCTGCAGCTGGCCTCAGACCTGGTGGCTTGCTTTCTCACTGTCCCTCCTTCTCTCTGTGTCTCTCTCTGATCAAATTAAAATGAACGAATGAATGAATGGAGATAAATAAATAATTCTTTTTTTTTAATCTAAATGAAACCTTAATCCCAGAAGGAAAGGAAAGCTAGAGCGAACAGTGCAGAGAAGGAAGTACCGTAAGTGGAAAGAGTTGGGGACACATGAGTAATTAGGAGGACAAGGGTCGTGGTCACCAAGGGAAATGGGAAATAAAAAGTCGATATACCATTGAAAAATTGCGTATTACAGAACGAGTCTTTCGTTTGACTCCTGTGCTTTACAGCTTTTCACCCTAGTTTTGTCAGCCCCAAAACTGCGCTCTGGCCTAGGTGAGTAGTCACAGGCTCCAGGACTCTGCCCGAGGGGAGGAAAAGGGAACCTGGCTTAGGTGGCTGCGGTCTACTCAAGGAGGCCTCAAAGGGGCGCTCCCGATCCGCATAAGGCTCAGTCGGGGCTAGGTCTTGGTCCCGGACCCGGGCTGACCTTAGACTGGATGCTGGGTGGCGGGTCCGGGAACCAAGACCGCAGAGAACCTGGAACTCCCCCATACCTAAGCCAACAGCGAACCCGCGCGAAGCCAGGAGAAAGGCGTGCGGCTTCAGAGCGAGATCTGAGCCGGACCCCAGGAGATCCCAGCAAATCCGAGTCTCAAACACAGTCCTTTGGCGGGCTTGTGGAGCCCGAGATTCTCCACGTGGTGAATCCAGAAAATGACCGGATGTGCCGAGGGATGCACGTGGGGAATGCTTGGTAAAGAGCACGATCCGCCCATGAGTTCGTTCTTTTGTCCATTTATCCATTTGCTCGTTTCTTGAGCTTCCACCACGTCCTGGCAATTGTGCCTGGTGCACTCTGCCCCGATTCAGAGAAAATAATAAGTGAAATCAAAGTGAGGCTGAAATTCGCAGACCGGAAAATCTCTGTCTGAGGCTAGTCACGGTTGAGGGTGGCTCCGAAACTGGGAACTTGGAGAAACACACGGACCAACGCTTTCGTGCCGCGGAGGGAGAAGGCGAGGAGCCGCGCTCTGAGGCCCACTCGCCTGCCTTCCTCACCCACTCTGCGCTGCCCTTTCCTCTGGAAGCGAGGATGGCGCAAACTCCTGCGTTCTGTGCGCGGGTCCGAGTGCGAGACCAGAGAAAAACACAGAAAGCTTCTGGCTTCTGTCCTAGCTCCTAGGTTGACCGGTAGGGAGGTGACCCTGGTAGAGTAGTTCTACCAGTTGGTTTCCTCTACAAGAAAAGGCCAGTGACGTCCATCTGCAAAGAACACTCCGATGAACATGCACGGGTGAGCGAATCCGCCGTCTGGATCAAGTACTGCTTGAAAACCCGTTCTCTAGCCGCTGGGCGACGTCCTTGGTATCAAAGATCCTAGTGCATCCTTAGCCAGATCACTGGAGCGCCAACTCCACTCCCCAGCCACCCACCACTCAGCAGCTCCGCCTTGTTGCTCAGCTTCTTGTTTTGTGTTTCTTCAGAACTCATTAACCTTGAGGGCTGCAATAATTAAGTTATTCGTTTATTCTACACACACCTTTTTGGGAGTGCCTCCCTGAGCTGGCCGCTTTGCTAGATGCTGGAGTTTCTTCAGCCTTGCAGCAGAGCCTAGATCTGCCCTCAGGAAGCTGAGGGTGCCTTTATCTTTCGAAGAGATCACTAGTGTCCTGGTTTCCATTGGAAGACCTTCCCTCCTTGCCGGTAGTTAAGAACTTACTGAAACTTCAAGGTGCCTTTTGTCCAGGTCCGGCAGGCGGACAGTTTTCCCTCCTGGGGCTCCAGCTTCCCCACACTTGCTTAAGCTTCCCCCAAATCTTAAATGTCAAAAAGTCTAGCTTCAGAGCCAGAAGGTGGTGTGGTGGTTAAGGCGGCTAGACCCCCACATGGCTGACCATGGTTTGAGTCCTGGACTTGGAAGCTTGTTTTCTCACGTTCCTTCTCTCTCTGTCTCTCTCTCTGATCAACTTCAGAAACAAGTAATAATAAAATAATGACAAAGAATAAAATATTTTTAAAGTCTAGCTTCTTTCCCTTCTAACTCCCAAGGGTAACTCCCGACTACCCTTATAAACATTTTTAGTGTCTGCTGTGTGCACTAGGCACTGGGCTCAGTGCCCGAGTGAGAGAACAAAGTGACGATGGTCATCTTTTGGGTGTCAATGGGGGCACATGGAAACCTCTGGCCTCACCCTGGCAGCATGTGCAGGCCCTCTGGACTACTCCTTAAAGGGGTTCCTGGGGTCACATTGCATTCAAGAGCCTCCACCTAATGATTTAATTTATTGGAGAGTAAAAATTGCCTTGCATTCTTTTTTTTTTTCTACTGCAAACACATTAACAAAAGCCTCAATAAATACAGCAATGAAGAAATGAATGAATAAAGGGATATGATAACATCTAAGCCTATAGCTCAAATCCCAGGCACTGTTCTCATTTCTCAATTTTTTAAATGGGATTAATCCTCCGCAATTTAGAAGTTAGGTGCCGTTGATTATACCCTATTAAACAGTTGAGAAAACAAGCCAAACAGATGAATTTTCCAAGGTCAGGTTTCTGGTTTTTAGTGAATGAATCAGTGAATGAAGGCTTCTGAGGCTAGTTTGGGTCGGTCTATGCTTTCTCGGGATCGACCAAACACGCTCCTCCCTCCGCGCTGATCTGGCTCCATTCGCCGCCTCGCCCCAGACCTGTCCGCTTCTCCACCCCACCTGACCCCCGCGTCGCTGTGAGTAACCAGAGCGTGAAGCTTTGGGCGTCAGGCGGTGCCTCTGGGGCTCCCTCCACAGCTCTTTGGTTCCTCATCTGTCGCGCGCCATAGACTAAGAGAGGAGGCTTAATATTAGCGGTGACTCCGACAGAGGAGAGGGAACGAGCCCGCGCAGCGGCAGCCAAGCAGGCACAACCAGCCTAGAGCTCAGCGACCTGCCCAGAGTCTCAAGTGTCAACGAAAACAGTTGTGCTGCAAATCACCGTGGGCGAGGCTGCTGCCGGCGAGCAGGGTGTGGCTGCAGCCCTAGACACTATTAGCAAGGCTCAAAGTGCTTCTGAGGAGCCGGCTGGAAGGCAAAAAGGCGGCCCAGGCCTGTGACTTCCAGAGGGGCATCCGTCAAGGCTCTTGGAAGTGAAGAGAGGGGATGCCAATGGGGGTGATAGTTTCCAGCTGTTGTGGAACCAACTGCCTATGCCCTTTAAAAAAAAAAAATTGAAAGGGACCAGCGGGTGGTGTGGTGGTTAAGGGTGCTAGACTCCCACATAGCCCACCCTGGTTCAAGTACCAGACCTGGAAAATTTACTGAGGGGCTGGCAGATGGCGTGGTGGTCGAGGCGCTGGGTTCCCACATGGCTGACCTTAGTCCGTGGTCCAAGTCCAGACCTGGTGGCTTTTTTTCTCACTTTCTCTCTCCCTCTCTGTGTGTCTCTCTGGTCAAATTAAAATAAGTGAATAAATAAATAAAATTAAATAATTATTCTTTGAAGCCATTGAGCTTTGATAATCCTGATTAGAATCAATTGGTCAGGTGTGTCCCATGAGGAAGCCCTCACGTGCTTGGCTACCTTGACCCAAGGCCCATCTTGGTCTTTGCTCTTGCTGTCCGGGGGACTTCGGACTAGTGTCCTGGAGTCTCTTAGCCTTGGTTGCCTCATTTTGACAGAGGAAGTCGGAAGTAATCTCACCTGTGGAGACATCTATCCTCGGTTCCTAAAGTGATAGAGTCAGTGAAAAGACTCGGAGGAATGGCAGTTTTCTAAACTCTTTTGTCCCCAGACCACAAGGATCCCATCTGAGCCTAAAAGCACACACACACACACACACACACACACACAGTGGGCCAGCCAGTGGCCTGGTGGTTAAGCAGCTAGATCCCACATAGCAGACTGCTCTGTAGAAGTTCCAAACCAGAGGACTGAAAACACGCTGGGTGCGTGCTCATGCATTCCTAAAATCCCAAGAGGAGAATGAAGAAGGGATTGTGGTGTGATCATCCACCTATCCCCAACCCTGCCAGAGTGCTTCTTTGTATTCTGTCTCTCCCCCCTCACTGCGGGAAGCAGTGAGCGCAGGTGCCTTATAGTATAAAGGAAAAAAGAGAAAGTGCACCAGGACCTCTGTTGGCAGTTTGGGTTCACGAAGAGTGGCTGTGACAAGGGTGTACACACTGCAGGCTTTAATACCTGCATGTTTTGGGAGAAGCGATGGAGAAGCCCCTCCAAGCCCATCACAGCCTCAAAGGTGGATCCAGAGAGCTGGACGTTTGCACGAGCATCATCATTAAATTTGGAGGCTCTATCTCCCAGGGCTGAACACCTGCAGTTGAATTCCTCCTTAAAACACAACACTTGCATCTTCACAAAGATCAGAGTGTGTCATCCACCTGGCCACCCAGAGTCTAAAGAATAGGGAATGAGATATCCCTGTGTGTTTAGAGTCCTCTCAGACACCTTTAGAGTAATATCACTGTGTGCGTGGAGGATAGGGTGGGGTCCGGTATCTGTTCTTCCTCTTTAAATGAGGACGAAGCTGGAGAGAGGACTTTTAGGCATGCAAATGGGAAGGAACACCGACCTCAGCTTCTGGCTTTTCTTCCTTATTTTTGACTCTATTGTCAACCCCATGCCCATTTGGCCATCCGGCCCATCCCACCCACTGGGAGTCTGCGTGAGGCAGGTATTTGGCTTGAGTAAAGGTGGGGTCACATCTGGAAATAGATTAAGGCTCCACTCTAAAATGCCGGCAAAAAAAAAACCTTGCCTTAGGCCCTACTCCCTGCCCCACCCTTTGAACCCCGAGGCTTCCCTAGGGTAAGTGCCCCAGCAGGGAACCTGGGTTCATTCTCCAGCTACTTTGTTCTCTGGTATCTCCAGAAGGAGGCCGGGTCGGGCTAGGCACTCTTCCCTGCCTGCTTCGTGCAGACTGCGACCTAGCTCAACGCCTGCCAACGTCCCACTCCAGAACCTGGGTAGGAAGAGCAGCCAGAAAAATCAAATCAAAACAAAAAAAAAAGATGACAGAGAAACTGGTCCTTCTGTCCCCTTTGCGCGCAGAAAGGGTGATCAGCATCAGAGACAACCAGAGTCTAAGCAGCGTCTCTGGACACACCTCTTCTTGCCGAGTGATCTCCTTAGCTTTTAAGAAAGTCAGAGCGTCCCTTGGAGGCAACACTTAGTGTGCCTCGGGGCGTGACAGTTTTTGGCCTCGATGGGGACTGGGCAGAGAGGGCTACACACTCCCGCCGTCCAGATCTCTGCCTACCCTTGGCTGAAGCCAGCAAGTGGAGGAAACGCGGCGCGGGCGCTTGGTGGCTGGGTCCGCGGAACCTGACGCTAGGAGACCAGCTGTACTTGTACTGAGACCAGCTTCCATCCACACACACAGGCACAATAAGGCCGTGTGAGGCTCCTCGCGTCGCTTTGCCATAGGGAGGAGAACGGGAAACTTTCTGTGCATGGTTTTACCCACAAAGTGCTGAAATAGCCAATAGGCGGCCTGTCTCAGAGTCTGCTGTGTGTCTCCTTATGAGTGAATACCAGGGCAGAGAGCCGGGTATTGGACCCCAACCTCACCCTCCCTCACCCCATCCTTTGCCAGCAAAGCGCTAGCTAGTCGCGATCCCGCTGTGTGTCTTGGTGCGCCTTGCTTGCCCTGTTCAGTCTCGGCGATGGCGACGCAGAGGCTCCTACTCGCCGGCAAGTTGTTATTACTGCTGGGAGAAAAGCTCGAGTCCTGGGCGGCCTGCAGGAGGGGCGGGTCCGAAGCTCTGCCCCTGCGCCCGGCCGGCGCACACCCGCCTCCCCCAAGTCCCATCCCCGAGGGCCTCAGCGGGTCTGGCGCCTGCCGACCTTCCGCGGTCAGCCTTCTCTTTGGCGTCTGAAAAGTCTCGGTCTAGCTACCCTGACCGCCTTTGCTAGCATCAAGCGCCGCGGGGAAGATTCTAGTACTCAGGGCTAAGCGAGAAGCCAGGGACAGGGCTGTCAGCCGCTTGAAAAGCAGCCTTTCTTCTGGGTCACCCAGACCCAGCCAGAGAGGAGCGTTTGCCCTGCGGCTGCTCTTCTTCCAAATGAACTTTAAATTCTTCCGGGGTTTGTGATATACTGTTTCTGATAAAAATATGGAAGAACTCCACTGCCCAGGGTAAAGCTTCGCAAGAGTTTTACGGGAAAAATGTGCAAGAACTGAGCGGGTGGAGGGGTTGGAGCGCCTCCGGAGAGCCCAAAGGAGCTTCCCGCCTCGGGACTCAGGCCACCAGGTGCCCGCTGCCAGCTCACTTCTTTCCCCAGTCCCCAAGTTCTGCCGTGCCCCCTGGCCTGGCGGAACCTGGTTGAAGTTACACAGTTTAGTTCCCTGAGTAATGATTTCCTTCACTTTCAGAGCCCGGAGGCCTGGCAAAGGAACGCAGTAGAGCTTTGGGGGCACCTGGAGGGCCCCGTGAGCAGTCAGGGTAAGTGCATTTTGTATAAAGCATCTCCCCGCTGCTGCTCAGCTCTGCTCAACTGCATAAGGATGCTGCCACCTTATTCTCCTTAACTTGAGAATGGAATGTAAGTGCTCCAAATTTTGATCTTCTTAGGATGTCCTGGTTCCAGAATTTAAATATTGGAAGAATCAGAGGAAACAGATCACAGTCATGAAGGCAGTGTGGAAGTACAGAGAGGATCTAGCTTTGACGGAGCAGAGCCCATGAAGGCTTGAAGGAACTACCCCAGCCTGGGCCTGGAGCCCAGGGCAAGGGGGGAGGCTACCACAGCCAAAAACTCTTGTGGCAAGATTAGGGATAACAACTATATCACGCTCTCTTTTAAACTAGTGTCACTCCAGAGACCAGATCACTCTCTCCCTCCTCCTCCCTTGCTCCCTTAGGAATTCAGCTGGATCTGGGCTGTGGGCAAGGGCGGGGAATGGGTAACCTCACATTCCTGTGTCCGCTCTGGGACTTGCTTTGGTGTCTGGCTGATCCTGGAAGAGAAGACTAAATCTGCCGCCTCTCCTCTGCCTGTGGGCCAGGAGGTCTAGGACAGGAGGTCCTGGAATGAGCTCCAGGGGAATGAGGTAAAGAGGAGAAAGTGATAAGCAAGACAGAGGAGGCCCTGGGAACCTTCTCACTCTGCTGCCAAGGGCTGGGGTTCTCTGGCCTCAGAATCTCTCTGTGGCACAAGAGCCCACTCCAATGTTTGGATGCTGGGTCTTTGAGAGGCCTTGTGTCCTCATCAGCTCCGTGCCAAAAGGACCCGGATGGCCAGGGTTTGTCAGGGACATTTGTTTGTTTTAAAATCTCCCAAAAGAGTGTTGACCAGACACTTCATAGTTTCTAGAGAAAGAGAATCAGGAAGGATAGATCTAGAGAAAGGTTCAACTCTCCAGCTTAGGAAGAAAACAACACTTCGAATGGCCTATTTTAATAGCAGTGTCAAGACAATACAATAAGTTTACTATTTTCCAGCTGCGGTAGGATGGAGAAAGTGCTTCTCAACTCATCTCCAGCTCCTGGAGAGGAAAGAGAAGGGGAGAAAGAGCTGAACTGGGCGCCTCCTGTGGCAGAAATGTGAAAGGAGATTTTGTACCAGGTAGATTTGAGGGAGGGAGAAGCGCAGATTCTTATACCCTTCTGCAACCAAAGGTGGGCCAGAAGGTCCCAGTGCTAGTTTGGGCTCTACCTTGAACAAGTTTCCTCCCTGCATAATTGTTTTGGCATCTTTAAAACTAAGACCCTGGCTCTCTAAGACCTGGGCTTTGAGCCCTAACCACTGTGGCATGTCTGTCGTTTCCTCTGTGACACCACAATGCTGCCCTGTCCCCTGCCCTATGGCAGAACAAGGGGCAGTTTGTGTTGGGAGAGTCCAGAGGAGTGGGGTGGCCAGCGGCCACCTAGTGAGTACCACTGTACCTGGGTTGACCCCACCCTGTACCACCCAACTTTCCGTAGTCTGAAGCCACGGAGAACAACACACATATTCATTGTGTCTACACTCTGAAAGGGGAAGCCATCTGCTACACTGGCCTAAGAGATTCTGTCACCTGCTCAGCTATCCTGCCAGGCCTGGTCACAGAGCATGTGGCAGTTGGCAGCAGCTATTCAACCTGGGGACTAGACGAAGTCCTCTAAGCCCAAATGCCAATCTCTGAAGCAAGGTGGCTCTGAGTTGAGCCACTGTCCCCAAATGCTCCAGCCCCCTCCCCACCCCAACCTCTAGCTGGTACCTCCTACAGTTCCAGGCCATAGGGTCCTGGCCAAGATTTCAAGCCTTATTGACTGCATCACCCCAGCAAGCCAAGCAGCCTTTACAAACCGTAGTAAACATTTTATTTACAAGTGTAAGGCTTCCTAAGTGCCACAGGTCTTTGTGCCACAACCCCTGGAACGGGGAGGAACAATTTAGTCAAACACTTCACAGTTCGAGTTGCTTGTGTCCTGGGAGAAGCGTTTGGCCATGAAAGTCTCTGGTGTGGGACACACTGAACTCCCCTTGGCGCTGGGCAGTGTGGCTGCAGCCGGAGCAGTGAGGGAAGAGGTGCACTGCCGCTGAGGATGCTTTGCACCGCGTGCCCAGTCCTGGCCCGGTCGCCAACATAAAATAGACACAAAATCCAGCCTATGGCTGGGAGGCTGCACGCAGGGTCCCGGGTCCTCTCGGGCCATTCTGTCTATAAGCCGCCAAGCGGGACTTGGGTGGGCTCGGGGCTTTCGGGAGCGCTGCTGAGGGTGGACTGGGGCGCCGGGAGCAGCTCCGAGGTGCCGCCGCCGCTGCCAACGCTACTGGCGCTGCCCGCGCTGGTGCTGCTGCAACTGAGGCTGCTGGCGCCGCCGAAGCTGAAACCGCCGCCGCCGCTCCCACCACTCCCACCGCTGCCGGTGGTGACGAGGGCGCCGGCTGCGACGAGGGCGCCAGCGGCCGAAACCTTAATAACCGTTGTTTGGTGTAGAGACCCAGCCCCCTCAGTCCGCTCGGTGTCGCTGGGGGCCATGTCCACGGACTCGGAGTCGCTGCTCTCGCTCTCGGCCTCGCCCTCGGAGCGGCTGGGGCTCCTCTCGTCCGGTTCGCCGTCTGCAGCGGCAGCTCCGCCGGACGGTTTCTCGTCGGCCTCCTTGTCCTTGTCCTTCTGGGCCTGAGCCTCCTTGGAGTGCCGCCACTTCATCCGTCGGTTCTGGAACCACACTTTGACCTGCGCCGCACCGCACGGGAGACAAGAGACACGGAGATGAGGCACCGGCTCGCTCTCCCACTCGTGCGCACTTACGGTACACCCCTTGTGCGGGGAAAGCACCCTAACCATTCGCGGTGTCTCTGCCAAGGGCCAGGCACTGTGCTAGCTCAGGGGCGGAGAACGAGGCTAGGAAGCATTGCCTAGAGAACACAGTAGGACTATTCTCAATCGCACACCCCAAATGACCTGAGTACTTGGAAACGCAGATCCTCCCCCCCCCACGCCAACCTACTAAAGCTGCCTACTCTCTAAATGAATGGTTCTTTAGGGCCAGCAGGTGGCGTGGTGGTTAAGGCGCTGGACACTCCCACATGGCCACGGTGGTTCGAGTCCTGGACCTGGTGCCTTGCTTTCTCACTCTCTCCCTGGTCAAATTAAAATAAATGAATGAATAAGTAAAAATAAAAAAAAATAAATGAATGCTTCTTAACCTCACTTGAGTAAGGACCCTGGTGAGAATCTCCTTGAAGGTATCGACTCCTCATTCAGAAAAATGCACATAAACTCAGGAGTTTGCACACAATAGCAAGGGTGTGGTGAATCACTGTTAGAAACTCCAGTTCGAGGTTGGTCCTCTCCTCTACTACTACCACTCGAAGCACGTCTCTGCAAGAGCAGTTCTTTTTAAGGAGAATCATAGGGAGCAGAAAGGGAAAGTGAGTTCCAAGAGTTAATTCCAGCGAGGTGTGGGCAGTGCTGGACTCTCAGAAGAAGAGTATTTCCTTGGCATGTTTGTACTCTGGAGCAGATAAAGACCCTGCCACAGCTGGGGGGGGGGGTCCTCTTGGGGACTCAGAAAATGCTGGAATTACATGTGTGCAAAGTGGAGGGGGCAGAGGATCTTTATAAGTATGTATGATCCCCTTGGGAACCCAATTCGCTCACGCAAGTTCCAGCTTCCCTTTTAAAAATAACATCCACAGCTGGTGGAAAACGGCTGGGCTCTTCCAATGTGTGCCTCTGTTGAAGAGGGGAGTTGGGTAATGGAAGCCAGAAAGACTCAGAGACAGAGGCAGGACCAGGGAGCTAAGCAGCAGCCGTGTCTGGCTTTCTCCGAGTCAGCATGGAGCGAGCAAGGGCCACTGTGTGGGTGACTCTCTTATAGTTAGAGGGAAAAAAAGGGCCCACTTCTTGAATTTCAGAATAATCAAAAAAATTAATTCAGGTGCAACAGATTTCCTATTGTCTTGGGGAAAAAAACAAAAACAAAAAAAAAACAAGTAAATGGAACCTGCTAAATGCTCTTGGGTGTTCTTTAAAAATCTTTCTTTCTGTCCCTCACCCTCTGCCCACCCGAGATTTCCTTCAGCATCTAAGCCGTTAGAACATGGACTGGCTGTGGTCTCTCCAAGCGACTCCTCGCCCTACTGGAGCTAAGTAATTCCGTTTGAAATGATATTTTCACTTCCTCACAACTGGGGATTTCACAATCCAGCAGCGGCAGCCAGAGCAGGAGGAGGAAGGGAGGGAAAAAAAACCCAACAACAATCTCTAAGACTTCGGTTTTTATCTCTTCTGAAATAAACTGTCTCCTACAGCGAACTGCACTCCAGTTGAGTACATAATTATTATCTCCCCTGGCCCATTTGCTTTCTCCGCGTTCCTTCCCTGTTGGCCAAAATAAACATGCAGTGCTTGTTGACATGTATCTTCGCGGATGGGCTATTCTCTCCGTGTCCTTCTCCCTCACCCCCACCCCCACCCTCTTCTCCAGCCTCAAGTCTCCAGTCCACAAAGCCTCCTGAAACGCAATACTGTTTGGACCGCAAGAGGCGAACCGCCAGCCCAGAGGAGGGGACTTGCTGGCCTAGGCCATAAACTCCTATGGATCGCAAGACACTGTGCGCAGGAGTGAGTCTGAGCCTGGATTACCTGCGCGTCGGTGAGGCCCAGCATCGCCGCCAGCTGCTTTCGGTCAGGCTTGGTCACGTACTTCTGAATTTCAAACCTCTTTTCCAGGCCTTTCCTCTGCAGGTTGGAGAAAACGGCCCGCGACCATGAGCGCTTCCTCTTGTACGTCTGTGGCATCGTGTCCTTCGTGAGCACAGCATAGGGACCTATCGCCAGGCAGGAGCGAAAGAGAAGATTCCAGAAGGACACTTTAGCGCCCAATCGGCAGCCTGCGGGCTCGTCCTGCTGCTGAAAGCTGTTCTGCGTTAACAGCTCCAAACCCATTCAAGGAAGCCCTCGAAGTACACATGAATGGCCCCTCGAAAGGAATTTTACAGCTCTGAAGATGGTAGTTGGAAGGCCTAAAGCTAGTGTGGCCTGGAGAAATCTAGCGCTCAAAGATTAATTCCAAAGGAAAAACATAAACTTAGTAAGTGGCCATCATAGAAAGAGTAGAAGAAAATGTCCTATGGGCCTGAATGACTCAGTCCGGACAAATGACAGTCCCAAACTTCTACTCTCTGTGTGTGTGTGTCCTCGTATGTGCCACGCACCCAGACAACCAACCACACAGAGCCAAAATGTTTGAGGTCATCCTCAAGTATGTACATGTTAATAAGCAGCCCCTCTTGATGCCGCATTTTTAAGCCACCCTCTCTGCTGGAAAGATTGTGGGGAAAGCCCCCCTTCACCTGCCTAGGCACACACATTCTTGGTTACCCAGAGGCTCCCACCCCTTTCTTCCCTGGGGCAATCTGAAGCCAGTGCTAGCTCACTGAGAAACCTTTCGATTTCTCTCTCTGGACTCTCAAGCCTCCCGCCCCAGCTGCGATATTGCAACACCGCTGCCACCCCTTTAGGCGTCAGTCCTGTGATTTCTGACTGTCAGTCCGCCAGTGGTGGGGAGGTCAGTTGTACCTGGAAACGTGTCTTGGAACTGATGCTGCACTGAATTTCTCGGAGTGGAACTTAAGGGACTCAGGATGGCAGAAGCCTCATTCATGGGATCTAGAGATGCGAAGAATTGGCCCGCAGAGGGCTGCAGGCCGGAGAGATGCATCCCTGCAGGCCGCCCGCCACCGGTTAGCAGGGATGTGAGATCTGGGGACAAAGGAAAAGTCAGTCGGGTTATACCTTGGGCAAACACACACTGTCTAGTAGATTTGTTTCTCTCCTTCCCGTAGCCCCCAATTGGGTTTTACTGGAGCAAGATCAAGAGAGACCCCAGTCTCCCAGAGCCTAAACCTCTTTCTCCGGACAGTTGCCAAAGAGGGATATGCAAAATGTTCCTATGTGAGTCTCACACGTCCTTGTCCATGCATATAGCGAGGAAGGGCTTTACATAAAACAGCCCCAAAGCCATCACTTTCAGGTGCCTTCCAAGAATTCTGGAGAGCCGAAACCTCCGTCTCAAGGAGCCCCACTCTGCTCTCTCCTCTCCGGAGTTTAGACCAGCTGTTTTGTTTATCTACATTCCTTGGGTGTAGAATTTTACTAGAAATCTGATTAAAGGACGGGAGAGAGTTCCCCTAAAGGACTTTCTCTGTCAGAAAATACAGTTTTCTTTCTCTAGATATGTGATTAAAGAAACAGATTATAGCCATTTTTGTGTATATTTACACTACTTTAATGAGTTGATTCTGCAAGGTGTGTTTTTACAACATCCTGGAGTTATTTTTTACACAGAGCAGGTGAGTATTAAACCTAGTCCTTCGTAGTTTTCTTACAATTCTTTTTTTCTCTCCCATTCTATCCATTTCTCTGCAATTGTAAAGACACCTGAAGGCATCCTACCCCCTCCTGGCCCAGGTGGTGGGACAGAATCGTGGTCCCAGAGGCCTGCAGCCTTCCTCCCACGACCTACCTCTCAACGTGTTGCCCTCCTTGACTTTTGGGTCAAATTCTGCAGACAAAATGCGATCAATTCCAAATTTGAGGTCCTTGCTGGAGGGAGCCGGGGCTGAGCCACTGTGGTGGGGGTTCGGGACCACCCGCGTCCCTGAGGCTGGGGGCTGCAAGGCGCCGGCGCGAGATGGAGGCGGAGGCTGCTGCTGCTGTGGCTGTTGCTGCTGTTGTTGCTGCTGTGGGTGATGGTGGTTATAGGCGGCCGAAAGAGGGGACAGCCGCTGCGGGAAGCCAGCCGGGACTTCGGAGGGCGCCACTACTGGAGTGGGTCGAAGCGGGGATCTGGTGGCAGCTTGGAAAGAGGCATGCGGGTGAACCGTGCCCAAGTGCGCGGTGAGGGCGGCGGCTGAAGCCCCGGTTAGGCCCTCTGGAGCCGCCCCCGGCTCCCCTACGCCGGCATGCAGGATGTCTGCAATGCAGAAGGAGGGCTTCTTGACAGCGGCGGGGTCCAAAGGGAAGGAGCAGCCGCCGGGACCGGCGGAGGAGCAGTAAGCCGCCGACCAGAGGCTGAAGTTGGACGCGTAGAAAGGAGTCAGCCCGGCGGCGAACATCCTGGCGGGGTGAGCCGCGCCGCAGCCGCGGTCTGGCTCGACCGGGTGGGTGGGTGGCTAGCTGGGTGGGTGCGCGGGGAGGGGCCCGCTAAGTCCGGGAGGAGGCGGCGGCCCAGCCGAGGACAATCCGCTTTCGCTTCTTCGCGATCGCTGGAAGAGAGGCCGCGGAGCCAGAGAGCCACCGAGGGAGGAAGCGAGGGCCGGATCCCGGCCGGGCACCGACTGAGCCCTGGCCTCACTTTAAAGGCGCCGAGGAGCTCGCGCACCCCGCGGGCTAGAGGCGAGCGAGGGGTGCTGGAGCGGCCAGGCGGATAGGGGTCGAGAGTCCGCACACGGTGGGGAAGCGGGGAGACAGGGACTGGACACGGAAAGAAGAACCCAAACAGCAAAGTCCTAAGAGCTAAATTTAAAACAACAACAACAATAATCCGTTAGTTAAAAAAAAAAAAAAAAAAAAGTATTAAGAAAAAAAAAAAAAAAACTCCTCTCTAAAAACTCCCAAAGTTTTGGCAGGAGCTTTCGAGTCAGACCCGGGGTAGGACCTCGATCCGGGCGCTCATTGGCCGTCCTCGTGACCAATGGGAGCTGGGAGTGGAGGGGAATTGGGGGAAGAAGGGGGCGTGACAAAGGCGGGCCACACCCCGGCCACGCCAAAGTGTTTGCTGCGGCCGCGTGGGCTGTGCAGTGTACAACGCGTATTCCTCTGCTGCGTAGGGGCCGCCGGCGGCTGCGGGACTCAGACTATAACTTCTGCAACTCTGAATCGCCTCCGGGCGAAGAGTGTCGGTCACCGGAGCTTTCCTAGAGCGCTCACCCGCAGGGTTCGGGGCGGGGTGCCTGTGCTCCCGCGCTGTATCGCGGTGCCAAGCCCGCCTCCCGGTGGAGTGCTGAGTACTTCGGCGGCCTCCTGGTTCCCTGCTCTTTGGGTTCCCACGCTCCCGCCGGAGCTCACTGCTCTGCTTTTCTCCCAACAGGCAGTGCCCTCGGCAGAGCCGGCATCTTTCCCGAGCCCCTGCCCGGATGCTGCGGCCGAGTCCCGGCCCAGCTCCGCACCACGTCTGCCTCACTGGCTCCTGGGAGATCCTCAGGCAAGCCTGGTGGGGGGCAGAACGGCCGCAAATTAGTTTTATACTAAGCTGTCATTAGGTGACAGCTTAAACGAGTGATTTTTTCAAACAAAATAAGATGGATGGCTCTGAATGTTTACCTTAGACAGCGAAACCTTTCCCTGGAGCCTGAGTGACAAAACAAGCCGCCTTCCGAATCCCAGGAGAGTGGCACGCGTCCCCTCCTCTGCTGTACCTTGTAGGAAATGTCACCCTCCCTTCACCGCCACATCCCCGGATCACGTGGGGTCCGTTGTTTTGCAAGTGCCCACAGGAGATTTCCTTGGGGATAAATGCTTTCAGTTCGGTGATAGTTTCACCAGGAAGCCCCTGGGCCTGGTCGCAGGAGGAGCTACAGGGATGGCCAACGTCTTCCACTCACGCTGTGGGTGTTTAGAACGCGGGGTGGGTGTGGTGGGGGGTTTTCTGCAACATCCACATCTCCAGTTAAGAATTCGTTCTCTTTTAAATTATAGTCAGAATGGATTTCGCCACCCCTCTCCCAAACAAACCACAGGCCACCCAGATGAGCTGTTCTTGCATATTTTCAGAAGGAAAATAAAATAATAACAGTAATGAAACCACGAACTGTTTGGTTTTCGATTGTCCTAATAATCGTCTCCTAACAGAGCGTCTGTGGCACTTTTATTTCCCTTCAACACTAAGACGTCTTACCCAATAAACCCACAAAGACAACAGAATTTGTCATGTGTATCTAGAGTTCAGGATTTGGGCTCATTACGTTAATTTCTAGTGTTTTTTTTTTTTTTTTTTAGCCCCTTATCGCAGATTTTGTCGTTTTAAACTTTTGATTTTCTCCTGGAAAGTAGGCAATAACTAATCGATCACTTCCGATCAGCCAGCCCTGAGCCTGCTCTCTCTCTCTTCAACTCTCCCTTTCTCTCTCGTACTAATGTTCTTGCCCTGCTCCTCCAAGCCGGGACAGGGGTGCTATTTCCACAAAGATGAATGGGTGTGGTCGGCCGATGGCAGGGAAATTTGAGGCGAGAGAGGCAGAAAAAGCATTCCTTCTGTGTCTAACTCGAGACAAACTACAAAGCCGCTTGGGGCCGATTGGGCTGAGGGTTCTGGCGAGACTGCTTTCTGTAACTTCGCGCGCCCGGGGAAAGTCACTAGCTTGAACGGGAACAGGGGTGGCCATGGGCCCTCTACTCCTTCCTGGTGCGATTTCCAATTTGGCTGTGATTCCATTAGCGACCACTCAGATCGGAACCAAAGCCCAAACCCGGGGCTCTAAGAGAAGCGCATTTACTCTTTACCCGCTCCTGGAAATAAGATTCTGCCACCCTCGTTCACCCGTTTGGGAACCTCCGGAGTGGGCGCCGAGTGCAGACTCCGGAAAATGCGGGACTTTCTGGTTCCCCGCGGCGCTTACGACCTCTGTCTGCTGCGTTTCAAGGTCCCTAGGGCTATGCAAACGTGACAAAGGCGAGGCCCCGAGGGTTCCCCAACTCCCCGCCCCGAGACTCGTCGCCAGGCTGAGCCTCTCAGCCCTAAAGGCCCCAGGCTTTATTGCAAGTTGCAACTTTGTCCGTGCTCGCCTCTGCTTTCCCCTGCTCTCGGCTTCTTTGCAAGCACATCCGCCCCACTCAAGGCCTAACCCGAACTCCTGAAGGCAAACAAGATCCGGGTTGCCCAGTTCCTCGGCCCAGGCCTAAGCTCCGCTGGTTTCTACACTGTTCTGAGTCCACAGACTCCCCTCCTCCCTGCTCCCCACCCCTCAGAACCAAGAAAGTGGCAGGAAACTCTGAGCTCGCCCGAGTTCAGGTCATCTCCTGTTTTTTGATGGACTCAAACTCGGACTAAATGAGCGGATGTGCCTGCGAGATTGGTCTCAAAATAGAAGCGGCCTCAGTATTTTAGGATACTGCAGAAGTCCTTATTTCTTCCGGAGAAAAACTCTATAATGACTCCTAGCACTTCCCCTTTCAGTATTTGTGCAACTTTATCTCCACCGGCAAGTTGCTCGGGTGACGCAAATCCGTCCTTGTGTATTACAACTACCAAAATAAATGCGCGGAAATCAATTCCCTTCTAGCAATGAAAATATAAATATACAGCTGCGACTTTCCCCTTTAATCTTTGCTTTCCGAGCGGCTCCAGGCTGTGGTGAAATGAACTGGCTCAGAGCTATTGAGCCGGGCAAGGAGGCCCTTGGGGCAGAGGCAAGGGATCCTGGGGCCTGGTAACCACCAGGATTGAGACTCCCGCAGGACAGAAAAGGGCTTGACTAAACCGAGTTCACTTGAGCTTGGTCTACATAACCAAGACTCTGTTTGTTTTTCCTGTAAGAGGCTGCATTGGATTGGGGTTTCTGCTCATTTCTGGTGGCTGTTTTCAATGCTTTCAACTCTCAGCTTTTTCCTGAGTGGATAGAGCCAAAAACTGTTACACCACACTGGGAATGGACAGTGTCAAAGAAAGTCCGGTTTGTAATCTAACAATTTGGCTTATAGGGATTTAGGGTTAAACGTAGGGACCTGAATCAGGAGCTTCCACAGTGACTGAGGCTAAAGATGACGCCCAGCATCCTTTGGCTCTCCCTGTCTTCAAAGCCGCCATACTTAAATCGCTAGTGCAAATGCTTGTCCTAAACCTAGGCACACAGATTCACACTGATGAAAGTGATTGCTGGACTTTGCTTAGTCCCGGAACCTAACTGTGCAAGAGCTTTGGCTGGCCAGATCTGCTATCTACTTTTGTTTTTCCCTTGGAGATTCAGCGGGGCGAAAGAATGTGCAAAGCAATTGCTCTACAGACTTGCCCCTCCTCCGTTAATCTTCAATACCTTTTCAAATATAGTACCTATTGGTTTCAAAAAAAGAGAGGGAAGTAATTATTCACATTTGAAAAGAGAAGGAAACAGCACATCCAGCTATTGGGAGATTTGAGAGATTTGTGGCAATGGAGAAATTGTATATTGCGCTAGTCTTTCTGCTAGCTAGAAATTTAGACCTCTGAGCCCAGCACCCACTTTCCACATTTAGTGGTAAAATGTGAAACTTCTTTTTCTTGTGAGTTCTACATGCTAGAGTTTAGGACTCTAGGGACTGCCCGGGCTTAAACACCATACATACACACACACACACACACACACACACACGCACACGCACACGCACACACGCACATGCAGACGCACATGCACACGCACATATGCTCAGTGGGGATTGGGTTATCCTAAGTAAGCTGCAAGTCTCTTCTTCTAGATAGTTCCTAAGTCTTTGAAGAGCGTTGGCTTTTGCAGTGGTGTAGGAAAAGCAACAATGCAATTGGACCACAAATCTCCATAGCCATTTGACTTACCCTTCTTTCTTTTCCCCATTTCCCAGGTGTGGCAGACTCACAGGTGTCTAGCCCTCTGTGTGGCCATGGCCCTGCTCTTGTGTTTTTGCTTGCAGGTCTAACTTAGACCGTCGTTTGGGTCTGATCTCACTTGCTCTTTTCTCTGTCAGTTTCTCACATCGTTCTCCTCCCTTATCACTAGGATATTTTGTGTGTCTTTTACACACACACATACACACACACACGTACACAGAGCAGAGCCAGCAGTTTGGGGTTGGCTCCTTTTGCAAAGAGCCACTACTCTGCTCTCCAAGTCATCTCCACATTCAACCAAGAAAGACTTCAGGTTTCATAAAACCTCTTACAAGTAGAACTCCTTGCAACATGGTACATTATAATGACTCCTGTATATTTCCAATCAAATTCTGTTCCCATAAGAATAGAGTATGGGAGGGGCCAGCAAGTGGCATGGTGGTTAAGGGTGCTGGACTCCCACATGGCCAACCACGGTTCAAGTCTCGGACCTGGTGGCTTGCTTTCTCACTTCTTCTCTCTCTCTCTCTCTCTCTCTCTCTCTCTCTCTCTGATCAAACTGGAAAATAATAATGATAATAATAATAAAGTTAAATAAAATAATTATTAGAAAAGCATGGATAAATGTTAAAAAAAAAAAAAGAATAGAGTATGGGAGACCATCCGCATCATATAGGATATTAAATACTTCATTCAGCAGGCTCCTATTTGGTGTTGTAAATGGTATTCTCTCCCAATTTATTAACCATTTACCTCATTGAAGCTGAATTTGATGCCCAAATTATTGAATCTGAATGACTGATTATGGCAGGAGAAAGTATAAGTGAAAAATCATACAAAAGTGAGGCCGGCAAATGGCATGGTGGTTAAGACGCTGGACTCCCACATGGCCGACCGTGATTAAAATCCTGGACCTGGTGGCTTGCTTTCTCACTTTCTCCCTCAGTCTGGTGAGCATACATGCTCATTATTTATTAATGATAGATAAAATTAAATAAATCATTCTTTTAAAAGATCATACAAAATGACTTCCAAAAGTTCATGGAAAAATAAAATGAAGATACTAGTTTACATTGGTGCAAAATTTTGAAACCAATCCATAGTTTTTTCACAGTACGCATTTTCCGTGAACTTCTTGGTGACCCCTCCCCCATATATTGAAAACAACCCTGGTGTAGGGAGGCACAGATGAAAGTAACTGCCAAGCAGTATTTCTCCCAAGAAACAAATAAGCCTTCCTTCCCCTAGAGATGGGTTTTCCAGGTTAGAGTGTGGAAGGTTCTGAGGACGAAGAGAAACTCAGATAAAAGGCAGGAACGGGATAGGATCTGAAGGGAGAGGATCCAGGATCCAATGAGAGGGATTGTGTAGATAAAGCAGAAGAGTTGTCTCTCAGTCTTCTGCCCACCCACATCCCACCAGAATTGGGACAGCTCTGGATTTAATGACAGAATCCTGCCTCCCCTGTTTGAGCTGATCAGGCCTCAGCATCTCCTTCCTCTCTGAAGAGCCCACCTAGTACTGAAAGTTGGGTCTCTACTGACACCTGCTGGACCATCTCTGCATTGTTTTCTGGCAGTGACTCCTGTGCCAGAAACAGACTCATGATGAAAGTCGTCTCTTCCTCTTGCAAAAATGTGGGTTGCTAAAATTGGCAATGACCAGCAACAATTTCCTTCCAGATTGCCAACAATATGAAAAGATCTTCTATTATGTGTTTAAAATCACTGGACAGGGTAAGGGAACTGGTCATGCTTCAGTAGTAATAATATACATTCGACAGATCTCAAGGTTAGTTCGCATTTATTATCTCTCTTATTCTTTAAAATAACCAATTGTAAGGATGCAGAGGAGCGATTATTATCCCGATTCGAGTTTAGGAAGTTGATCCTCTGAGAGGTTAAGTGGCTTGCCCAAGGTTGCATAGTTAGGAAATGCTGTTACAGGAGCCCGAGGCTAGTTTTCTGACTCATCAACCAGTGTTATGCCACTCAGCCAATTTCTTTAGAGAAAACAGTTTATTCAGAGGAAAAACTTTTCTGACCTCGACCAGAATGTGCACTGGCTTCAGGCCAGAGTCTGAGAAGAGAACTTTGTCTAACCCAGAGATCATCACACAGTCACTGTTAAACAAGGGCAGATCACTGACCGGTGACTACCTCATTAATTTGTGACTGGAGGTATTGGGACAGCCCTGACTTCAGAGCTTTCTCTCCTATTCTCTCAAGATACCAAATTCTACTGAAAGATGCCTCCTTTGGAGATGAGGCACTGCAATATGACTTAGTGTAAACGACCCTTTTCATTGCACGAATACATGAGGGCAAGGGGGGAATTCGATAGGGAGAAGACAAGAGCGTCAGAACAGGAGGTACAACCAGGGATGCAGGCCTTTCTGAAGCACACAGAAAATGGGGCAGGAGTCTGGAGGCACAGGCTGCTTGTGGGGCTCAAAAGAGGTAGATTGAGGGAACCAGCAGTTAGTGTAATGGCTATGTCGCTGGACTACCACGTAGTCAACCGCGGTTCGCATCCCGGACCTGGTGGTTTAAAACTCACGCTGGGTACGTGTGCGTGCGTGCCCAAGATCCCGAGAGGAGAATGGAGGAGAAGGGATTGCGGTGTGACCATCCCCCCTGGGGGGTGATTTCTCGCTTTGTCTCTATGTCTCTCTCTGTCTGTCTGGCGAGTGCACGCGCCCTATAGCGAAAACCTCTCCAAAAAAAAAAAAAAAAAAAGAGGGAGATTGGGGGATGGCATTTCAAAGTTTTTCAAGGCTCTGTCTTCCCTATCCATAAATACTCTAATGCAAGGAAAGATGATGAAGAAAATGGTCACAAAATTCACTGCTGTTTTAGGTGTGCAGTTCCTTTCCTTCTGTTCCTTTGTGGGCCTCACTTTGTATATTTTTGTGTTTTGTTTTTGTTTTTGTTTTCTCATTGTGCTTTTCAGGATCTACCAAAGAAGTTTTATTTCAAGAATATAAACATTTCAAATGAGAACTTAGGTTACTAACTGATGACTTCTCGGACCCCATGGAAAACCACGTGAGCAGAAGAGTAATGTGAAAGTTTAGCTGGTCCACACAGGTGGCAGAGTGAATGTTTGACAGTTATCCATGTAATTCAGGCTCAAACTCTAGAAAAAGTTAGTTTAGCATTATGAATCTGTACGAATGATTTTCTGATTTCTTAATGTATATCTAGCCACACACTCAATAGCTTTACTGGTTTGTCTTATGTACCCTTAAACTCCATGTCTCAAACTGAACTCCTGGTTGACCTCTCCAAATTCTTCCTTCTCCAGGGTTCTTGGTAAAAGTACTGGAGCATCACCTTTTATTTTATTGTTTTCTTTTGTTTTTAATTCAAGCCAAAAACTAAACTCATTTTTTATTCCCTTGTCTGATACATTTCTAACTACCAAGTTCTTCAAACATCATCCTTCCTCATTGCACTCTCCCAGCCATCATCTTTTCTATCACAGCAGCTTCCTATCAGTGACCTCCCTGCTGCTGCTCTTGCTTGCCCCATTTGTTCTATTTTCTACAGTCTGGGGGATCTATTAACAACTTGTTTATAATTACATCACTCTTCTGTCCAAAATCCTACTGTGGCTTCCTACCATGATTAGCATACAGTCCTCAATCCTTCACATTATCTGCAATGTCCCTCATGATGAAGGCTCTGTCCACCCGCCCAGCCCCGTCTGGGTCTACTGTCTTTGCTCTCTGTGAGAGAGCTGAGCAGGATCTCTTAGTGTTGCTATAACAGAATATCTGAGACTGGGTGATTTATAAAAAAGTAGGTTTATTGGCTCACTATTTAGGTGGCTGGAAAGTTCAAGAGCACGCGGCTAGCATCTGGCTGGCCTCTATAGCTGTGTCACAACATGGCCAAGAAAAGTAGAAAGAAAAGCAGGTACATACAGAGACATAGCCAGAGAGAGAGAGAGGCCTGAGGGCAGTCAACTTGCTTTCATAACAGCCTGTCCTTGTTGGACTAACTAGGAATAATGGAGATGAATTTACTCTATTCATGAAGGATCTACCTCTACATGCAAACACCTTCCAGCAGGTCACACCTCCCAACATTGCCACATTGGATGTCAAGTTATAGCATAAATTTCAATGGGGACCCCCAAACCTTGTCATTGGTCTTCTCTATGTTCTGTGGATACACTGTGACCTTTGCTGCTGTCAGGCCACTCAGACTTATCTTCTGAGACTGATGGAGTTGAGAGAGAGAGGATTGCTCCGTTTCTTTGGAATCACCAGTTCTGAGGAAAATGTATGGGAGCCAGCAGTAGCATGGTGGTTGAGGTGCTAGACTCCCACATGGCTGACCATGGTTCAAGTCCCAGACCTGGCAGTTTGCTTTCTCACTTTCTCTCTTTCTCCCTCTCTCTCTCTCTCATTAAAATAAAATAATAATAATAATAATTAATAATTATTTTAAAAATATATAAAGAAAATGTATGGCTGGATGCCCATCTTGCCCTCAAGAAGAGAAAACCTATCTGAAAGAGAAGCCAAGAAGAACAGAGAGAGACAGGAAATCTGGATGTCAACATCTGGCATTCTGTGAGCTGTTGAGGCTCCCTTTGTGAACTTTACTATTATTCCATTATTATTTCCAGAGCCTTGTTACTGTTTTTCCCTTGTTATCCATCGCTTTTATTGGTATGCCATTCCATGATGTGAAGGCATGATACATGATCATGATACATGATCATACCTTCACATCATGGAATGGTATACCAATAAAAGCGATGAATGCCCTACTGATGGGCATTTACTAGGATTCCAGTTTCTTTCAACTATGATCAACGCTGTGTGAAATGTATGTAAATCCTTGTATAATGGCAACTACTTTGATGAATGTAAATTGATATCTCATTATTATTTCAATTTGTCTTCCACTGATTTCTGGTGAGCATATTGATTCTGCTACTCTTTCACACAGCAGATGTTCACAGTCTTCGATGTTTGCCGCTCTAATGGATAAATGCACAGCAACTTTTCTAGCCCCTCCTGTTTTTAACATGAACTTGTCAGGAAGGAACTCAATGTCCACAAACCCTCTACACTCGCCTGAAGCTTCTTTTTCTCCCTACCATTAAATTTGGAGACTTCTGGGACCAGCAGATGACATAATGGCTATGTCTCTGGACTCCCATGTAGTCTACTGTGGTTTGAGTCCCAGACCCAGTGGCTTAAACTCATGCCAGGCGTGTGTGCATGCGTGCCCAAGATCCCGAGAGGAGAATAGAGGAGAAGGTATTGAGGCATGGCCATCCCCCCGGGGGGGTAATTTCTTGCTTTCTGTCTTTCTGTCTCTCTCTGTCTTTCTGGCGAGCACATGTGCCATATAGCAAAAACCTTTCCAAAAAAAAAAAAAAAAAAATGCAGACTTCCATGCTTCCCACATTGGTAGCAAGCTTTCTAGAATCAGAATTCAATTCAATCAGAATTCAATTCAATTCAATGAGTGGCATAAAACTGTGTCCAATTCACTTCGGTGAATGAAAAGAAACCCCTCAGTTTATATTCAGTTGTCTCTGCATTACTAAAGAGAAATCATTCTGAATATTAAAAATATTTAACCAGCTAGATACAGTTTAGAAATCAGGCCTAAGAAGGCATATATCCAGACTGTCTCACCTGCTGCCCTTGCCCTCAATCATAATATCCAGGTCACTTTTTTCCATTGCAACTGGAAAGTGGACTCTATTTTGGTTCCAGCAAAGCCCTGAACAAGCTGTATGACCCTCTGGCTCTGAGAATGCCTCTTAGCTTCACATGTTTCATCCCTCTCTCTAGTATTCACCCTTCCTCTCTCCGTAGCTGCCATCTGCAATGGAGACTTCTCCAGGAAGCATGGCATGTGAGGTGCTCGAGAAACAGGAGCCTGAGAAACTCATGGGTAGATTTTAGGAGGTGTCTATGCAAACACCCAGAAGCAGGCATCCTTAGCAGCAGAGAGCCTCAGTACAGACATGGAACAGCCTGTTATCCCAGTCTGCTGGGGGGTAAAGGGGGTTTAGTTACTCTCTCCCTTCCTCTGCTTCATTTTCCTCCCCCATAACAAACATAATTTTAGTCATGAAAGCTATAATGAATCTTCCTCTGAAATTCTCTTAGAATGTTCTAAACTTACCAACCACCTCCCTGGTTCCCAGTCTTCTTACTTCATGTCTAGATAGATAGAAATAGCAAGTCCAAGGGTCAAGCACTCTGAGAAACACTTAACAACAGTCGTTTTTGAGCCTAAGATCATAGTTAGTAACTGGTGCATACTGGATTTGAATCTGTTTTTTGCCTTCTAGGCTCCTTGTTCATTGTTGATGGCTAATTTTATGTGTCAACTTGACTGGGCCATGAGATGCCCAGATATTTGATTAAACAGTATTCAGTGTCTGTGTGTATCTGTGAGGGTGTTTCTAGCTGGGAAACATGGAATGTTAGACAGAACAAAGCAGACTGAAACATTGAATTACATTTTAATTGATAGACCCAGTAAAGCAGGTCCCCTTACACAATCTGTCTGAGGCCTGAGTAGAACAAAATGTAGGGTGAAGGGGATTTCACACTTCCCTGACTATTTGTGGGCTGAGTTATCAAGGCTTCTGCACTCAGACTGGAACTCACACCATCCGTTCTTCTGATCCTCATGCTATCAGTCTCAGACTGAAATTGTACCACCAGCTCTTCCGGACTTCCAGGTTGCCCCCAGATTGTGAGAGTTTTTAATCTCCATAATTGCATGAGTCGATAGAATACATATTTATGTTCTGTTTCACTAGAGAACCTGATAATGCACTCATCTATTCTCCAGTCCCTCTTTCTTTTTATTCTTTTTATAGAAAATGGGATGGAATGTTCTCTCCCAGACACCGACCCCATGTAATACCTTGCTCAAGAGTCTTTTCTGGTCTTTTACATCTGAAAACCTCCATTTCCACTGATTCAGCCTCACTCGCTCTACCCAGTCAAGGTTGTTCTCTTCTACTCCACTCTTCCTGACTGTTTCCAGTCCACGAAGCTGAGAAGGAGAATACCTTGGCAGACAGAGTCCTACGTGATCTGGCCCCCTGACTTCATTTCTCCTCATTCTCTCTCATTCACTATGCTTCAGCCTCACTGGCCTTTCTGTTGTAACATGCTAAGCTTAGTAACTTTGCACTTGCTGATCTCTCTGTTTCGAGTACCCTTCCCTGAAATTTCATATGGCTACCTTGAGTTTGTCACCCAGAGCTCAGCTTGACTGTTACCTTTTTTTTTTTTTTAATAATTATTCATTTAATTTTATTTGTTACCATCATTATATTTTAATTTTGCTATAGGGCACATGCACTCACCAGAGGGAGAGAGAGAAAGTGAGAAAGCAAGCTACCAGGTCTGAAACTTGAACCACAGTTGGCCATGAGGGAGTCCACCGTAACCACCATGCCACCTGCCAACCCTCAACAGTTATCTTATGAAACAGACTATCCCTGAAACCCACCCCTCACTCTCTGTCACATTACCTTATTTTATTTTCCTCAAAGCATGTATAAATATTTGAAGCCAGGGCTGGCAGGTGGCATGATGGGTTAAGGTGTTGGACTCCCACATGGTTGACCATAGTTTGAGTTCTGGATCTGGTGGCTTGCTTTGTCACTTTCCCTTTCCCTCTCTAGTTAAATTAAAAATAATAATAAGTAAAATAAAATATTTTTAAAATACCTAAAGCCATCTTATTTATTTATATTTATTTATTTATATTTTTGCCATAGGGCACATGCACTCTCCAGAGAAAGACAGAAAGAAACAGCGAGAAGTCACGCCCCAGAGGGGATGGCCATGCTGCAATTCCTACTTGCCCAGCGTAATCTTTACGCTGTCAGGTCTGGGACTCAAACTGAAGTCAGCCATGTAGGAGTCCAGCATTTTAATCACCAAGCCACCTGCTGGTCCCCTTATTTACTCATTATACATGTTTATTGTCCTGTCTTTTTCCACTAGACTGCAAATTCCATGTGGACATAAGTTTCTCATAGTTTCTGAAGGATCATCATGGTATCTCTTATAACAGCACCAGGCACACAGTAAGTGTTTATTTGTTGGTTGACCGACAACCAGAAAGCTCGTGAGTTTCTTGCTCATTCTATTATCTGCTCTGAAATTGTTGTAACATCTCAAAACTAGATACAAATTAACACTCTAAGATAATCTTATTTGGTTTCACTACTATCACCTGTTCCACGTCCCTTTTCTAAAAGTCTACAGAAATCACTAATTCTGTGCTCATCATCTTTCTCACACATCATTTTCTTTTCTTTTCTTTTTTTTTTTTTTTTTTTTTTTTTTTTTTTTTTTGAGAGGTTTTTGCTATAGGGCACATGTGCTCGCCAGACAGAGACAGAGAAACAGAAAGCGAGAAATCACTCCCCAGGGGGCACGGCCACACTGCAATCCCTTCTCCTCCATCCTCCTCTTGGGATCTTGGGCACGCACGCACACGCGCCCAGCGTGATTTTTAAGTCCCCGGGTCCGGGACGCGAACCGCGGTCGACTACATGTGAGTCCAGCGACATAGCCATTAACGCTAACTGCTGGTCCCCACACATCATTTTCTAATGCCACGCATATGTATCACTATTTGAGGAAAAGTCTTTTTTGTAAGCTGCTTCTTTCTATAGTATTCCAAGAAGATGAAGCTTACTAGGTAGTTTAGAAGGAAAAGATAGATGTAGTTGTCAAAAAAGTTTGTCCAAATCCCAAGAAATACTGTAGGTTTCAGTTCTTCATTTGAAAAACAAAGGCAATAAGATGTTAGTTGATTTCAAAGACCCTATCATGCTGCCATATTTTATATGGCCCTCCATCCTTGGTACCAGATGCTTAGAAAATGCAAAGAAATGTTATTAATTTTGCTTCATAATGAGAGTCAACTTGGCATGTGACTCCAAATTCTAAATGATTATATTAAATTAGCAATGCACTGGAGGAGAAAGCTTTGCCTCCCATAACCTGCTTTATCTTATCAATAAATATTCAATAGTTTGATGAATTCTCAGTATTTCCTTGTGAAAAATTATAAGTACAACCCACAGAGCTGACAACGAGGAGTAAATGACTACATAGAGGTTAGCATAGGCTCAGCGGCAACAGAGGAGTCAATTTATAGACTTATCAGTGTGTTTCTTAACTTGGCGAGGTTATTTATTAGGTCATAAAGTCAGATCTGGTTTTCAGCCTATAGGTACAGAACCTTCTTGGGCCTTGTCTTGAATGTATCATGTATTAATTTGCTATACTACATAACAAATGATCACACATTTAGTTGTTTAAAACAATGTGCTGGGGCCAGCAGCATGGTGGTTAAGGCACTGGACCCCAACATGGCTGACTGTAGTTTGAGTCCTGTACCTGGCAGCTTGCTTTCTCACTTTCTCTCTCTCTCTCTCTTTCTCTCTCTCTGTCTCTCCCCCTCTCATTAAATAAATAAGCAAATAAATAAATAAGCATAATGAAATAATTCTTTAAAAAATTGTCCTGGGAGCTGCATGGTAGCACAGTGGTAAAACACAAAGCTCAGTGAGGCTGACCCACATGGGAAGGTTGCTTGTTCATGTTTACATCCTTTCCCGAGTTTGCCAGGACACATGTGCCATGATTCAGGGCTGTCTAAAGCTAGGTATGGATTGCAGCATCCGTGTCCTGTTAGGGTTCTCTATCTCTATCTCTCTTATCTCTCTAGGTCTCACTCATAAAAGAAATGAAAAAAAAATTTTGAGAGAGATTTTTGCTGTAGGGTACATGCACTCGCCAAAGAGATAGAGAGACAGAAAATGAGAAATTACCTCTCCATGGGGGGGATGGTTATACTGCAATCCCTTCTCTTCCATTTTCCTTTCAAGATTTTGAGCACATATGCACATGGTCCCAGCGTGAGTTTTAAGCCACCATGTCTGGCACTTGAACCATGGTCAACCATGTGCAAGTCTAGCGATGTAACCATTATGCCATCTGCTGATCCTAAGAAATGAAATTTTAAAAAACTTTTTAGAAAATCTTCTTAGGCTGAGATGTTCGTCAAGACTACTGTTTTGATTCCGTATTTTTTTTCCATGAAATTGACATTTTCACTTTTTTTTTTTTTTTTTAGGAAGTTTTTGCCTTAGAGCACCTGAGTTCACTGGAGAAAGAGCTAGAGACAGTGAGAGGGAAAGTGAGAAATCACCCGTTAGGGTGGATGATCACACCACAATCTCTTCTCCATTCTCCTTCTGGGATCTTCGGCATGCACATACACACACCTGGCATGATTTTCAAGCCACCAGGTCCAAGACTCGAACCATGGTCGGCCATGTAGGAGTCCAGCAATGTAACCGCTATGCCCTCTGCTGGCCCCAGATTTTCACTTTTTTTTCTTTAATGTCCTCTACCTAGATGATATTTTCTGGGTCGTCACTTATTTCTTTCTGATGCGATTTTAATGGTTCTCTCATTAGTAGCTGTGACCTTTTACATATAGTATAGGTATACTACGCGTCTGTCACAATTGCTTTTTCCCATTTTGCAGTTTTCCTTGACTTTGATTCTGTCCCTAAATTTCCACGACAGCTTGTGCCTTCCCAGACAGGCCTGGAAGTTAAAGTGTCCACGCCCTCCTTATCGCCATCGAATGTTCCCTGAACTTGGTGGGGGACAACCCCCTTGCCCCTTGTTAGATTTCTCCAGGGCCGTTGGATTTCCCTTGCTGCCACCTACAGCCCAAGATCACGGCTTCTACTCCTTCTACTCGCACAGCAGCAGCCTGCCGTATTTACAAAACCTCCTCTCTTTCCTGGGAGCTGAGACTTCTCTCTGCTTTGTTTCCGTTTCCGCTCTGCTCAATTAACCCTATCAAGGCTGAACATGCCAAAAATGTAAAAAAAAAAAAAAAAAAAGGGGGGGAGGGCAGAGGGCAGGCGTGAAGCAGTGACAGTGACATTTAGCCCAACCCCCAAATCCTTGATCAATTCCATAATGAACAGGTCACGACTCATTACAGTTTGCTTTGAAATATATGTTTAATTTAACTGTTTACCAAAATTGGTTATAATGTTATTCTTATTCTTAGTCCTCTTTTAACATTCTCAACATAAGTTGGTGAAGGCTGTTCGTTTGTTTGAAGCAGGAATATCTCGGTACTTTTGTTCATTTGGAAATTACGAAAGAACCAGAGAAAAATGTGGGTGTTTATAGAGAACAATGTAAATTTAACCCTGTGGCCAGAGACAGTAATGGGAATATGTCTTAGTGGAGATGACAGACCAGAGCTAACAATTATATATCATCCCCGTGGAAGAAGGGGAGGCAACTAAAGTCACCCCACCATACAGGGGAGGCTCTTGAATAAGCCTTAATTTTTCTGTTTAAAGCAAGTACTAAACCCGGAAGTTACAAAGATGAAGTCCAGGAGAGTGGCAGGAGCCTATAAGAAGTTGCAGAGGGGCCGAAACCTGTGGAGAAGTTAGACTTCCACTAGATGTGATTGGTAAAAGGCAGGACTTTTAATACATGTTTAAAGAGAAGTCTGAATCAGCTCCATGGTCTGGTGATTAAGGCAGCTGGATTCCACATGGCCAGCCAAGTGGTTCGAGTCCTAGACCTGGCAGCTTGAGAAACACACTGGGTACGTGTGTGTGTGTGTGTGTGTGTGTGTGCATGCGCGCACGCTCCCAAAATGCCTATAGAAGGGAGAGATGGAGGAGAAGGAATTGAAGCATGACCATTCATTTTCTATGAGGGAACTTTCACCTCTCCCTCTCTCTCTGTCTCTGGTGAGCACACAAACTTTCTAGGAAAAAAAAAAAGAAAAGAAAAAGAAAAAAGAGAGAGAGAGAGGAGAAAGAGAGAAGACTGAAAACACACCAGGCTTCAGTGTGATATCAGCTCATAACAGAAAAATCAGAATTACTCAACTCTTATTTTACTCTAGTCTTATCCCCCAAGGAGAATGGTTTTCAAATTACAAATAATTACACTCATTTACTATCTCCCCTTCCTTGAGCACTAAAATAATTTAAAAAAAAAGTAATTGCCTTAAAATTGTTTGGTTCTTGAACTCAGAGTCACTATATCCCAAAGCATTAAAAAACGTTCTGTTACGACCTTAGATTCATTGTTAACTATATCTTTGGGAATTTGTGAGAGATGGGAGAGATGCCAAAACTTAGAGACAAAAAAGTAAGTCAAATTTAAGAGTTTTTAAACTTCAGATTATTAGTAAATGTAATATCCCCTGGAAATTCTGGACTGGACTATTAAGGAAATCATTCGTCTGCTTTTTGAAAAGTTTATAAATTCCACTGTGAAGCTACTTGACTCTTTTTTAGGAACAAAGTACATCAAATTAATAATATTTATTTTCTAAAAAGTTTTTAAGTGATGGAATAACTCATTCACTATATTCTCAAATGATTTATTGATTCAGGGACTAAATATCAAGAAGCCATCTAGAGTTCTGGCAACCCTGGCAACCTGGCAGAATAAAACAAAACAAAACTTCTTCCTTTCAAGAAGTCATTCTAGTGACAAAGCAGGTGAAACAGGCATAAAGTGAATAGCTATATATTAATAGTGATAAATACTATGGAGAGAAAAATCAGGATAAGAGTATTAAAAAGGAAGAATAATATTAAAAAATACGTTTTGGTATACGCAAAACATTCAACAGTGGCCAAAAAATACACTTCAGGATAAGATAATAAAAATGTGAATTAAAAAATGTGATAAAATGTGATGGGGTGCTAGTTGACTGAATTCTTCAATCCTGATATCAAGTAACTGACGTGAACCTGGAGGGGTTGGTTCAGGAACATGCCTCAGATTATTGCTGGTCCAGTCTTGATCAACATTGGTATTTATGATTTAGATGGAGACGTAGAAAGCATCATACCAAATACACAGTGCAGCAAAGCTAGGATGACAATGAGACAAAACCAATGGGTAAAACCAGTGAGAGCAAAAATACCTCTGAACATCCACTCTTTCATGACAACAACAAGAACACTGAAAATTAGAGTCAAAATCAACTTTTTCAGAACTCTGAAAATTAACCAAAATCTTGCAGTTATTGCAGACATGTCTTTCAAGAAAAATGCCTGAATCAAAAGACTAGTGGCCTTCATGGCATTCTAGCTTGCCCTGTTCTGAACCCCATGTCCTTGGTTATGTAATAGCCTTGGAAACCAATATCTTCACCAAGATGGTATCATGAAAACCAGCAGCATAGCAATCACTAGAGCAGGAAGAAGACTTTTGAGCTTTCTACAAGTCCCATCCCCAGAGAACTGTCTAGTAGTTCTCCAGAAGTCCCCACTTCTATGGCTGACCTTATTTCACCTAGCTCAGCTTACTCAATGCCTTTTTTATTTTCTTAATAGATTTTTGCTCTAGGATGCATGCACTCATTAGAGAGAGAGAGAGAGAGAGAGAGAGAGAGAGAGACAGAAAGAGAGATAGCAAGAAATCACTTCCCAGGGGATGGCCACACCACAATCCCTTCTCCATGCTCTTCTCGGGAATTTAGGCATGCACACACACACACCTGGGGTGAGTTTCAAGCTGCCAGGACTCCCACAGCAATGTGGGAGTCCAGCACTTCAACTACTATGCCACCCAGTGGTCCTGACTCAATGCCTTTTTGCAGAGGCATTGGTCAAAACAGTTTGGATCCAATGCAATGGCACAGGCAATAAAGGTGTTGCTGCACAATGCTTGAGGACATGTGGAAAGGTCCTAGGTTTATGCTCCAGACTTACTTCAACGTGCAAGGCATGCCTGTGATCAGAGGGTTGCAGAGCTGTGGGGAAGATCACAGTGTAAAGATTCTGTCACGGGTGCTCATCTCTTTCTCTTTCTGGAAATAAATACAAATACTTAAGAAAAAAAAAAAAGAAAAAAAAAAAAAAGCCCACCAATTAACAACAATTGTTTGACAGTGCAGGTATCTGAGGTTGTAGTAATAGAACAAATAAGAAGCTGATTTTTAAAAAGTTAAAAAGAAAGGTTGGGGAATAAATTGTTTGTGTAAGGGCTCTGCAAAGCTCTGACACATCCCTGGGAATCTAAAAGACCATATGCATATGCAGAGCTGGGCAAATGCCCAGGAAAACCTGTGGAGGCCATAATCACTCATCTTTTGCAGAACTTGAGGCTCTGTAAAAGTGGAAAATAAAGGCTAAGGTATAATTGTGAAATACCTGCAAAAGCATTAGTAATGCACCTCTAATATGTAGAGAGAGTCTCTTGGCAAAGACAGGAAGAATTATTGATGCAAGGCATATAAGGGAATCTCTGTCCAATAATTAGTTGAACACTAAGCTAACCAAGCAGAGATTTTCGTTGCTACACATAATGAAGAATTTTGGTTGCTACACATATTGACAAATAGGAACTTAATATGATTAGTTCAAAAAAGTTGCTAAATAAACTACTATTACAACAAACAGAAAATGCAACAACTCCTCTTGCCACGTTATATTGTTCAAAATGTTGACTTTAAGAAAGAAATTAGAGGCCAGTCAAGTGGTATAGTGATTAAGGCAGCTGGATTCCACATGGCCAACTGAACACTTGGAGTCCAAGATCTGGTGACTTGAAAAACACCCCAGGCACGTGTATGTTCATGCCCAAAATCCTAAGAGGATAATGGAAGAGAAAAAACTGCACTGTGGCCATTCCCCCTTAAAGAATGGTTTCTCTCTCTCTCTGTCTCTCTCTGTCTCTCTATGACAAGCGCATGCAACCTTTAACAGAATAAGAAAAAGGAAAGAAAGAAAGAAGAAGAAAGAGAAAGAAAGGAAGAAAAAGAAAAAACACCACAAGACATGAAAAGATATGGAAAAGTAAACCCTATACTCAAGCAAAAAAATTAACGCTGTTAATAGAAACTTTGGACTTACTATACAAAGATTAAAAATCAGCTATAATAAACATGTTCAAACAATTGAAGGAAACCACGTATGAAGAATAAAATAGGTCCAGCTCCATGGCCCATATGGCAAACTGTGCAGTATGAGTCCTGGACCAGCAGCTTGAGCAATGCACTAGAGGTATGTGCACACATTCCCAAAATCCCAAGTAAAAGAAGAGATGGAGAAGAAGGGATTATTTCCCATGTAGGGAAGAGTGCTTTCTCCTCTCTCTTTTTTGGTCTCTGGTGAATGCATGCACCTTTCAGTTTTTTTTTTTTAAAAAAAGAAGCAAGATAAGAGAATGATGTATCAACAAATAAAGAGTGTCGATAAAAGAATATAAATGATCAAAAATCAAATAAAAATTACTGAGTTGAAAAGTATGATAACTAAAATAAAATACTCACTAGAGGAGTTCAGCAATAGACTTGAACTAACAGAATAAAAATATTGTGAATTCATAAATAGGTCAAAAGGGGTTATTTTGCTCACAGAACAGAAATTTAAAACAACTAAAGAAAAATGAACAGAGATTTAGAGATATGTGAGACATCACCAATTGTAGCAACATATGCACAATAGAAGTTCCGGAAGAAGAGAAGAGAAATGGCAGAAAGAATATTTGAAGAAAGATGATGAAAATTTCCACAATTTGGTTCTTAAAAAACATATTTATTTATATTGTTAATTAGCTCTATGAAATACAAGTAGGATAAATATAATGAAACCTACAGGTAGACATGTCATAAACAGTTGAAAGACAAAGACATTCTTGAAAGCAGCAAGAGAGACACAATTCATTACATTGGGGAACTCTTAATCAGATAAATAACTGATTTCTTTTTTTTTTTGTAGTTAAGCCAATAGTTATTCAATTTCCTTGTAATCATATTATCTAAGGCATAAGTGGTTGTTATTTGGAAGAATACAACTTTTTTAAGGCCTTGTATAGTTGAATTTTAGTTCAGAAATACATCATGACTGACTGGTGTGAATTTCAGAGAACCTGCTCTGACAGAGGTTCATTTTCACCTCACCATTGCTTGCTCAACCTCAATTGCTATTTCAGCAACAGAGTATGGCCAGTTATGGCAGCTGCTCAGAAGGTCACCTGTTTTACTGTGGCCTGGCCCAAGAGTTGGCCACTGTGGGCTCCGTGGGCTCTCAGGCTGTACTCTGAATGATGACAGCAATTCTTTGGCCACCTCCAATGCAAGCTGATCCAACAGCATGTTTTCCACCTCGATGCCTTAGTTCATGAACCAGGTGTGCAGTAATTCTTGGTCCAGACCTTCCCAATGGGTGACCCAAAGCAATGGCTTCTCCATTCACATTGGTTTTACTCAGGTCAAGATCCAAACTCTTCTCAACAGCCAAGTACTGGGGAGCAAATGCTTCATTCACCTCTACCAAATCCATGCCCCTAAGACTCAGTTCTGTTTTCTTCAGTGCCCCATTGATAGCAGGGACAGGACCAATGCCCATGATAGAAGGATCACATCCAGAAGCAAAGTAACCCACAATTCCTGCCAGTGGTGTGAAGTTATGATTTTTTTTTTAAATTTTATTTATTCATTCATTTATTTTAACATTCATTTATTTCATTTTGGCCAGAGAGAAACAGAGAGAGAGAGGGAAAGTGAGAAAGCAAGCCACCAGGTCCAGGACTTGAACTGTGGTCGGCCACATGGGAGAAGTTATGTTTTTTAACAGCATCTTCACTAGCTGTGATAACAGCTCTAGCACCACCAGATACCCCAATGCGTTCCCTGCAATGATGGTTCCTTCTTTCTTGAATACTGGCGGAAATTTATGTAACTGTTCCAGGGTCGTTTGGGGCTGAACGTGCTCATCTACTTGCATTGTCTGTTTCCCTTTCTTTGTCTTCACCTCAGTTGGTACCATTCCATCATTAAAGTAGCCAGCATCATTAACAGCCTTCCACTTTTGCTGTGACCGCAAGGCATATTTGTCACATTCTTCTCTGCTTATTTTATGTTTTGTAACAAGATTCTCTGCAGTAATTCCCATAGGGAATTGGACATGCTGATCTGCTAATCCTGCCCAGGAAGAATCTTCCAGCTTGAGATCTGATCCAAAGTTGGTTCCAAAATGCACATTTCTGACACAGTAAGGAGACTGTCTCATGCTTTCAGCTCCTCCACACAAGACTTAAGCATTTTTTTTTTTTTTTTTGAGAGGTTTTTGCTATAGGGCGTGTGCGCTCGCCGGAAAGACAGAGAGATACAGAGAGACAGAAAGCAAGAAATGGCCACGCCTCAATCCCTTCTCCTCCATTCTCCTCTTGGGATCTCGGGCACACATGCACACGCACCCAGCGTGAGTTTAAGCCACTGGGTCCAGGACTCGAACTGGTCGACTACGTGGGAGTTCAGCAACATAGCCATTACGCTAACTGCTGGTTCCGACTTCAGCATCTTTAACACAAACTTCCTGACATCCATTCACAAAGGACTGGAAACCAGAGCCACAGAGCCTATTAACAGTGAGAGCTGGAGTCTCTTCTGAGATTTCCACACGCAAACCAACATGCCTTGCCAAGTATGCAGCATCAGAAGAACTCTGCATGACATAGCCTACAATGACACTGTCAACAGTTTCAGGTGAGACTTTTTCAGCACACAAGGCAGCCCTGGCAGCAGATGCAGTCAAATCAGTAGCAATGGAGGTCTTTTAAAAGACCTCCATTAGCTCCAAAACACATTCGCTTAGCAGCAACAACAAACACAACTCAGAGCAGAGCCAGGCAGAGGCTCAGTTAAGGAAGCGTCGATCTCAGCTCTCATCTCTCAATAACTGACTTATTATTAGAAACTATGGAGCCAGAGGACAATGGAATGACATATTGATGTATAGGAAAATATAAAGTATATAAAGTACATAAAAGTAAATTTAAAAAGATTATCAATGAAAAACACTATATCTAGCTAAAACATCTTCCAAAAACAAAGTAGAAATTTAGAAAAACTATGTATCAAGAAAAACTCAGAGAATCACAGCTAACAATCATGTCCTACAAAAAATATTAAAAGAGAATCTTCAGGCTAAAAGGGACTCAAGATAGTGACTCATATCCACATGAAAAAAATGAAAAAAACACTGATAAAGGCTACTACATAAATAAATATAAAATATCATACAAATGTAATTTTGTTTTGTAACTTTTTCCCTATATTATTTAAAAGATAACTGCATAAAGCAATAATTACAAAACTATGAAGTACTTTCAACAATAAATATCACAAAGAAGAGTTCTATAGGTAACTATTCAAAATTAAGCCAATAATAATTCAATTAGATTGTTATATATTAAGATGCTGATTGTAACTCCCAAGGCAACCCCAAGGGCTTTAATTCAAAAACTGTATATGACGGAAATGACAATAAAGCCACAAAAGTGCCCTAGAAAATGTCTAAAACAAAAGAAAGCAATTAAATAGAAACAGAGGAACCAAAACAACATAGGATACATAGAAAACAAAATAGCAGATATAAATTTTTTTTTCTTTTTTTTTTTTTTTGGAGAGGTTTTCGCTATACGGCGTGTGCACTCGCCAGACAGACAGAGAGACATAGAGACAGAAAGTGAGAAATCACCCCCCAGGGGGGATGGTCACACCACTATCCCTTCTCCTCCATTCTCCTCTCGGAATCTTGGGCACGCACGCACATGCGCCCGGTGTGAGTTTTAAGCCACCGGGTCCAGGACGCAAACTGCGGTCGACTACGTGAGAGTCCAGCAACATAGCCATTATGCTAACTGCTGGTTCCCAGCAGATAAAAATTTTGATTTATCCTTTTTTTTTCTTTTTTTCACCCTATCCCTATTAACTTATTCTTAATTACATTAAATGTAAGTGAATTAAATACTCTAATAAACAGGCAGAAATTGGCACAGTGGATATATTTTTAGATGATCTAATCATTCTGTCTACAAAAGACACGCTTGAGTTTCAGACACAGATTGGAAGTAAAAATTTTTAAAAATATGTATCATGCATGGGAACCAGCAGTTAGCGTAATGGCTATGTCGCTGGACTCCCACGTAGTCGACCGCAGTTCGCGTCTCGGACCCGGTGGCTTACAACTCACGCCGGGCGCGTGTGCGTGCGTGCCCAAGATCCCAAGAGGAGAATGGAGGAGAAGGGATTGCGGCGCGACCATACCCCCTGGGGGGTGATTTCTCGCTTTCTGTCTCTCTGTCTCTCTCTGTCTGTCTGGCAAGCGCACGCGCCCTATAGCGAAAAACCTCTCCAAAAAAAAAAAAAAAATATGTATCATACAAATACCAAAAGAAAGATAGGGTGACTATATCAGACAAACAATATCAGGCAAAATAGATGTTAAAACAAAAGTCATTAAAGCCAGAGAAAAACATTTCCTTATGATAAAAGGAACAATTCATTAAGATGTAATTATAACCACACATGCAGTTAAACAACAGTGGCCCAAAATACATGTAACAAAAAGTGGCAGAATTGAAAGAATTAGAAAATTCAACAGTAATATTTGGAGACTTCAATAAGCCACAGTTAAAAGATAAAAGATCTATGAAAAAAGAGAATACTTGAATTAAAACCATAAATTAACCAGACCCCCAAAATTTCTATAAAATAAGCCACCTAACAACAGCAGAACACACATTCTTCCCAAGTGCACATGGAATAGTCCCAGGACAGACAATATGTTAGACCATAAGACAAATCTCAACAAATTTGAAAGAATTTAAGTCATAAATATGTTCTCCAATCATGGGAAATTAGATTAATAGCAGAAAGAAATTGGGAAATTCACTAATATGTGGGAAAAAACACAATACACTTCTATATAATCAATGAATACAAAAACTAATCACAAGAGAAATTGGAGATTATTTGAAGATGACTGAAGACAAAAATACAACAAACCAAAATTTATGAGATGTGGTCAAAGCAGAGCTTAGAGGAAAATATACAAGTAAGTGCATATTTAAAGAAAAATATAAATATCCCAAATCAGTAAGTTAACCCTCCATCTTAAGACATTGGAGAAATAAAGAGCAAACTAAATCCAAAGCAAGCAGAAAGAAAGAAATAATAAAGATTAGAGAAGAACTAAATAAAATAGAGAATAGAAAAACAATAGAGAAACTCAATTAAACTAAAAACTGACTCTGAAAAGATCCAAAAAATTGAGAAACTTTTAGCTGAACTGACCAGGAAAAAAAGAGAAAGGACTTGAATTACTAAAAGCAGGAATGAAAGAGACATTACTACTGACCTTGTGGAAATAAAATAGATTACAAGAGAATACTCTGAACAATCATGTATCAACAAATTAGGCAAGGCAGAAAATGGATTTATTCCTAGAAAGACACAAAGAACCAAACTGACTCAAGAAAATGTAGAAAATTTGAGTAGTATATAATGATTAGTGATCAAAAGACTTTCCACATACACACACACACACACATACACACACACACACGTACACAAAACTAGCCACAAAGTTAACCCCTAGGTAGTGCAAAATTTGGTGAATTCTACCAAATGTTTAAAGAAGCTTTAACATGGCTTTTGAGTCACTGTCTGTCAGCTCAGGTCCACTCCTACCTCTCAGGAGTGCTCTTTTACTTTTACTTAATAAACTACCTTTTTCAAAAGAAAATGCTCTAACACATCAGTCCTTCACAAACTTCCATAGAATAAAAAAAAGTGTAGCACTTCTCTATTTATTCTTCAAGACCACTATTACCTTGATATCAAAATTAGGCAAAAATATCACAAGAAAAGAAAATTGACCATTAATATTCCTTATGACTCTAGGTGCAAAAGCCATCAACAAAATACTAGCAACAATAATCCAGAAACATATAAATAGGATTATACATTATGGCCAAGTGGGATTTTTCCCAGGAATGCAAAGTTAGTACAACATACTAAAATAAAGATAATACATTCCTTTGGTAGAATAGAAGGGGGAAAATAAAACACATGAGAATCTCAATAGCCAAACTGCCTTAAAAAACAAACAAGTGGAACAGTCATACTTACTGATTGATCTCACTTTATTAAATTCTTTATGCCAGAGGGCACATGTACATGAGAGAGAGAGAAAGAAAGAGAACACATCCCTTAATGGGACCTGGTTGCACCACAATCTTTTTTACTTCAATTCTCCATTAGATCAGAATCCTGGGCATGTACATATCCACTGGCATGTTTTTCAAAGTGCTGGGAATGGAATTTAAACCCTGGTCAGTTATGTGGAATCCAGATTCCTCTACACAACACTATGGAGCCAGCCCCACTGATTAATTGTAAATCTTACTATAAGCTATGGTAATCAAGACCATTGGTATTGGCATAAAGACAGACATATGGATCAACAGAATAGAATCACTAGTATAATACAAAAATAAACTCTTAAACTGGTCAATAGATTTTTTTTTTAAAGAAAATTTAACTTTATTTATTATTAACATCATTATTATTTGGTTTGACAAGTCAATTTTGAACCGTGGTCGGCCATGTGGGAGTCCAGCGCCTTTAACCACCATGCCACTTGCCGGCCCCAATAGATTTTTGAAAATGGTGACAAGTCAATTTAATGGGGGAAAGAATAGCACTTTTAACAAATTGTATATTATAACTGGATATTCACATCTAAAAGTATGATGCTATTGCCTTACCTCACACCACATATACAAATTAACACAGAATGGATAATTTCCTAGATAATATATATAAAAGTATAAAACTTGGGTCAGCAGGTGGTGTGGTGGTTAAGGTGCTATACACTCCCACGTGGCCAACCACGGTTCAAGTCCTGGACCTGGTGGCTTGCTCTCTCACTTTCCCTCACTCTCTGTCTCTGTTACTCTTTGGTCAAATTAAAAAAATAATGATAAATGAATGAATAAGTAAAATTAAATAAATATTTATTTTTTAAAAAGTATAAAACTCTTAGAAAAACATAGGAGTAAATCTTTATAATCTTGTATTAAGCAATGGTTTCTTGTATACATTTTGGTGTTATAAAAAAGAAGAAATAGATATATTAGACTTTATCAAAATTAAAACTTTTGTATTTCAAAGGATACCATCAATAAAGTGAAAGGCAGCCTGTGAGATGAGGGGAAATATTTGCAAATTGTATGTCAGATAAAGGACTTGCATAAAGAATCTTTTTTTTAAGGGTGTAGGTTTGGCATAGGGTCATGAACTCACTGGAGAGACAATGAAAGAGGGAAAGCAAGAAATTACCCCCTAGGAGGGATGACCATGCCACAATCCCTTCTCCATTCTCCTCTCAGGATTCTGGGCACACATGTACATTCACCTGACATGATTTTCAAGCCACCAGGTCCTGGACTCAAACCCTAGTCAGCCATGTGGGAATCCAGCACCTTAACCACTTCACCACCTGCTGGCCCCAAGGATACTTTTTAAAAGAATTATTTAATTAATTTCATTTATCATTATTATTATTATTTAAATTTTCTACAAGGCACATGCACTGACAGGGAGAGAGAGAGCAAAAGTGAGAAAGAAAGCCACCAGGTCCAGGACTCAAACTGCAGTTGGCCATGTGAGAGTCCAGTACCTTAACCACCATGCCACCTGTTGCCCCTAACCCAGGATAGTTTTTAAAACTTTTGTAACTCAATAAAAAGTCAAACAATCCAATTTTAAAATGTGCAAAGGATTTGAATAGACATTTATTTGAATAAATAGATATGGTCAACAAGTACATAAAAAGATGCTCAGCATCTGGGACCAGCATATGGTTATGTCACTGGACTCCCACTTAGTCGACCTTGGCTTGAGTACCGGACCTGGCAGCTTAAAATTCATGCCGGGCACATGTGTGTGCATGCCCAAGATACTGAGAGGAGAATGGCGGAGAAGGGATTGCAGTATGCCCCCTCTCAGGGGGAGAGTTCTCACTTTCTGTCTTTCTGTCTCTCTGGCTAGCACATGATCCCTATAGCAAACATCACTCTCAAAAAAAATAATTAAATAAATAAATGTTCAGCTTCATCAGTCATCAGGAAAATTCACATCAGAACCACAGTGTTACTTCTCTTTAATTTACTAGGATGGCAAAAACAAAAAATGATAAACTAATTAGGGTTGTTGAGGATGTAGAGAAATTAGGACTCTCATGCATTGTTGATGGGACTGTAAAATGAGAAGACCACTTTGGAAGACAGTTCGGCACTTCTTCAAAATGTTAAATGAGGCCAGGTTATGGCACAGTGAAAATGCAACTGGACATACATTGAAAAAATCCTGGAATTTCATCCTGGGACCTCCTTGAGCACACGGGGCTTCTGTACACTGGTCCATGATTCAGACCAGCTGAGGCTGGGAGTAGGTCACTATGAGGGAACTGTGTTGAGAGTCTCTTTTTCTCTCTTTCACTCTGAATAAATGACTATATATATTTTTTTTTTTGAGAGGTTTTTTTTTCGCTATAGGGCACGTGCGCTCGCCAGACAGAGAGAGAGAGACATAGAGACAGAAAGCGAGAAATCACCCCCCAGGGGGGATGGTCACACCGCAATCCCTTCTCCTCCATTCTCCTCTTGGGATCTTGGGCACGCACGCACACGCGCCCGGCGTGAGTTTTAAGCCACCGGGTCCGGGACACGAACCGCGGTCGACTACGTGGGAGTCCAGCGACATAGCCATTACGCTAACTGCTGGTTCCCATGACTATATTTTTTAAAATTAAGTAGATTAACATATAACCGAACAATTTCACTCAAAAGTATTTACCCAAGAGAACTGAAGACATATGTCCATACAAAAAAGCTTACACAAATAGCCAAAGCAGCAATATTGACAATAACTAAAAACTGGAAATAACCCAAATGACAATCACCCGATGAACAGAGAAGTGACACGTGGTCTATCTATATAATGAAATTTTGTTTTTGGAGAGGTTTTTGCTATAGGGCACATGTGCTCGTTAGAAAGACAGAGAGAGACAAAGAGGTAGAGAGACAGAAAGCAAGAAATCACCCCCCGGGGGGGATGGCCATGCTGCAATCCCTTCTCCTCCATTCTCCTCTTGAGATCTTGGGCACGCAGACACACGCACCCAGCGTGAGTTTAAGCCACTGTGTCCAGTACTCAAACAGCGATCGACTACTGGGAGTCCAGCGATGTAGCCATTATGCCTTCTGCTGGTCCCTATAATGGAATATTATCCAGCCATTAAAGAAATGAATTGTTGCTAGCTCCTCAGTCATCCTGTACTGGAGTTCTGCAGAGATGAAGGTCACTATGGCTCCAGAGGTCCTGACTCTCCTTGTTGCCTTAATTTGCCCTTATGCCGAGAACCATGATGGTTGTTTCTGAGGATGCCCTCCTTATTCAAATGGAGATACACTTGACCCTCAAGGAATACCCATCATGTCAGTGAGATAATCCCTTCAATATGTACTACTTCTAGGAAATCAGTGTGGCTTACGCCAGTTTCTAAGGATGATGAAATAAAATTGGATGCCAGTCCCTTTATGGCTGCCTTTAACCTAACACCAGAAGAGTTGGGATTATTATGTTCTTGTTAAACTGACTCCTCCCATAAAGAGAAATGATCACTTGAAGCTGGTATCATAAATTTTGTTGGAAAACAATGTTCGTTATATATTTTTTAAAAGTTGATATGAATGTCCCCTTAGGTATCTGATTCAGTTAAGCCCCTGAGTAGTGAAGGTGTATTTTTGGATAATTTTGGTATGCCTTATTAACTTAATGTTAACTATTAGATAATTTATATTATCCATTTAAATTTTGTATTACATTCTGTGTAGTATATTCAGCAATATGTCCTCAAGAATAATGATTTGATCTGACTGAAATAAATTTCCAAGAAATATGCTCTAAATATTTTTCAGTTAGAATAAGGATGGGCCTGTACAGGTGCCAGAGCTCAAAGCATGCATAATTTTGATAATTTTTTGTTGTCAGAAAGAAAAAATTCTTTTATAGCAAACATTTTCATTCATGTGAGTTTCCTTATTAATCAGTGAGGTCAAATCCTAAAACTAATTCCCAATATATGACTATATATTGGGAACATTATTTCAGAAGAAAATTCTATTGATATTCTAGAGCTTCACTCCCTTAACTGAAATTTGATGTCAGGTTTTCCTTTCTTCTTGGTATGCTTATTCCACATTCGAAGTAATTGATTGGGTGAGGTGGTCAAATACAGAATCCCCCTGCCAGTTAAGAGCATTAGATGAGAAAATCGTTAAATGGTTACATGTCATCAGCCACTCTATGCCATCTTTTTATCCCTCCAACAGATAGTTTGCTCAGGTAATGTACTAAATATTTAGATTTCTTATGTCAAGTGTGAGAATTGAACTGCACCAAAGGATTTTCAATTGCTTATTGAATGTACATTTGGATGTTACCTCTAATTTAAAAAAAAAGAAATGAATTATTGATACATTCTACAAAATAGGTGAATCTTAAAAACATTATGCTAAGTTTATTCATGTATTTTTTCCAGGTTGAATATATGTGAACAATAAAATTTCATTCTTTTATATATTTTTAAAATTACTTTATTTAACTTTATTTATTATTATTGTTAGTTTTAATTTGACCAGAGAAAGACAGAGAGAGAGAAAGAGAGAAAGTGAGAAAGCAAGCTGCCAGTTCTGAGACTAGAACTGCAGTCAGCCATGTGGGAGTCCAGTGTCTTTAACCACCATGCCACCTGCCAGCCCCTCTTTTATATTTTTTAACTGCCAGAAGGCATGTACACTCACCAGAGAGAGATAGAGAGAAAGTGAGAGAGACATAAATCACTCCCCAGTAGAGCATGGTCATATCACAATCCTCTTTCCTCTATTTCTCCAACCCATCAGGATTTTGGGAACACACCCAGAAACGCAGTATGTTTTTCAAGCCACCAGGGCCAAGGCTGAAACTGTGGGATCAAGTCTCTACACATGTCACTTAACTGCTGAGCTGCAGAGCCAACTATATGTTTATTAATTTTGTTTATTGTTATTTTTCTGGAGATTCAACTTAGATTATGTTTTAATCTTTCAGCTTATTAGAAAAATGTATTTTAAAACTATTCAGTATAAAATTTTCTCTCAGTTTTGCTTTGACTATATCCCATTTGCTTTAGTAAAAGTATTATAATTTGGAGCCGGCAGTGGCATGGTGGTTAAGGCCTCTGGACTTCCACATGGTCGACCACAGTTCAAGCCCCAGACCTGGCAGCTTGCTTTCCCACTTCCCCTCTTTCTCTCCCATTCTCTCACTCTCTTGTTCTCTCACTCTGTCCCTCTCTGGTCAAAGTTTTTTTTGTTTTTGTTTTTGTTTTTTTTTTTTTTAAATAACTAACCAAATAAATAAAGTTAAATTTAAAAAAAGTTTTATAATTTATTTCTGAATAGTTTGCTTTGCTCTGCTTTACAACCGAGAACTTAAGGCACATTTTAAAATTTCTAAGTGTGTACATGTGTATGCAGCTGAGTTTTGTTAATCTCTAATTTTTATCATGCTGCATTCAGAAAATGCAATTTACATGATGCCATTCACTTCAGAATTTGTTGATATATTCTCTGTCTCAACACATAGTCTAATTTTGTGAATTTCCCTTTATTTTTTAAATAATATATGTTGTCTATTGGATACCAAGTTTTACATATATGTGTTAGATATGTGTATGCTATTCAGATGCTATTACTATATTATTACTTGTATTTAGGTATTTAACCTTATTTTTATATATCTTATTAATTTTTCTTTATATTTCCACTAGCTTTGTTTCATATTAGTTTGAAGTTGTTAAATGCATGAAGTTAATAATTTCTTACTGGATTATACTTTAAACCAATATGAATATGTCTTCTTTTTCTTTTTAATGTTTTGGCCTTAAATTCTATTATTTTATTTTATACATATTTTTCATTGCCAGGGGCATATGTGCTCACCAGGAAGAGAGAGGCAGAAAGAGAGAGATAAAGTACCTCCCAGTGGGGGGTGTGGACACACTGCAATCCCTTTTTTCCTATTCATCTATATTACTGAGACCTTGAGCACACATGCACTGTGTGTGTGCATGCCCAGTGTGTTTTTAAATCCATGTGAAATCTGGCTCCTTAATAACCAGTTTATCTCATATTAATAATTGAATATTAGCTGATTTAAATTTAATTTTAAAAATTAAAAAAAATGTTATAGTGACCTAGTTCAATCTTAAAAGGTACAAACTATATTCAGAGAAGTTACCTTTTCATTCTGATATCCCCTAGTCACAGAATTTCCCTCCCTAGATGCAATTGATACCAGCTTATTAAATATGTATCTGGATTTGGAGGTTGGGCAGGAAAGGTAGACAACGCTTGGGCTGCCATCTTTTTAAAAAAATATTTTATTTAATTTTATCTATTATTATTATTTTTTTATTTAATCAGAGAGAGAGAGAACATGAGAAAGCAAGCTACCAAGTACAGGATTCAAACTGTAATCAGCCCTGTAGGAGTTCAGATCCTTAACCACCATGCCACTTGCTGACCCCTTGAGCTGCCATCTTTATTTAGACTCTAAGTATTATTTTAATGGTATAAATTCAGCTATAATATGTTCCCTTGAGTATACCTGGAGTTGCAAATTCACATATTCCACCCAAAGAGAATTTTCTGTGGCCTACCTTAGGGTCTCTGCTGTAGGGAAGCCATTCCATATTCCAAATGCTAGGTCATTTTCTTATTTATTGGTGGGGATGGCAAAAAAGGAAGAGGATGGTGGATGTGAAGTCAGGGAAGTGTTGACATCGATTTGAGCCCTCAGATAATTCATCTTGAAGAAATTTCCTAGTTTTATTTATTTATTTATTTATTTATTTATTTATATTTTGGAGAGATTTTTGCTACAGTGCACGTGCGCTCGCCAGAAATATAGAGAGACAGAAAGAGAGAAATCACCCCTCAGGGGGTATGGCCACATCGCAATCCCTTCTCCTCCATTCTCCTCTTGGGATCTTGGGCACGCATGCACACGCGCCCAGCATGAGTTTTAAGCCACCGGGTCTGGGACTTGAATTGTGGTCGACTACATGAGATTCCAGTGACATAGCCATTACACTATATAAAATATACAGAAAAAATATGTATATAGAATGCCTTTAAATGGGGCTTTATTTCCTGCTGGCCACCCTTTGCACATAACATTTGAAAAATAACCCCATGCTCGGGACCAGCAGTTAGCGTAATGGCTATGTCGACCGTGGTTTGCGTACTGGACCCGGTGACTTAAAACTCACGCCGGGCGCATGTGCGTGCGTGCCCAAGATCCCTAGAGGAGAATGGAGGAGAAGGGATTGCAGCGTGGCCATCCCCCCTGGGGGGTGATTTCTCGCTTTCTGTCTCTCTGTCTCTCTCTGTCTGGCGAGCGCACACGCCCTATAGCGAAAACCTCTCCAAAAAAAAAAATAAATAATAACCCATCCTGTTAGTAGGAATCAAACCCAAAGCTTGATTTATATAAACTGGCCATGTACGGTTGTGCCACAGATGGAGAGTGAACTCTTCTCTCTTGTATTTAAGATTTTCTTCCTTTTTTTCCCCATTGTTAAGCTTCTTCTATCTTTTCTTTCTCTTTCTCCCTCTCCCTTTTTCTTTTTTTCTCCACTATCCATCTCTACCATAGCTGTTGCAGTATTCCCAGCAAGCAGTCGAGCGAACCCTCCTCTCTGGGCCTCCCTCCTGAGAAATTAGGTAGCTGTGTAAATGCCTCTGATGCCTATTTTTACACTCGTGTTTGTCCGGAGTCTGACGTGGTTTATCACAGTTTCTCCAAAGGCCCATTGTTCAGCACTTCAAGAAGAATGTTGTTATATTGACTGTTAGTGCGTCAGCCGGCTCTCTCTGGAGGAGCTCTTGGATGAAATTAGATAATTTCCATTAGGAGACCGTGCATTATTAGTCCCTGGTGCCAAACTGGAGAATGAGCCAACATGACTATTTCTGGCTAGGCTCACCTCAGGAAGGAACCTTCTTGGCTTTAATGGGATTTTGCTATTGTTGTTGCCTTCTGTTTGACACCAGGCCAGCCCAGGGCTGGAAATTGTTTAGAAAGCTGCATGAAATATAATAGAGCCCTAGCCATTTGCTGAGGCACATTCCTGCGCAATGTTTATTTTGAAGAAGGGAAAAAAATATATTGTCCTTGGCAGACAACAATTAAAAAGAGAGAGAGAGAGAGAAAAAGCAAGCAAGCAGCAACTTGAATCTTTGACCATATGCTTCTTGTTGCCAGTTGTGTTTAAAAACTCCCTGCTGGTATCAGAGAATTTCACACTGAAGTGATAAATCTTTTGTAATATTTATAAGCATCTTCATTACAGACCAAGGAAGATATTTAAAGTCATCAAGATTGAGGCTGTTTAGAATGGTTGGGTGATGAGGAAAGGAGGACTGAAACAATATTCCAAGCTTACACTGGTCCCAGTCTGGGCCCCAGATGTCAAATTCTCAAAAATCCCTTTGCCTTGTTCTCTAATTGAAACCTTTCTCGCCCAATTCTTCTTCTTCTTTTTTTTTTTTAAGAGAGAGATTTTTGCTATAGGGCACGTGAGCTCGCCAGAGAGAGAAAGAGAGAGACAGAAAGTGAGAAATTCCCCCCTCAAGGGGATGGCTATGCTGTAATCCATTCTCCTCCACTTTCATCTCAGGATTTTGGGTATGCTTGCACAGGAACCTGGCATGAATTTGAAGCCACCAGTCCGGAATTCAACTAATTACGTGAGAGTCCAGCGACGTAACCATTACGCTATCTGCTAGTTGCTCTTTCCCCCAATTCTTTTTTTTTTTTTTTTTTTTGCTCTCCCCCGATTCTAACAGCTTAGTCTTTATGAGCTGGTTGTGTTCTCAGTAGAGTTAGTCACTGAAGCAGTGGAAAGTGGTAGAAATAAAACTTGTTCAGCCCTTGAGGATATTCAGTCTTGAGTCCAACCTTACAACCTTTGATAAGAGTGGTGATGGGATTTTCTGGTTTGGTTTGGTTTGGCTTTTTGGTTTTTTGTTTCAATAAATTTCAATGATCAAGAATTGACTTTGGCTCAAAAGTCACCTCTGTTTTGACATTACTCTTCCAAGAATTGTCTAAGGATATTGAAATGTAGGGCATTTTTTTAATGAAATTGAAATCTTTAAATTGGTTTCTTATAAACTCAATCAGTGTCACGGACTTGGTGTTCTTTTATTGCCCAACCTTTTTTGGACTAATTGTGTATGTGAGAAAATGGAAGAACAAATAAAACAAAAAAACCTAAGGTGGAGTCTCAATAGACAATGCTTGAAAAAGAAATAAAATTCCATTTGTAAGAGTTCTTTGGTTGAATGAAAATGCTGTTTCTCAAGACTATTTGAAGATAAAATCTTCACGTCTAGAAGGCAATTCTATCAACTGATATTTAAATGTCTTCAAACTTGTTGCTTCCTTTCAAATATTAGGCGTTAGCCTTGGCCTTTTCCTCTTCAGCTCTTTCAATAAATAATGTGTACAATTAAGTCTAGACTGTCAACAACAATGGGGTAGAAGGGAAGTAGAGATAATTAAAAGATAATCACCAAAGCTAACCACCAAGTCAACTTTAAACGTCACCCTTTTCCCATGAAATCCTTTATCGGAAATGCTAATCCATGGCCAAAACTGACTGATGGTAGTGTGTGAGCCCTGTGCAAGAGGAAATGGAGACATGGAAGTCCAAAATGCATGCAGCTCATTCTACAGACATTACTCTGATCCTGCCTTGTTAATTGGGTCCTACTTTAACTTGAAGGAGGGTAAGGTATCCAGTGCTGGGAGTAAGTTTCACATGGCAGGCAGAATTCTAAGATGATCCCCAAATTCCTAGCTTCTGGTATACAAGCTATATATAATCTCTTCCTTACATGTGTGAATGAGTCCTATAAAAAGGTTAAGGTATCAGCCCTGTGATTATGTTACATTACACAGCAAAGATAAAGAGATTTTGCAGATGTGATCAAGGTCACGTATCAGTTAATTTTTTTTTTTTTTTTTGAGAGGTTTTCGCTATATGGCGCGTGTGCTCGCCAGACAGACAGAGAGAGACATAGAGACAGAAAGCGAGAAATAACCCCCCACGGGGGATGGTCACACCGCAATCCCTTCTCCTCCATTCTCCTCTCGGGATCTTGGGCACGCACGCACACGCGGCCGGCGTGAGTTTTAAACCACTGGGTCCGGGACGCGAACAGCGGTCGACTACGTGGGAGTCCAGCGACATAGCCATTACGCTAACTGCTGGTTCCCTAAGTTAATTTTTTTAAGAGGTTTTTGCCATAGGGTGTGTGTGCTCGCCAGGCAGACAGAAAGAGACAGAGAGACAGAAAGCGAGAAATCACTCCCTGGGGGGACGGCCACGCCGCAATCCCTTCTCCTCCATTCTCCTCTTGGGATTTTGGACACACATGCACACGCACCTGGCGTGAGTTTAAGCCACCAGGTCCAGGACTCAAACTGTGGTCCACTACATGGAAGTCCAGCAACAAAGCCATTATGCTAACTACTGGTCCCACATATCTGTTAATTTTGAGTGAACTGAAAAGGAGGTTAATTTGCAAGAGTGACTTAATCAAGTGAAAGTTCTTAAAGGGTCCTTTCTCAGGAGAGAGATACTGTCTGAGTCGGTCTGGGCTGCTCTAACAAAGTACCATGCACAGGATGGTTTACAAACAATAAACATCTATTTCTCTCTAAAGGTCAGGTCAGGGTGACAATATGGTTGCGTTCTGGTGAGAGTTTTCTTCCTAGTTTGCAGACAGCTGTCTTCTTCCTGTATCCTTACATAGTGAAAACAGAACTAGTGAGCTCACAGGAGTACCTTTATTTATTTATTTTATTTTAGTAAAGAGATTTTTGCTATAGAGCATGTTCACTCACCAGAGAGACAGAGAGAGACAAAGAGACAGAAAGTGAAAAATCACCCTCCCAGTGGGAATGGCCATGCTGCAATCCCTTCTCCACCATTACCTTCTTGGGATTTTGGGCATGCGCGCACACATGCATGGCCTGAATTTTAAGCCTCTGAGTCCAGGCTCGAACTTTGGTCAACTCCTTGGGAGTTCAGTGACATAACCATTATACCATCTGCTGGTCCACAGGAGTTCCTTTTAAAAGGGCTATAATCCTATTCATGAGGGCTTCTCCTCATGAACGAATTACCTCCCAAAAGGTCTATAATACTATCACATTGGGATTAGGATTTCAATATATAGATTACGGGGTGATACAAATATTCAATTCATAATACACATGCTCTTGATGACTTTGAAGAAACAGCCACGCTGTCAGTGGCCTACAGAGTCAAGTGGCATCTAGGAATTGAGAACCTCAGCTCTATAACTGTGAGGAATTGAATTCTGCTAACAACCTGAATGAACTTAAAAATGGAGTCTGAGCTCCAGAAGAGAATGCAACCAGCATGCACCTTGCATCTGTGAGAGCCTGAGCAGAAGGCTTTGCTACACCACGCCCAGATTCCTGGTCTATAGAAACTGTGAGATAATGTGTGCTGTGTTAAGCCACAATCTCTGTGGTAATCTTTTATACATCAACAGATAACTAATGCAACCATCCTATGGACAACTTGGCCAGGTTTTTCGTTGTTGCTGTTGTTGTTGTTGTTGTTGTTGTTGTTATTTTGTTGTTGCTTTTCTTGTTTTTGTTTGTTTGTTTTTGCTATCAGGCACATGTGCTCACCAGAGATACAGAGAGATAGACAGAAAGAAATCACCCCCCAGGGGAGATGGCCACACCGCAATCCCTTCCCCTCTGTTCTCCTCTTGGATTTTGGGCACGCACATAGATGGACCCAAACACCCAGACTCACACTTGTGAGTTTTAAGCCACCAGGTCTGGGATTCAAACCACAGTTGACTACATGGAGTCCAGAGTTGTAACCATTCCACCATATACTGGTCTTAATTTGGCTAGTTTTAAAGCTCTATCTGATGTCTACTGGGCTGCAAGTTTACAGGTAGCAGTTCATGTATGGAGGCAAACCTATTGTAGGCTAGAGACTTCTCAGTATTCATGCTTGGGATCACCCAGTTGCTTTCAGCTAGACATGACACTAGCTTCCTGGGCTTTCCGATGCCCTGAGGGACCATTGACCATTTGCTTCTTGTAGATAGTGGAGATGACTCCTATTGAGACTACACCAGTATGGATTTGAACACGTCTTTTGATATTTATTAGCCATATAATTTAGCCAAGTTATTTCATTTCTTTCAATCTTATATTTTTTAAATAGAAAAGACAATAATATCACTTCCAGAGTTATCCTCAGAAATAAGTGAGTAATCCAATATATGAATTTTCTTTAGCTGTGTTGGGCTGCCTGGGTTCAATTCTGCCTCTGTTGCTTACTTGGAAGTTACTTGACCTCTCTCTGCTTCCATATTATCATGAATAAAATGAAAATATCATTAGTACCCATTGTGTATGGTTGTTGTAAGTATTAAATAAAATAATTAAAGCACTTACCTACATAGCACATAGTGTTGTTAGCTTGTGCTATTATTATCCCTTCACTTCCTATTCCCAAATAGGAACTAATCACGTCCTCCTCCATGGTATCAGAAATTTAAGTTGAATTCTTTCTTTTTCTTTTTTTCTTTTAAAATAAATTGAACAATTTTTTAATTATTATTATCATTTTAGTTAGTTAGTTCTACTATAGGGTATATGCACTCACTAGACAGAGAGAGAAAGGCAAAGTGAGGAAGTTCCCCACGAGAGGGATGGCCATGCCACAATCCCTTTTCCATTCTCTGGAGATTCAGGGTATGCATGCACATGCACCTGTCTTGTTTCTCAAGTCATTGTGTCTGAGCCTTACACTGCGAAATCAGCCATTTGGGATCCAGCTATCTTAACCAGCACGTCACCAGCTGATCCCCTCTGGTTGAATTTCTAAGACTGCATTTCTCATATTCTCAGGTACCTAAGATATAAGCAGTGGTATCATTTTTTCTCTCCCATTCCACCTTTTGCTTTATGAAGGCAGAAGCCATGACCTATTCATTTCTGCAATCCATCTAGCGCCTTGCCCACCACCATTCACATAATGGATGATTAGGAAGTATTGATTTGACTGAATTTTGAATTGAATTGAACAGAGTCAATATCAGGTGCTACCTGTGCAACCCAAGAAATGGCAGAGTCTTCGTGGGATCAGTCATCTGGTCCCTTCTTCTTGGTAGATCAAGTCAGCCTAAATCACCATGCCTCTAGCCTTGGATGAAATATCCCTACATAAGGAGCTGTCCATGCCATTCATCAACCCAGTTGAACATTATTTTCTAGGAACACATATTTCTAGGTGTAGATGGTGTGATGGTTCAAACCAGGAAGCAGAAGACAGGTTCCTGCCCCAGAAAGCTCCATGATGAGGCAGGAAACACTCCTCTGAGACCAAAAACTCTTTTCCTTTTTTTTTAGTTGACCTTGGACGATTTATTACTGTATCTCTGAACTTTAGTTGCCTCGTCTATAAGATGGGAATAATAATAGCACCCATTATGGGGACCAGCAGTTAGCATAATGACTGTGTCGCTGGACTCCCATGTAGTCGACTGCGGTTTGTGTCTCAGACCTGGTGGCTTAAAACTCATGCCGGGCACATGTGCGTGCGTGCCCAAGATCCTGAGACCGAGAGGAGAATGGAGGAGAAGGGCTTGCAGCGTGGCCATCCCCCCTGGGGGGTGATTTCTCGCTTTCTGTCTCTCTGTCTCTCTCTGTCTGTCTGGCAAGCGCACGCACCCTATAGCGAAAACCTCTCCAAAGAAAAATAATAATAATAGCACCCATTATGAAGAAGAAATGCATGAATGCAAGAAAAGCAATTCAGTATGTGCCTGGCAGTTGCTAAACTCTCCGCATTAGCTGCCATTACTATACATACTGAGGTCTTGGCAAACAGGGATGGAACATCTGGACAGCCATTGCTTTCGATCACTCATTCTCTTGGCCCCTGAAACATGAGCTGCTCCCACCCCGGATCATTCAAGTCTGTCAGGATAGTTGTCCTTAATCCTTGCAGGTATTTGGTTTGAGACAACTGTCAGATGGCTTTTGTCTGTAAAACTGAATAATAAAAGCAATTTGTGTGTTTACTAGAGTTTAATCTTCCAACTTGATTGACCTAGAGGCATTCCTGTCAATACAAAAAAAATGTAAAAGATTTTGTTGGGGGCAGTGGAGAAGCCGAAGCCAGTTCCGCAGTTGCACTTCCGGCTCATGGCGAGGTCATAGTCCTGCTGCAGGTTCTGCTTCAGGCTGTGGGCCACCTTCTTGCTGACGGCCATGTTGGACCGTCCACCCATGCTAGTGGAGTAGCTGGATGAGAGGGAGAGGTTTATAAAACCAGTCGTGAGTTTGAGAAATTTCAGTTTCTGTTCCTTACTTTCAAAACCAGCAGAACTGGGTTCCCATCCACTGGCCAAAGTGGATTCCTGTCCACTTCCTGTTTTCAGATGCTTCCGTTTTGCCTGACTCACGATTGATCTCTTCTTGCAAGGCCTTTCGCCTCACCTGGTCTATGTGTGCTTCATCCATGTTGCCCTTCTTTTACAACACTGCCTCTAAGTCTGTGTCTGCTTCCTTCTCCCAAGGGTCTACTGCTGCCCCACTCTCTTTCTTCTTTTTCTTCTTCCTATTCAGAGCCAGCTCCTCAATGCCTTGCTGCTCCACCTCTTTCTTGGACTTCATTTTCTTCTTGGCTGGGGCCTTCAGGCCATCTTTTATCGGTATGTACTCTAGAGCTTCAACATTGACCAGCTCCTTTTTGCTAACTTTCCTAGGACTGTTCTCCACAGACCTGGAGAGTTTTGAGTGGCCCAGGATAGTATCTCCTTCGTGGTGAATTTTCTTCTTCATCTTCTTGCTGTGTTCCCTGGGGCTCCCCTGCTTCCATTTCTGCCCAAAAACTGTCTGTTCCTCACCCTCCTTCCCCTTGGAGCAACTGTACAGAGCATCCTCAGCCTTGCAGGACCAAGGGCCCCAGACTGAGAAGGCTGCACCATCCTTGGCCTTTTTTTCCTTCTGTTTTTTGGGTATCTTGCCAACTCTGGTCACCTTCTCACTTGGTCTGTGGTCTGGGGAGGGCTTCGTCCCTGAGCCATGGACACAGCCAGAGTTAACAAGGACTTCCTCTTTGTCTTCTTCTTCCCCCTGCTCCCCCAGGACCCCAGAATGACCAAGGAACTGCTTCCTGGGGTTGGGTGACTTGTCTGCCCATCAGGCATGCAACCAGGTCTCAGAATCTGGGGGCTCCTCACTGAGGGTGCTGTGGCCCTTCTTTTTCTTCATTAGAGACATCTCGGATGCCTGTCCTCAGACACATTCTCAGAGAGAAATAAGGTTCTCACAGGAATAACTGTCAGAGAGATAATTATCATTGTGTAAAACTGAGTATTGAGTCTCTGGTTCTTTGATCACCTTCTTCTTTTTCTTTTCTGGGAGCCCAAGGTCCAGGTCTACTTTTTGGGTCTTGGTGATCATTCCTGTAGGTGATCAGACTTCCTTGCCTCCACATGAAAGTCCACTCCACCATGACTGGGAAACCAATTTCCAGAAACTCCTTTTTGATATAACATGACCCCCACCCATCCTTCACCCCTGTTTCCATCCTCTCTTCTGCACTCAGGAGAGACTCCCCAAGACAGCTGATAACCATCCTCAGCCACATGACCACCACATAACTAAGTCCCAGGACTGAGTCACCCCTCAGCCCTTGCCTCACTTAGCTTGGCTTCCAAAGCAGGGATATTGATGATGACTTGTCTGGCAGGGGGGCTGTGAGAAATAACTCATTAAAATGACTGCACAGGGCAATGAAAACTCCAGAGAACAAGGCCAAGCAGTTTTCCCCAGAAATCCATTCATTTTCAAGGGAAAACAATTCCACATCAGAGCTCTAATAAGAATGCTGAAGATAAAGTGTGTGTCCTTCCCTGCCTAGAGCTATTTGTCTCCAGTGAGGACCCAGGCACTTGCCTGCCTCTATTCAGCCTTTATCTCGGCACATTTCTCTCTGTTCTTTTATTCATGCTGGGTCATTTTCATTGTCTCCTGCTCAGAAATGTTTGATAAGAATCTAGCTGAGTGGCATTAGGAAAATCCTGTTCAACAAAGGAACCTGCCATTGTGCCCCAGGCACTTCAAAGCTCTTACAATATCTTATTTTTATTGTTTCTTTCCTTTTTTTTTTTTCTTTCAGAAGTATGAACAATGTGGTTTGCATCTTAGACCATCTGTGGGAAAATATATTTTTTATTAGCTGGATCCTGAGCTGCTGACGACTGATGAAGAGATACAGTAATTCATGCTAAGATTTGTAAAAATGCTTTAAATTCTTTTGTCTTCTAAATTAAGTACAATAGCACTGATTAGATCTCACTGCAGACATCAGTAGAAACCAAAGGTCAAGATGTCACTAGTTATTACTACTGAAAGAATAACTAGTTATTCCAGACAGTCTTAGTGCAGCTTTACCTAATTATTAATGCAATATAACTGAGAGCTCAATATACTATGATAGGCCTGAGGAAAGTGGAAAAAGCCTACATTTTCCAAGGAAGGGCCTAACATGTCCACCCGACACTCTAGCCATGAACAGTAACAAGAGACCAATGAAGGGTTTGGACAATGAGTATAAAATTCAAGTGCATTTAAGAACTTCCCAACTGGAAATTCACAACTCTAAGGATTACTCTTAATAGAACACAGGGTTGGTTTAGCAGATCAAGTTAATAAAACCAAATTGATAATACAATATAAAGACTGGAAATAAAAGGGAATACTGCAGATGGCAAGAAAGTATAAATTGAGAGGCAATGGTAGCTTTTTCATCATTTGTTCCTAAAAGCAGAACTACCAGTGCAAACTCGCTAAAAAGTACATATTCTGGACTTTCCTTCTGTCAACCATCATCCATGGCCTTCTCCAGTGGTATATGATTAACATCACTCATTTGTGTTAGTTTCCTGACTATAAAGTAAGAGCAGAGAATATTCCTTATTCTCAGTTTACCCAGCATCTAGCAAGGTGCCTAGTAAACAGTTAAGTGTGTGTTTATGAATGAATGATGAGTAAAAACTTGAGTCTCAGAGGCATCAGTATATATTTCCTTTCTTTAGTCCATTCTTCTTTTTTTGGACACCAGTGGTAAATATTTAATCATATTGACATCATCCGTCCTCACAAGGCTCCTTTCTTTCTCTTCTTTATTAAAGTCTATTTATTTCTTCCTTGACAGAGACAAATGGGTCTAGGGGAGATAAGTGGAGAGAGACAGGCACCCCTAACAACAGGTCTGTTGTGCCAAAACCTACCCATAGGCCCAACCAGCCCAGAACACAGAGAGAGAGTGAGAAAGCATACCACCACCACCACCAAAGGGGCATGATCATGCTGCTGTCCCTTCCCCTCCATTTCTCCTTCCTGTCGAGTTTTGGAGCACATTCACTCACATGCCCAACATGTTTTTCAAGCCAGGATTTGAACCACCCAATTGGCCATGGAGTCTTCAGCTCCCTCAACCCCCAGGATGTGGGTCTGGCCACAAAACTTTTGTTTTTCTAATGCTAAAGGGTACATGTGCACTTCAGTATTTTTTCCTCCAATTCTCTATCCCATCAGGATCCAGGCACAAACACACATTCCTGGCATGTTTGACCAAGACACTAATACTGAGATTTCAATCTTGGCCAGCCATGTGGGATCTGGCTTCCTCTATCCAGCACTAAACCACTGCACCATCGGGTCGGTCCCCAAAATAGTTCTGACATATCCTCATTATTGATTCAGCATTTGCTGACATTCTGGCCTCATCTTAGACTTCTCCTGCCTCAGCCCTGGAAATCAGCCTTTCTGTTACTTCATGGAAAATGATACTTAGAAATCAAGATTTAGGAATTAGCTAGACTTGTTACTACTGATGTGTCATGGCTTCTAGGTCTTCTCAAAGGAGAGGGGACAGGAAATAAATATGATATGTCCTATGTAATGTATGTCATACTAACGTTCATTCTGATATCTCTAATCTCAATTCAACAACATGGGATACTTTCTATACTTTCTTCTTGCTGTTATTTGTAACTTCAACAATGAGAAATCTGGCTCCTGTTATCTTCAACGTATTTACTTATTTGCTAAGTCATGCCACTTTGGTAAGCAAACTTAATACTTAAATGTTTATTTACATTTATTTTTATATAAACTTCTCAAAAGTGAAATACACAAATCTTGAATGTACAATTTCAATGGCAAATAGTGGCAAGTGAATATATTTATCTAATTCATACAACTATCAAGATATAAAATGCTGGGCCTACCACGTGATGTGGAGTTAAGAAAATGGGATTCCAGATGGCTGACTGTGCAGTTCAAGTCTCAGACCTGGTAACTTGAAAAACATACCAGTGTGGGACCAGCAAGTGGCATGATGTTTGGGGCGCAGCACTCCCACATAGCCAACTGTAGTTTGAGTCCTGGCCTGGTGACTTGCTTTCTCACTTTCTCTCTCTCTCTCTCTCTGGCTAAATTAAAATTTAATAATAATAAATAAATAAAAATTAATTAAATAAATATTTTTTTAAAATAAAAAGAAAGAAAAATATACTAGGTGCATGTGCGTACATACCCAAAATCCTGAGAGGAGTTTGAAGGAGAAGGAGGGATTACAGTGTAGCCATCCTTCAAGGGGGCCGATTTCTCTCTCTCTCTCCCTCTCCCTCTCTCCCTCTGGTGAGCACACATGCCCTATAGCAAACTAAAAAGTAAATGAATAAATAAAACATTTTTATCATCCTAAAAAGTTTTCTACACAATCACTTTCCCACCGCTGGCATCCATTTTTCACTCTTCATTTTTTTCACCATAGATTTTTTTGTCTGTGTTACTGTTTTTAATGTCACATAAATGGAATACTATAGTAACTACTTCTTTAGGTTAGCTTCTCTTGTTTAGCATGTCTGACAAATTGATTTAGTTTGATGTATGAGTTAGCAGTCCTTTCCCTTTTATCATTCAGTAGTATATAATTGAATGAATATGCCATAATTGATTTACCTATTCTCTATACATAGACATTTGAGTTGTTTCCAGTTTTCTGTTATGAGTGAAGCTGTGATCAACATTCCTCTAAAAGTCTTTCTGTGGATGTTTCACTTCATTAATCTTATAAAAGAACCGATTTTTGGTTTTGTTCATTGCCCTTACTGTTTTTATTTCCCAAGAATTAATTTATTAATTATTATTTTAATTCACCAGAGAGAGAAAAAGAGAGAGAGAGAGGGAAAGTGATAAGCAAGCCACCAGGTCTGGGTCTCCAATTGCTGTTGGCCATGTAGGAGTCCAGCAGCTTAAACATCATGCCACCTGCTGTCCCCAATCATTACTGTTTTCTAACTTTCTATGTCATTTATTTTTTTTCTTTTATCTCTGTTATTTTTTTCCTGGTATTTACTGTGGGTTTAATTGCTCTTCTTTTTCTAGCTTAATAAAATAGAAACTTAGGTTTTATATTAGGTCTTTTCCCAATATAAGCATTAAAACTATACATACCTACACTTACTTATTTATATATCTATGCCTATATTCACATCTATGTATAATCATTTTTAACAATTTCTGATATAATTCTATTATAGTAGAAAGGTTACAATTTTTTGCAATTTATTTAGACTATTACACAGCCTAGTACACATATTTTAGTAAATGTTCCATGCACTTGAAAAGAATGTGTGATTTATAGATATTGGTTGTAATGCCCCATAAATGTTTGTTATTAACAGATCAAGATGAATTGATGAGGGACCGGCAGATGGCGTGGTGGTTGAGGCACTGGACACTCCCACATGGCCGATTGTGGTTCAAATACCGGACCTGGTGGCTTGCTTTCTCACTTTCCCTCTCTCTCTCTCTGTGTATCTCTCTCTGGTCAAATTAAAATAAACAAAAGAATAAATAAAATTAAATAAATAATTATAAAAAAATGGATTGATGATATAGTTCAGATCTTCTGTAGTTTTTCCAGCTTTTTGATTTTCTAGTTGTCTCATTCATTTCTAGGAGATTGAAAATGCCTCCAAACATGATGGTAGAACTTTTTTTTTTCTTTTAGTTCTACCAAATTTGCTACACGTATTTTGATGCTCTGCTATTATATGCTTATGTTTAGAGTTATGTTTTTCTGATGAGTTCATTTGATTATTGTGAAATGTATCTGTTATTACTGGCATTAAGTCTTCCCTTAAAGCATATTTTGTCTGATTCATATATAATTAGCATAGCTTTCTTATGCTTATTGTTTCCATTGTGTTGGGTCTCAGAAAAGTCATGATGTATTTTTTCATGTTTTTCTAAGCAAAAATGCATCATGACTTTTCTGTTAACCCAATATTTCATCGTCCATCATTTGCTTTTAATTTTTTGCCTTATAATCAAGGTACTTCTCTTGAAAACAGCAGGTAGTTTAGTTTTGTTTTTTTATTTGCTTTGATAACTATCAAATTGATCCATTAATATTTGGTGTAATTATTAATATGTTGGATTCAGGTTCACCATTTTCTCTTTGTTTTCAATTTATCCCATTTGATTTTTATTTCTATGTTCTTTGTTTTCTGCTTTCTTTTGCATTGATTAAATATTTTTTACCATTCTATTTTATCTCTTCTACTGCCTTTTTAGATTTTCCTCCTTGCATTTTTCTTTGGTTTAGTTGTTGTTCGAAGGATTGCATGTGCATCCTTATCACTTAAAGATAATGTTACATGAAATATAAAAACATTTCAACATTATAGTTCCATTTATTCATTTCTCTAACCTTTTTACCATTGTTACATTCATATTTTATCCATACATTATAATCCCTAATAGAGCATTCTAATTTTTCCTTAAATGGTTATATAGCTCAAAGAAATGAAGAGAAAAAATTACTTTCAGATCACTGTTATTTATTTCAACTATTATATTTTCCATATTCAGTATTTCTATTTGGATAATATTCATAGTTATTTCTACTTCATAATCCCAATATCTTAATTAGGACTTTGAAGATATTTATGAAGTTTATTTTATATTCCTAAAATTTCAAGTCCATTAACTCTGGCTCCTCTGAAATACGTTGTTCAGTTTTTTGCCTTCTGCTTCTGTTCCTTGGAGTTCTCATTTTCTCTTCTGAAGTCATATTTTTCAGACTATTAGCTACCTTTACTGTCAGTACATACCTTGGAGGAGGCTCAAAAGCCTATATTCTAGATGTTATGGCCTCCAAGTAAGTTGGAAAATGAGGTATGCCTCAAGACATTTCAGGAGGATGTTGCAAATCTGCTATAATCATTACCTATGTAAACCTGTTCTCCCAAGGAACTACATAGACCTTAACCCAAGCGCTGCTCTTTTTCAAAAGCTACTTTCTCTGTGGTAATTGCCATGCTGAAACCACTGGCAAGGGTGTTTTGGTGAGAGGATGTTAAGAGAAGGCTGATCAAGCAAACTCCACTTTCCACCTGATCTAGAATCCTAATCTGCTGGCTTTGAGAAGCATGGTTATTTCCAGACCTGTGAAGTGCATGTAGTAAACAGGGATCCCCCCAGGAAATACAAAGGAGAGAAAAGAACCTAATTGGAAAGCACTTTCTAGGCACAACCCCTGTATATTGGTCAAGTTTCTCCAGAGAAACAGAATTAATAGATGATATATTTTTTTATTTATAACAAGGACATGGTTCAGAGGATTATAGAGGCTGAGAAATCCCAAGATCTACAGTTGGCAAGATGGAGATCCAGGAGAGCTGATGCGTAGTTTCAATCTGAATCCAAGGGCTGGAGAACCAGGAATGGGGGTAGTATAAGTTCTAGTCTGAAAGCCAGCAGGCTCAAGGTCTAAGAAGAGCTAATGTTTCAATTCTACCCCAAAAGGCAGGAAAACAACAACAACAACAACAAAACTGGTGTTCCTGCTCAAACAGTGAGGCAGAAGGAGTTTTCTCTCCCTCAGCCCTTTTGTTTTATTCAGGTCATCAATTAGTTGGTTGGCTGAGGCCTATCCACATTCAGAAGGCAATCTCCTTTACTCAGTCTACCAGCTCAAATGTGAATCTCATATAGAAACAACCTCATGGACACACCCAGAATAATGACTGACCAAATGTCAGAGTGTCTGTGATACAGTCAAGTCGGTACAAAATTAACCATACCCCCTGTGTGTGACACTTTGCCTTCTTCCACTCTGGTTTGCTGTTCCATTTTCATCACAGTCCCTACAGTTTTTCCATCAACTCCTTCTCACTTAAAGATTGGGCTCTGGGAGGAAACCAGTTCAAAAGGTGACTAGTTCACCATTTTTCATGGAACTGGAAGCTTTCAAAGCATTTAATTTCCACTTTATTCAGGAAACTTCTGATTGTAAAATTGCTTTAACACATTTATAAAAATGGCAAGAAAGGTTTATTAGCAAATTTCTTAACACTTTTCTAGTGTGAAATCTAAGATCTTTTCTGATCTTAAAGCTAAACACAGGCTTAATATTTACCAAGGTTTTTGTTTTTGTTGTTGTTTTTTTTTTAGAAGTTTTTGCTCTAGGGAGACAGAAAGCAAGAAATCCCTGAGGGCATGGCCATGCCACAATCTGTTCTCTTCCATTCTCTTCTCGGGATCTTGGGAATGCATGCAACACACCCGGCATGAGTTTAAGACACCAGGTCCAGGACTCAAACTGCGGTGGACTACATGGGAGTCCAGTGACATAACCATTATGCCAACTGCTAGTCCCAATATTTACCAAGTTTTGTTGGTTGGTTGGTTGGTTGGTTATAAGTATGTTTTGTTTTTAATAAATGTATTCCAATAGTTAAAAGGCAATAATATGCTAGTTGTAAAAGAATCATGGCAGGTCATGGGCCAAAAAAAGTCAATTATAGGAAGTGGAAATTTTGAATAAGAAAATTGATGAGATTCATTGAGTGACAAATATAGTACATTATAAGAGCTTTTGGTCCCAGAGGACAATAATTTTATAGACTTAACATTGTCTATGGTGCCACATTTCCCTTCCTTTGAAGAACCGTTTCCCAGCCCTTTGAACAAAATTTCTCTTACCCACTCCTAGTGCTTCTTTTTCTAGTGGGTCTCTCCAGAGCCCTTGGTAGAGAATGCTGCAGGGTAAATGAAGAGGGTAGCATTTCAACCTTAAAAAAATGAAATCCAGATAAATATGCCAAGCATCAAAATGTTGTTAAAGCCTGGAGCTGGACTCAGTGTTCTGTTTGTGGTTTACACTGCATTTCAATGTGTTTGGACCAACCCCTTAGTTCTTAAAGAAGAGGGAAGGAGGTGAGATTTCCACTTCCCAGTTCCTCATTCTCTAGTCCTACAGAGAGCTGCAATCTGGCTATTCCTGTAGGGGGAGGCATGCTTAGTGTTTAAATTTGTGTTTTACTTCCAGGCAAGGTAGTCTCAGAAGAGGCAACTGGTTTCAGAAAGCACAGGCTGAGAATGCCAGAAGTAACTCGGGAAAACCTCTTCTCAACTCTCATTTTAGAGTGGGGGAAACTGAGGCATGGATGGAGTCCATTGTTTGTTCAAGATTTCACAGGGGCAGAGGTAATCTGAATTCTAAACCAATGGTTTTTCTACTACACCAAGGCTTCACCTTGATACTAATTTTGAAAATCTGTCTTTTAGGGTTCTCGTCTGCTAAATGGGGGTGTGGCTCTCATCTTGGCAATTTCTTTTTAATTTGGCAGACAGCACATACACTTGCCAAAGGCAGAGAGTAAGAGAGAGAAAGTGAGAAAGCGACCCTCGGGGGGCTGGTCACACCGCAACCCCTTCTCCATCTCTCCCTCCTTTTGGCATTTTGGGCATGCACACTTGCCCAGTGTGTTTTTCAAGCCTCTGAGTCTAGGACTCATACCACACAGTTAGCTGATCGTGTGCAATCCAGTTGCCTTAACCACTGCACCACTGGCTGGTAAAGAGCGAATAGTGAAGTCTGAGTGAAGAAAGAGCCAGCGGGCAGGAACAAAGACCCTCCCGTGCTTTCCCAGCCCTGAATGACACAAAGTTAGCAGATTGCTCATTCACTTGCCAGTTGATATGTTTTTCTGCAGCCACTATGATGTGCTGGGCTCTGATAACTGTAAGGTGTACAGAACTAAAGCATATGAGGCAGGCCCTGTGGCCTGGTGATTGAGGGAGCCCAATCCCCTATGCCGCCAGTGTAGTTTGAATTCTGGACCTGGAAGCCGGAAAGAAACCTGCTGAGCACATGTACACATGTGCCCCCAAATCCCAACAGGATGGAAGGGATTGTGGCATGGCCGTGTCCCAGTGTGGAGTACTTCCTCTTCTTCCTCTCTCTCTGTATCTATCTCTGGTGAGTACACCTACACCCTCACAAAGGGGGAAAAAAAAAAGAAAAACAAGATCACAAAACATACTAAAGTCTATGGTACTAGTGACCAGGCAACCGGGAAGACACAAACCAAGAAGTCATGAATTTCTGGCCAGCGTGTTACATGCACTAGGCTGTGGAATCACAGAAAGGAGACACTAACTCAGCAGGCCGTCACCATGTCATGCTATCATTTCTCATTTACTAGTTGGGTCTTATCTATTTTCCCCAGCATCCTATGTAATTCCAGCTCATGGCAGGTAATAAATAATTGTTAAATAAATGAATGTATAGCTGAACATTACAGGTTTTGTAAGTACAAAGGGGTTCAAAAACTGTATAGATAAATGCAGGTATTACTTCAAAAAAAACTACAAAGATTAAAATTGCTTTTTGCATTAAAATGAACTGGTACTTTAATTCCATTTTTCCATGAACTTTCTGAAATTCCATCCTACAGTGTAATATGAATAAAGAACCCAACACATGACCTATACTCAGGTAACCAACCAGCAGCCACAGAGTGGATTTGTCTTTTGTCCATGTGTTTGTTTTGTTTTGTTTTGTTTAAATTGAATGATGGCTTACTTTAAAATTCTGATTTCTAGCCTGTCTTTTAAGATCAGAATACCTGGCAACACTGTGTTCTTATTCCACAATGACTCTGACTGGTTGTAGCTACGTGAAACTTAGATTCTGTGATGATTGATTTTATGTGTCAATGCGTCTGGACTAAGGGATGCTCAGATAGCTGGTAAAACATTATTTCTGAGTGTGTCTGTGACAGTGTTTCTGGATGAACTTGGCATTTGAACCTGTAGACTGAGTAAAGAATATCATCCTCACCACTGTGGGAAAATATCTAATCTGTTGAAGGCTTTGATAAAACAAAAAGGCAGAGAAAGGGCACATTTTCTCTTCTTGAGCTGGAAAAACCATCTTGTCCTTCCTTCAGACATTGGAGTTCTTGGTTCTCAGGCCTTTGCACTCGGAGTGAATTATACCACTAGTTTATCTGGTTCTCCAGTTTAAAGACTACAAATGGTGGATCTTCTAGGCATATATATAGTTTCTCTAGAGCACTCTGGCTAATACAGATACCCTTGATGAGCATGAGGCCTGAAGTGGCCATGGCGTTAGCTGTCATACTGTGTGCACATCACCCAGTCCTCTCATTTGTGTATTGGATCATGAGGGCATTTATTTTTAATCTGGACATTCACAGGAGATCCACATAGGGAGTAGCAGGCATTCCTGGGAAAACTAGGGACAGATTTCTGGAGTTCAAAGAGCCTATAGATGTGTAGTGTGGGTGAATGCAGGATTGAGTCAAGCTGGGGAGAGGGAGGCTGGTGTAGAGAAGAGATCCTTTACTGATAACCCAGATTTGCTCCTACCAAGATTTCCAAGAATGAGGAAGGCTTTTTCTCTAGTTTCTTTCCTAAGAAAAGAGATTTATAATCAACCTTGGTTTTTTATATGGGACTTAAAGGAGCTGAATAGTGTTATGTGTTGAGATTTTGCCCAGAAGAACTAGAGCATGTTTGAGCTACTAGAAAACCCAAGTTCCCTGATCCAACATCTCCTTCTACTTTTGAAGAAACTGAGGCCAGTAGAGGGGAAGTGCCTTGGCTAAAGTCACCCACCAAGATCCAGAGAAAAAACTAAAACCAACTCCTTTTCTCTATTTCACCTATTACTGTACCAGAATAATAAAGGAAAGGAGAAAGAAGGAGGAGTAAAGGCAGGTGTGGGGAGACAATATGAAAATGTGGAGTGAATGCTCTGCTTTTAGAATAATCAGAACTTTGGATTCAGGGAGTTTCTTCTTTATTTTAAGAAAGAACATATTTTAATTTAAATTTTTAAAGAATTATTTTATTTAACTTAATTAATTTATTTAATAATTTTTAATTTGACTAGAGAGGGACAGAGTGAGTGAGAGAGAGTGAGAAAGCAAGTCACCAGGTCCAGGACTTGAACCACGGTCAGCCATGTGGGAGTCCAGCGCCCTTAACCACCATGCCACCTGCCAGCCCCAATAATGTATTTTTGTAATTCTACTTCGATGGCTGGTGGGAAAAAAGTACTTCAAGTCCCCAAGGAATGTTAGGAAACCTCCATTAAATTCTAGTCTTCAAGTCTGTCTGAGTCATAATAACTATAATAAACTCTGGGAGGGTGAGTGTTTTCTTAGAGTTTCTCTTTTAGGATAGGGAGAGGGAAGCAAAAAAGAATAGTCATGTTTGATAAGTATAAGAAAATGTGCTGGGCTGGTTTCATAATTAGGCACAGCCTGACATATTAAGTCAGTCAAGCAATTCTATCTTCAGAGCTCCAGAGGATGGGATTGGGGATGAGAATGTAGGCCTGGATCAAGGGTAGGTGGACTATGCTTGACACTATGCGCTTTCCCATGTAGGGTATCTACATATGCTGTTTCCTTTGCTTGGAATGCCTTTTCTTACTTCTGATCCTAACTACCACCACACTCTTCAGGACTCAGCTAAAATGTTCCCTTGGCAGCCTGCACCACTCACTATGTACCATTCACTTTGCTTGTAATTAATCTCTTTTATACCACTCACTATGCTTGTAATTAATAATTTATGTAATTTGTTGTCTAATGCCAGGTCTCCTCACTGAACGGTAAGCTGCACCAATGACAGCAATGCCTGTGTCTGTTTCGCTCATGGCTAACATAGTGATACACAGAAAGTGCTCAATAAAAATGTAGTGAGTGGCTTCAAGGTGTTACTATCATCCCTACCTCTAAAATCTCACAGTCTTTAGAGAGACCATTCAGAAGGCAACTAAGCAGTAAAGAGGCTTTCACGAAGTCTCTTCTCCTTTGCTCCACTAGCCTGAAACATCACATCTTTGCACTGAGGTATGTGCTTGAATAGTCAGGTCTAGTAGAGAGAGGACTCATTGGCCTGGGCTTAAACAAGCAATGCAGATATAACCACTGAAGGTGTTGACTACTTGGAAGACATAAGTCCAGTGCACCATTCCCCTCTCTGGCATGGATGAATGGCTGAGCAAGATAGAAATGCCCCACAGGCAGAAGAAAGTGATTTCAAATGGGAGACCCAAAGGACCATCCCAAGGACAGGTATTCAGAATTGCGTAATGTGATTTTTCTCTCTCTCTTGGATAACTCTGTTGCATAAGCTCTAGGCAAATGGCAGGGTTAATTGATTCCATCATGGTAATGATTAAATCACCCTTGAAGATACTCAGAAGTAAAAGTAAACCATTCTCAAACTGGAGTTCTTTGAGTTACTGGGACAAGTGACATCGCACAATGACCAACAAACCATGTTGAATAACTAATATTTAAGCACTTTGTCATTTGCTAGAAGAGCCTTATAACATTAAAGTTAGGCATTATTATCATCATACCTACTTTATGGATGGCCAAATGAACTGCACAAAGGTGGGAAACTTGCCCACGATCACACGGGCAGCCAGAGCTGGGTGTGGGCAGGCTGCTCTCTCTGCCACCTGTCAGTCCCCTCTCACCCAACCCATAGGGTTTGAAGTCATCAGTTTATGTCAGTGTTGGAGCCTGGAGTATCTCCTCTGTCAGGCATAAGCACATTAGCACGGGGTCACCCTGGTCATTTCCAGTTGTGATCTAAGGAAAGGAAAAGCTCTCCACCTGCCAACCACATTGTGACTAAGTTTGTGGACCCAGCTAGCCCACTGTGGCCCCAACGGCGTGGGTGGGTGGGGATGGGGGTTGAACATGTTGTCTTACGCCCTGAACACTTGGAGAGGTAGAGGCAAGGGTCTGTGCTGGTGGAAACCCTGCTGAGGTTCATCTTTGGGAAGTGAGTCCAGAAGCCATGGAACTTCTCTGAGTTGGGGGATATACCAGGTGTGTGGATATAGGAGAAAGAGTAGAAGCTGGACCTGTTTTTCAAAATCAGCTTCCAGGTCATTGTCCCCAGAAGAGCAGGTCTCAGAGGAGACCAGAGTCCTGGACACAAAACAAAAGGATAATAAGTAAGGAAGCAAATGAAGTTGCTTATCTCATTTATTTATTTTTCTTCGCCTATTTCCGCTTATGCTCCTCCAAGTCAACTCCCCCAGGTCTCTGGTTTCCCGGCCACTATCTGGCTCATAACCTCCCCCATTAGCACTCTCGGCCCTTCTCTGCTCCCAGTAATCTCTCCTCCAGGCCTTGCTGATGACTGTATTTACCACCACACAGGATTTCCGCAGGTGATAATGGCAGGGCCTGTTCGCTGGAGCTGTCCCTCCTCTCCTTGTAATAGGGTGTCATTGACAGCAAGGCAAGGTTGCTAATTTCTCCCAAGAATGTGACCCCCCCCACATGTGTTTTACCTTTACCCAACACCAGCTTCTCTCAGTAAGCAGCACCTCAGTCTCATATCCCTCCCTCCCTGAACACTGTGTGGTTTAAGACTTAAATTAAAAGTATGAAAAATCAGATCTGTTCTGCTCTGGTCTCCAGGTATGGTTGTCCTAGATGGAGAGCCAAGAGATACAAGAGGCACTGAGGTGAGGTTCCGAGCAGGTCACTTATCACCAAGCTCCAGCCTGAGGACTGTGGGGAAGAACCTCACCGTCACCTCCTCAGGTTTCTTTGGCAGACCTTGTCAGTTCCTCCATAGGAAGGAGAGACAGAGAGAGAGCCCTGTGGCAGCCATTTTCACAGAACACGTCCTCATACCACCACATTTAGTCACTTCAAGAATGTTAGTTTTTCACTCAAAAGCTATGTACCTGAGACCAGCAGTTAGCGTAATGGCTATGTCGCTGGACTCCCATGTAGTCAACCACAGTTCGAGTCCCAGACCCGGTGGCTTAAACTCACGCCGGGCACGTGTGCGTGTGTGCCCAAGATCCTGAGAGGAGAATGGAGGAGAAGGGACTGTGGCATGGCCATCCCCTCTGGGGGGTGATTTCTCACTTTCTGTCCCTCTGTCTCTCTCTGTCTGTCTGGAGAGTGCATGCGCTCTATGGCAAAAAAAAAAAAAAAAAAAAAAAAAAAAAAAAAAAAAAAACTATGTGCCTCAGAGGGTGATGTGGTGATATGTCCCATTTCTTTTTTTAAAAAAGTTTTGGTATTTAACTCTTCCATGAGAGAGGGCAATAGAGAGAGGGATTATGTGAGAGAGAGACAGGCACCCCCAACAGGGTCCTCGTATACAATCCACCTGTCATAGCCAGCCCAGATCACAGGCACACATGCGTGTGCACCAGTGTACCCAGGGAGGTCCCAGGATATGAACCATTACCTTTTCCATCTGGGCCCTGTGGTGTTGCCACTGTGCCACCACCTGGCCCATGCTGTTGAACTTCTTGTTAATGTCTAATACACATTCAGAAAAGTACACAAGTCACAAGCTCAACAAGTTTTCACAGAATGGACACTCAGTAATCAACACCTGGATCAATAACAGAATTTTCCCCACATCCAGAGCCCCTTTCCTATTCCCTAACTCAGTCACTTCTCCCCTCCCCCTCCCAGGGAAACCACTGTCCTGACTTCTAACACCGTATAGATCAATTTTGCCTCATGGGGTTTACTTCTAAGATTCTAGACTCCAGGGACACACAGAAAAGACTTCGATTTTTCTTCATCAGCAATATCTGCTTTGGGGCACACTTGTTGAACCTCATCCAGGTGGTCTGAATACTAATACTTATGACTGTCAAGATCCTTAACTCCTTACTAATACATAAACGGTGAGGAATTTTAGTAACAGAATTATCTCAGTGGGATACATAGCAGTGGGCAGAATGCCAAGTGTGGAGGAAGAGTGGACTCTGATAAACAATGTAAGGGCATTGTAAAGAGACAGGAGCTGTGAGGACAAGGCCTCCAACAGCAGGAAACTTAAACACACGTTAATGTTTTTGCCAGAGGGAGAGAGAGAGCTCCAACCTCTTCTAGCAGTCTTCAGCCATCTCTGTCCCTTTTCCCACTTCCCTCCATTCCTAGAGATACTGAGCACAGCCACTCTTTCTACCTACTTACTTTAAACAAAAATTACACCATACAAGCATGATGGGAGACACAAGTAATTTTTTTCTTGTGGTAAAATACATCTAATACAAAATTTACCATTAGCGACATTTAGCGCATTCACAATATTGTGCAATAAATAACACTATCTAGTTGCAGAATATTTTCATCACTGTAAAAGGAAATGTGGCACCCATGGCACAGACACTTTCAATGATCAAAATGAAGGTTAGATGCTGTGAAGCAGGTGGCAACGCCTAATGATATGTATGTTGTAGAGACTTGAGGGCCACTTCCATCCTGTCAAGGGGAGTATTAAACATCTTTTCTTTACATAACACCTACATACATACAAGGGAGGGGTCTTCAAAGAGTTCATGGGAAATGTGCATTATGAAAAAATGATGTGTGGATTTCAAAAAGGTTGGAACAAAATAAACTCATACCTTAATTCCATTTTCCACAAGCTTTCAAAATCTTCTCATAATTTAACATGTTCTAGCAACCACATTAACAGGTAAAAAGAGGTACTAGCAGATGGCATAGTGGTTACATTGCTGGACTCTCATGTGGTCCACTGTGGTTCGAGTCCCAGACCCAGCAGCTTAAACTCAGGTTGGGCACTTGTGTGTGCATGCCCAAAATCCTGAGAGGAGAATGAATAAGAGATTGTTGTATGGCCATCCCCCTTGGAGGGTGATTTCTTGCTTTCTGTCTCTCTGTCTCTCTCTGGTGAGTGCACACACCCTATAGCAAAAATCTCTCTACAAAGATAAATAAATAAATAATTTTTTTAAAGGTAAAAAGAAACAGATGGAATTCATTTTAATAACTTATTTGAGCCAATCTGTTCAAACTAGTATCATTTCAACATGTAATCACACAAAAATCATGCTCTCTCATTTGCACCACGTCTTCAAAGCTTGTATTCTATGCACATCAATCACCTCAGGATGAACTAGCTATGTTTCCAGTGCTCAACGGCTACACACGGTCCATGGCTACAGTGCTGGGCAGTACAGCTCAGAATACTTTGTAGGATGCCATTAATATTCTAAATCATTATTTTAAAAGGTTATTATTGGGACCAGCAGTTAGCGTAATGGCTATGTTGCTAGACTCCCACGTAGTCGACCGTGGTTCGAGTCCCGGACCCAGTGGCTTAAACTCACACCAGGCGCATGTGCGTGCATGCCCAAGATCCCGAGAGGAGAATGGAGGAGAAGGGATTGCGGCAAGGCCATCCCCCCTGGGGGGTGATTTCTCGCTTTCTGTCTCTCTGTCTCTCTCTGTCTGGTGAGCGCACGCACTCTATAGCAAAAACCTCTCCAAAAAAAAAAAAGGTTATTATTTAGTACACAAAAGTACCAGGGTTACAGTTTTATTTTTAATCCAAATTTATTTTAATTATTAACAAAATATTTGGAAAACTCAAAAAGAAAACTAGACATAAGCCTCAACACAAGAAAAACTATGATTACATTTTAGCACTTGGTATGTTTATATTTCCTCATAGTTCTTTTCTCATGTGCATCCTATTATATTATCCCCCTTTAAGGTAGAGAATTAAAGTCCAACATGGCCACTCACCCAGAGGCAAACACGTGATTTTCTAGTGGTTGTGATTGTCAGTTCACAGGGCCAGTTGGGGCCCTGAGGACAGCTGCAGGTTCATCCCGTAGCCTGACCACCCTCCTGTCCCATCAGCATTTCTCCAGCAATGCAGGAAGTGGGAGAGGATTAACTTAGAAACTTGGACTCACGGACTGACATCATGAGAAGCTGCTCTGGCAGCTTTAAGGATCACAGTCAGTCCTTATTTGTGGCCAGTGGAATCAGGGCCTTATGGGAGATAAATCCAGAATAGTTAAACATCAGCTGTTTTGTGCCCATGCATTTGCATCATCGCTCCTCTGACATGGCCAGCACAGCTTCCCAAGACAGCTTAGTGCTTATCAGGGGTGCCCATTCTCATGGAGCCCTTAAAAGAAGGGGTGATGGGACTGAACAGTATCATCAGTAATGCAGCACTCTGCAAGACTGATTCATGTGGGAAGGCTCTAGCTTCTCATCTGGAGACCTTCCTGAGTAGGCCAGGCACCCACATGCCCATGATCTGGGGTTGGCTAGAGTCGAGCATGGATCAGTATCAGGATCTTATTGGGGGAACTACTTCTCTGTCTCTGTTTCTCTCACTCATGGAAGAAATAAACTAAAAAAATCCCCCAAAACAATGGGGAATGTCCTTCTTCTTAAGGACTCAGGTAGGAATAAGAGTGATGGTCAAGGATGAATTCACAGCCCTTTCAAAAATGTCCTTACAACCTCCAGATCTTTATGGTGTTTTCTTTCACTCACATTTAAATCTAAGTTTGAAACATGACCTGTGTAATGAGAAAGTTAGTTAACTAGCTTGTATCTAAGATCTTGCCCAACCCAAACATCCCAGGATAGCAGAGTGCCATTCATCTCTCCACCCCACAGACACACACTCATGCATGCGTGTACTCACATACACTCATCACCCGCTCTCTAGTTTCACATAGGAAAGCATGCAACAGAATACAAGGTGTGTTCAAAAAAATTCAAGCAAAATGAATATTTTGAAAAACTATGCCTGGATTTCAATTTTTTGCACTAAAATAAACTCATATTTTAATCCAATTTTCCCACAAAATGTTTGAAGTCCCCTTGTAAGAACACCTCACCTCTACTGCCTTGGTAAGTCTCTGGGAAAACACAGCGAGCTAAACAGAAGCACTTTTATTTAGTGTTTATGCTCAGCAAGAAGAAAATCTAGCAGAAACCAGACTTGGTATCCAAGAATGTAAAAATATTTTTTTTTTTCTAGTTGCTTCATGCCACAATGCCCCAAGCTGGAATAAAAATGTACCATTTCATATGTTTATAACAACATCTGATTTAATATTATACAACCTTGCTTAGTCACAAACCAGAACAAATACTTTTCGATTTATTACCCCTTCTACTCAGAGACTTAAGTAATCATAGTTAATAATGCAGCCATTCCAAAGCCCAGGGAAAAGCTTTATACTTCTTTGGGGACCTAAGATTCCTGAGAGTCAGGTTATTTTCAAGGAGGAGTTAAGGTTTTAAAGCTCTCAATGAAGCTCAAAATTTATCTTTTCCAGTTCACATGAGAAGGGTTTCCTCTGAAGCTTGGCTAGAAGATAGGTGGGGAAGAAAACCAGTTGGCACACAGACCTCTCTGAGCTCTCAGAAAAAGTGGCAATCACTCATCAGCCTCCCTAAGTCTTACATTGACTTAGAAAGAAGAAGGAGTAGGGACCAGCAGTTAGCGTAATGGTTATTTCGCTTGACTCCCACATAGTCGACCGCAGTTCGAGTCCCAGGCCCGGTGGCTTAAACTCATGCTGGGCGCGTGTGCGTGCGTGTCCAGGATCCCGAGAGGAGAATGGAGGAAAAGGGATTGCGGCCCTAGGGTGTGATTTCTCACTTTCTATCTCTCTGTCTCTCTCTGTCTGTCTCGCGAGCACACACGCCCTATAGCAAAAACCTCTCCAAAAAAAAGAAAGAAGGAGGAGTAAGACCGTACCATTGGTGTCCATGCTTTTAAAATTAGTAATATTTCATGTTGGGCTCCTTTCTTATTTGTTGCTTACTGATAAGGCATCAATTAATTTTAAAAAGAAACAAATATTCCCACAAAGCATACTTTCTAGTTTATCTCCCCCACAGATACATACACACGCAGGCTTTGTTGCATAGTTTGTACACAATTGTTAAGCCCAAGCACTGGCCCTGCTTGGCTAATCAAGACTAGTCAATGGTTAACACCTTTGCATGGAGGACCAGGTGGTAGGTTTGGTGCTTCCAGAGCATTGCTCTTTGTCAGGGCACAGGTGGTCCTCTGCTGCATCTAAGAGCAGGATCTATGGTCTTCTGAAGGCTGGGAGAAGTATGTTTGGATCACCCCAAATGGGCACGTGTGTGCTTAACTATGGTGTATTTTGGTGGGTTCCATTTTTCTCAGAAAGCCAGAATTTGTCACTCCAATTTTCTTAAAGTTGATTTACTTCTTTCATGAGCAAGAGAGACAGAGACAGACAGCATCCCCAACAGGGTTTTCATGTACCACCTACATAAATCTCAGTCATCATGACTTCCCTTAGCATTTTCAAGGAAGTACGGAGATATAAACCCCAGATATTTCCTATGTGGATCCAGTTGCATTCCCACTGCACAAACATCTGACCCCTCCAATATTTCTTTACACACCACTAAGGAGAATATCAACATTAGTGTGGAGGTACATAGGGGTGAGTGGGAGCTTGGTCTACAGAAAATAAGGTAAGCATTTAGAATAGTTTGGGGTCCTTATAAAAATGAGAATTTGTGGGCTCAGCAGATAGGGTAGTGGTTAGGACGCTGGACACACGGCTGACCTTGGTTTGAGTCTCGGACCTAACAGCTTGAAACATGCCGGGCCTGTGTGCTTGCATGTCCAAAATTGCAGGAGGAGAAAGGTTTATGGTGTGGCCATCCTCCCTGAGGGGTGATTTCTCCTTTTCCCTCTTACTGTCCCTCTCTGGCTCTCTTCAGTGAGCACACATGCCCTATGGCAAAAACCTTAAAAGAGAGAGAGAGAGAGAGAGAGAGAGAGAGAATTCATAAGTTCTAACCCAGATCTACTATACGGAGATTGCTGGGTAACAGATACAGAAACAGCCACTTCGAACAAGGCCCTCAGGTGATTCAAAAGCACACTAACATTTAATATATCAGTCTTAAAATTCCTGTAAGACATAAGCAAAGGTTTCAATAAGATTGTAGCATCAAGCCTGTTTCCAGTCAAAGATACTATCACTCTTTGAATGAATTCTTGTCGATTTATTTTTTAGCAACACGTTGTCAGAAGTCAAAACCTGGAGTGCTAGTTATATCTCATCACCTATAATGTGGACAAACGACTTAACCTTCCCAAACCTCACTGACATGAGTTATGTGTTAGGGATAAGTGTGATTATAATACTAAAGCAGCTTATGAAATTCTTTCATATCCATCCTACTTTACTGGATTCTCAGGAAGATCAAATAGCATAAAGTGGGTGAAAGCGCTCTGCGTACTTGGAACACTTTACAGATGCAAGGTACAATTAGAATGTAGTTCTATTGGGTTTTCTTTTTTTTAATTATTTATTTAATCAATAGAATATCTCTGAAGCTGGATTGATTTAGACAACAACTTTCCCTTCTAGTTTTGAGAGAATTCCTCTTGGCTCCCAAGAGGAGGGATTCCCTGATGTTGACACACATAGCCACCTTGGCAGAGATGCCTTGTGGTATAGCAAACTTAAGATTTGTGTTTACGTCCTCTCCCTCTCTGCCTTCAGCATAGACTTAACTCCCTTAAACCAGAAACCTGTTGGGACCTGGCCACAAAAAATTGGTTACCAGCGTGTCAGGCAATCCGGACTTTCCAATGACCTTAAAGTAGCATCCTTCAAAAGAGCAGCAGCTCTTTTTCTATATTGTTGGATCTTCAGATTGATAATTCTGCCATTTTTGTTTCCCGAAAGTCAGGGTTGGCTGGTGAGAAGTTGTTAAACAACATGCTGAATGCGACATGTCAACCCTCACTCTAAACTTTCCCTGTTGAGAGCATCAAATGAAGACTTCATTGGGTTTTAGTGGCTTTCTGATTTTGTTAGTCCATTGAAGAAGGGAGTTTGAAAGCTTTCTACTTTAAACTATTGTCTGCCCATCTCCTGCCTGAAAGACCATGATTGTTTATAAAAAGTATCTTTAATAAAGTTATATACAGTTTGGTTTGGAAAAAATCAAAATAAATTAAAAAAAATAATTATTTACTTAATTGTATTTATTATCATTATTTTTTTAATTTGACCAGAGAAAGACAGAGAGAGAATAAGAAAGCAAGCCAAACCAGTCAGCCATTTGAGAATCCAGCCCCTCAACCACCATGCCACATGCTTGCCCCTGTTTTTATTTTTTGAGATCTAAGTATCTGTTTAATTACTGATAAAAGCTAGGCTGGAGGACATGGCTTAGAAATACAGAAGTAATGAAATTTCTAATACTGAAGACTGCACTGAATTAGTTAATACCTGCTCAGCCTTGAGCAGCACTGGACAACTGCCTTTCCCAGTTAAGGCAGGGTCTTTTATGCCAAGCTCACCACTGGACTTGAGGAACCATAGGCCTAGCATCTTAGAATCAGGCAGAGTCCAAGCAGGAAGGTGGAGTCGAAAGAGCAGAATGCAGATTGGCTGCTTCCACATATACCAATCACTTGTCCACTGGATAGGAGAACGCAAGGAGGCATAGAAAGGCCTAGACTGAATAACGTCCCTTCACTCAGATACATTAGGGCTAACAATGATTATAATACTGAAACGACTTAAAAGGATGTTACCATCTCTACCTAAAAGTTCTTTTTTCTTTTTTTTTTTTTTTTTTTTTTTTTTTTGCCTTTTTAACCCATTGTGCTTGAACATTTTATGCCTAAAGTCAACCAAAAGTGGAGGCAAAATTCTTCCAAGAGAGAATCGGCTCACACCCACCAGCACTGATCGTTCTCCTCTGGAGGTCTTCCTGGGCTGACAGTGTGAGGTTTTGTACTATAAGTTTCCAAGATGGGTCATCACAATGCATTATGTTTTTCAAGGCCTTTCTGTATTCAAGACAGAAAATGTAGACCCATCTCAAATTATTTCTAGTTAAATTGCTCAACATAACTTATCAGAAGTTATGCAGTAAAATCAAATGATATTATAAAGGCACCCCAATGATAGAAGTGCCATGTATAAAATGTTCTAGAGTTGACAATAAACCCCTCTAAATGTCAAGTTACCAGGAAGTCTGAAGGCCAAAAGGAAATCCCCTTACAAGTAAGGTACAAGGAAGATAAATAAGAAATTAAAACCTGGAGTTAAACTATCTTACCCTCAATCAAGGTATAATTCAGATACTACATTTAAATTGCTTATTCTCACTTTTTTTAACTTTAAATTATTATTTTATGTATTATGATGATTATTAAAGTTTGCTGTAGGGTATACATGCTCATCAGAGAGAGACAGAGAGAGGGAAAGTGGGAAAGTATGCCACCAGGTCCAGCACCCTGTGGTCAGCCATATGGGAGTCCAGCATCTCAGTCACCATGCCACCTACTGGCTCCAATTGCTTGTTCTCTTTAGTTTCATCAAGATGATTTCTTAATTGGCTGGTGGAGTTGCAGCTCTTCCAGTAGGTATAGCTTAAGAATCTATTTCCACAAAGAGGCTTTAGAGTTTTAATTAATCCAACTCTAAGTCTCTGATGTACTTCACTTTTTTTCCTTTTTTCCATTATTTTAAATTGTGGTAAAACACACACCTTAGGGACCAGCACATGGCATAATGGTTATATCGCTGGACTCCCGTGTAGTCAACCGCAATTCAAGTCCTGAACCCAGAGGCTTAAAACTCATGCTGGGCATGTGTACATACATACCCAAAATTCCAAGAGGAGACGAGCAGAAGGGATTGCAGCATGACCATCCCCCCTGGGGGGCTGATTTCTCGCTTTCTGTCTCTCTGTCTCTGTTTCTCTGGCAAGCACACGTGCCTTACAGCAAAATGTCTTTTAAAAAAAATAAATAAAAATACTCACCACATAAATTTTACCACTGTAATCTTATTTTTTTTTTTTTTTTTTTTTTTTTTTTTTTTTTTTTTTTTTTTTTTTTACTTTGCCAGAGGGTGTGTGCTCACTGGAGAAAAAGAGAGAGAAAAAAAAAGTAAAAAAACACCCCTCCCTATGGAGGACAGTCAACTCTGTAATCCCTTCTCCTCCATTTCTCCCTCCTTTTGGAATTTTGGGCAAGCACCCAGTGAGTTTTTCAAGCCACTGGATCTGGGACTCACAACGCACAGTTGGCCATGTGGGATCCAGCCACCTTAACCACCACGCCACAGGCTGGCCCCTCTGTAATCACTTTTAAGTATATTATTCAATAGTATTGAGTACATTCATGTTGTGCAACCAATCTTCAGAACTCTTTCCATCCTGAAAAACTGAAATATATACCCATGAAACAACTCTCAATTCTCCCTCTTAGTCTCTGGCAACTGCCTTTCTACTTCCTGTTTCTATGAATTTGACTACTCTGTATATGAGTGGAATCTTGTGATATTTGGCCCTGTGAGACTGGCTTATTTCACTTAGTATAATTCCTCTAGGTTCATCCATGTTGTAGCACATGCCAGAATTCCCTTCATTTTAAAGGCTGAATAATATTCCACACTTTGTCAAAGGACACTTGGGTTGTTTCCATCTTTTCACTCATGACTAATGCTGTTAAGAACATGAGTGCATTTGCCTAACTTTGAATCCCTCAAAAAGTTTAAATAGCACAGCAGATTATCACAACATAGATTTAGAAAATAACCTAATCCTCAGTCCTAGAGAAGTGGTCCAGGCAAAATCACATTCTTAAAACCCAATACAGGGTGGTCCCAAAAAACATTGCAGATTCACAAGGCAAGATTTCTCTTAGAAGAGTCTTCTAAGGGAGAAAGGGTAAATGGTTTAATTGAAGGGTTCAGCATTCATTGCCAGGTGACCATAATCCATGGGGAAGTTAATTAGGGTGCCATGTTTACTGCATCTGGGAGAGATGAACTCACCCCTGTAAACAGTCTGCTCTCTTCATAGAGTAGCATTTGAGACATTTCTGTCTTAAGATATTTCCATGGTTCAAAATAAAAGCACTATTCAAAGTGTTCCTTAAAAAAGGATTTATTTCCTGCCTAAGAAGCCCAAAATGTGGACACTACCAATAAAGACCAACACTTCAGAGTGTACCTAATGTAGAGGAAAAGAAAGTGTTCATTCCATTCTACAGATCATGCCCAGAACATTGCCTGCTGACATGTGGGGTGCCAACTGGAATGAGGCAAAATGACAGACATGCATCTGCAGAAAAGGGCCTCATTCCATAGGAAGCAAGATATTGGGAAGTGGGGAGGATAACATAATTAAAAATGTAAGACCCAATATAATTCAGAAAAATGTTGGTTGTATAGCACGTTGGTAAGACTTGAGATCTTTATTTTGCTTTCTTTTCAAAAGCCCCAGGAGCATAATGAGAAGAATATGGCTTTAAGAACTGAGATTCACCCCATCAGGCATTAACGGTGTCTAGAAACTATGTGAACCATCTTACTCGACATCCCCAAGACGTTTATATCTGTCCAGTGCAAGACCAGCAAGGGGAACATGTTAATTTTCTCAGCCTTTTGATAGCACGTATACAAGATCTCTTGGCCTCACAAAAAGCTCCAAATATATTCTCTAGGATTTCAACTGCCTTAAAATATAGACTTGCATTTATCTTGGCCACATTAACGAGATCTGTTTGACCAATACATTTATATTTATGATGACTAAGGGCAGATTATGGTTGTTAAAATTTGTCCTTGGGACATGAAAACACTCCACTGTCATTAATACATTTTGTAATATAAACTATGATGTCAGGTCAATGTAAAGGGTAAAAACGTTCCAAAAGTATGCACACATCATTTTTTAAAGCAATTGAGCCTAATGGAATAACAAAGGTCATCATAACAAACCATTACAGCCTTGGTCTTGGCAACTCTGGCCACAGAGGAGCCTCCAAGAAACGATCATCATTCCCCCAATGTTATGGCATCCAGACGACAGGAAAGGCTCGCAAATGAGTCATGCGGGCTCAGATCCGCGGTAGCTATGTGAGCGCTGGACGATCCATTATTCATGTGTTTACAGAGAGCTTTCTCGGTTGATGTTAACCAGAGCTGCTTGCAAAGAAGAGCTCTCCAGCTGTCCTCGGCCGTCCTGGGCCTCCGACTAACAAGCCGCTTTAATTGCTGGGCAAGTCATCTGGAAGGTGCCCCTCCCCTAGATGGAGTAAACTCAACCTCTCTGAGATTTTATTAGGTGCAAAAATATGAATTAGAAATAATTACGGCAACAATACTTTATTTACAGAATTCTTAGCAAATCCAAAAGAGGGAGGAGATGAAGGTAGACTTGACTCAGGTCCCACAGGGCTCCACCAAGACTGAAGATTTAAGGACACAGATCTGGGCTTGGTAGAAACCACAAGAGAAGAGAATAAAGGGAAACAATCTGGGGCTGTGAAGACCTGGCGGGTGAGAGGAAGACGGCATTGCTGGGGACTACCACGGGTGAGTGTATTACACTGATCAATAGCCAAAAATGAGTGAACTGAACCACTAGTCAAAAATGGCCTTGGAAGAAATTGGAAGGGAAGTCATTTTTCGGCCATTTTGGTTACCCAGCACCGACTACAGGACAGCCGTACGACATGACTAAGGCAACTTGTCTATGAGCTAGGCCACACCACGGGAGCAGGTGGCCCGGTGGCACCTGCCCCTCGAATCAGCTGTGTCTTGAAGGAGGAAAGCGGTATCGTCAAAGCTGTGGCCTTGGCCTCTTCCTCTAAAGGGAGTCCAGTCAGAGCAAACAAAGGGACACCTAGGTATATTTTTATTATCCCAGCCTAAGAATAATATTTGTGGTACTGAGCCAGATGCTTCCCCTTGTTTGAAATGGGTAGTATTAGATGCTTTCACAACTTACTCATCCATTTCTAAGAATGTGGTAGAAACAATGTCCATTCTTGCTGATATGAGAGCATAGTGTAAAGTACATCATATGTTTGGTCGGACAAGAAGACCCCCTGGGGTAATTCTGCTTCATCAGGAGGTAACTTTAGTTGAGAGAAGTGTTGTCACAGAAAGGCAAAACCAGAAGAGGGCCCATCGCAGCACCAAGGTACCACAATGCTCTGCATTGCTGAAGCCAGATGGAAAGGTCCCAGGCTGACAGCCCAAGGTCTCTCTGTGCTCAGAGGGTACACGTGAGTGCGCATCATCTGTGCTGTCTGGGACTGGGGGTGGATTGCTGCACCAAGATCCTGTTGGGCATTTATTTCTCTTTCTCTCCCTTTCTCACAGAAGAAATAAAGAAAAAAAGAAAAACGTTAGCAGACAGAAATAGGGTGCCCCTTCAGGTTGATGAAGCATCCTGGAACGTTTTCATCAAATGGCATTGTTTAAGGCCAGGACTAGGCAGAGTCTGGGTTCTGCTCCCTCAGCTTGATCCACCCTATCCATCCATGACTGCAGGTGTGAAAGTGAGCCCAAAGAGAGAGAATGCTTCTCCCAAAGGCCCACAATATGAGAGCTGGCGGAGACACTTCCCCACACCTCCTTTAATGTTTCACACCCCGGTCCCATCCTCTGGCCCAAAGGGACAAGGGAGAAAACAAAAGTAGCCCAAGAGAGGGCCTCCTCCATGTAGCAGGGAGCACTCTTAACTTCTTCAGCTTCACACGACTGCCCCCCTCCTGCTAACTGGCATTCCTGCTCCTGGCAGGAGTTCCCTTTCGAGATCACAACAGCATTTCTCAAAAGGCAGTCAAAAACAGACCCTTGGGAAGGGCAGATGTCTTCATACAGGTCTTTCCGGAACCTTCAACAAGCTGTTCTGCCTTTGAAGAAGAGTGGGGCATGCAGAACCTCCTAAACTTTTTGGTTTAGGAGCATCCCTCCAGGCAAATCTTCAGAACTCCATGGACCAGCAAAACTCTGGAACATGTATGTGAGGGTGTGGTACAACACCTAATTAGACCTAAAATCAAACTCTGCCCTGAGAGCTTCTCTACCACTTTCTAGGGACTCCAAAATATCTGCTCTCCATCATCATGGATTGCTTGAATTTGTCACACTCTGTTCTCTGGGGGCTTTTTCCAGGAGCTCCACTTTGGTGATAAGCCTTTATAAATGGTTCCCCAAAGTCACAGTTGGCTAGTCTAGCTCACCTGACCTCCGCACACATTTTACCAAGTTGCAGTCCTCCCAGTGAGCTCATGTCCTCACTGCTCCATTTTCCGTAAGGATAGAAGGAGCAGAGCAATAGTTCCCATTGTCGTAAACTGCCTGATTTCTGTCAGGCCCACCTGATTTCTTTGTGTGTGAGAGTTGCAGCTTTGATCTTCTGGTTTCAAGTTTCTAACTTCTTCTGTGGAGTATCAGGCAACTCACCCAGTGCCTTTTCCACATGGTCCTCGTCCAGATCTCCAGCTCTGGGTTGGTTACTCTCCACCATAACTACAGAATAACAGTTCCATGCAGAACACAATGCCCACCTTGAATTGCCCATTGCCCGCTGTGGTAAGATCTTTCTGAGGGTCCATGATGGCCTACATCCCTGGTCCTGTATTGCAAGTGGAATTGTGAGCACATGTTCAGAGACCAAAATCAATGGAACATCAGCTGTGCCTTTGGCATTAACTAACTCATTAAACGTAAAATAAACACAAGCAAATAGCCTTTAAATCTCACTGACATGAGGTTTGGCAATGACTTTTAAGATTCTAGAGGTCATTGGAGCCTCTGTTTGAACAGCTTCACTCTCAGGACCAGGAGAGTTCCCCCAAGTGAGAAGGGTATTGGAATATCCCCTTCCATTCGAGGGTCCCCTGCAATGCATGTTGCCCTGAGGCCCTATCTGTAGAGAATTGTAGGGTCTGCTTGATGTGTGGCCCTTAACCAGATTGGGTCTGAAGAAGTGAATATTATTTCTTTTTTTTAACAAAAGAATTCTTTGATTTTATTATATTATTTCAATGAGAGAGAGTGAGAAAGCAAGCCGCCAGGTCCGGGAATCGAACCACAGTTGGCCATGTGGGAATCCAGTGCTTTAACCACCATGCCACCTGCTGGCTTGTGAATGTTATTTCTTACAAAAGATCAGAAATTCAGGTCTAAGCTTTTTGGCTTTCCATTGATTACAAATACCTAGGAATAACTACCAATCCCAGTCTTACATTTCTGATTGGCCCCTAACCATTGGCTGTTCTCAGCTAATACTCACGTGGCTTTGAAAGTCCTGTGTGCATTCTACCATGGCTTCTCTAGGTCCCATAAGTAATGCTGCTTCCCAAAATTTTCATCTCAATCTATTTGTAGTTTCAGCATAAAGATAATTTATTGGGAAAGGTAATAGCCCAGGTTGATGGGATAATTGTTTTCATTTTTCACTTTATGCCAAGTATGCAAAAAAAAAAAAATTGCAATAATTCACCAACTAGAAAACACAAACCGGATATCTCTTCACTTGCAACCTTACCTCAAAGTTCAGTTAGATTTCAGTGACTGCCGAAACACGCACAGCTTTTGGTGAAATGCATGTTTACTTGACAGCCTTCCAAAGATGGATGTTTGCATGGGACCCCGTGTATGAACAGATCCATTTGTAGTAGGCCCAGGTCTGGTGAGGTGGTGACATTATTGACTTTCTCAGTTCACATTCTTTCAAAGGCTGACTGTGTGCCAGGAAGTTGGTAGGATCTGAAACTAGTTAAAGTGGCTTCCATTTATTTATAGATTTTGGAAACACTTTTCATGCATCAGTCAACCTCCTAATACAAAGAACAAAATGGCCATGAAAGATATGCTTTATCAGATCTTAGAGTTACATAATGTCATCAGTAGAAAAATTCAATATTGTTTTTTTGTTTGTTTTTCAGCTGTTCACCATAGGGTGTGTACACTTGTGTAAGAGAGGCAGAGACAGAAGTAAGAGGGAAAGTGAGAAATTCATCTCCTGGAGGGAATGGCTGTGCCACATCTTCTTCTCCATTCTCCTCTTGGGATTGTGGGTATGCATGCGCATGTGACAGATGTGATTTTCAAGCCACTGGGTCTGGGACTCGAACCATGGTCAGCCATGTGGGAACTCAATGCCTTGACCACCATGCCACCTGCTGGCCCTCAATATAGGGTTTTAAATGAACTAGCATGTGTTTTCCTCTTCTACTTTTAAAGGTTTTCAGAAGCTTATTTCATACATTTGTTCCTCTCTTCAGTACTTTTTCACCCTGAATTTGAGAGGGAGCCCCCGTCATGAGTTATGGGGATCACAAGGATCCAGAGTCCACTGTGGCAGCAGAATCACTGTCCTGAGCACTTTTAGAAAATCAAACACCTACAGCAGGTCACAAAGAACACCCAGAGGATGCACCCTACTTCTTTTTTTTTCAAGAATTACTTAATTTTATTTATTATTATTATTGTTGTTCTTTAATTTGCTATAGGGCACACGTGTTCACCAAAGAGAAACAGAGAGGGGCAGAGAGTGAAAAAGTAAGCCAGAACTCATACCACAGTTGGCCATGTGGGAGTCCAGCACCCTAACCACCACATCACCTGCCGGCCCCTACCCTACTTCCTCTTTAAAATAAACTACTGTGTACAATTGAGGTTTATGACATGATGTTACAGTTACAATGGGGAAGGCAGATTAACATCTCATTTCACATAGTTGCTTTTTCTGCATGATAAGAGCAGCTAAAATCTACTTATTTAGAAAAATCTCTAAAACAATACAATTTTATGGTTATTACCAAAAAGACAAGAGATAACAAATGTTGGGGATGGTATGGAGAAAAGGGAACCCTAGCATGCCGTTGGTGGGAATGCAGATCGGCACACCTGTCATGGAAAACAGTGCAGAAATAGAACTCATTATCCCGCCTAGAAATCCATCTTCTGGATACAGATCCAAAAGAGATGAAATCACCACCTTGTAAAGATACCCGTGTCGCCTCACCAGGTGGCACATGCTGCTAAGATGTTGTGTTCTGCAGGCTTGGACTACATAGGCCTGGGTTCGATTCCTGGTCCAACCTAAAAAATAGGTATGGTGGTGTGCATTATGATTCCAGCAACTCAGGAGGCGGAGACAGGAGGATCAGGGGTTCCAGGCTGATATCTGCCCTCTGATACTTATTGTGGTGTTATTCACAATAACCAAGATATCAAACGACCTCCTTCCTTTTGAAAACCAATTTTCTAGAAGTGAAAACTAAACCCATCCACAGATGTATTCAGTCTCCAGCATGGGTTGAGCGGCCACTCAAAGCCACTAGGTGGCACTGCGTCTTTTCAAGATCATTTCCTTTTACTCCTAAGGAGGGTGCCACCGTTTCTCCAGAAACATCACACAGCACCCTGAGAACATCAAGCCAGAGATGCTCCCCTCGCTAGAGCCACTGTCCACTCCCATATGTTGGGAAAGCTCTGGCATCACAGATGGCATTTTTGATATTTTGATTCATGGCAAAGAAGATTTTGTTTGTCTTGCTTTTCACACCGTCCGGATTGGTCTGGAGCAGCACTGTTCTTGTGGCTCGATATTCCACCCTGACATTTTGAGGTCCTCCAGCCAGGGGTGCTGCCTGTCAGAAGAGACCTGTTGAATCCTCATGGACACTGTCTGAGAAGCAAGTGCCTGATCCAATATCTATGCAACACAGAGTCAGGCTCCAGTGCTTCCCGAAGGTCAGGCTCTTCATTCCTTTTCAAAAGCTGGCCTGGGGCGGGAACCAGCAGTTAGCGTAATGGCTATGTCTCTGGACTCCCACGTAGTCGATCGCGGTTCGCGTCTCGGACCCGGTGGCTTACAACTCACGCCGGGCACATGTGCGTGCGTGCCCAAGATCCCGAGAGGAGACTGGAGGAGAAGGGATTGCGGCGTGACCATCCCCCCTGGGGGGTGATTTCTCGCTTTCTGTCTCTATGTCTCTCTCTGTCTGTCTGGCGAGCACACGCGCCCTATAGCGAAAAACCTCTCCAAAAAAAAAAAAAAAAAAAAAAAAAAGCTAGCCTGGGGCTTGTGGAGAAAGAGGAAATGACATTCCAACCTATCCGGGGAGTCATTTCATTTTCATTGCATTTCATGCATTTCAAAATTGTCTTGGCTCACCCACTCTTCCTCTTGTGCTTTTCTCCTAAAGAGTGCTAGTGAGACTATGAAGGTTAGCACTTGGATAGGGGAATGGAAGAGCAGGAGAAGGAATGATTTCATAGTCATAGTTGAACAGGGAGTTTATAGCACCCTGCCTTGTCATTTAAGAGACTTGCTGAAGTCCTACTAAGTTACTAAAACTCTATTACTTTGCTTTGTGCACTGGAACACTGAGAAGTCCAAATGAGGAGGCACTTGGAAATCATGGATCTAAAGAAAATTCTGAGGGGGTCACACCCAAAGCACTGTGCCTCATGTGTTGTTGTTTTCGAAGAGATTTTACAAAGGCATCTAATATTTTAAGAACATATGATTGCCATTACCGGCCCAGCAGATACACAGGGTCTCCCACTTTGATTGTCCCTGGATTTTCCAGGACAAAATACTGTCCAAAGAGAGGCGACTTTCCATACAACTTTTGTTCAGAAGGATCACACAGGCGATAACTGTAATAGCAAAAAGAGCAGAATGAGTCACAGTCAAACAGAAGCAAGAGCTGAATCAAACTTGTGGGCTCTTCTCAGCTGAGGGAAGTATTCACCCCACACAGGGCCGCCATGTTGCACAGCTCAAGAAAGAGCCATTCCCATCCAAGTCCAACAGCACGGCGCCTCCTGGAGCTGGGCAGTGAACAGCCTGCTCAATGCACAACTAAAGGAGCCCAACCAATGGCTCTATCCCCACATCATTTCTCTATGTTCATGTTCCCTTTTTCCGCATTTGGAGATTCAGTACCCAGTAGGTCTACTTACATTATCACCTCCTAGCTTGTCCTCAGGCCCAACTCGCAGGCCACATCTCCCAGGAAGGAAACCAGGGTCTCCCAGCCAGAAGAAATTCCCCTCCTCTGTTTTCTCTGCCTCTCGAATATCATAGCCTGTAATATCGGGGCACACATTTGTCTGTTCTATAAGGTAGGGTGTCCTTGTAGAGCAAGAACTGTGTGCTGCTTACACCTAGAACTGGGCTCACATGTCACCCTGACCACAATGATGTGTTGAACAGATGAATGTATCACTGAGTGGAACTCTCCAATAAAGACAGTATGAAAATCTCTAATAGGCAGAAAAGCAGCCCCGGGAAAAGAGGATGTGGGCAGATGTGTGGGAACGTGGCAAGATCTCCCCATCTCCCTCCACCAGAAGATAGTTTTCTTTGTTTCTTACTTAAGCTAACTTCAACTTTACATCACGTTTATAGAAAGCATTGAGTGGAGGCCAGCTAGAAGCACAGTGGTTAAAGCACCTTGATCCCATACGACTGACAGTGCAGTTCAAGTCCTGGACATGGTCACTCAAAAGACATGCCAGGCTTGAGTGCTTACGTGCCCAAAATCCCAAAAGGAAGGAGAAATGGAGAAGGGATTGCAATGTGATCATTCCCCATGGGAAGAGTGCTTTCTCCCTTTTGTTCTCTCTGTGTGTCTCTCTCCTGTGAGCACACACACCATCTGGGGGGAAAAAAATTACACTTTCATTTCATTCTGCCTTCTTTAAAAAATTATCTATTATAACAACTTGGTTCTAATTTTGTTCTGTTTTGTTCTACATATCAGGAAGTGGCTATTGAGGAACACAGAGAGACACATCTGGAACCTCCTTTGGAGTCCCGAGCTCCTCCACAGACTGCAAATACCTCTGCGGGCACCATACTGGTCTTCCGTGCTGCTGGATCCCTATAACCTGGCACAGTGCCTCGTACCCTGTAGCTACTCAAAACAAATGCTGGTTGAACAAATGAATGAATAAATAAACAAGTGGATGGAAAGTGATCCAAGCTGCCCTGTCTTGCCAAGAGTACACATTCCCTCATTCCTTGGTAATTAGGTTTCTAAATGGCTGTGGACCCTTTAAGCCCAAGTGTCTCTCCTAGCCTGTCTCCCCCTCAGTCAGCATGCAACACCTGGGATATTCTGGGCTTGTTTTCTTTTCTTTTTTTTTTTTTTTTTTTTTGGAGATACTTTTGTTAAACGGCATGTACGCTCACTGGAGACACAGAGAGAGAAAACCTGAGAAATCACCCCCCAGAGGGGATGGCCACACTCTAATCCCTTCTGCTCCATTCTCCTTTCAGGATTTTTAAGCATGCACGCACACACGCCTGGTGTGAGTTCCAAGCCGCTGGGTCTGGGATTTGAACTGCAGTCACTCATGTGGGAGTCCAGCACCTTGACCACTACACCACCTGCTGGCCCTGAGTCTGTGTTTTCAGAGGGTGGTCTCTTCGAGGTCAGAGGCAGATCAGCCATTTCTATTGCTTGGGATTTCTTGTTGCTGCCAGGCTGGGTAGATTGGATTCCCAGGTTCTGGTTTTCTCATGGAGAAAATTGAGAGGGTTGGAGTTCTGTGCATCGCGTGTTGACAGTTAATAAAGAACGTCACACACATTATCTCTTTCAACCCTTACAACAAGCCTAGGTGAGAAAATGTATCATTACCCCTTTATGGGTAAGTCTCGGGAGTAACTGACTGGCCAGTATCACAGATTCAAGTGGTCAAGCTGACTCAGTAGCGAAGGCTCCTGAGATCCATAGTCATCTCTATACCTCCTGAGGACACACACAGGCCTGAGAAGAATTAAGGGGTCTAATGTATTCCTCTGCAGAGAGGCTTAGCCACTCATGGGTTTCATCTGGCCTTCCCATCAACCACACACATACATGTGCGAGCCACTGCCCCGTCCAGCTCAGGTCCTTAAACTGCACAGGGCGGGTTGATGGGGACTGGTCTGTAACATCACAGGTTTGGTCAGTTACCTGGTTTGCAGGTGGCAGTTCATTCAACTTGTCTAGGAATAGAAACAGGAAGAACTATGGAAATGGAGAATTGGTTCTCAGCTGGCCCTGCTGGCCAGGGCCTCCTTCCTGCCATAGCAGCACGGCTGCTGCGTTGCCCTGCCTGCCCTGACCACTCTCTTGTACCACCTGCAGCTGCTGTGAACATGGCCCTTCCAAGATCAGAAGACTAAGGCAGGTCATTAGTGACCCCTTGTGGGCCAGAGGAGGTATTGCAAGTGGTCTATGCATTCATGTGAGCACCAAGCATTGTTCAACAGACATAGACAGCACTGTTTCAGACACGGATCTTCTATGACGTTGTTTCAAATATATGTGTACTTCATTGGGGATCAATAAATTCATGGCTTCTTGAGCAGGAGGCCCAAGACATGTTATTTACACAGAGGTCTCCATGCTCACAGGTGTGGTGTGCGTGGTGCCACTTGGTGATCTGTAAGGCGCTGTGCACCAAGAAGACCTGCTCATTATTCCCACTGCCTGGGTTGCTCAGTTACTGGTCCATGTCCAGGCCATGATGCAGATAGGGTCTTTGGTCACTATTCAGTCCCCATTTCTGGAGATCCAGAAGCTTAAGCCATGAGGCCTAAGTCACATGGGGTACAGGTCACTCCAGAGACCAGTTGTCTCTATGGCCAAGTAAAGAATTAATCACCATTTTGAAACAGAAAAAACTGTGGTTACATACTCCTCTTACCTAACTGTAATTTTTGTATCCATTATCTAAAAGAAAAGATTTTGGATTCTCTGAGAAGATTCCTCATGGAAACTGGGAACTAGATATTTCAGGGCACAGGAGAAATGAAGATTTTCTACTCATAATTCAGCCTCCAGCAAGCAAAGCTAGTGTGGCAGGAGAGTTGAGCCATTCTCTGAGAAGATTATAGAATCAACCCAAGGAGATCTTCTCCAAGACACATTATAGCCAGGTTGACCAAAACCGCAGACAAAGACAAGATACTAAGATTGGCAAGAGAGAAACATCAAGTTACCTACAAAGGACATCCCATCAGGCTAACAGCAGATCTCTCATCAGAAACAATGCGAGCGAGGAGAGAATGGGAAAATATATTCAAAGTGTTACGAGAGAAGCAACTTCAGCCAAGAATACTGTACCCGGCAAGATTATCTTTCAGGTGGGAAGAAAAGACAAGAACATTCTCAGATAAACAAAACCTGAAAGAATTTACCAGCACCAGACCAGATCTCCAAGAAGTTCTCAAGGGTGTGCTGTATCAAGAAAATTAAACACAGACACACGGAAATAAGAGTCAAAAAACTATGAAAGTGGCCAACTTAATCAGAGGGACAAGTCTGGAGTTGAATACTATATCCTAGAATTTAATCAGGAAAATTGAACCAGAACAGAAGATAAAAGTACATGAGACTTGGGAACCAGCAGTTAGCGTAATGGCTATGTCGCTGGACTCCCACGTAGTCGACCACGGTTCGCGTCTCGGACCCGGTGGCTTACAACTCACGCCGGGCGCGTGTGCGTGCGTGCCCAAGATCCCGAGAGGAGAATGGAGGAGAAGGGATTGTGGCGTGACCATCCCCCCTGGGGGGGTGATTTCTCGCTTTCTGTCTCTCTGTCTCTCTCTGTCTGTCTGGCGAGCGCACGCGCCCTATAGCGAAAAACCTCTCAAAAAAAAAAAAAAGTCCATGAGACTGATAGGTTCATGCACCTTCCATTTGAACAGAATCCTAACTTGTTTCCTGGCTTTAAGCAAAGTTCCTTGGCATTTCTTTGAGTTAAGTTAAAACTGGTTTTCTTAGTAGTAATGAGTGAACTCACCATTGAAAGTAGTTAGATTATGTAGGAAATTGTGTGATCAATGCAACGTGGGTGGGAAGGGAATGAAGGACAATTGTAGACACCGGAGGTGGTGTGAGAGGAGGGTGGGAAGGGACAGAGGGTCAGAAAGAGGGGTGGAAGTAATTCTAGGAACTAGTAATGGAAAATTTTTTGTAATGTGCATGATTGTATCACTATGCAGTGTGTCCTGGATGGGAGATTGCATTTTGTATGCTGTGATGAAGCTTAGGGAAGGAATGTAAATTGAGTTACAAAAAAAAAAGTTTCAGAAAAAAAATATATATCTATTCAATGACTGCAGTAGGATATGTAGCCACAGCTAGGTACTACTTTATAGGATGCGTAAAGTAAGACTTGTGTTCATGGAAATGTGGGTATCACCTGTGTTTGCTATGAGGGTATTTGGATTGATTAGGGTCTTTGGCGTTACAATAAAATGTGAGGAGAAAACAGTATAGAAAGCAAACATAGTTACCAGAGACTGTGGGAGGAGAGTGGGAGATGGCAGAGGGTAAGAGATAGAGAATCTAGGATGGGGGGAAAAAAGCAAAACATACAGAAGACAAGAAATGGAAGATCATTTGCTGACAATAACATGTTTGTTGATGTGCTTGATTGAGAAAATATATAGTGTAATTTGGATGGAAAATCTCATTTTGTATGCTGTAATGATGTTCAGAGAATGAATGCAAATAAATAAATTGAAAATAAATAAATAAATAAATAAATAAATAAATAAATAAAAAAGATTTTGAACATCCCAACACAAAATAATGATAAATATTTGAGATGATAGAGACATTAGTTACCCTGATTGGGCCACTATACATTGTATTCATGTATACTGAAAAATTACACTGCACCTATAAGTACAAACAATTATTGGGTGTCAGTTACAAATAAATTTACAAACGACAGCATTGTAAAACTCCCCAGAGAGAGGCCAAGCAGGTTTGGGTTAGGTTACATTTAACACAGCCTCACAGAATCGAAAAAAAAAAAATGTCTCTGGCTTTCTACCCCTCTCAGAAGGTGTGGAGTTTAAAAACTGAGAGTATCAATGAACTTAGTTTATATGGTCATTATGTACTGTATTTTATCATCTATTAAAAAATCATATTTATGAGGCCAGCAGATGGCATAATGGTTGTGTCACTGGACTCCCACATAGTTGACTGTGGTTCGAGTCCTGGACCTCGGTGGCTTAGAACTCACACTGGGCGTGGGTGTGCATGCCCAAAATCCAGAGAGAAGGGATGGCGATGTGGTCATTCCCCCAGGGAGGAGGGGTGATTTCTCACTTTCTGTCTGTCTCTCTGGCAAGCGTACACACCCTATAGCAAAAATCTCTCTTTAAAAAAAAAAGTTATATTTACTGTCTATTCCAGTCTACCAGAAGAGCTATTATAAGTCCAGCTCTTACAAATAAAGAAACTGAAACTTTAAGAACCTAAGCACCAGCCATCACCACACAGTAGGTGAGAGAGCCAGAATTGGGGGCCGGTCTGTCTCCTCCCCTCCCACAGAGCTGCCACCCACATCTATATCCTGCGGCCCTTAGCTCCACACAGCACAGCCTAACACCAGTGGCTAGTGGCAAACATCATTAATGTCAAAGTGCTCATGTATTCTGCAAAGCTTTTTTGAGTGTCTATACAGCAACTGTGCTATATGCTTTCTTTTATTTTTTTTAAAGAATTGTTTCATTTAACTTTATTTATTTATTTTAATTTGACCTGAGAGGGACAGAGTGAGAGAGAGAGAGGAGAAAGAGAGAAAGCAAGCCGCCAGATCTGGGACTCAAACTGCGGTCGAGTTTGAGTGGGAGTCCAGCACCCTAACCACCATGCCACCTGCTGGCCCCTACTATAAGCTTTCTACCAGGAGCAAGATGTTGTGGGAGCAACAGCCACAGACTCTGGCCACTCTTTAACCATGGGGCTTGGTGTGTCCCTCACTCTCTCTTAAGAAAGAAAAGAGTTTTTCCACCTTCACTTCTCCAGTGAGCAGAAGGGCCTCATTGGGCTGCTCCCTGTGAGTATTCCAAAGGTTCCACTGTGTTTCTACCCCATGAGAGTCAGCAGTGCAAGCATATTTCTTTTTTCTTCTTTGCTATAGGGCACATGCACTCACCAGAGAGAGAGACAGAGAGAGAGAGAGAAAAACTGAGAAAAATCACCCTTCAGGGGGATGGCCACGTTGCCTCCCAGGATTTGGGGCACACACACACACATGTCCAGAATGTCTTTCAAGCTGCCGGGTCCGGGACTCAAACTGCTCAGTCGGCCATGTGGGATCTAGCCGCCTTAACTTCCACGCCACCTAGCCCTGTGCACCTATTTCTTTTTCTCCTTTGCCTGTGGGGGACTAACAGCAGTAGGTAGGACCAAGAGGCCTCCAGGCCTCTCCGCCACAACTCACATTCCAGAACCAACACCAGGCCTCAGGCTGCACCACCGCACAGAGATAGAAAGCAGTGCAGATCCAGCAACCTGCCCCAGAGCGGAGGGGCTTCGTGGACACCCCCGTTTGCTTCCTTTCCCATGATTTACCAGCCACGGCAGGGCCTTTCTCTTCCCGATTTATGATCACCTGTCCCGAGAAGAACATAAATTACTACACTCACGGCAATTTAAATCTCAGCAGAGATAGGAGAAGACACCTAGGCTGGCTGCACTGTCTCCCGGGGAATTAGAAGCAATTAGGGCGGAATTGTGCGTAAAGCCTGCAGAAGATCAGCGGGCTGTGCTGGCTCCGTGTGACCCACGCCTTCCTGCCCTCACTCTGTGTTTGGGGTCAATTACCCTCCTTCTATAAACACAGGCTCCCGGGGCAGGCGGTGTGTGTGTGTGTGTGTGTGTGTGTGTGTGTGTGCTGAAATTTCAGAGAACCAGCCCAAATCCATCGAGTGCTTTGAGGAGGCATTGCTGCAAGCACGGAAACATTGTAAATCCATGGGGGAAGGGTGTCCAGTGTCAGCCACCATGTCAAGAGAGAACAGAGAGCAAGATGCCTAAAGAGAACGATGCCAGTTCCCAAAGCCCCTCGGTGGATCTGCCCTGTCCCTACAGGGGGGAACACCCAGAGCTGAGTGAGGGGGACTTCACTACTGATTACAGCAGCTGTTGTCAGCACCACTAGATCTCCTGACCCTGGGCTCTCTCCACTGGCTCCTCGGCCTGTCTCCTCCTGTAGCTCCTCAGTGACCCCAGAAAACAGGTAGGCCGCATCCAGGCTAGGTCTGACAGTGAGCCCCTCAAATCCCTGTCCTTTCATGAGTGTTCTGTCACACAGTGGTACTTCGCCCGTGTTTACACAAAACATCTCCCCCAGGCAACAAGTGAGAAGAGCTTACAGCCAACGCCATTCACAAACTAACTAATCGGACTCTACACTGCGTAGTTTACTGTAGTGCCTTCAGTACGTATTCACCCCTCTATAGACCCACTGTCATCTTCTTCGGCATTTCCAAATAAATCACAGCCACAGTACACTTCACCTCTGAACAGTTCGGCTTGCACATCATTACCTAGAGTAAAACTTTATTGGTTTTTCTTGGGGCGAGTTGGAGGTAAAATTGGCATGGTGTGAAATGCACCCACGTACCCATGTCAGATGATCTGTTCTGTGTCCATGTCTCTCTCTCTGGTCTCTTTCTTAAACCCACTAGTATTCAGGTGGGGGCACCACCCTGATAGCCTACCCAGTTGGACTAAGTTCTCGCTCCTTAACACCTTCACCCTGGCTCATCAAATTTTAACAAACGAATTTCTAGGGGACACATTCAAACCATAGAACACATAGCACTGGTTTTTTATTGGCGAGTGAATGGATTTCCTTTTGAGGGTTAAGAAGTAATTAACATCCCTGGAAATGATGGAATTTGCCTTTGGTTGGTCTGGAGCTCCCTCTTTGTTCCTGAAAACTCACCCAAGGCTAGAGGACCCAAGTAAAAAGAAGCTGTTTTCTGTTCACATCAAGAACTCCTCTAATCTCACCAACCCCCTTTCTTCTTAACTCCCTTAACACGCTTTCTTAGACTTCATTTCTGATCGCTCTCTCTGCCAGTGGCCCTCACACAGGGACATATCTCCACAGAGCAGAGGTGCTAGCCAGAGAGGGCAGCCCAGAGTCTGGTGCTTGGGGGCAACGTGCTGGCTGGAACAAAGGCATCCCAGCCCACGGCTGCCATTCACTAATAGAGGGCGCCAGATTGCAGCTTCGAGGACAGTAGAATTTCAGGGAGTGATTCCTGGTTACAGAGCAAAAAAAAAAAAAGAAGAAGAAGAAGAAAGAAAGAAAGAAAGAAAGAAAGAAAGAAAGAAAGAAAGAAAGAAAGAAAGAAAGAGAGAGAGAGAGAGAGAGAGAGAGAGAGAGAGAGAGAAGAGAGAAAGAGAGAGAGAGAAAGAGAGAGAAAAGGAAAGCCAAGAGCTTGGTGAGAGGTGGAAAAAAGGGGAGACACACATAACCCCAAATATAACCTCTCCTAATGTGCTTAGTCTTGATGGTCTTGAAGCAAGATGGCCCCCAACTCAACTGCATGCCTTCTCCCAAAACCTCCAGGGTTTTGCTTAAAGTAGACCAGCCTTCTCCCACCCTCTCCTCTACCAGTGACACCTACAGACCAGGTTAGGACCAATACCAAGGGTCTAAAGGGATGCAGGGATGAGACCTACCTGGGACCCTGCACTCAAAGCCAAAGGGACCAGTTAAGACGATCATCACTGGTTCACTTTCAGAGTCTCAGTAACTTCCTGGGTCCCAGATTTGGCCATAAAAGCACTAAAATGGGTAGATCCTGAATTGTTATTGTTACTGCTACTTATTTATTTATTTATCTGGAGAGGTTTTTTGGTTTTTTTTTTGGTTTGGTTTGGTTTGGTTTGGTTTTTATGCTATAGGGTGTGTGTGCTCGCCAAAAAGACAGAGAGATAGAAAATGAGAAATCATCCCTGAGGGGATGGCCATGCTGTATTCCCTTCTCCACCATTCTCCTCTCGGGATCTTGGGCACGCACGCACATGCACCCGGCATGAGTTTAAGTCACTGGGTCTGGGACTCAAACCGCGGTCAACTACATGGGAGCCCAGCAACATAGCCATTACGCTAACTGCTGGTCCCCTTACTGTTCTTTTAGCAAATGCAATGGTGGTTATTTCTAGAAAGTTTAGCAACTACATATAAGAATAATTTTTTCTATAATTCTGTTATCAGAAGGGAACTCCATTAAAAATTTGATTTAGATCCTTTCAGCCTTTAATCTACTCATGCAATTGTACATTTTTAAAAAATAAAATCAAATAAGCAGAGGTTGTAATGGTTATATCACTGGACTCCCACATGGTCCTCCACAGTTCAAGTCCCAGATCTGGAAGCTTGAAACTCACATCAGGGCGTGTGTGTGTGCATGCCCAAAATCCCAAGAGGAGAACGAAGAAGGCGTTGTGGCACGGCCATTCCCTCTGAGAGGTGATTTCTCACTTTCTGTCTCTCTGTCTGTATCTCTCCAGGGACCATGTATGCCCTATAGCAAAACTCTCTCAAAAAAAAAAAAAAAAAAAAAAAAAAAAAAAAAAAAAAGAAAGAAAAAAAGAAAAGAAAAAAGGCAGGAAGAATAGTGCATGAATCCCTCCCCCATAATTATCACCCAGATTCTATTTATTGAGATTTTTCACACATTTTCTCATGTATTCATGCATGAAAATAACATGTAGCTGATCCTAGAAATCATGTCACTTTACTCCTCATAGACATTTCAACAAACTTCTCTATAATATGTTGGCATTTCTTATCAAACCACAATGCCATTATAACACCTAATTCTTTTTTGTATCATCTCATACTCAGTCTATTGTAAGATTTGCCAAAACATCAAAACAATTTTTTAAAAAAATAGTTGATTTGAATCATGAGTACCAGTAGGTGGTGTAGTAGTTAAGGCACTGGATTCCCACATGTCCAACCATGGTTCAAGTCCTAGACCTGGCAGCTTGAAACATGCCAGGTACATGTTCATGCATGCCCAAAATTGCAAGAAGAGAATGGAGGAGAAGGGATTGTGGTGTGGCCATCCCTGCTGGGGGGTGATTTCTCACTTTCTCTCTGTCTCTCTGTCTCTCTGGTGAGCACATGCACCCTACAGCGAAAGCTCTCAAAAAAAAAAAAAAAAGAGGAAGAAGAAAGAAAGTATTTGAATCATGAATTCTATAAATGAAAATAAAATCATTTGTGCAAGCAAACATTCTGGTGACCAAAGCATCCAGAAACATTTCCCAAACGTCCTAGTCATTAGGACTCCCCTTAGCTCCAAGACCGAGTGGTATTTTTACTGCCTCCTCTTAGTGTTAAGCAATAAGCACCGCTCCTTCCCCAGCACCTACCCCCAAGGGTGAGACCCCATCCTACCTCTTCAGCGTTTCTAGCGGCTCCTTCCTGCTCATGATCCCGGTGTCGGGGTCCACCGTGGTTAAAATGCACCTGTTTAGAACACACATGCTGAGCATCACGTGGGGACAAAGCAGAGTGACTCCATCCCCCCTTCTAGCCTCCCCTGCAGGGACAGGAAAGAACCTTACCTGGAACAAGCTGCCACCCTCTTCAGTTCCACGTCACCAATAAGAATCTCGTCCCAAGAATCCTAGGGGACAAAGCAGAACCCCTGTGGGCACCTCTGGGCCTTTGCCCTGACACTTGAGTAGGGATTTCCCATGAGTCAACACCTGATGATGTCATGTACATCAAAGATGGCAGACTTTTACCCCAGACTTCTGTGTGCTCTCACCCTCTGCCTTCAATATGCCAGTGCATTCACCTGAAATGAAATGTTCTCTCTGCCCTCACTTGTTAAAACAGTCATGGAAACACCTCCTTCAGAAAGCCTCCCTGACTGAACTCACTTGACTCCTATGGGTGCGTAAGAGGGCAGGCAAAGGAAGAGGGGCTATAAAGAGGGAGAATTACTCATTACTTTAGGTTTTGTGGAAGAACTTCCAAAATTTCATGGACAAAATGAAATTAAAGTGTGGCATGGTAGTTAAGGTGGCTGGATCCCACATGGCTGACTTTGTGGTTTGAACTCCAGTCCTGGTAGCTTGAAAAACATGCCAGGTGCATGTGCATGTGTGTCCCAAATTCCAAAATGATAGAGAAATGGAAGAGAAGGCATTGCAACATGACCATTCGCCATGGGGGATGCTTTCTCACTTTCTCTTTCTCTCTCCCTGTCTCTCTGTCTCTCCGGTGAATTCAAGCACCCTCTAGCAAAGAAAAATAAATGTATGAGTTTATTTGGGTGCAAAAAAAGACTGAAATTAATGTATAGTTTTTTCATAACACACACTTGCCACAAACTTTTTGAAGACCCCTGTATCAGATTCCTTAGTACATCCGTAAAGTTATGTGGTGTAAGATCTTTTTTTATTTTTTGAAATTAATTGCTTTTATTTACTGTGTTAGAAACACCTTTATGAAATTATTTTCATCTCTACATGTAGGAAATTACTTTGGACAGGTGGAAAAACACTACTACATAGAAAAACATATGCTAACCAACCTCAGTACTTCTAGACTAAGTTCTTGTTCATCTCAGATGACAACCCAGAACAGCACAGAAGTTTCTGGCAAGTGGAGAAAAATAGCAAAGTGATGCTGTAATTATTAAGGTTGAACTGTTCATTCCACTAATCCTACAACTTTCCTACAATCATTTGCTGGCTATACAATCCTGTTACTCTTAGGATGAATACCTAGCAAAGTGTTCTGAAAAACAAGTAAGATAATTCAACAGAACTTTCAGCATTAAAGTGAACAGGCACTACTGTAAGATTTTTTGTGTTTTTTCTTTGTTTTTTTAGTTTTTAGAGGTTTTTGCTATAGGGCACATGCGCTTGCCAGACAGAGAGACAGAAAGTGAGAAATAACCCCCCCTCCCCCGCCCCAGGGTGGATGGCCACACCACAATCCCTTGCCCTCCATTCTCCTCTCGAGATCTTGGACACGCATGCACACTCGCCCGGCATGAGTCTAAGCCACTGGGTCCGAGACTCGAACTGCAGTTGACTACATGGGAGTCCAGCAACATAGCCATTACGCCAACTGCTGGTCCCTACTGCAGGGTCTTAACATCCAGTCCAACTGATGAAGCCAAGGTTTGCTGACCACTCTGAGAACTGAAATATTCAAGTACCGAAGGTCTTACTTCCCTAGGAGTGATTCTAGCTCTTCTTGCAAAAAGCTGAGCTGCTCTTGTTCTTGGTCTTCCTTTGGTTTGAGTTCTGCTAACACAGTCTATTTTTAAGAGTCAGGTTTCCCCTTTCATGATGAGATCCTCCTGTTGTTTGGCCCAATCGTGGGTCTCTTGGAGTTGGCCTTTCATGTTGTTGATCTGTTTCTGAATTCCCATAACCAGCTGGCTGTTTCTTCCATTTTCTTGGTGCCGTTCATCTGATACCTTTAGCTTCTGCTGCAGCTGTCTCTCCAGATCGGCCCCAGTGTCAAGGATGTTTATACCTTCTTCATCTGGATGCTGTGTCTCATCTTCGTCTTCCCTGCTGCTACTGAGGTCATTGAGTCACTCTCAAAGTTCGTCATGTTCTAAGCAGTCATGGCCCTGCCTGTAACCAGACATTCCAGGAGAAGAGATACTGAGGCCTCCATTTTCTGTGTCTTTTGTTTCATCGTCAGCAATGGTTTCCCAACGAGTACTGACAGCCTCCACATCTGTACCTACCATCCGTTTCACTTCTTTTTCCACATCTGGAGATTCAATTTACTTCTTTTTGGCTGTCTTCCAGAACCTTCTTTCTGACATGTTTTTAGAGGCAGAGTAAATTCCATGGTTCCAGATAAACTTTTACTCTTTGCCTTTGTCCTTCTTGCTTGCTTTGGGGTCAGCAGAAACAACCAGCTCCTCTACAGGAGGACAGAGATCACCATCAATTGTGGCCTCACACATCTGACAGATAGCAGCTGTCTTCTAAGAGGTTTTCTCATCAATGGTCTTTAAGCTTTCCATAACACAAGGCAGATCTACCAACTTTGAGGCCAAAAGCACCCCGCTCAACTCTGACGATTCCATGACACCCACCAGGGAGTAACTCAATTGCCAGTCTGTCCTTCAGGTTGACATGACCAGAGGGGACTGTCCTCCTCACAGCAGCTGCGTATGGGGGGGGGGGGGGCAGCTGTAAGATAAACTGGCTCTCCAGTTCACAAGGCGCATCGTCTTTGCTCTCACTCATCTAATCAACACAGGTTGCACTAAAATGTTTCAGCTAAACCCAGTGACGATTATAAACTCAGTTTCTCTGGGACCAAGCGAATGGAAGTAGGAGCCGCTCAGAGCAGCGCAGCGAGAAGCCAGCGTCTCTTTTCCAATTCCTTTGTTCTTCCTGCCGCTTGGCAGAGTGATCCGCTTCCGATGACCACTGGAAGGGTCTAGGATGAGCAGGGCCACGTCTCACTAAGACCCGCAGCTCCACAGCTCCGCGGCTCCTGGCTCGAGACCTTTAAACCATTGTGTATGTGTATCTTCTCGCTCTCTTAGCCAGACATGAATAAATCAAGAGCAAAACCAATAGCATTCTTTTCCTTTGGTTCCTAAATTGTCAGCGGGCACATGTGCTCACTGGAGAGAGACAGAGCGAGAGTGAGAGAGAGAAAGCACTCCCCAAAGGGGTGTGGTCACACCACAACCCCTTCTCCTCCCTTTCTCCATCCTGTCAGGATTCACACACCCGGTATATTTTACAAGCCTTTAGGGCCAGGATTCAAACAGCACAGTTGGCCATGTGGATCCGGCTTCCTTATCAACCGGGCCACAGCGGCCCAGCCTTATCCCTTTTTGCTCTTTCCTGGAGCACTTACACAGCAGTCCACAGGGGTATCCCCTCCCATTGTGCCTGCTTTCTAGAACAAATCAAATCAGTAGCCTGAACCTCTCAAATCCGGTAGGGGAAGGGGACCAGCAGTTAGCGTAATGGCTATGTCGCTGGACTCCCATGTAGTCGACTGCGGTTCAAGTCCTGGATCGGGTGGCTTAAACTCACGCCGGGTGTGTGTGTGTGCGTGCCCAATATCCCAAGAGGAGAATGGAGGAGAAGGGATTGTGGCATGGCCATGCCTCCTGGGGGGTCATTTCTCGCTTTCTATCTCTCTGTCTCTCTCTGTCTATCTGGCGAGCACATGCGCCCTATAGCAAAAACCTCTAAAAAAAAAAAAAAAAAAATCCGGTAGGGGAGAAAGGGCATGCATATACAAAAAGTTTAAAATTCTCCTGTGTGTGTGTGTGTGTGTGTGTGTGTGTGTGTGTGTGTAGATGATAATCATTAATCATTCCAGGAGTTTAGAGGAACAAATCTCCAGGATGGCCAAAGCAGGGACGGTTTATGGAACTGTACAGTGGGAACTGGGTGGGAAGTGGCAGAGATTTTGAAAGACACCAAAGAAGGAGGAGGAACTCCAGGCAGAGGGGGCAGTAGCTAGAAGGGAGGGCACAGGGGAGACAAAGCCATCGGGTTGTGGTCACCCTCAGGGAGAACTGCAGGTCACCTGAGGGCTGGAGACAAAGGCCTGCTGGCTGAGACGAACCTGCCCTGCCCTTTGCCTTTTGTTGGTCATGAGCCAAGAGAGGAGTTCCAAGCTGTGCTTGTTAATTCTACTAGTGTGTACTATTTTTATTTTTTGGCCAGAGGGCACATGTGTTCATTTGAAAGAGAGACTGAGAGAGAGAGAAAAGGCAAGAAAGTCTGGGAAGGGCCATACAGTAACCCCTTCTCTTACGTCTCTCCCTCCTTTGGGGATTTTGGGCACACATGCACACACATGCTCCAGGCATGTTTTTCAGTATTTTCCACCCATCAAGGGCTCCAACCGCGCAGTTAGCCCTGTGGGACCTAGCAACATTAACGACCGCTCTATGGGCTGGCCCATGTCCTATTATTAATATATGTTTCACAGGGTTTATTTCGCTTCATTTATAAATCATAAAATGAGTCTCTTCACTGCGATTTCTCAACTGTCCAGAAATCTGCACCCAGCAGATTAAAGCAGCGACAGCGGTCCTGTAAGCATCTATCCACCAGGGGGCACTGTGGTCATAAAAACATATTTTAAAAGTACAAACAGAGAGACATGAGGATTCCTGTGAAGGAATGTTCAGCACCCTCCTGGCCTCATCTCCCTGGGCTGTCACTGTCCGCTGTCTGGCCATCCTGGACTTTGTGCCCCTAAGGAGAAGCAACAGTGCTTCTTCAGCCCTTGTGTTCAGTCCATGGCTATTCACATGTAGGAACACAAAGGCTCCACCCACTATGTGACGAATTATTAGAAACAAGGTCAGCTCAGCCACAATATTGGATTATAACACCCACTTAAAATGCAGACTGTGCCCAATTAGGAAACACCTAGAGGGAGCGAGGAGGGAGAGGACCTTGTGGAGAATACAGTTCAATCCAAAGAGATCTAGATCTGAAGTTGACTCGTCTGACGACTTCCTGTCTATTATCTACGTCCCACATGAAGGACATGTCTTCACCATGATGTGAGTCGAGCCCCTCCACACCACTGACAGAAATGAAATGATCCCCCCCTCGCTGTGGTACTTCATGTCTTAGGGCTTTTCCACAAATCGTTGTTGGTCTGGATTCTCACAAGAAATTAGCCACATTTTCTGTCTTCAAGAAGCAGAGGACTGGGAACCAGCAGTTAGCATAATGGCTATGTCGCTGGACTCCCACGTAGTCGACCGCATCACGTCCCGGACCCGGTGGCTTAAAACTCACGCTGGGCGCGTGTACATGCGTGCCCAAGATCCCGAGAGGAGAATGGAGGAGAAGGGATTGCAGCGTGACCATCCCCCCTGGGGGATGATTTCTCGCTTTCTGTCTCTAATGTCACTCTCTGTCTGTCTGGCAAGCGCACGCGCCCTATAGCGAAAATCTCTCAAAAAAAAAAAAAAAAAAAAAAAAAAGGAAGCAGAGGACTCAAGGGAACCAGCAGTTAGCGTAATGTCGCTGGACTCCCATGTAGTCAACCGCGGTTCATGTCCCGGACCCGGTGGCTTAAAACTCATGCTGGGCGCGTGTGTGCCCAAGATCCCGAGAGGAGAATGGAGGAGAAAGGATTGCGGCATAGCCATCCCCCCTGGGGGGTGATTTCTTGCTTTCTGTCTCTCTGTCTCTCCGTCTGGCGAGTGCACACGCCCTATAGCAAAAACCTCTCTAAAAAAAAAAGAAGAAGAAGCAGAGGACTCAAGGGGTTCAGTGGCCTGCCCCGGGCTGAACAGCCCCTTACAGGAGCAGGTGGATTAGAATCCAGGTGTCCGGACTCATACATGATCCCTAGAATTTTCGGGGTCCCTCTGACCTTGTGGTACGATCTGGGTTCTAAAGCCAACTCCGACCCTTTTCAGTCTAGCCTTGGACAAAGCATCTCACCTCCCCAGTCTCTCCCTTCTCACCTGTGAAGTGGGAATTACTCATACTTCGCTGGGCTGCTGTGAGGAATCAAGGAAACGATATAAAGCACAAACCAAGCGTGAGAGAAAACTCCTCCCCTCTCATTTCTCTCTTCCTGAGAAGGCGAAGCTCAGGAGACATGGCTCTCCTGGCACACCCGGTACAAGATGAGTATCAACGAGATGGCTAAAGGCAACCAAACACTGATTCTCTTCGCTCTGTGGCTCACGCCGATCATGTGTTCTGTGCTAAGTGAATCTACTTCAAGGGGCTGGGGGGTGGCGCAGCAGCTAATGCAGTGCCCTTTGAGGGTGACCAACACAGAACGGTTTGGGGCTTGCACCCAGAGACCTCCCTGAACACACCAGGTGTGTGAGCACCATGGTCTGGGGCTGGCTGGAGTTGGGGAGGGATCACAGTGTGGAGACCCGAGAGGCCTCAGACTCTGAACTCCCTCCTGGGTGACAGCATCGCTGCCTCATCCGTGTTTGTATCCTCCACACGGAAGTCTGCACTTACCAGGTGTTTGTTACAGCGAAACACTGAATTGTGGTGTGTAGTGCAGAGTCAATTAATAATGGACTCCAGGATAATCTAATCCATATTAAAGACTTATTCATACTTTAAAAAAATGTTATCGCCAAGAAAAGAAGCAAAGAAGGCATAGCCTTACCTCTGCATAGACACCACATCCTGAAATTAAAATATTGGGCCGAAAGTTAGATGCTTTAACTTTCTTCTCCAGCCTAGAGTTGAGATCCGCCAATGATGCTTCAGAAAGAACCAAGAATGGGCTGGTGTCTGCGTAAGCAACCTGAGAAGGAAAGAGAAAGTTTTATACGAGACACACAAGCCTCTCAGAAGTCGTCTGCCTAGCTCGTGGAACCCACATCCCACCACACACCCACCCACACACATGCACACACGTTCATACACATGATCTTTCTATTTCTCTAGTTCTTTGTATAGAAAAGCCAGCAATTCTGAAGCCTTAACTAGCCTAGCAGATGGCAGGACCTGCAGGGTGGAGTGAGGAGAACTCAGTGTTGGAATCCTAGACCTACACTGGGTTCATTCCCTTGGGGCCATCGCTTCACCTTCTAAACCTCCAATTTCTCAAATATTGAATAAAATGGTTTGGTTTGATGACCTCATTATGTTTGATTATAATGTTCACTAATTCCATGAGTACGTTTTGGTTTTTTGTTTGTTAGTTTGTTTTAGAGAGAGTTTTGCTATAGGGCATGCGTGCTTGCTGGAGAGACAAAGAAAGACAGAAAGCAAGAAATCAACCCCCAGGAGGGATGGCCACAATGCAATCCCTTCTTCTCCATTCTCCTCTCAAGACTTTGGGCATGCATGAGTTTGAAGCTGCTGGGTCCAGGACTCAGCCCATGGTCAACTAAGTGGGAGTCCAGCAACATAACCATTATGCCCTCTGCTGGTCCCAAATACTTATTTTTTAGGCAACCTACAAATGAATGTTAGGTACTTTTGTTGACCACAGCTTTTTAAATTATTATTATTAATGCTAAAAGTGGTGTGTTGTGCCACCAACTCTATTCTCATGATGAATCCCTACAGTCATATTCCTTTTTTTTTAAAAAAAAAAAGAATTACTTATTTAGTTTTATTTATTTTAATTTGACCAGAGAGAGACAGAGAGAGAGAGAGAGAGAGAGTAAGAAAGCAAGCCACCAGGTCCAGGACTTGAACCATGGTCAGTCATGTGGAAGTGTCCAGCGCCTTAACCACCATGCCACCCGCAGGCCCCCTAGTCATATTCTTTTAAGGACCACTCTGATCATTTTAAGTCTGTGGCTCTCCATACCCACACCAACTTGCACAACTGTAATCTGACACATAATTGCAAACAAACTAAAACGTGTGGACTATGTCCAAGTGTAGAAGGAGTGAAAATCAAAGTAACACAGAATAGCTTTGAAACTCTATTGGCTCCAGAGCTTGTATAAGAAGGAAAGCAGAGGCCCACCAGCAAAATGCAAGCCTACCCTAAACTGAGAAATACAAGTAATGCTTCCAAGGAAAAGGCTTGACTTTTGCCTACTGCTTATGATCCGAGTTGCCTGGGAGCTGCCTTGGAAAATGATGGAGCTGGGCTCCTCAGAGGTGCCCCCCACCTAGTGGGTTGGGCTGACTACTATTCTCCTGGTGGAAGAAGCTGTGTCTCTCACCTGGTCCGTGGGCCTGAACACTTCCATTATTTGGTGAGAATTTCTCGGTGGCATGTGAGGCTCGAAGTGTACCAGGCGGTAGGGCTGCGTGTTCAGGAAGCTGGTTATCCACTGGGCGGCGGCCTCACCACAGTCCCTGCCCGTGATCTCCAGCCCGTGTACTCTGTAAGGGTAGCAGGAGCAAAGGGCTGAGGAGGGGAGGCAGATCTGCACACCTCGGACATCTGAGATGACTCAGAAACACCGCACCAATCCGATGCTGCTGTCGTTCCTGAACTAACAGAAGACGCCACTGTAGCCCTGGCTCTGCCTCTGAACCACCGCATAAGCCTCTATGAACGTGAAAGCCTCCTTTTAAGCCTTGTTTTCCCTATTTTTTAAAAAGACTTATTTATTTTGTTTTTAATTTTTATTTATTTTTACTCATTTTTACCAGAGAGAGTTAGAAAGAGGGGAAGTGAGGAAGCAAGCGTCTAGGTCTAGGACTCTAACCACACTCAGTCATGTGCTAGTCCGGCAGCCTAACCACCACGCTACCTGCTGGCCCCGACTTTCCCATTTCTAAAATCAAGTGCTACATGCAGTGTCTCCCTACCTAGAAGGAATGCAGGAAAAGATAACATGAGATAATACATTTGAAAATGTACTGAGTTCTCTAGAAGGAAACTAATGTATCAGTGTAAAGTCAGCTTACGATTCCGGCAAAATCTGGACCACTCAGAACCAGAAATCTTTATTTCCATGGCTACACTTTGCCCAGCTCTACTTTGTCAGCATCATGATAAACCTAGGTACAGTAAAGTATGTGAAAATGGTCTATGAAATCTAAAATGCTATAGATAACAACAATAATCTACTTGGATGTAGTTGCTAGTACTCTGTAGGCTATGATATCTTCCCTCCCTGATACGTGGTTGTGTGCAGGACTGAGTTCCAGGAATTTCACAGCTGTACAGAGGGAATACGGGCTACCATATACGCTAGTGTCTGTCCAGGTGTAGGGCCATTGTGGGACTTTGAGGTAACTGTAGGCGGCACCTCGGTACAGCATTAAGTACCAATAGCGGCACAGAGTGGAAGTAACGCTTCAGTTTAGTGATATCAGTCTGACTTTTACCCACACTTGATAATCACCTCTTTTAACACAGAACGAACAGATCCCAGGTCCAGAGACTGCATAGGCAATGGTTTCTAGCTAGAATTTCTTTTTTTTTTCTTTGAGAGATTTTTGCTATAGGGCGCATGTGCTCACCAGAACGATAGAGAGAGAGAGAGAGAGAGAGAGAGAGAGAGAGAGAGCAAGAAATCAGCCCCTGGGGGGATGGCCACACCGCAATCCCTTCTCCTTCATTCTCCTTTCAGGATCTTGGGCATGCACGCACACGCACCTGGCGTGAGTTTAAGCCACTGGGTCTGAGACTAGAACCGTGGTCGACTACATGGGAGTCCAGTGACATAGCCATTACGCCAACTGCTGGTCCCTCTAGCTAGAACATTTTATTTGTGCCATATTTATTGTTTCAGTTACTTTCTACACCTGGCAAATTATATAGTAGTCATATAGTTTCCTTTTTAAATAAACATGTGTAAGGTTTTTTTTCCCCCCCCAAAAAAATTAAAGATAATATTAAGTAAATAACAGTACAGGAGGCTTGTGGTTTGGGCTGAATCATGGTCAGGTCATGTGAATGTCTGAAGCTTCGGAACACACAGGGGAGCCAGGCAGATCTGCTGCACCTGTTTCCACAAATGACTGACTCTGTGGCCTTGGGAGACTTTTCTTTTCTTTTCTTTTGAGAGATTTTTGCTATAGGGCGCGTGCGCTCACCAGAAAGACAGAGAGAGATAGAGAGATAGAAAGAGAGAAATCACCCCCAGGGAGGTTGGCCATGCCGCAATCCCTTCTCCTCTATTTTCCTCTTGGAATCTTGGGCATGCAGGCACACGCGCCTAGTGTGAGTTTAAGCCACCGGGTCCAGGGCTCAAACCGTGGTCGACTACATGGGAGTCCAGTGACATAGCCATTACACTACCTGCTGGTCCCAGTAGACTTTTCTTATCCTGAGACTCAGTTTCTTCATCTATAAAATGGGGATAAAAGCACAACTTTGTTGTGAGGATTAGAGACAAGGATTGCTGCTAGGAGGCTGAGGCCACAAGGGAGTGGCCCAGTTTGGTTCAGGGACCAACCTAAAATAGAACAGGTGCACCTAAGGCGGGAGGAACCCCACATGGTGAGACCCTGTTAAAAGTCAATCTTGGGACCAGCAGTTAGCGTAATGGCTATGTCGCTGGACTCCCACGTAGTCGACTGCAGTTCAAGACCTGGACCCGGTGGCTTAAAACTCACGCCGGGCGCGTGTGCATGCGTGCCCAAGATCCCGAGAGGAGAATGGAGGAGAAGGGATTGTGGCATGGTCATCCCCCCTGGGGGGTGATTTCTCGCTTTCTGTCTCTGTCTCTCTCTGTCTGCCTGGCAAGCACACACACCCTATAGCGAAAAAACTCTCAAAAAAAAAAAATAAAAAGTTAATCTCAGGCTGGCAGATAGCATGGTGGTTGAGGTGGCTGGACTCCCACATGGCTGACTGCAGTTTGAATCCCAGACCTGGCAGTTTGCTTTCTCACTTTCCTTCTCACTCTCTGTCTCTCTCTGGTCAACTTCAAAAAACTAAAAATTAAAATAATGACAAAGAATAAAATTAAATAAAAAATAGTTCTTAAAAAGAAAGTCAATCTCAATCTCTTACTAATAAATAAGTTCTTTTTAAAAAGCGTAGTATCCTACATATCTATATAGTTTTACTTAGCTGCTCTTTATGTAAAGTGAGGAATTATTACTCCCAGTGGCTGGATTAGCACATTAGACAATGAGATTAGTTGTATTCAAAGTGTTCTTATGGCTAGCCCCATAGCTAGTGGTTGAGGAAGCTGAATCTCACACGGCCAACCGTGGTTTAGGTCCTGACCCTAATGGCCTGAAAAACACATTAGGGGTGTGTGTGTGTGCTCCCATGTGCACATGCAGTTGCCCCAAATCTCAACCAGATGGAGGAATGGAGGAGAAGGAATGGTGGCATGACCATGCCCCATTGGGGGATGCTTTCGCCCCTCACCTCTCGCTACCTCTCTCTGGAAAGCGCACACATCTACTGGCAGTTAAATTTTTTTTTAAGTTTTCGTAAATTTTTGAAAACTTTTTATTTAAGCATAATATCCATATAGACATATGCCCTACCATAAGCATAGGGCTGTTGATTTTCATCCACTCCCTTACCACTCATTCTAAACTGACCTAAGAATTGGAGGGCTGAGGTAGAGACCTCTGGGGTAATGAGGCCACTGTATTAACACACACTAGGTGTGTCTGCCTTACTCTCTTCTGGATCAAAATGAACAATAAATAAGGTGCATAAAATAAATGCCAAAATTCATACATCCCGCATGGTATTACTTTTCAAAGTAGTTATCTTGAGAAGTGACATAAAATTGTAACCTATCTACTTACTGCTACTTTGAAGTCTAACCTTGTTTTGTTTCTAACTAATAAATGCCCCTACATGAGTCAGTTACCTTCTTACTCACTAGATTTAGCTCCCCGTGATTTTTTTTTTTTTTTGCTTTTCCAAAAATAAAATTCATGTTAAGAGGGTGATGATTTCCAGAACTCTCTCTCTGTGTGTGTGTGTGTGTGTGTGTGTGCACCTAGAGTTTTTCAACTAGAATACTAATTTCAGAAGCATCTTGAGCCATGGTGGCATTGCCACAATCTGCACAGGGAAATAGCTTGAAGGTCATCTCTTTGTCAGATGGTGGTGCCTGTGCAAAAATCCAGCCTCCTTTCCTAAGAGAAGCCTTTTATGATAAATCAACTCCACCCTAATTCCTGCCATTGAGAAGCCCCAAGATTTCCTTCATGGTTTTTACAGTAGAAGACAAGGGGACATGGCAAAGGATGTAGACAGGAAGGCTATTTAGACCCCTTATGTCTTCCGTTGACGTTAAGCATCCTCACTGAGTTACAGCAGTTGCATCTCTTTCGGACCATTTCAGCAGCTGCCCGTGATCTGACGCTGATTTCCACTGCAACCTCTGTGCATAGGTCCTGGAGTTCCTGTTCATAACCCACCAGAACTTGAGGCGTTTCAATAACTGAAGTTTGTTCCTGTCTTCTTTCTGCTCCCTCCACATTTCACCTGAGTTCTGAGCAACCTCAGCTGTGTTCTGGGGCCCAATTCTTTACTTGCACATGAGCCCAAAGAGTCTAACACACACACACACACAAAGTAAATGCTATTAAAGTCTTTGACCAAGATAATATAGAAATGATTTGAAGCTGTTTGCCTGAACAATCCATATAAAGGCCTTAAATTCTCTGCCATTAGTGGAAGGAGTTGTTTGTGGACTTTTCAGAGTCTTAAAAGACATTTTTCAGCAAGCTGTATATGTGTACACACACACACACACACACACACACACACACACAATTAGTTTTGGGCTCTAGGGCACATGAACTTGCCAAATAGAAAGAGAGAAGGGAAAGTGATAAATCACCTGCCAAGGAGGGAGCGGGGCACGGCCATGCCGCAATTTCTCCTCCTCTCACGATTTTTGGGCATGCCTGGTGTGTTTTTCAAGCTGCCGAGTCCAGAACTCGAACCAAACCCTCAGCTGTGTGGGATCCAGTGCCTTAACCACCATGCCACTTGCTGGCCCAACAAACTACATTTTTTTTGATGTGCTATTTTCTATGCCAGCCTACAAACTTCATTTAGCATGCACATTGCATTTTAGTTCAAAATGCAGAAACCGTAACAAGAGTCTAATTGGAACACATTTCAACTTTCCCATAGTGGGATGAGAAAACAGCCCGAGATGATTCCTAACAGGCACAGCTTGTCTTCCTAGAATACCCACCTCCTTGCAGGCCTGCTGTTGGTGAGGAAAGGGCTTCTGTACAGAGCACCCCCTGGGCTGAATCTCTGCCCTCCCTCTGACACCGAGCACAGGGCAACTGCAGGCCAGATCACTCTTCTGGTTGCAGCTGTTCTTTCCTATTTTAGAACTTCCTTTCATTTCAACTAAATATCCTGGGTGACACAGCCACTTGCAACTCCCTTCCTGGCTCAGATGAGCAAGGCAGCCAGTTTTCCAAGCAAAATGGGGAAAGACCTGTGGTCACGCATACAATTAGACCTGATCTCACCTCTTGCAAATCACTGTCCCCAGCACTCCCCTGCCCTTTTCATCCTTGACCCTTCCTTGATCATATTTTTCTCTTGTTGATGAGTCAATATGCTTTTGTTCCCATGGGTTTCTAGTTAGGACTTTCATGTCATTCCTACTGTACGAGTTTCTGAAGCTGCTTCCTTGTTTCTTCTTTTTTTTATTTTATTAATTTATTTTGAAAGATTTTTGCTATAGGACATGTGCACTCTCCAGAGAGACAGAGAGACACAGAGACACAGAAAGTGAGAAATCATTACTGGTGGTGGGGAGGGGATAGCCACAATGCAATCCCCTCTCCTCCAGTCTCCTCTCAGGATTTTGGACAAGCACGCACACATGCCCAGCATGAGTTTCAAGCCACCGGGTCCAGGACTCAAACTGCAGTCGACTACGTGGGAGTCCAGTGCCTTAACCACTATGCTACCTACAGGTCCCCATATCTCCTACTTTTAGATCCTCCTGATGCTAAAGACATGGTACAACATATGGCACATTTGCAGTCATTGGTTCATTATTGGCAATGCTTCTCCAGATTCCCTCCATCACACTTTCTCAAACTTCCATAAGTCGGAGACAGCCATGCAGCAGTACTACCTCACACAATGCATGGGAGGCTGATCCTGCGGGAAGGTTCTGGGCTCCTGGCCAGAGAACCCCCTGAACACTCCAGGTGAACATATGCTGGGGGCTGGCTATGACTTGGGAGTGGATCTTGGCATGAGGACCCGGTGGGGAGCGCCTGTTTCTCTCTCTCTCTTTCTCACTCAAGGAAGAGAGAAACACATGACCTTTAAAAATCGTGTGAATAAGTGAGCTGCGCTTTCTTTACCTGCACTTGAGCACTGGGTTTGTAGTGGGCGTCTTGATGGGCAGCAGCAGGTCCTTCGTGTAGGCCGCACTGAGCATCAGGACATCACCGTCACAGGTCAGGGAAATCAGGACCAGGCGAGGTTCCTGTCGAGCAGTAACCATAGTCCCCTTCGCGTCGATCACAAGCCAAAACCTGCCATTTTCAAAACACAGGGTAGGTATGGACCACCATGACCGGCAGCCCCAGTATTTTTTTTTTTTTTTTTTTTGGAGAGGTTTTCGCTATAGGGTGTGTGCGCTCGCCAGACAGACAGAGAGAGACATAGAGACAGAAAGCGAGAAATCACCCCCCAGGGGGGATGGCTTTGCTGCAAGCCCTTCTCCTCCATTCTCCTCTCGGGAGCTTGGGCACGCACGCACACGCGCCCGGCGTGAGTTTTAAGCCACCAGGTCCGGGACGCGAACCGCGGTCGACTACATGGGAGTCCAGCGACATAGCCATTACGCTAACTGCTGGTTCCCCAACTCTAGTATTTTAAGGCCTTCGGTGATACACAGGCACCCTCTGTTTCTTCCCTGTAGCCTGGTTTGTGTGTCTGTCTGTCCTAAACATCAACACAGCAGTATGCAAGCTTGAATCTCAGCTCATTTCAAACGCTTCATAACCACTCAAGCATCTGACACGTAATATCTGAAGAACATTTTGAGCTCCTTGACGGCAGAGAAATCAAAGACGTTAATTATATTCTCATCTCAATGGCCAGAAAACCGGCTCACAGTAATTAAACGGGCCCCGAGGAATTGACAGGAAACTATCTCAGAGTCAGATTTAGGGGCACAAGGAAGCACAGCCATTGGCACACAGTAGGTGACAGGCTCCGGTTGACAGAAATCGTAAGACTATTTCTAGTACAGCTCACAGAGCGTGCAACTCCGCTGAGCATCATTTAGTGCCACTTACACCTTGCCAATGTCACTCCCTCTCTAACTTTTAAACAATGTTATGTTTTGGGCTTTCCTTTTCGCACAGTGGTTCAGCCCTGTGCATTGGGAGCTGGACCCCACCTAGCCAAATGAAGTTTGAATCCTGACATGGTGGCTTGAAAACCACACAGGGAGTATGTGCATGCCCCATATCCTGGCAGGGCGGCGCAGTGGAGGAAAGGGAATTGCAGTGTGACCGTGCCCCACAGACAGTTCTCTGTCTCTCTCTTGTGAGGGCACATGTCCTCTGTCAATGAGAAAAAAAAATTTTTTTTTAATGTTTCAATATTCAGTACTGTGAATTCTGCAGTTTGCTAATAAAAGGTCCATTGTTAAGCTAAACAGTATTTTTTTCTGACCCAGTACTCCTGGTACAGAGGTCATTTCTAGGAAGAAAAAAAAAAGAAGACAAATGGAAAAAGAAGAGCAATAGGAAGAACCATTCCCAGAAAAAGAATGTGTCGTTACCTCTCAGCTATTGAGTAAGAGAGACGTATTAGCATTTCGGTCATTTCTGTATAAGTCTAGTGTATGATTATGATTATGATTATGGAAGTGAGCTTGTGCTTTAGGGATCCCAGGCATAAGAAAAAAATACCGGAGATACCTCAGGTCATTAAAGGTCTTTTTTTTTTTTCTTTTTGAGAGTTTTTTCCTATAGGGCACATGCGCTCGCCAGACAGACAGAGACAGAGAGACAGAAAGCGAGAAATCATCCCCCAGGGGGATGGTCACGCCGCAATCCCTTCTCCTCCATTCTCCTCTCGGGATCTTGGGCACGCACGCACATGCGCCCGGCATGAGTTTTAAGCCACTGGGTCCGGGACGCGAACCGCGGTCAACTACGTGGGAGTCCAGCGACATAGCCATTACGCTAACTGCTGGTTCCCCGCCTGGCGTGAGTTTTAAGCCACCAGGTCCAGGACACGAACCGCGGTCGACTACATGGGAGTCCAGCGACATAGCCATTACACTAACTGCTGGTCCCCATTAAAGGTCTTTCTGGCAGCACTTCCAGCAAGTCATCATGGTTGAGTTGTTCAGCTACACTAGAAAAGTATGGTTAGTGAGAGCTGTTTCTCTAACTACCCTCTCACCAGCTCTTCATCTGGCACAGAGATAGAGCCCTGCCTTCCTCCAAACCTGCGGTACCAGCATGTGAGTATTCTTTCTAATAACTCTTCCTGGTAATAAAGTCAGCCTGATCTTTCTAAAATGCAAATAGGATCTTGTAGCCCCCACATTCAGGATCCCTCCATGATTCCTGCTTTGGGGATAAAACTCTAACCCTTAAGCAAAGGATGTCAGGCCTTTCATAATCTAGTCTGCTTTCCCCAACAGTCTTACCTCTCCAAGCCTTCACATGTCAGTGAAAAAATACACACACACACTTACTAGTTTTTCTACAGGGTGTGTGTGCTCACCAGAGACAGACAGATAAGGAGAGAGGGGGAAAGTGAGAAATCACCCCCTCGGGGTGATGGCCACACTGCAATCCTTTCTCCTCTTAGGATTTTGGCCATACATGCACACATGCCTGGCATGAGTTTCAAGCCACTGACTGGGTCCAGAACTCAAACTGCATAATCAGCCATGTGGGACCCAGCACCGTAACTCTACACGACCTGCTACCCCTATGTATATATTTTTAAACTGTGGTAAATGTACATAATATAAAACACCTGGCATACTCAAAGGTGTAGACTCTAAAGAATTGGAAACAGGAGCCGGACTGATGGAACAGCGGCAAAACGCACACTTGGCAAGGAGGTTCTTCTCTATGTTCCCTGTGTACATCAAGCCCACGTGTGCCCATGATCCGGAGCTGGCTCAGACTGAGGGGATCTTAGTGTTAAGATCCTGCTGGGGAGACCAGCAGTTGGCGTAATGGCCATATCTCTGGACTCCCATGTAGACAACCACGGTTTGAGTTCTGGACTCAGTGGCTTAAACTCACGCCAGACACGTGTGCATGTGTGCCCAAGATCCCGAGAGGAGAATGGAGGAGAAGGGATTGTGGCATGGCCATCCCCCCTAGGGGATGATTTCTCACTTTCTGTCTCTCTGTCTCTCTCTGTCTATCCGGGGAGCACACACACCTTATACAAAAACCTCTGCGGGGAGTACTGTCTCTCTGTCTCTGTCACTCATTAAATAAATAAATAAAACTTAAATGAAAAAGTATGGATTTATTTTTTAAAAATTAAAAATAGAAAATCAATCAGATACTTGTTCATCCATGTCTATTGTAGCAAAAGTCACAAGGCCAAGAGGCAGAAACAACCCAAGTTATAACACGGGATTTTAAAATGGATTTTAACCATTTTACCATTTTAACTATTTGAAATACAGAATTCAGTGACACTGAAGCCATTCCCAATGTTTGGCAACCATCACCACTGTCTTGTTTCAAAACCTTGGCATCATCCCAAACAGAAACTCTGTACTCATTAAGCAATAACCCTTTGTTTTCTCCCAGCCACAGCCCCAGGCCCTGGTCATCTCTAATTCACTTTCTGCCCCTTTGAATTTGTCTATTCTAGATATTGCATATGTTTGGAACAGGGCACTCTGGCTCCTTTTGTTTCTGGCGTATTTTGATTAGCGCTATGTTTGCAAGGTCCGTTCAGCTGTACCATGTATAGTACTTCATTCCTTTTCATGGATGAGTAACATTCCATTGCATGGATATACCACATTTTGTTTATCCATTCTTTTATCAATGGACACTTCGGGGTTTTTTTTCCATCTTCTGGCTATTGTTAAGAATGCCGCAAAGAACATTCATCACATTCAATTCTGCTTTCCGTTTCTTTGGGTAAATCCCTGAGTATGTTAGACTTCCCACCAGCAGACCACGTTCTCAAATCCAGTGTCTTTGCCCAATTTATTCCTCCTCTCTAGAAAGTTCTTCTCTGAACTCACTTGCCTGGAAAGTTCATGATCATTTTCTACTTTTCAGCTCAAGCTGTTAGTTACTCTGTGAAGTCTCCCGGATCACCCAGGCAGCTTCCAGTGTCCCTTCCTCTGTACCCCTGGCCCTTGTCACAACCTCCACTGAGTGAGTGGTCACCTAGAATTGTAAGCCTTTGTTCATGACTCTTCATCGCACCTTCTGGGAGGGTGTAATGACAAAAATTAAAAATTTACCACAGTGTCTCACAGAAATGCCAGCTCCTGCTGTCATCTACTGTAATATGGACTCAGTAATTTTTTAAAAAGAATTATTTATTTATTTATTTTCATTTGACCAGACAGAGACAGAGAGACAGAGAGAGGGGGGGAAAGTGAGAAAGCAAGCCACCAGGTCTGAGATTCAAACCGTGGTCGGCCATGTGGGAGTGTCCAGCGCCTTAACCACCATGCCACCCGCTGGTTCCAGAACTCAGTAATTTTTAAAATCGATCTTACAGGAAAATTACAATGCCTTTTGCCTCTGGACCTTACTAAAACAAGTAAGTTCAATAAGTTCTACCACCTTTCAGAGTCCACTGCACAAACTATGGGATATTTAGGAGTCTTGGCTTCTTTCCTGAAACAAAGTGACATAGCTCACTTCCAATTTTGTAGTCGATTGCACTCTGTCTAGGGAGCTGGTGGCGAAAAAGTCACGGCCCCCACCAGTCCTGCGTGGTTCGCTGAAGCCCAGGGCTGCTCTGGGAACTTTACCTACGGCCTCACAGTAAGGCCAAGAGCTGGCCTGAGGCCAGACCCAGAGAGGCGCTAGCCCTGCGGTTTTGCAACCCTCACTGATCCCGGGAATCCCTCACAGCGCTCGCTACCCAGACAGGACGTGAAGGAAATCACTGTTTACAAAGTCCCAGTGTGTGGCTCCGCAGCAGCGTGGCTCTGAACCTCAGTCAATGAATTTGTCTACAGAAAAGTGCTCGGGAGAATTAGGGACAGAACGTGTTCAATAGCGCTTCTTAAACTGCAAGGGGGTCAACTGCTGTCGTTATTACGTGCTCCGCCTTGGTGCGCTCTTTGAGAGTTGGACTCTACCTCTCCAAACTTTTCCCCCAAAGCTCAGAAACGGTCACTAAAAAGAAGCGACGGACCCGTCTCCTGCAGGTCATCGCCTCCGCTGGTGGAGATGAAAAAGTTTGCTGATAGACACCTGGGGACTGAGGCCACCCTTCGTGGGAAGGGCAAGTAGAGAGCCAGTGGGAGGTAAAAATATGCCGGTCTCGGAAAACCGGTCGGGACGCAGAAGCTCAGAGCCTGGGTCCGGGTAGCCTGCCCTCGAGGTTTTTTTTTTTTTGTTTGCTTTTTTTTTTTTTTTTTTTTCCTTTCTCTTTTTCAGCGCCCCAGCCACCCGTTTCTTGTAAGAAGGACCCGTTTGCCTACCCGGTAGACCTTTTCTGTCCCCCTCCCTTCGCACCCGCAGCAGGGTTAGCGCTGGCGCTGCGCCCCCGCCGGCGCGTACCTGTCCCGCAGGTGGCCGCTGCGCAGCCCCATGGCCGTGCACTCCGCCTCGCTCACCGGCACCCCCTTGCAGGATTTGACCGGGTAGATCCACAGCCGCGCCACGGTGCCCACCTGCTGCAGCCGCCTGCGCCGCCGGGGCAGTGCGCGGCGCCAGGCGACGGCCCCCAGCGCCACCGCGGCCAGTCCCAGCGCGGCGACCCCGAGCCACCCGGGCCGGGGCTGCGCGGGGAGGCGCGACATGGGGAGGCCGAGGCGGGCCAGCGCTGACGAGCCGGCGGCGCCCATGGCGGAGCGGCGGGGGCGCGGCTGGAGCTCCTCCTGGGCCGGGCGCCGTTTTGTGCAAGGCGGCTATGGGACCCGACGCTGGCGTCGCCTCCGGCCGCTAGGGGAGGTGCGGCCCTTGGCTCCTAACACCAAGGGCGAGCAGCTGCGGGGTCCCTTCCCGGTGGGCGGGTCAGAGCAGCGCGGCCTTCTCCTCCCGGGTGGCCCTGGGGCTTGGCTGGAAGGTGGTGGCTGTTTCCACGTGGTCTTCGCCTCGCGCAGCCTCCGGTATCTTCCGCCGCCTGCGGCTACTGGCCATATGCCCTCCCCCAAGTCTCTGCAAGCTGCCAGTTTTTATTTATACATTTGTGAGTTTGTTTTGTTTTGTTTTGTTTTAATTTGATCTGAAATAAATAGAAATACGAAATCTTCAGGCCAGAGAGTGATTTCCAAATTAGAAATCAGGCGGCGGGCAAATCTCTCTTGGGAATAGTGAAGAACGGGTTGACACTGCCAGGCCCTGCGGAGTGTCCAGCTGTCCTCAGGCGCCCTCTGCCCTCTCCGTAGCTGCAAGAGGGCAAGGGAACAGAGGCCTGAGGGGTTTGACTAGGCTCAAGACCAGCAAGCCCAGGCGGGCGGGTGAGGAGCGGGAGGTCACGTGGGTACTCCCTGTGGTGTCTTGGCGCGGCCATCGGCCCTCGAGGTTGGAGAGCGACCTCTACCGGGTGGGTCTGGTCGCTCCGCTCGGAAAGAAACCTCAGAGGTGGAGCTGCTTTCTCAGACGCCGAGGCTAGGGAGGTTGATGCCAGGACTAGGTCCTCTGGCTATTTCCTGGGATGAGGGGACATCGCCCACCCTTGTAGACGCAGACCTCTGTCACTTGTCATTCTAAACCAAGTCCTATTTCTAACAAGGTCAGCCACGTGGTTAGGGTGGTTTAGGGGCCTCAGGTTCCTCTTTGATGTGGCAAGCTATTTAAGAATTATTCTGACTGTTAAAATGGCAAGAGGGTGGGGACCAGCAGATGGCTTAAGAGTCATGTTGATGGACTTACACTCCCACGTGGTCCACCAGTTCAAGTCTCAAAACTGGTAGCTTAGAAAATCCCTCCGGACGCTTGTGCCAGCTTGCCCAAGATCAGGGGAGAGGAATGGAGGAAAAGGGATTGTGGTGTGCAGTGTGACCACCCCCCCTGGGAATGATTTCTCAATTTGCCTCTCACTGTCTCTGTCTAGCTCCTAGCTCTCTGAGCACACGTATCCTAAAGCAAAAACCTCTTAAAAAGAAAAAAAAAAAAAGGCAGAGGGGAGACACAGACTTTGAATACTGCAAAGCCAGCTGGAGACTAGCAGGAACAGAGTGAGGGGTCAGCCAGGGTAAGGAGCTCCTTACTAAAGGGACCTGACAGGACTTCTGCTGAAGGCGGGGCAAGGACTCAGGTGGAGGTGAGAGATGAGGCATCTGAGCAGCTATCACAGTGATCTGAGATTATAGTCCAGGGCTTGTCTCGAACTGACAGCAGGATTCTGGCTAATACTGGGTTTGAAGCGGGAGAAGTGGGCAGTGGGGCCAACTGGAGGCCTACTGAGGAAGAAGGGTCAGAGGAATCTGACTAAAGTTTGGTCAAGAATAGTTTATCAGGCCCACCTCAGCCGTGGGTCACGCATGCCCTGCGTGGACATTTCAAAACTCAGTCAGGACTGTCCAGTCATGTGGAGGGTGTCTTGGATCACCCAGAGGGAAATGAGCCTTCTTTCCCTAGTTGGCAACTCTCATCAGAGCCCTTCAATACCTTCAGGGAGGATCCATCTTCTGGGAGGTTGATCCTCATCATGTTTAGGCCTGAACAGATGCTGTCTGTCCCGTTCTTTTTTCTTCCAACCTCAGGTTATCCTCACCTTCTCCTACTGCTATGAAACTCAGAAACTGTGTTCAGAGTGCAGAGGTCACAGTTTCTCCCGTTGGTGGAATGTATCAATGATCTTACCTCCTCTGGGAATGAGATGAAACGAGAAGAGATTTGGGTAAATCTAGCCTCGCGGGAGGAAGCGTTACTTGACGGTGAAATGCACCATTGGGGAATGGGGTGGAAGATACCTCTCAGCATGACACAGGATGTCAGCTTCATATTCCCCACAGATAACTCAGAGTCACTACATGCTTTGTATTTCTGTCTACTTCCTCCTCTAACTTCTTTTTGGAAATTTAAAATAGTTTCCCTATTTTACTAGTTGGCTTTAAAGTCAGCCTGATTTTTCAATTTCATCACTTCCAAAATTTACAGAGGGATACAGCTCACCTACTGAGAACCCAGAAAAGGGACAATTGGTCCTCACTGACTGCCAGGAGGTCCTTTGGCAGTCACCAGCCACTGTGCCTCAGTGGGCCACCTGTGCACCTGCATGTCACGATACCCCTCCTCCTGCCAATGACAGGAGGTCCTGTTTGTGAAGTTAGATTGTGTCTCTGGAGGCAATCAGAAAGGAAATGAATAACAGCGACAGAGTTCAAACACAAAATGAGAAAATCCTTGAAAAATTACTCAGAAATACAAAAGAAAAAGTAGGACTAAGAGTCATATTTATTAATCATAAGGAAACCACAAAATTGAAAGTGCGTTAACTCATTCATATATTAATTCAGTGAGTATTTTTGCTTAGTCATACCAAAATAATTCATTTTTCATTGTTACAAAAAAATTATTTGCACCTAAAAAGTATGTTCATGACTTTTTCCCCTCTTATTCCTCTTAAAATTCACTCTAAGCTTGGGACCAGCAGTTAGCGTAATGGCTATGTCGCTGGACTCCCACGTAGTCGACCGCGGTTCGAGTCCCGGATCCGGTGGCTTAAACTCACGCCGGGCGCGTGTGCGTGTGTGCCCAAGATCCCGAGAGGAGAATGGAGGAGAAGGGATTGCGGCGTGGCCATCCCCCCTGGGGGGTGATTTCCTGCTTTCTATCTCTCTGTCTCTCTCTGTCTGTCTGGCAAGCGCACGCGCCCTATAGCAAAAACCTCTCAAAAAAAAAAAAAAAAATTCACTCTAAGCTCACCCACACAAGTGTGGGGTGCCACTTATGGATGAGGCTGGGACCACATGGGAGGTCCAGGTTCAAATCTGGACCAGACGGAACAAGCCAGGGGCAGTGGCTTCCTGCCTGAGGTCCTGAATAGCTGGGAGGCTAAGGCAGAGGATCACAGAGGTGAGAGCCTATCAAGGATGTTGGCCTCAGGGGTCAGCCAATGGTGTGGTGGTTAAAGCAGCTGGAACCCACATGGCCAACTATGTAGTTTGAGTCCTAGACCTGGCAGCTTGGTAAACATGCCAAGCATATTTGTGCATGTGCCCAAAATCCCAAAAGAAGAAATGGAGACAGAATTACAGAGCCATCCTCCCTGGGGTGTACTTTGTTACTTTTTTTCTCACTCTCTCTCTCTGGAAAGCAAATGAGAGAGAGAGAGAGAATAGCTTTTAACACACACACACACACACACACACACACTCAAAATGCCTTTCTCTTTCCCTACCCTCCTAGTCTTCCCATTCTTTCATTAAAAAAAAAAAAATCCATTCTCTTTTAAATTCCATTCTCATACTTGAAATTGCAGGTGGTATGTTCAGCAGCTATACCCAAATTTCTTTTATCTGACTAAATAGAGATGTCAAGTCTAAGGAATAACTGCCATACCCAAATGCAACCCTGATTCCATAATGTCAAGATAAAAACACAGGCACGAAAAGTCAATAAAACTCAATAATCATGCAAAAACCAGCTAACAGGCATCTGATCGTGTGTTAACATGTAAAGGGACATCAAGAAGAAATGACTTTGTTTCTCATTTATCCTAAAACACACAATGAATTGCTGTAATATACAGATTGAACATTTTTTTTCACAGCTCATTCTTTTAGTTTCTTTACTCGTCACTACTGAAAGTACGGGATTGGAAGAGTGTAATAGCTACAGTAACATTCAGAATAATTTCATGGGCAATTGTATTTATTTTAAAAGCCTCCATTACTTAAAAATGCATATGTCTTCATATTCCCAAATCATCTCTGATACTGTCCTTGCATTAACTCGGGGGAATCTATAAGTCTAAGAAATCGAAAACTGAGATTTGTTTTCAAGGTAGGATGGTCAAAAGGTCGAGTAATTAAGGATTCACTGAGGTATTGCTGCCTCCATTGTTAGAATCTTGATCAATGCCTCCCAGATGCTGAGACCTGAATAAATAACAAGAATCTCTGGTTATTTGGTTATTTAGTTTACTCATCATAAATCAATCCTCCAGAAAACAGTCATACATTGAATTCAAAATGCAGATAACACAAACTGCCTCAATACCTTAAAGGAAAAGTGCAGCTTGTTTTTTTGTTTGTTTGTTTGGTTTTTTTTTTTTTTTTTTTTTTGAGAGGTTTTTGCTATAGGGCGCGTGCGCTCACCAGACAGACAGAGAGAGACATAGAGACAGAAAGCGAGAAATCACCCCCCAGGGGGGATGGTCACGCCGCAATCCCTTCTCCTCCATTCTCCTCCTGGGATCTTGGGCACGCACGCACACACGCCCGGTGTGAGTTTTAAGCCACCGGGTCCGGGACGCGAACCACGGTCGACTACGTGGGAGTCCAGCGACATAGCCATTACGCTAACTGCTGGTTCCTAGCTTGTTAAGATTAAGTTCTGGTGGGACTAGCAGATGGTGTAATGGCTACGTTGCTGGACTCCCACGTGGTCAACAGTGGTTCAAATCCTGGACCGAGAGGCTTGAAACTCATGCTGAGTGTGTGTGCATGTGTGCCCAAAATCCCGAGAGGAGAATGGAGGAGAAGGGATTGTGGTATGACCATCCCCCTGGAAGGTGATTTCTTGCTTTCTATCTCTCTGTCTCTCCAGCAAACACATATGCCCTAAAACAAAAATCTCTCTTAAAAAAAAAAAAAAAGATTAAGTTCTCGCAACAGCCCAGAGTGAACGTTTTTTCCTGTATGACGTGCAGGAGTGCAATAATTCTTTGGAAAACAGTTGGAGAAGATACAAAAAATATGCTGTATTCCATGAGTCAAAAACTTCACTTTGAGGAAACTAATTTACAGAAATGCTTAATTTAAAAATTCTCTGCATGCAAAGTTACATGAGGTGAATTTAAAAATGTTCAATTAAGTGCCAGCAGATGACACAGTGGTTATGTTGCTGGACTCCCACATGGCCAACTGTGGTTCAAATCCCAGACCTGGTGACTTGAAACTCATGATTAGGCACATATGCATGTGTGCACAAGTTCCTGGAAAGAGAATGGAGATAAAGGGATTGTGGTGTGGCCATCACCCCTGGGAGGTGATTTCTCACTCTCCGTCTCACTGTCTCTGTCTCTCTGTGCAGCCAGTGCATGCACTCTAAAAAAAAAGTTCAATTAAAGGAATAGAATTATGGAATGAATTCACTATGCATAGTTTTTTTTTCCCCATAATACCCAGTTTACACAAATTTTTTGTTTGTTTGCCAATGTCTTTTATGCAGTGCTGAGAATCTGAGTCAAGAACAACTCAGATCAGTAGAAACCGGTCACAACTGGCTCAAACTAGTTCAGACCAGTTGAGACCAATTCCGACTGATCACATGCATGTCAAAAGTGATACGTGTGTCAGTTTTGACATGCAAGTGACATGCCAGTTTTGTCACATGTATCATTTTGACATGAGAATCACATGTGTCAGTTTTATAACACATGTCAGCTTCTGGACAAGCCTTGGTGATGCAGTGGTCACTCAATGCTCCATTATTCTGAGGCCATAGGAAGGTCCCATGTTCATGTCCTGAGGTCTCCCTGTACATATTAGGAGTGCATTTACATCCCTGTGACCCGGGCTGGATGAGGCTGGGGGTGGATCACAGCATGAGGACCCTGTTAGGGGTCTGCCTGTTTTTTTTTTCTCTCTCTGAAGAAATAAATAAACTTTTAAAAATAAAAGAACTGCATTCTAGGCTTTATAAGACAAGTTACTTAAAAATTCAACATGCAATCTTCTGACTGAGTCTCTCATTCCCATAATTCCTTCTAGCTTGGGGGTTAGGTGTATGCCTTCAGGAATCAGGGTTGTATTTAGTCCAATCAAATCAATGAGAATGTTACTTTATACCGCATGATTCAGGACCCAGTCACCTTGATACATTGATTTTGATGACACTTAAATTATATTTTAAAAACAGATCTGATTTAAGCATTTTTCCCAAGTTGATTTGGAGTAATTAAAAAATTTTCTCCTGCAGTTTTTCTGAGACAAAAAAAATTTATGTAACTCTTAACCATCACTCACCTTCCCTGCTTTATTCCTTAGTGAACTGGGCACATGTATCTGTCTTTCTGCTAAGGCTTCTCTATCAGCATTTTATCATTGCATGGGAAAGTAGAATAAGGAAGTCTGGAAGGTGCCAGACAGCAGTAGAACTCAACTCTCTGCAAAGCTGACCCATGTGGGAAGGTTCCAGGCTCATGTCCAGAGACCTTCCTGAGCACATAGGTCATGCATGTGCATACAATCAGGGCTAGACGAAGCTGGGGTGGATTGCAGTCAGGACCCTGTTGAGGGAAGGTCTCTATCTCTATCTCTGTCTCTGTCTCTCTCACTTATAAAATAAAGAAGGAAACTTAAAAAAAAAACAAGAAATCCGTGTAGATGAATATAAATTATTAAAGAGAATAGAAATAAAGGACATTTTCCAACTCCAAAGGTCAAAATGGAAAGCTGTTCATTTTCCCAAGCATCAAAGCATCATAATGCCTTTAGCCAAGTGTCTAAGCACCACACAGAGGAAGCCAGGTGTCACATGGTTTAGTAGGGCTTCTGTCCCAGCCTAAGCAGCAGACATGCTAGACACACACAGGAGTGCCTAGGATTCTGAGGAGATGGAGAAGGGGAGGAAAAGGGATTGCAGCATGACCGGTCCCTGCTGGAGGGCTTTTTCTGTCTCCTATGTGTGCACATGTGCCCTATAGCATTTTAAAAGAAAGAAAAATAAAAGGCAAGCAACGCAAAGTAAAAGACATCTTAACACAGACATGTGGCAGTGGCTTCCAAGGCATTGTATTCCGGAAGTAAATTCACCCCCTCCTTACCGTCGCCCCTTAGTAGATGCATCCCTACACCATCCGGTACACAGGGTCACCAACTTTCAGACTTCCAATTTTTTCCACAGAATAATACACCCCAAAAAGTGGGGATGACTTGTATATTTTCTTCTCAGAAGGATCACACAGGCGGTAGCTAAAAGAAGCAAAAATCCCTCATCAGGCCAAAAAAAAAAAAAAAAAAAAAACGAAAGTGTCAATCTAAGTGCTCTCAGAATTCAAGTTTTCATTCCCAGGTTATTAGTGAGTACACATCCAGCCTTTTCTAATATGCTGACAGAAAAGTCTGGGTGTAACTAGCCAACAAGCTGGTTTCCCAGATAATCCTGACAGTCTAAACAACTTTTCTATAGATTCAATTTAAGGCCAAAAAGAAAAACACTTACACGTCAAAGTATAAAATAAATACTTTGTTGACATAAGTGTCTTCAACTTCACAAGGCACTGAAACAAATGGTTATGAAATTGCAAACTAGAGCTGCCCTAATCCACCCCATTTCTTCTGATTCATGTATGTCATTGTTATTCTTTCAACCTGTTTGAAGTTTATTAAGTCCAAAGTGTCATTCATTAGTGAATAGAAATTAATACAGAGAGAACGGTTGTCAAGTGGGTCTAGACCATTACTGAAGTTATTTTTTTTTAAAGCTCTGTGTGAAAAAAACATTAACCACACTGCATCTTAAAAATCAAAAATCAGGGGACCAGCAGGTGGTGTGGTGGTTAAGGCGCTGGACACTCCCACATGGCTGACCGTGGTTTGAGTCCTGGACCTGGTGGCTTGCTCTCTCACTTTCCCTCTCTCTGTGTGTCTTTCTCTGGTCAAATTAAAATAAAATGAATGAATAAATAAATAGAATAAATAATTCTTTAACAAAAAAAATTAAAAACCAGGGCCAGCAGGTGACATGGAGGTTAAAGCTATAATCCTTATGGCCGACTGCGCAGTTTGTCTCATACCAGCAGCCTGAGAATCACACAGGTCATGTGTGTGCATGTGCCCAAAACCCTGAGGAGAGACTGGAGAAGGGGTGATTTCCAACTTTCTCTGTGTCTCTCTCCCTGGCAAGAGCATGTGTCCTACAGCAAAAATTCTAAAAACTTAAAAATTAAAAAACATAAATAAATTAAAGACAAAATACAAAAACAGAATTATATATCTGAAGGCTTCATGAAATAACCTCTTCTCTAATCTAAACTTTTTGGAAACAACAAAATAGATACCACTCTTTTTAGGTTTAAAACAATCTACACTGAGAACTAAAATCAATTAAAACTTCTTTAAACAACAAAAGGAAAAAAAAAAAAAAAGCTGACATAAAAGAATCCCCTGGATAAACTCTAACAGCTTATTACAATTTTTCTACTACATCACTATGCAATTTCTATTATCCTCAATTTCCTTGATATTGATTCTAATAAAGGAATCTGAGTTTGAATAAGCATAATTAGAGTCTTTGAGACTTCAACTTGGAAATATACGTGCTATATTATAAAAAAACTGCTAAGACGGATAAAAAATTTCAAAATAGGGACCAGCAGTTAGCGTAATGGCTATGTCGCTGGACTCCCACGTAGTCGACCGCGGTTCGAGTCCCGGACCCGGCGGCTTAAACTCACGCCAGGCGCGTGTGCGTGCGTGCCCAAGATCCCAAGAGGAGAATGGAGGAGAAGGGATTGCGGCGTGGCCATCCCCCCTGGGGGGTGATTTCTCGCTTTCTATCTCTCTGTCTCTCTCTGTCTGTCTGGCAAGCGCACGTGCCCTATAGCAAAAACCTCTCCAAAAAAAAAAAAAAAAAAAATTCAAAATATAGTATTATGTGATTAAAAGTTTATCAAAAGCACTAGAGGATCAATCCAGAAAAGAAAAGAAAGCAACAAGTATTCACTGGTAGATACAAATCAACCAGCCAGCGGAGTGAAGGTATTCCAGATAGAAAAGTCATAACCACATTAGAGCAGACACAGCAACCTAAAACCATAGGTAGCTCGGGGACAGGGAACATATTAATACACCAGATATACTCGTGTCCTACCTCTTCAGGGTTTCCAGTGGCTCCTTCCTGTCTAATACACCAGTATCTGGGTCCACCGTGGTCATAATGCACCTGTCCCATAATAACCAAGGGTTAGAAAATGGTTAAGAACCAAAGGAGGGCTTGGCCCCATAGCCTAGTGGTTAAGGGACCAACCACGGCTCAAATTCAGCCCCTTCACCTTGAAAAATATGCCAGCACACGTATGTGAGCGCACAAAATCTGGACAGGATGGAAAGATGGAGGAAGAAAGGATTGAAAGATGACCCCATTAGTGAGTGCTTCTTCCAGGTTACTCCCATCTCCCTGTTTCTCTCTGGCAAGTACATGTGCCCTCTGTCGATTAAAAATAAAATATGGCTGATACTGCTAAATTAATAGGCTGGTTGCCTGAACTGACTAGATGCCTGAGGCTGCAGTGACATCAACAGTCAACATTGATCAAGTCTTTTTTACAGGCATTGATATATAAAAAAGACACTCTTGGTGGAATACACACTAGTCTAACTACCTGCCGGGACCAGCTCGGCATGAACACGTTTCCCTGAGTGGGGAAGGCTGTGGATTGGAAATAGACGCAATAACAAACACACAAAGACACACAAGTATAGAAAAGTGAGGATCAAGTGGGCACAGCTTCTCTGATGGAAAAGTTGTGACTAGAATTAGCTTTAGGTTTATTTTTTTAAAGGGCAGAAAATGGGGGAAGGGGAAAATGGGATGTAAAAGGAATGGGGAAGAAGGAAGTGGAATGCACAGAGAATAAGGGAGGAGAAATTAGAATGCAAAGCCAGTTGGTTTTGTATGTAAATTGTTTGAAGATGTGAAAATGACTGGCGGTATATAATTTCTCTGATCTTTTTGGGGGCACAATTTGATAAACGCATGTGACTTAGTCCAATAGTATTGGAGTATTGGGTATTAATAATAACAGGAACACAACCATTGACAACCTGCAGATACTGCTTTTATATGTAGATGCTTTTTAATAGCCTTGCTACAGTAGCTTATGGAAGCAGGTTTTTTGCATGTGTCTACAGGCCACATGTTTTAATCACGTTTTCAGATTGGCTGCTCTCCACAACGACTCCTACTTTAAAGTTGAAGAATAGGAGAGCCAGAAAGATGGCTAACTAGAAATATTCACTGTGGCATCTTTCTGGGAAGAAAGGCTAAAAAAGTTGAGTAAATGCCTATACTTCCACCAGAAGAGTCGAGGCAAGACTCATGAAGTGTAAGAACAAGATTGCAGTAGTTTTGGGAGCACTAAAACTCAACTTGGAAAAGTAAAAATGGTTCAGTCGTCTGAATTTAGTGAGGCTCGGGAGCCCTCCCCCATCATGGGGGGAAGGAGAGAGGAACTCTTCTTCAGAACTCTGAATTCTATACTCTCACCTCGGATCTCAAAACTCCTCACTTACAGAAGAACAATGAAATGAGTATGGAGCTAACACAAGTATAGGGAAGAACACAGATATATCACTTCAGAAAATATTTTGAAGCCCTCAAGTAGAATCAAAGATGGCAATCTCATTTACAATAATACAATAAAAATATGAAAAATTGAAAACAATACCAAAAAATGGAAACACATCCCTTGTTCTTATATTAGAAGACTCAATATAATTAAAATGTCACTGTCACCCAAAATAATTTACAAATTCAGTGCAATTCTTTCCAAAATGCCAGTGACATTTTATACAGAAATAGAAAAAAAAAAATCATAGAATTTGTGTGGAATCTAAAAGACCCTGTAATACCAAGGCAATACTACAAAAAGAATAAAGTTGGAGAATTCTTACCAATCAACCTCAAAACATATCACAAAGCTATAATAATCAAAATAGAATGGTACCAACACAAATATGGACCAAAAGAATAGCGAATCCAAAAATAAATTCAAGAACATACAGCCAACTGATTTGTGACAAAGGGCACAAGACAATCCAATGGAGAAAAGAAATTATTTTCAACAAACAGTGCTGGGGAAACTGTATATCCACCTACAGAAAAATCAAACTAGACCCCTATCTCTCATCACTAACAAAAATCAACTCAAAATAGGTTAAATATTTAAATGTAAAGTTCCAAGCTATTACACTACTTGTGAAAAACAATTGCAGACATTGCAGTAGGCAAAGATTTCTTAAATAAAATCCCTGAAACACAGGCAACAAATCCAAAAACAGACAAGTGGAATTACATCAAGATAAAAAGTTTTGGAACAATAAAGGAAACAATAAATAGAGTAAAAAGACAACCCACAGAATGGGAGAAAATATTAGCAAGGCAATACTTCAGATAAGGGATTGATAACCAGATCATACAGACCACTTAAGCAACTCACTGGCAAAAATCTAATAATTCAACTTAAAAATGGGCAATCTGTCTGAATAGACAACTTTCAAAGAAGATATACAAATGACCAAAAAGCATATGAAAAAGATGTTTGGGGACCAGCAGTTAGCATAATGGTTATGTCACTGGACTCCCATGTAGTCGACCGCAGTTCGCGTCCCAGACCCGGTGGCTTAAAACTCATGCCGGGCGCGTGTGCGTTCATGCCCAAGATCCCGAGAGGAGAATGGAGGAGAAGGGATTGTGGCGTGGCCATCCCCCCTGGGGGGGTGATTTCTCGCTTTCTATCTCTCTGTCTCTCTCTGTCTGTCTGGCGAGCGCACGCACCCTACAGCAAAAACCTCTCAAAAAAAAAAAAAAAAAAAGATGCTTGGGATCAGCGGGTGGTGTGGTGGTTTAAGGCACTGGACTTCCACATGGCCAACTACAGTTTCAGTCCTGGATCTGGCAGCTTTCTTTCTCACTTTCCACCTTTCTCTTTCTGTTTCTCTCTGGTGAGCACTCATGTCTTATAGCAAAAATATAAAAAGGAGAAGAAGAAGAAGAAATAACATTTTTTTAAAGATATCCAACATCTCTTATCATAAAGGAAATGCAAATCAAAACCACAATGAAGTCAGAATGGCTATGATCGAAAAAACAAGAACGAGAACTAGCGAGCTTGTAAAGAAAAAGGAACCCTTATACACTGCTGGTGGGAATGTAAACTAATATAACCACTGTAGAAAACAATATTGAGGTTCCTCAAAAATTTACAAAAAGAACTACCATATGACCCAATAATCCCACTCCTGGTTATTTGCCCAAAGGATAGAAAATCCTTCTGTCAGAGAGACACTTGCACATCCATGTTTTATTGCAACATTATTCACTATAGCTAAGACAGAAACAACTCAAGTGTTCAACAACTAATGACTAGATTAAGAAAATGTGGCACATTCGCACAATGGACTACTACTCAGCAACGAGATCCTTTTAATTCATAAAAAGTGGATGAATCTAAAAGATTTAATGTTAAGTGAAATAAGCCAGACTATGAAAGACAAACATGGTATGCACTGTTTAACATACACCAAATGTGGGACCAGCAGTTAGCATAATGGCTATGTCACTAGACTCCCATGTAGTCAACTGTAGTTCAAGTCCCAGACCCGGTGGCTTAAACTCACACCGGGAGGAGAATGTAGGGAAAAAAACCCAGACACCAAATGTTACACTCTATGACAGAAATAGAAAGATTCAAAGACATACAAGTAGAAATGACAGATGTAGGTACCAGGGAGGATGATGGGTTGAGGGGAGGGACTTAAGAAACAAATATTTAAAGGACATAAGAATTCAGGTTGGAGCCAGCAGGTGGCATAGTGTTTAAAGGCGCCAGACTCCCACATGGCCAACCGTGGTTCGAGTCCCAGACCTAGCAGCTTTCTTTCTCCTTTTCCTCTCTCTCTGAGGTCAAATTAAAAATAAATAAATAAATAAGTAAAGTTACATAAAATAATTCTTTAGAAAAAGAATTTAGGTTAATAGTTAAGACAAATAGGTCATAGAACGGAGTAACACAACATAGCTAAAACATGGGTGCTGTCAGTCTATGTGTCTGTATGTATAGTATATATATTAGTAGAATGAAAATTGAAGTAGCACAGCATAATGTAATATTCTTTGTTCAAGATGATCAATATGGTAATAATCTTGATTTGATCATTCCACACTGCATGCATACTTTGAAAAACCACATTGAACCCCACAAATATGTACAATTAAGTGTAAATAAGAAATTATAAAAAAAGAAATAAAACGTAAAAGCACTAATGGGCCAGCCACATTCCAGAGGCCAAGTCTAGCAAGAATCCTTACCTGGGGCAAGACATTGCCTTTTTCATTTCTACATCACCAATTAGAAGTTCATCCCAGGTATCCTATAAGAAAAGGGAAAGTTATCTTTTAAATTAAATCTTCATTAGTCATGAAGTCAGTTATTTGTAGGCTGGTACCATTAGGTTGTCAGAAAAGTCATGATGGATTTTTGCATAGAAAAACAGAAAAAAAATGTGTCATGACCTTTCCAATAACTCAATAATTATGAAACTAGCAGAAGAAAGCATCTCAAGAAGACACCAAAAAATACCTCCCAAAGAAATTCAAAAGAAGGTGGCATGTTGGTGAATCACCCTTGTCCTCACAGTCTCCAAACCCTGATTCTGGTAGTAAAGCAAGAACCGACCTTCTATTGGGCATGCCATGAGGACAGTCAATTAACTGGAAGGCTAATTCACTGGTAGATACTGGGGAATAAGCCCAGTCTTTCCTTATAACTGGGTATAATGGAAACCCACTTAACATCTGAAGGTTCTTTCATGAAAGAGCCATCACCCAAGACAAGGCAGCTCTGATTCACACATCAACACTTCCACCTGCCCAGAGAACAGCCTGTCAAAGAGGTCCTGGCATTCCACTGCTCCTGACAAGGCTTTGTTTTCCTGCCCTTGGACATGGGCACCACCACCATTTGCCCCAGGGCAATGTCAAGCCTCCGACATTGGGGCGATGCTATTATGATCCCCATTTACCTGAAGAAATGGAGGCCTAAAGAGATTACAGATTTCCTCAGGGTCATCTCAGGATGATGTTGGGCAGGTTTGAAAATATTTCTGATTCTGAGGACAGAACTTTTAACCATCCAGCTTTTAACTATAAACAACACACACACACACACACACACACACAAATATGCACACACAAACACCTATATATGTACACATAATCATACACACACACACACACACACACACACACATATATATACACTTCAAAAAGTCTGTGGAAATCGGGACCAGCAGTTAGCGTAATGGCTATGTCGCTGGACTCCCACGTAGTCGACCATGGTTCGAGTCCTGAACCCGGTGGCTTAAACTCACGCCGGGCGCGTGTGCGTGCGTGCCCAAGATCCCGAGAGGAGAATGGAGGAGAAGGGATTGCGGCGTGGCCATCCCCCCTGGGGGGTGATTTCCTGCTTTCTATCTCTCTGTCTCTCACTGTCTGTCTGGCGAGCGCACGCGCCCTATAGCAAAAACCTCTCAAAAAAAAAAAAAAAAAAAAGTCTGTGGAAATCTAATTAAAGTATGAGTTTATTTGGTGCAAAAACTTTTAAAATCTGTACATAGCTTTTTCATTTAAAAAAAAAAAAGTATTGCCATGAACTTTTTGAAAACATACATACACATACCTGAAAGTTATATAGCTATTGTATGTACATATTAAATATGACTTATTTATATATGTGCATTCATACATATAAATGTATTTACACATATATGGAAGTTATATGGATTATATTGTAGGGGAGTTTTTTTTTTTTTTTTTTTTTTTTTAGAGAGAGATTTTTGCTATAGGAGAAGTGCATTAAATGAATTTATCTAATACACGTTTTATGGCATGGGAACCTTCATAAAGACGTGAAGACCCAAAGACCTGGTTAGAACTGAACAGGTATCTACTAGGTTGGACAAAGAGTACTAAATTATGAAGATGTGAGCAGAAGGCCTGGGCTCGGGCAGCTGACTGGCTAGAGAAGTGACTAGGACAATAAGGGTTAGTTTAACAAGGTCTGTTTGTACAGACTTCCCTGAGCGTCAACCCCTGTCCTTGACGGTAAGAGTAACACTTTCCTTCTGGAATAGGGAAGGCGTTTTTCATGTGGAAAACTTTTCTTCTGTTTTTAGAAAGGAGAAAGATCTGAGTGATTTTCAAGTGCCTTTAACTCAAAATGGTCCCTCTGCCAGGGCAGCGTATTTTGGGTGGCATGTTAACTCCTTCAACATATGAGGGAGCATGTGTAAGGCTATGAAAGGTTACAGGCCCTCCTGCTTATTGGGAAGCCATCTATGGTCTTTATCTTAGTCGCTCATGCTTATCTTTGCTGAGATCTGTTGATCTTTTTTAAGAGAGATTTTTGCTATAGGGTTCATGTGCTTGCTGGAGAGACAGGGAGAGACAGAGAGGGAGAGAGACAGAGAAAGCAGGAAATCACCCCCCACCGGGGATGACCATACCACAATCCCTTTTCCTACATTCTCCACTTGGGATTTGGGGCACACACACACACACACACACACACAGCTGGTGTGTGTTTTAAGCCAGGTCCAGGATTTGAACCGTGGTCGACTACGTGGGAATCCAGTGACATAACCATTATGCCATCTGCTGGTCCCAAGATCTGTTGAGTTAAAGTTTGAACGTCACAGAGCAATCCTGTCCAGCGCTCAGGGGAGAGATGGGAGGCATTGCTGGGTGGAGCCTCCCTGCAGCTCCATAAACCACCACAGCATCTGTGCTCAGATGCAGAGACTGCCCCTTGAACAACTGTTTCCTGATCTCAACCTGAGGTTTTTAGAGAGTGCGGCTCTAAGGGATTAACAAAAAAGGAGTCTTCGAGACAGGAGCTGGAGAACCTATTCTTACCTGGCTGCGGCACTTCCCTCAGGCCAGAAAAGGGGACTGAGGCCTCCTTCCCCAGGAGGCAGAGCAGAGAGGGGTAGGGAATAACTCCAGGACGTGTCCCCCTCCTGTCATCAAGTCCAGCTATGATTCCCAGCTTATGTACTGGCTTTTTCTGGGCGTAAACGAGGCGCCCCCCACCCTAGGGCCTACGGGGGTGCTTCAGCACATGCATGAAAGGGTCTCCAGTCTGCAACACTCAGAATCTCCTTCCCGGCACAGCCACGACTGCAGACTGAGGTGAGGAGGGTTCTGGGATGCCCTGGTTCCCAGCCATGCTCCGGCAGCTGCCTCTGTGTGGAAATAGACTCCACGTTCCAGACCCCTGCTGACAGGTGTCATGGACACACAGAGCAACAAAAGGAACCGCCGTGTCCTAGTCAGGAGTAATGACAAGAACGATCCAAACTGCGAAACCGCAAGAACTCCGGAGCACAAGGCACTACTCCGCCCCCCCCCCCCCCCCCCCCCCTGGGGAAGCAATCTCTGACCAGGATGACCCAGGATGCACCTCCTCTAGAGTGACCCGAGCGCCTAGGACTGAAAGCGGCCAAAAGGCTAGACGCATTCCCACCGCACGGGGGCGCTGCGGCCCCAGGAATGGGAGCGGAGCCGGCAGCCCCAAGCTGAACGAATCCCGTGCTCCAAGCACCTTCCGTGTAATTTCCCTTTTCCAAGTGAAGAAGAATCGATGATACTTCAAAGCCACCATCGTGGATATTCTGAATCATGACTATGTCGGAAAGCAGGGGAGTCTGAGTTCAGTTAGATTTCCGAGCTCAGCAAGACAGAAGTAATCTGCTCGCACACCGTTAAGACAACTCTAGGACCCAGTTTAGAGGAAATTGTCTGATACCTACGGATTGTCGGCAGCACCCCAAAAGCCAGCGCTAATTACTTCCTAAAATATTGACCACTACATGTAATAACATCACCATTCATCCTAATCTTACTGCGCATATGCTGATAAAACATTATTTTCAGTAACAAAAACTAAACCAATTAAGTTTAAATGTAATTATCAATTCAGTTTTTATAGGAAAATAATAAAATTTAAACTATTGAACAAATGAACTTATATTAATACTAAGTGAAATTAAATTCCCACTATATTTTACTACACAGGGAAATCCACTGTTCAGGATTCCAGGGTCTTCCCTAAACTGAAGAACAGCCGAGGAGCTTAGTGCGCCGTCTACTGGTGAGAAGTCTCTCTGCAGTCTGAAAAAACTCAGGACCCTGTGACATTTAAATGAAGGGATATAACTAAGGAGGGTTTTTTTTTTTTTTTTTTTTTTTTTTTTTGGGGGGGGGGGGGAGAGGTTTTCGCTATAGGGCGCGCGCTCGCCAGACAGACAGAGAGAGACATAGAGACAGAAAGCGAGAAATCACCCCCCAGGGGGGATAGTCACGCCGCAATCCCTTCTCCATTCTCTCGGGATCTTGGGCATGCATGCACACGCGCCTGGCGTGAGTTTTAAGCCACCTAGTCCGGGAGGCGAACCGCGGTCGACTACGTGGGAGTCCAGCGACATAGCCATTACGCCAACTACTGGTTCCCAAAACTAGGAGTTTCTGAGATGGAAAAAGTAAGGAAAGGAAGAGAAAGGGGCAAGGAGAGAAAGGCAGTGGGCTTGGCTCTGGGAAAATAATCCTGAGAATTTGCTATGAATTTGCACGTATCTTATAAATACAAAGTTATGATTATGTGACTTTACCACAAGCAGCACTCAGAGAAAGGGGTGAATTTAAGATTTGGGGAAGGGATGTTGAGGAATGCACAGAACAGCTCAGCTGAAGGTATTGACATAAAGGCATTTTCAAAGCAAAAAACATTAAATGCGTGAAATGTAAAATAGCGTGGGAGAGTCTCCCTTTCCATCTCCGCCTCTACGCATCTGTCTTCATACATGCACGCATGCGCGCGCACACACACACACGGCTATTTCCATATATAGAGAAGGAATAGGCATAGATGGAGAATATAAATCTATATCTATTCCCTCTCGCTCTCGTGTGTGTGTGTGTGTGTGTGTGTGTGTGTAGCCAGAGAGAGAGAAGCCACACACATCAAATGAGAATGAAGGCCAAGGTGAGTTCCTAAATACCAGCTAACCACAGAGTGACAAGAAGACATCTGAGAGTAAGATGGGAAGACAGACAGCAAAAGTCCAAGTGGCCTGCTTGACAATGGGCTATGAAAGGGGTTATCTTGAAGAGCACAGATCAGTTCAGCAATTCAGATCAGATCGACAGCTCCCCAGCCTCTGTAAGTTTGTTCTTCAGGGCCCTGACCTCAATCAGAGGTTGATGTGTCCCCTTCCTGCTCCTGGTTTTCTTTTCTTCTTCTTCTTTTTTTTTTTTTTTTTTTTTTTTTTAATTTGCTACAAATCACATACATTCAGCAGAGAGAACCACAATTCCTTCTCCTCCATTCTCCTCTGAGGATTCGGGGCACACACGCTCATTCTCCCAGTGCTTTTTTCTAAGCCGCCAGGTCTAGAACACAAGCCAAACAATGGCTGTTGGCCACCTGCTCCTGGTTTTCTTTTTCTTTCTTTTTTCAATAAATATTCACTTTATTTTATTTTTTATTTATTATTATTTTTCAGTTTCACCACAGAGAGACAGAGAGAAAAGGGAAAGTAAGAAAGCAAGCCACCAGGTCCAGGACTCCCATTGTGGTCAGCCATGTGGGAGTCCAGTGCCCTTCACCACCATGCAACCTGCCGGTCCCTGCTCTTGGTTTTCTAATGATTATTCATAAGTTTATTATATGGTTATTGTACTATTTGGGGATAAATTGAGGGAATAAATAATTGAATAAACAAAATTGTTTTGTTTCAAAATTCAAATGTTGTGATTTACAGTAAGTGCAGAAAGTCTCTCCTAGAGGCTGACTAAATACACCTGGGACATACAAGGGATTCTTTAAAAAATTCACAGATGGGGATAGCAGGCAGCATGGTGGTTAAGGCACTGGACTCCCACACAGCTGACTGAAGTTCAAGCTCTGTAACCAGAGCTTGAAAAATCACACCAGGAGTATGTGCATGCTTGCCCAACATCCCAAGAGGAGAATGGAGGAGAAGGGATTGTGGCATGGCCATCCCCCACAGGAGTAATTTCTCACTTTCCCTCTCTCTATCTCTTTCTCTACCTCTATCCAGTAAGTGCATGTGCCTATGGCAAAAACTTACAGAAAAAATAAAATTTCATGGAGGTACATATTATGAAAAAACTATGCATCAATTTCAAAATTGTTTTTGTACTGGGACCAGCAGTTAGCGTAATGGCTATGTCGCTGGACTCCCACATAGGTGACCGCGGTTCGCATCCCGGACCCGGTGGCTTAAAACTCATGCCGGGCGCGTGTGCTTGCGTGCCCAAGATCCCGAGAGAAGAATGGAGGAGAAGGGATTACATCATGGCCACCCCCCCTGGGGGGTGATTTCTCACTTTCTGTCTCTCTGTATCTCTCGGTCTGTCTGGCGAGCGCACACGCCCTATAGTGAAAACCTCTCCAAAAAAAAAAAAAAAAAATTGTTTTTGTACCAAAATAAACTCATACTTCTATTTCATTTCTCCATCAACTTTTTGAAGTCCCTTTTTTTATACAATGATTACTATTTAGTTTCAGAAAGGAAAATGTGAATCTATATTTATTAACACTGAATATGAGTAATTTTTCTTCAAGATATTGCTGGCTGAAAATGCCACACACAGAAACATATATAGAACATAGAGATGATTACATTTACATAAAACCCATATATCTAGCTATGTATATACATTTAAAGAAATACGGGTCTCTTCAAGATTTTAAACATTATTTTTAAAAAATAATCTTTATCTTTCAATTTTTTATAAGAAGCATTATAATTTCAATAATGCATTTAAAAATTATTTTAGTCTGGGTAGTTTCTCAGATTCTTTCTGACACCAAACATGTAGTGTCTTTACACCCCTAATTCCGCAATTCCCCTACACCAACCAGATGTCCAACAATGCAGTCTGATTCTGACACTAACTACAGACGTTAGGGAAGATCCCACAGGTGAGGGGCTCAGGCTCACGACATTTTCCCCACTGCAGAAGCCAATTGCGAGTCTAGGCTCCCCATACTTCTCCTGAATTGGCTACAAATCAGGGGTCTCCACACCCCCGCCTCAGGTTTCACAAGCGGGTAGAATGACTCCCAGAACTCAGAAAAGGGCTTCACTGTTACTGGTTTATTAAAAGGGACTCAACTGGGAACCAGCAGTTAGCGTAATGGCTATGTCGCTGGACTCCCACGTAGTCGACCGCGGTTCGCGTCCCAGACCCGGTGGCTTAAAACACGCCGGGCACGTGTGTGTGCGTGCCCAAGATCCCGAGAGGAGAATGGAGGAGAAGGGATTGCGGCGTGACCATCCCCCCGTGGGGTGATTTCTCTCTTTCTGTCTCTCTCTGTTTGTCTGGCGAGCTCACGCGCCCTATAGCAAAAAAACCTCTCAAAAAAAAAAAAAAAAAAAAAAAAAAAAGGGACTCAACTCAGGAACAGCCAAGTGGAAGTGATGCATAGGGCAAGGTATGGGGTGGAGAGGTTCTCAGAGCTTCCGTGCCCTCTCCAAGTGCACCACCCTCCTAAAACCTCCATGTGTTCACCACCTTGGAATATCTCTAAACCTTGACTTTTAGGGATTTCGACGGAGATTTCATTTCCTAGGTTTTATGGAGGCTTCGCGTCCTGATTGATGAACTCCTTACAGCCATTGGTGACTGGACTCAATCTCCAGCCTGCCCCTCCTTTCCTCGTCTCAGGGAATGGGCTGGAATTGCCCAACTCTCTAATCATGGCTCAGACTTTCTGAAGACCAGCTCTCATCCTGAAGCTGTCTGGGCATATCCCTCTACCCCAAGACTTGCCTCATTGGCATAAACTGAAGTGTGGTTGAAAGGGGCTTGCTCTGTGTCACAAAAGACGCTCCTCTTACCCCAGCACTTGGGAAATGTCAAGGGTTTATGATCTTTTCTTTTTAAACTTGTTTTAGAATTGTCCATTCAATTTTATTTATCATTATCATTATCATCATTATTATTTAAATTTGCTATAGGACACATGCACCCCATCAGGAAGAGACACAGAGAGAGAGAGAGAGAGAGAGAGAGTAAGCCTCCCAGTCCAGGACTCGAACCACTGTCAGCTATGTGGGAGTCCAGCACTCTAACAACCTGCTGGCCCCTATGATCTTCTGTGCCAAGAACCTGGTATAAAAGCCAGTTCTATATTTTCCTTTATACCACGTAGTTAACCTATCTCAGACTAAAAATTATTTTTCTACTCATAAGATAGACATACAAGCATATGAACATCCGTTCATGACCTATTCCAAAATGTAACTGCCCTCCCCATAAAGAAAACCCAGAGCACTCCTTCTGCGGCTGGATTCAGTTCATACCAAGCGAGTCTTCAGCACTGGCCCAACACCTCCCCGCCCACACACACACACACAGGCCCACCTCTGCTCTGGGCTCATGTCTTCCTGGGCTCCCGTAAGTGTGATTACTTATCTCAGCCACCCTTCATGTACTTGACCCTCCCTTGGTCCTGAGAACCTTGCAGCAGATGCTGGGAGTTCATCTCTAGCATCTTAACATAACTCTCACAGATTAGCCCCAGGAAACCTACAATAAACATTTGTTGCAAACATAAATTTTTCAGTGATATAAATTTATAAGAAATAAATCTCCTTAGCTGAAGTGAAAGTATTTCATGACCAAATTGTCTTCGAAACTAAGACAGGATGCCTTTTGCTAAGAATTATCGGTCTACATGAGACATTACTTTTCACTGATTAAATTAGTACAGATTAGAGATTATTGTCTTTAAAAGATTATTAACACTGCTGTCAAGAGTACAGTGGAAAGTGCACACGTATACTGTTTGTGGGAATATAAATTGGTATAAGGTTTCTGAAAAGCACTTTGACAAATATATATGGAGAGCCTTTATATTGCTGACTCAGTGTTTCCCAAGAATAAATTTAGAAACGTAGATAAAAACTGTTTCCCCAAACCATCATGTATGTAAGAGAACATGGAAAACCACCTAAGTCCCCAGTACTAAGGGAATGGTTAAGTAAATTATTGCAGAATCATATGATGGATTAACATGGAACCAATAAAACAATGCTAGTGAAAAAGGCAAAGAGGGGATCAGCAGGTGGCATAGTGGTTAAGGCACTGGACTCTCACATAGAGGGAACTGAGGTTCAGGTCCCAGACCTGGAAGCTTGCCTTTTCACTTTCCCTCTCTCTCTCTGGTCAAATTAAAAAAATAACAATAATAAATAAATTTAAATAAAAATAACTCTTAAAAAATATTTTTAAAAAGAAAGGAAGAAAAAGACAGAGCGGTCTGATATGTACCTCTAAGTGAAGATAGTGGAATTTAATACTGTCATCAACAAATGTTCTCACTGGCTACCTTTTCATAGTAAGATGATGAGAAATGTTTATTCCTTTCTTTCAACTTGACTGCATTTTCTAAACTGTACAAAGAGGAAGTGTTACTTATAAAAAGTAATTTTATAATCAGAAAAAATTATCTTTTAAACTTTTAGTTTCTTTAACTTAAAAACTTTTCAGGGGAAGCAGGTGGCATGGTGGTTAAGGTGCTAGATCCTACATGGCTGACTATGCAGTTCAAGTCCCAGACCGGGTGGTTTGAAAAACTCACCAGGTATGTGTGCATGTATGCCTAAAATGCCAAAAGAAGAAGAGATTGTAGCAACGGCAACCCCTCTGGGGGTTGATTTCTCACTTTCCTTCTCTTTGTCTCTGTCTCTGTCTGTCTCTCTCTCTGGCAAGCACACACGCGATATGGCAAACATCTAAAATAAATAAATAAAAGCTTTCTACAGCTCTGGTTCTAGCTCCCCGAGGCCTTCCCATGATCCTGTGTTTGCACACCATCTAGGGAAGCAGCATTCTTTATCCACACAGCATAAGTATCCCCGTGTCATAAAACAGCTGGTCTGAGCTCCTGCAGAACTGTGTAAGATGAGTAATCCATGTTCCAGGAGGGACTGGCTATTTGGGACGCTGGGACCTGGGAAAGCCTGATAGAAGGGAAAGACAGAAGCTGTGGCTTTCTTAAAAACTGGCTTCCATTCTCTGGAAACCACCTACTTTGGAGAACACCAGTAACAGGCTACTAAAGGGAAAAAAGGGATCTCGAGATGTGGCTTTTCTCTCTGCTGTGTATTCATGATTTGGATATTTTGTGGGGCCAATGTGGCTTATACGTCTCATCCAGGGTGTGAAACAACATTATTACCCCTTCTACATAAAGTTTCTTCTGATATCTTCTTTTTTTTATTTTGAGAGGTTTTTGCTATAGGGTATGTGTGCTCACCAGAAAGACAGAGAGCGACAGAGAGACAGAAAGTGAGAAATCATCCCCCAGGAGGGATGGCCATGCCACAATCCCTTCTCCTCCATTTTCCTCTCGGGATCTTGGGCACGCACGCACACGCACCTGGCATGAGTTTAAGCCACCAAGTTCGGGACTCAAACCGCAGTCGACTACGTGAGAGTCTAGCTACATAGCCATTACGCCATCTCCTGGTCCCCTAATAAATTTGATTCTAGTCCATAAAGTTTAATTGTTTCCTTCATGCACAAGAGAGAAAATCAGACAGGTACGCTTAACAGGGACTCATCATGGTCCCACCTTCATCCAGTCAGGGTACGCCCAGCATGTTCAGGTCAGTGCAGGATCTGAACCCCAAACCTTCCCATATCACAACAGTATTACACACAGTGCCCGACCATGAGTATCATCATGGCTGGGCCCTTTTTGTTTTCTTTATAATGTTGGTCAGGACTCACTCAGCTGTTACAACCAGTCTAATGACCTACCTGTTTAAAGACTGGTCAGACAGGATCCAGTTTTCCAGCAGAGAAATCCCCTTTCTCAGGCTATGTGAGGCTTGGGAAGCCCTTCTCCATCTTTATCCTATTCCTGCAGTGGGTTAGTGCTCACTACACACAGCGTTTGCAGTCATGCACAACTAAACCAATTTGTACTTTATTGTGCACCCAAGTAATATTCAAAATAAATAGAAACAATTATGTCAAATTTATATTTTTGTGTTGTAGTGTGTCTTGTCACTTTTCAGCACTTATCTAATGTATGCTTTCTGTATGAACCGAATTACATTATTCTAGCATGGCGTCATGCAATATCTACTGAAAATACATACCCTGTGGTGCCCTGATATACGACAAGACATCCGCATTTAAGTTCCTCACTGCTTGACCCGTTAGCTTAACCACCTAATCGTAGGAAGAGAACTTTGTCCTTATGTGAGGAGAGCCTCTATAATAACCCAGTGATGTTACCTTCCTCAGTCTGGAAAGGGTAACCAGGAGGATTAAATGAGATCACACATGTAAGGTGTTTGGGACATTGCCTGCATGGAGGAAGTGCTCAATAATCATAAGCATAACTGTCACTATTTTTTAGTATACATATTTTTATTATTATTGCTACTTTGGAAATCTCCGAACCCCGAAAGAGATAGCTATTCTTATCTCAGGACAGAGATTTGTTATCTAAGCACCCAAATAAAATCCTAACTCATCCCCATTTAAGTAATGAGGACTGGTAATGATAATTTACAAAAAATTGATTTTCAACAGCTGGAAAGGATAAGACTGGGAGGACTCAGTTCACACAACCAGTGAATGGTGGGGCTGGGATTCAAACCACAGCTATCTGGCTTCAACATCCCCTCCCCAAAAGTGTCTTGACGAAGCACTTCCTAAGTGACTAATAACATACCAGAGTTTTCTGTAAGCTTCTCCACAGTTTTTTTTTTATAATGCAGAATAAGGACTAATACAAAGAAAATATTCCATAAAAATGTCAATTCTGAGGTGCCAAGTGGTGGTACAATGGTAAAACAAATGGGCCACTAGGAAAGAGAAAGGGGTACCTCACAATGTTAAGGCTCTACTGGAGATGCCTATTTTTTTTTTTTTTTTTTTGGAGAGGTTTTTGCTATAGGGCGCGTGCACTCGCCAGACAGACAGAGAGAGACAGAGAGATAGAAAGCAGGAAATCACCCCCCAGGGGGGATGGCCACGCACAATCCCTTCTCTTCCATTCTCCTCTCGGGATCTTGGGCATGCACGCACACGCGCCCGGCGTAAGTTTAAGCCGCCGGGTCCGGGACTCGAACCGCGGTCAACTACGTGGGAGTCCAGCGACATAGCCATTACGCTAACTGCTGGTCCCAAGATGCCTATATTTCTGTCTCTCTGCTTCTCTGTCTCCTGTGGAAGAAATAGGCAAATAAATACTTTTTTAAAAATGTCAGGCCAGTCTATGGCCCAGTGGTTAAGTGAGCTGGATTCCAGAAAGTAGACAGCATAGTTCAAACCCCAGACCCAGCAGCTGGATACACACACTGGACATGTGTGCGTGCATGCCCAACATCCCAGAAGGAAGGAGATGTGGAGAAGGAATTGCAGCATGGCTATGCCCCACGAGGGATACTTTCTTACTTTCCTTTTCACTCAGTTTCTCTGTGGCAAGCAAATATGACCTCTAACAAGAGGGGGAAAAAAAGTTTAAGAAAAAAAAGTGAAGTCTGACTCACCAGGGCAGTGGCCAAAGTTCAGGGAACACTGACTCCTCTAATGGTCAACTACAGAGATAAGTAGCTTTGGTCGATTTTATTATTTTTAACTTCATTGCTCTGCATTCCCAGAGCTCAATACACCATGCTGACCCAAGAGAAGCAGCCTTTTACAATTTGCTTAATATTCTGAGTTACTTGGAAAAAGTACAAAGGACTTTGGGCCAGAAAGAGTGACCACAAATGTTGCACAATGCATTTTTCTACTGCTCTATAGTTTTGCAATTTTCAAAAAATGGCCTGAATTTTTGTACCCTGCATAGGCTTGCTATTTTTTTATTATTATTATTTGGTTGGTCAATTAAATATTTATATCCATTACTGTTTTATATGAATATTTAATAGAGTCCCACTAATTGAAAAGATTATAGTTTTGTGAGGGCACCAGGTATTCAGGTTAATGCTGCATCAGGCCCACTATTACTGGGCTTCCTAATTTAATAAGTCAGAAACATTAGCATCATATCATAGTAAGGATTTATTTATTTTTTTTACTGTCCATGGCCTGAGGACTCTTCAAGAAAAATAAGAGTGTTCTCTCTGATTTACTAGTCCTGCAAATCCATCATGACACAGGAATAAAACAAGACTTGGGATTTGTCTATTAACATTATTTAAAAATACAAAAAGAGTCTACGCTCTCAAACTGCCTACGAGAGCAGGGTTAAGCTTACTTAAGCCTTAGATTAAATTGGACCAATTTAGGAGAGCAAAATTCTTGGTTAGCAAATTACAGGGAGGAGAGCATTTTTTGTCATAATTCTTTGGCTCAAGATCTTAAACTAAAATTAATATCAAAACAACTTACCCTTTAGCAGAGGCAAATCAAGAAAAATTTAATTCTCTAAAAGAAAAATTTCTCAGAAAATAATGGATAAAGGTTTCTGTGGAAGAAATTTTGCTTTATAGGCTAAATTCTAATACAGCATTTAGTAACCTGCATTCCTTTATCATTATTTTTTTTTTTAGAGAGATTTTTGCTCTAGGGCACATGTGTTTCCTGGAGGGACAGAGAGAGAAAGCAAGAAATCTTTTCCTTTCCTTTCCTTTCCTTTCCTTTCCTTTCCTTTCCTTTTCCTTTTTCTCTTTTTCTTTTTCTTTTTCTTTTTCTTTTCTTTCCTTTGTATGACAGAGCAAGAGAGACACACAGAGGTAGCATTTTGACCATAAGATGATCTTCCTGCTCTAGTTAGCCAGGCCTGCACGTGCACCACCTCACCCAGCCTGTTTAGGTAGCACTGAGAACCAAACCCAGGCCTCCCACGGGGTCTGAGTCACCTTGCAGAGGTGCCCTCCCACTTGTACCACTGCAGCTCAGACTGTTACTTTCTTTTTCTTAAAGAGGCCCTCAAATTCAGATTTATTCTTGGGAAGAGATGAATCCTTTCTCCAAAGGGGCTGATGGCCTGCACACACAGGGGCCTCAGGCCTCTTCTTCTCTGGCACCTTCCACATTCCCCCTCACCTCTTACTCCCACAATCCCTACACCCTCCTAACCTAGCATCTCCTGGGGCACCATTGGCACAAGATGCACCCGATGCTGCCAGTGCAGAGTCACGGGCCTTGTCATAATGCCGATGTGGGCTTCAGGAATGGCCTGCTCCTCTGCACTGTAGAAAAAGACCCTCTGCTGATTAAATACAGCATTGGTATGTCTGCCTCAGGCTTCCCTGCTCTTCAATGCACATTCCAGAGAGTTCAGGATAACACGTGTGTGGCATACTACACCCTCTTGTTCAGAATCATTATACCATCTCCTCACTCTCCAATATATCCAAAATTCCAACCTTGGCCCAGCCACAGTGGGGCACACTGGATGCTGCAGCTCCGTAAACTGAGGCTACCCAGGGGGCCGAGGCTCAATTCTTGACCCACCCTAAAAAGCTGGGCGTGGTTGAACACACATGGCTGTCAACCCAGTTCCTTGGGAGGTTGGGGCAGAAGGATCACAATACAGCAAGACTCTCTTGAACAGCACAAACACACACACCACTCCTTGGTGTGGTGGCCTTCAGCCAACTTCCAATCCAACTTCCTCCTGAAGCTTCTCCTGTGATTCTGAAATACTCCCAGGAGCCCTCTTATTGTGGCCTTTCATGCTTCAAGAGCACCTAACTGCCTCCTTTACCCACATGGCTCTCCCCTCACCCTGGCCTGAATACCTGGCATAGATAGAGTGTGGCTTCTGGGAGCTTAACCTGACTCCTCCCCAGCCCTGATTCCCTTCTCTGCGCAGATGTAGGTACTGTCTACTTTTAAGCACTCAGCCATCTTCACCTTCTGAGTATATACTACCAAGTACTTTTGTTTGTTTGTTTGTTTGTTTGTTTATTTATTTTTGGAGAGAGATTTTTGTTACAGGAATGTGCATTAGCCGGAGAGACACAGAGACAGAAAGTGAGAAATCACTCCCTGGGGGGATGCCCATGGTGCAATCCTCTTTCAGGATTTTGGGCACACACATGCACCTGGAGTGAGATTAAGCCACCAGGTCCAGGACTTGAACTGCAGTAGACTACATGGGAGTTCAGCAACATAACCATTATGCCATCTGCTGGTCCCACACTATAAAGTACTTCTAATGCTAGCGTGTCACTATCTCATTGTTAGGCCTTCACAATGAGAAATACTGAAGGGCTGGATCCATATCTTTTTTATTTCTGAATCCAGGGTTCCTAGATACACACAATGCCAGGGCCATAACAGGTGGTTGATCTTTTTTTTTTCCCCATAAGGCATGTATGCGCAGAAGACATGAGAGAAGGGGGTATAATGAGAAATCACCCATCCGCCAGCACCACAATCCCCTCTCCTCCATCCTCCTCTTGGGATTTTGGGAACACACACACACATACCCAGTGTGTCCTTTGAGTCACTGGGTTTGGGACTTGAACCATGCAGTAGGCCATGTGCGATCCAGTCACCTTAACCACTATGCTACTGGCTGGCTCGATGGTCAATTTTTTAAAAAATATTAATAAATATAGGGACCAACAGTTGGTATAATGACTATGTTGCTGGACTCAACTGTGGTTCGAATCCCAGACCCAGTGGCTTAAACTCATACCAGGTGCGTGTGTGTGTATGCCCAAGATCCCAAGAGAAGAATGGAGGAGAAGCAATTGCGGTATGGTCATCCCCCTGGGGGGGTGATTTCTCGCTTTCTGTCTCTATCTCTCTCTCTGACTTTCTGGTGAGCACATGAGCCCTATGGCTAAAACTTCTCCAAAAAAAAAAAATTAATAAATATAAAGAGAATTTAAAGAAACTAGATAACAACATGATAACATCAATGAGTAGACAACTTCTGTATACATTGCTATATACAGTTTCTTTTTAGAGAGAGAGATTTTTGCTATAGGGCACGTGCTCACTAGTGAGACAGAGAGAGACAGCGAGACAGAAGGCAAGAAATCATCTTCCGGCGGGGAGATGACCACGCCACAATCCCTTCTCCTCCATTCTCCTATTGGAATTTTGGGCACATATGCACACATGCTGGGTGTGAGTTTTAAGCCACCAGGTCCGGAACTCAATCTGTGATCAACTCTGTGGCAGGGAGTCCAGCGATGTAACCATTACGCCATCTGCTGGTCCCAGCATTGCTATTTTTTTGAATTATATAATATGGAGTGTGTATATGTACGATGATTTATATGAGGCTTTATGCAAAGAGTTATCCTAAAAGAAATTGTTTACCAACAAATAGGGTACATCTTACTCACAAAAGGAGGTGGGGTCATCTGAGAGTTGAGAGGGTATTTAAGAGCTCCTCTCAGAAACTCTGAGAAAGGTGGGAATTGTCACCTCAGCCCCACACAAGCTAGAGTTGCACGTCTTGGGTTCTAATAAACCAGCATGACCATTCCCATGTGGACAAAGCTGTGCGGCATCTCTGAGCCTCAGTTTCCTTATACAAAGGGCATAATAACAGACTTCCGGGCAGCCAGTGCCGTGGTCGTTAAGGTGGCTGGATCCCACATGGCCAATTGTGCAGTTTGAGTCCCAGACCCAGTAGCCTGAAAAATATACAGGACACATGTGCATATGTGTCCCAAATCTTAGAAGATATGGAGGAGAAGGATTGCAGCACAGCAATCCCCTCTGGGGATGCTTTCTCACTTTCCTTCTCAATCTGTTTGTCTCTGGCAAGTGTACACACCCTCTGGCAAAAAATTAAAAAAAATAAAAATAAAAATGCAGGGGACCAGCAGTTAGCGTAATGGCTATGTCGCTGGACTCCCATGTAGTCGACCACGGTTCACGTCCCGGACCTGGTGGCTTAAACCTCACGCCGGGCGCATGTGCGTGCGTGCCCAAGATCCTGAGAGGAGAATAGAGAAGGGATTGCAGCGTGGCCATCCCCCTGGGGGGTGATTTCTCACTTTCTATCTCTCTGTCTCTCTCTGTCTGGTGAGCGCACGCGCCCTATAGCAAAAAAACCTCTCCAAAAACATTTTTTTAAATAAAATAAAAATGCAGACTTCACTGGGGTGTCATGAGGATCAAATAAAGTATTTATATGAAGTGATTAATTAGTTCAGTGCCTGACACCCAATAAACACCAATGAATGGTATGTGTCATTGTCACTTGCAGTGCTCAGAAAGTTTGGACTGCACCCCAATGCTTACTAAGCTGATGCTTATTACCAAGTAATATCCAGCTAAATGCAGCTCATTTACAGATCAGAGGGCTCTCATGTGGTTGTCCCTGTGGGGTCAAAAGGGGCTGTAATTTCTTATTTCAGTCACATCAGAGGGTATGTGGGTCCTCTGGATGAGAACTCAGGCCACAGGATGGAATGTCTCCAGGACTGCCATTCATGGGTGGATTTCTTATGCCTTCTGGGCCTTCACTTTAGGGTCTGGGGCTTCCAGAAGTCTCAAGTCTCCGAGACCACTCTAGAATGATGACAGCAGTGGTACAAGAGAACAGGACAGGTTGATCTCACCATCTCTGCTTCCTGTCCGCTATCCCTGAGCTATGATATATTTCGTCTCAGACTTGCTGCAACTTAGAGTCTTCATTGTGTCCACTGGGGCCTGACATTAAAGGGTGAGCTGCATCCCCTGAGGCCACTGAGCTGACGGCCACAGCGTAAGAACAACTGCGCAAGGTTAGAGTGAGTTTGGAAGAACCAAAGTCACCCCCATCAGCATGGGAGGACTGAGTTGGCGCTCAGTAGAGGAGCAAGCAGTTCCCTCAGCACCTTGGGCAGCTCGAAAGCCCTCAGCCTTTACCTCCTCAAAAGCGTCACAGCCTGTCACCATGATATTTGGCCTGAAATGTTCCATTTTCACTTTATTCTCCATCCTGGTATTCAGATCTGTCAAGGAGGCGTCGGAGAGGATCAGGATCGGGCTGCAGTCTGGGTAGGCCACCTGAAGCAAGAGCACAGCACAGTCAGGCCTCGCTGCCCATGGAAGTGCTTACCCCACGGCAGGGCTGAGCAAAGTCCTCCTCTGTGCAGAAGAGGGGAGTGGTGCTCAGAGGGAGAGCCGGTTTCCGCCAGGAGCACAGTCCCGTCCTCTGTCCACACACAGAGATAGTCAGGACAGCAGCTGGAACTAGCTCCAGGCCATCGTCACCTGCCAGGCCGGCTCTTCCTGTACCTCACCTCTGCCCCCAGCAGTAAACATCACTTTCAAATAGGGAAGGGACCCCTGCCAATCAGCAACTCATAGTCATACTGTCTTCAACAACACCTGTTCATTTAACAAGCACTTACTGAGCACCCACCAGGCTCCAGACACTGTTCTGGGAAGGAAAACATCAGTGAACAAGGCAGATAAAACCCAGCCCCTGCCCTCAAAGAGCTTGTAGTTCAAGGACAAGAAGGAGAAAGTCCCTGAGGTACATGCATGTTAAACCTCAGCAAAGGGCCAGCTGGTAGTGTGGCGGTTAAGGCAGCTGGATCCCACATAGTTGAATGCAGTTCAAGTCCTGGTCCCAGTGGTTTGAAAGATATGCTGGGCATGAGTACATGCATACACAAAATCCCAAGAGGAGAATGAAGGAAAAGGGTTTGCAGTGGGGTCAAGTGCTTTCTCACTTTCTCGCTCCCCAACCCCCATGTCTTTTCAATAAACGCATACACCCTATAGTGAATTTTAAAATAAAAAAGAAAATTAAAAACAAAACACCTCAGCTTACTGCAGTCTCAAAGGCTTTGGCCAGCCCTACCATGACAGCGGTAGAACAGACAGTAGAAGCACTAATATGTGATGTTGGAGGCTCCAGCTTCATGTCTGGGTCTCCTTCAACACACCAGCCATGCCTATGTACCTAACTAACTGCAGGGCCATGAAAGGATCATGACATGAAGATACTGTCAAAGGTGCTTATCTCTCTCTCTCTCTCTATCTATCTATCTATCTATCTATCTAATGAAGAAAATAAATACAGGTTTAATAAAAAAACAAACAAGCAAAAAAGGCCAGGGCCAGCAGGTGGTATAGTTGTTAAAGCACTGGACTCCCACATGACTGACCACAGTTCAAGTCCCCGACCCAGTGGCTTGAAAATCATGCTGGGTATGTATGCATGCATGCCCCAAATCCCAGGAGGAAACTGGAGGAGAAGGGAGGAGGTACCTTTTCAACCCCTGAAATGACCATACCACACAGACTGTGAACGGAGGCCCGGAGAGAGTCTGTGCTATGGTTTGGGTATGGCTTGTCCCCCAAAGGTTCACATGCTAGAAGCTTAGTTCTCAATATAATTATGTCAGGATCAAGGGGGCACCGTCCTCAACAATAGAGGTACACTCCCTTTCAAGAAGGAAGGAATTCTCACTCATTCCAATGTGTGGTTCCAACAAGGGGTTGGTATAAAAGTAAGATGGCTTCCCACAGGTTCTCTCTGCTTTCCTTCCTGCTTAAGTCAACCGGAAGCCAGTCAGATGCCAGCCCCATGCCTTTGGACTTTTCAGTCGCCAGAATTATGAGTCAAAATGAACCTCTATTCTTTGTAAGATATTTCTGTTTATAACACAATAGCAAGCTAAAACAGCCGGCTTCTGTAATTTCAGGAAACTTTCATGTAGTCCCAAACAAACTTCTGACTCTGCCTTCTACAGCCAGTTTTCTTGTAAGTCTCCACCTATCTGGAAGTCTCCCTGGCTCCCATCTGAAATTCCCCACACACCCTAGAGATCCCACTCTTGCCTGTACTTTCCTCTGCATTTCTCACCAGGCTGTGCCCTCATTAGTACTTGGCTGGGCCATTACCATGGTTTCCTAGCTGGGTCCCAAGAGAAGCTCTTTGTGGGCTGAGAAGAAAGCCTACAAAGGGTGGCTGGTAGAAGTGAAGGTAACTCTGAAGCTCACCTGGTAGTTCTGTACAATTGCAGGTTCAATTTTCCTTGATATTCGTCCTTTCATATTCGTTTCAAACTGAACCAACCTGAATGGTTCTGTTTTCAAGAAGTTGGTGAACCACTGAGCTGCCTCATCACCACAATCTCTGCCTTTAATGTCAAGACCAAATAGCCTGGAAGGGTCACAAGAGAAACTAGGTTAGCCACTTACATCAACACACTGAGCAATGGTGGCAAAGACAGACCTGACTCTCCCAGTGGGCTATTAGGTGGTCCCGGGCCAAAGCTGGACAGAAGCAAAGGGGGAAGGGGGTATAATGTGCTCTAGGAAAGAGCTTCCCAAACCCTGTGTGCATGCAAATCATCCAGGAGCTTGTTTAAATGCAGATTCTGGTTCAGTAGGTCTGGGTTGGGATCTGGGATTCTTCACTCTTAACAAGCTTTTGGATGCCTAAACTGCTAGTCCACGGACCAGACTTCGAGGAACAAGGCTTTAGGGTACTTCCAGGTAAAGAGAGGAATTGATGTTGAGTGGCAGATGGATCTTGAGTTTAGAATCCAACAGACCTGGTTCAAGGTAGAACTGTCATTCTCTAGTTCTGTGACCTTAAGCAAATCACTGAACTCCTCTGACCACCTATTTCCAGGTGTAACTTGGAGGTTAACACAGTACCAAGTACCTACCTACACCACATGGTGGGCACAGATAACGTTAACTAGCACAGTGGTCTTCAAGGTTTGGTGTTTGAACACCCCTAAAGTTTTCAAGTTACATACTCTTCAAAGAACTGTAAGTTGACTTGTAAACTTCTTTACCATGTTTATTTTATCATGAAAGATAGAATCTCCATTAAATTGTAAACAATGACATTTGAAAATAAAATAATTACATTGTTTTTAAAGTATTCAGTGGGATCGAAATGCCACGTCATTTTAACATCCACCACTAACCTTTTTATTTTTCACCACTATACATTTTAAAAATACATGAATGAGGGCTGGTGCACAGCCAGTGGTTAAGGGAGCCAGAACCCACATGGCCAACCCCAGTTCCAGTCCAGCCCTGGCATCTTGAAGAACACCCTGGACACATGTGTTCGCATGCCCAAAATCTTGATGGGAAGGAGAAATGGAGGATAAAGGACTGAGGCATGACTACTACCAGTTGAGGGTGCTTTCTCTCTTTCTCTGTCTCTGGTAACCACACATAAATTTCTGGCAATATGAAAAGTTTTAAAAAAATACATGAATAAGATTATTAATGGTCCAAATTATATTATTTCTCTTTTTATTCTTAAACATATATGAACATCTTATTTTTCTTACATAATTTTATCTTAATGCATTTTTATGGTCATGAATTACAATTTCCTTTGTTTTTCGAGGCTCCAAATGTGAAAACAATTTTTCAGGATTGGGTTATCATTATAATTTTTATTTATATAAAATTGATCACAAAAAATAGGCATGTTATGCATTGTTACAATTTCTAAACACAAAAACTTAACTGTTATTTGAAATTAACTTCTTTTTAAATTTTCTTTAAATTGTTGTATAGGCTGTATGTGCTTTCCAGAGAGACAGAGAGAGAGGGAAAGTGAGAAATCACTCCCCAGAGGATGGCCACTCCGCAATCCCTTCTCCTCCATTCTCTTCTCGGGATTTTATATAATTTCTTTGTTTTTAGCAGTACCCACGGCAATCAATCCATTAAAAATAACTTATAAATACAGCTGCAGAGGGCAGCATGCTGAAGACCTCTCTGTGTCTGTCCAAGTGCACAGCTCACCAAGGCTGGTTTCACCAAACTCTATTCCAGGGTTCCAGGCTTTCTAGTCCCACCTCTTCCAGGAATTCAGTTATGTGTGGAGCAGAATTACGTAAGAACGGCTTCACTTGGTGCCCTTGTGGAGCAGGCACAACCTCCAACCCCCTACATCTTCCCCCATCCCCAAACCACACACACACACACTCACTCACTCAAGTTCCTCCTCTTTACTCCTTCCTACCCAGGGAGAATGTGTACCTCCCTAGAGTTCTGCCTGCTCAGCGAGGTAGAGTCTTGAGGGAAAAACTTGCTTAGTGGTGACAAAGTGAGTCTGCCAGGCCACATCCATATCTCTCACTACATCTCAATTAAGCATTTACCTATGAGCTTCGAATATTTTCCAATCAGGTAGAGATGGCTACAGCTTTTTAGCTCAAACCCGGTCAAATATGGAAAAGCCTTTCCCCTCCTTGCAAACAGGTTTTAAAAGCAAAAGTGTGGGGGGCATTTGGGGATTCAGAACCCGGCCTCCACCTTTGCATAAGGGGTCAAAGTCTTGGTTTCTTTACTTTTAAGGTGGAATTCATGGTCGTCTCTGTAGACTTGCTGAGGTAGTTAACTGAAATATTATATTCAGTGAACTATTGCTTCAGACTTTTGAAAGTTAGGAATTGTGAGTGAAGGATTTCAACTCAGACACTTTGCTTATAAAGGCATAATAACATAAGTGTGCAGCAGGTAATCTGCGGCCTTCCTCGAGCCCAGCGACCTTTGGATAACACTCATTGCCACACACTTGAAAAGCTCAGTTGCGAGATCAACAGATGGCATAATAGTTACATTACTGGACTCTCAGATAGTTGACTGTGGTTCAAGTCCCAGACCCAGTAGCTTAAAACTCACGCCAGGCACATGTGCATGCATGCCCAAGATCCTGAGAGGAGAATGGAGAAGGGATTGCAGAGTGGCCATCCCCTGGGGGGGTGATTTCTTGTTTTCTGTCTCTCTTTCTTTCTCAGTCTCTTTGGTGAGCACACATACCCTATAACAGAAATCTCTCTCTCTCAAAAAAAAAAAAAAAGCTTAGTTGCTGAAGCCAACAGGTGGCATAGTGGTTAAGGTGCTGGACTCCCATGTGGCTGGCCACAGTTCCAGTCCCAGACCTAGAGGTTTGAAAAATCATGCTGGGCGTATGTATATGCATGTCCCAAATCCCAGGCAGGAGGACAGTGGAGGAGAAGAGATCAAGGCATGGCCATTCCCCCCACCCCCTGATCCGGGGTGGGGGGGCTGATTTCTCACTTTCCCTCTCGCTGTCTCTGTCTCTCTCAGGTGAGCACACATGCCCTATGGCAAAAACCTTAAAGAAAAAAAAAAAAAGCTCAGTTGCTAACAAAGGTATCCAGAACATTCCATGACAAGCATCAAAGTCTCTAGAACATCTGAATATGCAAGGGCAAGACCCCAGGAAACCATGGATTGTGACAGCTCAGAAGGAATCCCATAGGAATCTAGTACCTAGGGAGAGTCTCTCCACAGAGGTGGAAATCCCTTACAGTGACTGCTGCTGGAGGGACCTTAGTCTCAACCACAGGGTCATCTTCAAAAGCTCCAGCCTCCTTATCGTCCAGTCCTGGGATACAGCTGGTGAAGTCTCCATTAACTCCTTTGTCTGCTTGGCTGGAGGGCTGGCAATTCTGAATAAAGTTCTATCCAGCTTCAAAGAAAGATTGGCAGCTTGTGCCCCTTTACACTTGCATGAATTCAAGTAATTCAAGGCTTAGTCTTTGCTGACACTGAAGGGAGTCACTGCTCCTAGGGCTAGCCAGTTCCTAGAGAAAGACTAATGGCCTGCAAGTGTGCCTTTCATATGAACACTTACTGTCCACAGCCCATACTCCCAATCGTCTTCCTTACTGAGTTCTTACACTCCAAACCGCTATGCCCCTGACCTCATATCCCTGGGCCAAGTACTAGACAATCAGAACAGCCCCTGTGCCCCAGGGCCTGCTGAGGTTATTCAAACTTAGGTCAATCCTAAACCTGTTCACCCTGCCTTGCTTTCTGAATCCTGCAGAACCACAGAAAGGCTCCATCCTGCATCTTCCCTCACTCCCACTGCCCGACCCCAGTGGTACTTCCCTGCATGGACCTGTGAGGCATGCCAAGCCTCCTGCTTCTGGGGATCTACTAACATAAGCTCTTTCTTCATAATAGTCATTTCTGTGTCTGTATGTCTTACCACACCTGATTAAAACAAATCCTGGGGCAGGGCCAGCATGTGGCGTGGTACTTAAAGGCGTTGGATTCCCACATGGCTGACCGTGGTTCAAGTCCCGGATCTGGCGGCTTGCTTTCTCACTTTCTCTCTCTCTCTCACTTTGTCCGTCTCTGGTCAAATTGAAATAAATAAATAAAGTTAAGTAAAATCATTCTTAAAAAAAAAAAAGAAAAATCCTGGGTACCTTAAAACAATCTGCCTCACCTTCAAGTTTGAGTACTGGCCCCATCCCACCCATGTTACAGTTCTCTTACCCATTTCCTTTACCAATTTCATTGTCTATAGCAAGACAGAAGGCAAGGAGGAATCTAAAGGTAAACCAGGTCTGTGGTAGCTCCCTGGATGCCCCCAGGCAGAACACCTGCAGTCATGGAGTCTGTTTGAGGAGGGCAGCTTGGTGGGCAGCACCAGCTGGTCCACGCCCGGAGCCTCAAGGATCAGGCAGTTGTTCTCATAGGTAATGGAGACTAGCACAAGGCGAGGCTCCTGCCGGGCAGTGACCATGTGTCCATCTTCCTTAATCACCAGCCAAAACCTGCAGGGAAACAAACAAGGGCACACTCAGAAACTCCTCTTCCATCCTTTCGATATAGTGTTCTATTTTCTTGAAACCCTACAATGACCCTGATTTGGAACCCAGTGGATATATTGTAGACAATTATCCAGGCCTGGTCAAATTCTTTGGGTCTAAAAGTTGGTGACCCCAAAAGGAGCTTATTAGACAGAAAAATACCAGGGAAAGAGGATCTGGCCAACATAGGAACAGTTCCAGATTTGAAAAACAGAAATGAGGCTGATTTGGGACCTTCCCTCACTGCTTGGGCAGCCATTTTGCTTATTTGGCAACTCTGGTTTGATCAGAAACTTTCTGGACCTGTTAAATATCTCTCTGAACCCCTGGAAGAAGCCAAATGTCTTCCAGGTCTTTCAGCTGTAGAACAAGATGGAGTTGGCCAGATGTATGGGCCCAGGTGAACTGGAATCCCATTAAAGTTCTTGTGACATGGCTGCCTCTAAGAGAATCAAGCTGGCTCTGCTCTGGGCAGCACCTACATCAGAAAACCCCCTATACCCTTTCCTCTTCATGAAGAGCCCAAAGACCCCGAAAAGTTATGTGTTATCAAGAATTCCACTCGGCTTCTACAGGGCCCACTGTGCTAGTCTCGGTTCTTGAACTTTGTATTTCTCTGGGGTGAGATGAAGAGTGGGGAGGGAGGCTGGGCAGGCTAGGTCGGTTATCCTTCTATCTACAGTACAACGGAGATTTTGGTTGTCAAAAAAAAAAAAAAAAAAAAAAAAAAAAAAGGGAAATATTTCCCTAGGGAAAACAAAGAATCTGTAGCCACATAAAGTGGGTGAAGAACTCTGGGCACTAAAAGAACAAGTAGCAACAGAAAGCCAGAGGCTCCTCAAATGTGAGTAGGATAGAAAGCATAATCCCATCTGGAATAAGGGGCGGCTCTGCCTAGGGAGACATTTCCAAATTAGGACTGGAACCCACTGGGAATTAGGAGGTAACCTTACGAGGGCATCTAATATCAGACTGCAGAGAGCCCTTTCCTGTCCCTGTTCTCGCATCTAGAACCTCCCTACCACTAGGGTCCTTTCCAGGTTCTGGCCAAACTGTTCGTTCCTGCAACGAAGCCAGTATATAGTAGATGGCAGCCAGTGTCCTGGCATGTGGGACAGTGTGAGAGTGCCACCATGTGAAGGCATTTGAGGAACTGCCTCAGCTACTCTATTCCCTGGAGCTGGCCATAGCAGATCCCCACCTCTGTGATAAGGCCATCTTTTTCTTTCCCAGTGTCTTTGAATCCCAGAGTTCTTTGACCCACTGGTCCTTCGGGTTAGTTCTATTAGGTTGTCGGAAAAGTCATTACACAATTTTGCCTAGAAATACAACTCAGGGAATTTCTGTCTATATCATTATAGCCCAATCCCCTCATGGCCAGGCCCTGTTCTGTTTCTAGCTCATCCTTGGGTGTGGAGTTTCAGATGACCCTGCCCTGGTTAACCTCACCAAGGCCTACTCCCAACATGCTCCATTCCTAGACAAGATTCCCTCTGACATCCACACACAATCAGACAAATGTCCAAATTGAAGTGATCCCTAGGGACCAGCAGTTGGCATAATGGCTATGTCACTGGACTCCCATGTAGTCGACTGTGGTTTGAGTCCCTGACCTGGTAGCTCAAACTCACGCCAGGTATGTGTGCATGCGTGCCCAAGATCCCGAGAGGAGAATGGAGGAGAAGGGATTGCGGCGTGGCCATCCTCCCAGGGGGGGGGGGGGGGGGGGCGGTGATTTCTCACTTTCTATCTCTCTGTCTCTCTCTGTCTTGCTGGCGAGCACATGCGCCCTATAGCAAAAACCTCTTCAAAAAAAAAAAAAAAAAAAGTGACTCCCCTATTTGTACAGCACTTCTGCCAGTCAGCCCCTCCCTGAGCTGGGTCTTCTCATCTCCCATCCACCCCTTACTATACTGGCCCTTCACTGTGGCTCACAGTCCCACCTTTGGCTCTAGCCTGTTGTCTAATAACGTGGGAATCTACTGCTGGATTAAATGTGGGAAGTGCTGGCTAGAAGTCTCCAGTTAATCAAGAGAATTGAAAAGGCAAGTGGCAACTTGCAGGGAACCCAACATTGGGACAAGACAAAGACAACAATAAAAGGTAAAAGGTTGCCATTGGGAATACACCCCAGCCATCACATTACCCATCAACCTGGGTGATGTTTTTACCTTTCACATGAATGATGCACAGTGAATAAAAAAACAGCTCTCTTCTGCCAGAGCTAGTAAAGGCTCGGTCTGCACTGTGGGTGCTTTCAGGACCAAGCTATCCCAGTGCAGTGTGCGATACTGAAAGCTGGCGCCTTGGTTTTATAGAAACACGAGGATGTGGTAGAAGGATCGTTTTGGGAGCCCAGAGCTCAGTCCCCAGAAGAGCAACAAAGCCCTGAGCAGCCAGCAACAGTGGGGAGGCAGAGCCCAAGACGACCACAGAACTTCCTTTCTCCATTACAGCTGGCCTGGGGAGCAGGAAGGACAGAGGCCGAAAATGGGGGAAGGCAGGAACCTGACCACAGAAAGTGGGAAGGGAGAGACGAAGGAATCGGGCAGAGAATGACACGTTGGATAGTGAATTCCTTTCTCCACGAGTTAACAGTTTGTGCAGAGAAAAAAAAAAAAACAAAAAAACAAACAAAGGCTAGGTGCAGAAAGAGTCTGAACAGATACACGTTATCGAGTCATACATGGCTGCTAAGGAAAGCAGGGATTTCCAAGGTGCGGAAGGGAGGCAGACGGCAGGCAGCCAGTACCAGCATTCTGCCAGGTGGACTTCAAACACCTCCAACCCGGGGTGCTCAAGACAAGCTCACGCACCAGTAATGCTAACAGCTTTGAACGAAACACCGTGCAAATCTGAGGCACACTTCAGAGGAAAATCCCACCTTCTCCAAACGGTTCGAAAGATATGTGTTCAGAATAGAATGAACTAAAAGAGGCCTTTCCCTGTATTCTAGAACGTTTGTATTTGTTACTATATTCTCGGGTTGAGAGAACAGCAGCCTGTAAGCAGTTCTTTCCGGCAAGTTTCCTTTGCAGTTCCGATTATCTTTTGAAAAAGAAAAATCTAGGAAAAGGGGGTCTTAGGAACCATCAAGCTCCACTTCTTCCTTTTGCAAATGAGAAAACTGAGATTCAGAGAGGTTAAACTACCAGGCTGCCCAAGATTTCCTGATCCTCAGTTTAATCCTTACAGTGCTCCCTCAAAGGCTGATTTCACAGAAACAATAGAAGTGTCATATTCACACAGGCCTGAGTTCAAATCCCCCAAGCACATATTGGTTTTGTGATCTTGGGTAAGAAACACATCCTGCCTGATACCGTTTCCATCCTTGCAAAGTGAAGGTAATAATACCTGGTCCACATGACTGTTATGAGACTCAGATAAGAAAATCTGTAGGACAGGATTAACTCAGTGCCTAATGCATATTAACCATTGAATATTCCTTCTACCTGAAGTCTTCACATTTCACACCATCCCAAACATTTACTATGCACAATAAGGAAAAGGTAATACAGTTTTGTTTATTTTAGGATACCAAGGAAGCACTAAAAACACAGGCAATGGCCCAGCAGATGACCTGGTGTTAAGGCACTGTACTACCACATAGCCAACCGTACTTCTAGTCCTGAACCTGGTGGCTTGAGAATTACACCAGGTGAATGTGCCTGCATGCCCAAAATCCTGAGAGGAGAATGGAAGAGAAGGGATTGTGGTGTGATCACTACTCCTGGGGGTGGGGGCTATTTCTTACTTTCCCTCTCTCTGCCTTTCTCTGGTGAGTGTAAGCACCCTCTGGCTAAAACCTGAAGGAAAAAGAATACAGACAGAGAACATGTATTTTCTTTCCATGACAGCAATAGTCACAGCAAAGTAGTGGCAATGAGAAGCAGAAAAGCAATAGCTACTATGATGATCAGAAGAAACACAGATAAGAACTGGACAGCTGTAAAATAACCCCAGTCCTGCAAAGAAGGAAGGAAGTAGCACAATTCTAATTTCTCTGGATGTGTATGTGTCATGAGAAGTTGTTTCTGCTGGTTTTTGGAAGGTGTCCATTACCTCTGGGCCTGCAGTAAGAAGGCTTTTCTAATCCTTCACACTTGAATAAGCTCTAAACATCATCTTCTTAAAGGTCTCAGATAAAATCCTTTAATTACAGCATCAAAAAGACCTGAGGGTGGGGGGTAGGACCAGCAGATGGCATAGTGGTTACATCGCTGGACTCCCACATGACTGACCACAGTTTGAGTCCCAGATCCAACAGCTTGAAACTCATGCTGGGCGCATGTGCATGTGTGCCCAAAATCCTGAGATGAGAATGGAGGAGAAGGGATTGTGGCATGATCAGCCCCCTGGACGGGTTGATTTTTCACTTATTGTCTCTCTGTCTGTCTCTCTCTCTCCTGTGAGCACACATGCCCTATAGAAAAAGACAAAAGTCTCCCTAAAAATAAATCACCTGGGGAAATTTACACTCAACAGAGTTGGCTCCATACTTGGGTGACTATAATCCAGTAGGCCTGGGATGGGAATATCAGTAAATTATAGTCAAAACAAAACAAAACAAAACAAAAAAACCTCTGCATGATTAGAAGTCTGGGTTGGGGTGGGGATGGAAAGTCCCCCACGAGTTAGTCTGCACATACAACACTTCTCTAAAACGACTCAAGTCTCCCAGTGCAGTGGGAGCCCACACTTCTTTAAAAGGACAGTGGCCTTGGGACCAGCAGATGGTGTAATGGTTACATGGCTGGATTTCCACGTAGCTGACCACAGTTCAAATCCCGGACCCGGCCACTTAAAACTCATGCAAGGCAGGTATGCGTGCATGCCCAAGAGGAGAATGGAAAAGAAGGAAATGCAATGTGGCCATCCCCCCAGGGGGCAATTTCATGTTTCTGTCTTGCTGTCTCTCTGGTGAGCACACACACCCTAAAGCAAAAATCTCCCTTTAAGAAAAAAAAAAAAAAGGACAGTGGTCTTCAGAGAACAGAGCATACATGTACCAGTGAATACAAGAGAGTAGACATTCCTCTGCCAGAAGGTTCCCTGAATGATCAACTTGCAAACTCCCTCTCTCTGTACACAGGACCACAGCTATACCACGTTAGCAGGTAAGAAGGGTCTTAACCCTAAGCACCAGAGTTCTGTGTGCCAGGCCCTGAGTGGGTGAGGACTTGCCCAAAGTTCTTCTCCAAGACCATCCTTCCCGTAGAAGAGGGGGACACACTCTTCCCCTTTAACCGTGGCCTGAAGTAAGTACTTCTCACTCAGTCCCTCTGCCTCCTCCCCTCCCCAACTCCATTCTGTTCACTATAGTCACTAAAGTGGGTCAGCCTCCCAGGCAGCCCAGCCCCCAGGACTGGATAAGTGTGAGGAACAAGTTCAGCAAGGCCTAATCCCATGTCCTTGAACATTTTCCACCTTGCTCCAGATAAGTAATGGCATTCTATTTCTCTACTATTGTGCTCTGTAGTAAGACTCAGAAACGTTAGAAAGCAGGAGCCGTGGAGGTCACCAGGCCAGATGCCCTCCTGTTACAGAGGAATCTCTGGCAGGGGCTTACCCCTACCTACTTTACCAGCTCTGAATAGGACACGAACTTGACTTCCCAGTTAAAGAATCTAAGGTCCAACAGTCAGCCCAGGAAGCTCGGGGCAAGCCCTATTCTACTTCCCTGGACAGGTCCGCCCCTGCTTCCCTCGCTCCTCATCCTCAGCAGCCCCCCTCCCCCAAACTGCGCTGCGCCCCCGCTGGCGCGTACCTGTCCCGCAGGTGGCCGCTGCGCAGCCCCATGGCCGTGCACTCCGCCTCGCTCACCGGCACCCCCTTGCAGGATTTGACCGGGTAGATCCACAGCCGCGCCACGGTGCCCACCTGCTGCAGCCGCCTGCGCCGCCGGGGCAGTGCGCGGCGCCAGGCGACGGCCCCCAGCGCCACCGCGGCCAGTCCCAGCGCGGCGACCCCGAGCCACCCGGGCCGGGGCTGCGCGGAGAGGCGCGACATGGGGAGGCCGAGGCGGGCCAGCGCCGACGAGCCGGCGGCGCCCATGGCGGAGCGGCGGGCGCGGGCCTGGCAGAGTGAGCGGGAGCGCAGGGCTGCGGGCGCGCAGGAGGGCAGCCCTTCCGCTCTCACCGCCGGGGGCAGGGCGGGCACAGGGAGGCGGGGAGTGGCCGGCCGCGGTGCCCAGGGCAGCGCGGAAACTACGCGAAGCGGGCAGAGGGCGGCTGGGAGCTGGGGGGCTTCCGGCGGCCGTAACGCCCAACGCCAGCGAGCGAATCGCCCAGTTTCTCTGCGGCATTCACTTCCGCCTTCCTTGTCCTCCTTCACGTCTTCGAAGCGACAGTCCCCCATGCAGCGTGATCCTTCAGCAGCCACGCTCTATGTCCCCTTCTCTGCTAATATTGCCCACTTCGTTGCTCGAAAAGGACACCCGCAAACGCGAAGGTGGGTGACCCAATGGAGAATTTGAGATGTTTGCGACCGACTCTCTGACATGTCGCTGTGAGAACTGCGGAATTCTGCCCGTAAGGCTCGGTCTAATCTCTGCACTAAGAGAGAACTAGAGTCTAGACCTTCTCCCAGCACCAAGACCCCAGCCCCCCACCTTCACCCCTGCCCATATTGGAAAGTCCGCCTGAGCAAGCTCCAGGCTGCCAGATTTTACTGTTTGTTCTAGCCAACACGTGACTGCAGGCCCTTGGTCAGCCGTCTTTGGGCATTTACCAAAAAGGGTTTGCAGTTGTGACTCTTTCCTCTTTCACTCGGAGCTGCGCATGTATCTTCATAGCTCACCAGTGTCTTTCTCCAGGATCTGGAGAAATACAGTCTCTCAGAATACAATCCTCAGGGAAGATAGGGCCTCTGTCTCCCAGTCTCTGGGAGGATAGAATGACGGCCATGACGTCCCCTCCCTGTACCTCCATTCCCCCTCTAGGATGCTCAGTCACCTCTGCACACATCAGGACCCAGCTACGTCCTTTTCCTTCCTCCTTCCCCTGTTGTCAGTAGTTTCTCTAGTTTTGTTATCTTTAACAACCCCCCCCCCCCCATCAAGCAGGCAATTGGCCTAACAGTCGGTTTTCCTAGATAAGTTAAAATTGGAGACTGTTCATTTATTTCTCAGATTTCCCCTGAAATCGTGGCTGTTTCAGGACAGCTTAAGGAGGCCAGTCAATGGACCACCTCCCAAAGCCAGATTAACTACCCTCTGGAGTAGGGGCCCCTCCAGGTTGTGGGAAGAGACCATCTGTGAGGATTGGGAATCAGAGAAGTCACCCTTCCTTCAGCTATTTAAGTAAAGTGGAAGACAAAATGGGGTCTGAAACACTTCTCTCCTTAAAAAAAAAAAAAAAAAAAATCCTGTTTGAGATCCCAGGTGGCATCAACCTTTTCAGTCTCCACACACTCTCCTTATGCTCAGTGGCCAGGACTTCTGGTTTTTAAGCATGGTGTCATGAATGAGGAGTGTGTAAACTGGGAACAAATCCCCTTTGCCTCTCCAGACTCAAGGGTCAGTGCCCTCCCTGCCAAAGAGGGCAAAGGTCTTATCAATTAATCATCTGTTCCTTTCAACACACATGTATTGATAACTGGGTATTCAAAGTTGAGACAAAGCTCTCCTGCATTCAAGAGATCACCAAGTCCCCAGAAGACTGATGCCTCACCTGCAAGTCCAAAGGATGATGCCTGAGAGGAAGCACCGTCAAGATGCAGCAGAAGCAGCTCACTCAGGAGAGCGGAGTTTTCAGAGGAGGGGGCTTTTGAGCTAGGACCTGAACATGTGGAGGGGTTTGGGAAGAGGGCAGAGAAAGTGACTCTGGGTAAAAGGAGCAGCACAGGAGATGGCCTGAAGAAAATGAAGATTCCAAAGGGCCAGACCATAGCACTGTGACGATGCAGTGCTCTGTGAGGCTGACCGACGTGGGAAAGTTCCAGATTCATGTCCAGAGACTTCCTTGAACATCCCAGGTGCATGTGCGCCTCCATGGCTGAATGACGCTGAGGGTGGATGATGGCATTAGGATCCACTTGGAAGAGCTTCTCTTTCTCACAAAATAAATACCACCCCACTCCCCAAAAGAAATTAAGGATAAGAGAGTGTGACATGTTTGGACAACCACCAACAATTCAGCTTTATTAGAACATACATGTGTACAGGGCCAGTAGGTGGCATAGTGGTTAAAGCCACTGGATTCCCACATGAATGACCGTGATTTGAGTCCTGGATCCGGCGGCTCCCTTTCTAGCTTTCCCTTCTTCTCTCTCTGTCTCTCTCTCTTCAAATTAAACAATAATATAACAAATGAAAATAAATAAATAATTCTTAAAAAAGAAAAAGAACATATGTGTGCATACAGCAGATGGCAGGAGTTGAGGCAGAACAGATGGGTAGATGCCAGACCAAGACGCACCGTGTCTCTGCTTAATGTTGACAGCAGTGAGATGCAATCAGATTTGGATGATAGGAAGAGCCTTCTGACTACTCAGGCAAAGACCAAGGATTGGATGAGATGCAAGTGCCCTGGTTCAGGCTGAAGACTCCCAAATTGGGAAAAATAACAATGGGGATGAATTTGGACATGTGGATGGAAACAGAAATAGCAAGAAATGGTGACAGTGAGCGCTAGGATAGAGGAAGAGACCTACCCACCATAGTTCCTAGTTCTCTGGCATAGAATTCTGGAGTCGGAATGGAGGTGCCCAAGTCTAAGATTATGAATTCAAGAGAAGAAGCTAGTCTGGGGAAAAAAATGAGTCCTGTTGTGGGCATTGAGTGTGAGATAAAACGTGGAACATCAAAGAAGAAACACTTAACCTAGATGGACAACTTGACCTTTCTGTATTTCCAGCTCCTCGTCTGTGAAACGATGGAGACAGATCCCAAGAAAAAGAACATTTGGAACTGATAACACTAGCAATCTTTACCACTGCTGGTTCCAAACCCACAGCATCCTCTTGAGAAAAGTTCTCTTGCAATCGTGTCTGTATAGACGTGCCATCATTCCATGTGCTTCACGGGTTGAACGAATCTGTCTCTACTACCTTAGCCACAAAACTAGAAGAATAGTAGGGACGCCAACCATCTATGAAGTGACTTGATCCAAAACTCTTACCAAAACAAGAGAAATTTAGGTTAAATCGTGATAAAGCAATTTACTCAGTGAGATCCTCTGAGAAATTCCAAATGGAAGACATACGCAGGAAAGGAGGGTCATTTGTTGATTACCAGGAGCACCTGTGACTTTCCATTCTATCCAAATCCTTCTGCTGCCTCCCCATCTCACTCTTAGTAGATTAACTGGCCTTCGATTTCACAAGCAATAAAACACATCAGAAATGACTCCCTAATGTGCTGTCCCCATGTGGATGCACTTACGTGCACCCTCTTTTGTGTACCCTTTCCCCTCTTCTCCAGTTCAGTAGGTGACTTATCCCTCCTTCTGTTGGAGGCTCATTCACCCTTTGTTGCTCTGGATCCTATTCCTGTCCCAGAAAATCTACTGGCTCATTGGCTATCACCTTGTCACCTTTCTCTTCTGAACCTTCAATCTCTTTCTCCACTGACTTATTTCCTATAAGCATTAAACATACTAAAATATTTTCTGTCTTCTAAAAACACTCCCTGACCTACCTTTTCTCTTACCTTTACAATCAAATTTTTGAATGAGTTACCTATAGACGTGGTCTACAGACATTTTCTCATCCCTCACTAATTACTCCATACAATCCGCTTCCATCCTCATGATGCTTGTGAAGAGCTCCTTACCAAGACCCCAAAGGACACCTTCCTCTTCCTCTTTTTTCTCTAAAGAATTATTTACTTAATTTTATTTATTTTAATTTGACCAGAAAGAGAGACAAGTGATGAGGGAGGGGGGAGTGAGAAAGCAAGCCACCATGTCAGGGACTCAAACTCGGTCACGTGGAAGTGTCCAGCACCTTAACCACCTATGCCACCCACTGACTCCTTCTCTCCTCTTTTACATGACCTCTCACTTGCTTTGGAACCTGTGGATTAGACTTCCCTTTCAAAACTTCCCTTTCAAAAAATATTTATTATTTATAAATATTTCAAACTTACAGAAGAGTTACAGTATAATAGAATAAATATCTATTCATCTGGATTTATAAATTAACCTTCACCATACTGGTTGCTCTCACCTCTCTCCTACTCCATAGGTGTGTACATATTTCCTGAAACATTTGTAGAGATCTCGATGCTTCATTTTTTCCCCTAAGTTTTGCTATAGGGTGTATGTGCTCTCCAGAGAGAGACAGATAGAAATAGAGGGGGGAAGTGAGAAATCACCCCCAGGGGGATGACCACACTGTGATCTCTTCTCCTCCATTGTCTTCTCAGGATTTCGGGTATGCACACACACGTGTCCAGCAAGTTTTTCAGGACTCTCACCCCTCAGTCAGTCATGTGGGATTCACCTGCCTTGACCACCGCACCACCTGTTGACCTCTGACACTTTACTTTTAAGTGTTGAACTAGGTGTCTCCTAAGAACAAGAGCATGTTCCTATGTAATCATAATATCATCATCAGAGCCAAGAAATCTGATATTAATGCAATATTGTCTAATGTACAGACTTTATTCAACATTCTACAATTGTTAACAACCTGTCTTTTATTTAAATACATTTATTGTGTATATTTGAGATTACCACGTGATACATAGATAGTACAATGGTTACTATACTGAAGCAGATTAACATATCTATCACCTCACATTGTTACTTTTTTTCGTGACCAAAGCAGCTAAAAGCTACTTAACAAAAATCCCTTGCCTATTTTTTAATTATTCTTTTATAAGTAAACACAAGCCAACTCTTTGTTTTACCGATCTCATCATTGTTTTTTTAGTCTCAATTTCATTTACTTCTGATCTGATCTTTAATATTTCTTTCCTTGTACTTAAATGTAGGTTTGTTTGTTCTTGCTTTTCTAGATCATCAAGGTACATTGTCAGGTTGTTTATATGGAATATTTGTACTTTTTTGGCATGAATTTATTGCTATGTACTCCCCTCTTAGTACCGTTTTTGCTATATCTCATAGTTTTAGCTTTTCTTTTCTTTTTTAATTGCTAGAGGGTACTTGCACTTGCCAGAGAGGCACAGAGAGACAAAGAGAGGGAGAAAGAGAAGCTTCCCTTGATGGGGTATGGTTTTGGTATATTGTCTTTTCTTTCTTTTTTTTCCAATTGCTAACTTGAATTTTTCAGAGAGAGAGAGAGAGAGAGACGACAAGTTAGAGAGAAGGAGAAAGAGAAAGCATCCTCCAATGGAGTATGGTCATGCCACAATCCCATCTCCATTTCTCCTTCTTGTCAGGATTTGGGGAACACCTGCACATGTGCCCAGCATGTTTTTCAAGCCACTGAGGCTGGGACTCAAACCATGGTAGGTTATCTGGGCTCCAGATCCTTTAACCAGTCAGATACAGAGCCAGCCTAATATGTTATGTTTTCATTTTTATTTGTTTCAAGAACATTTTACATTTCTTTTTAACTTTCTCATTGACCCAGAAGTCAATCAGAAACATGTTAAATTTCCATGTGTTTGTACAGTTTCCAAAGCACCTCTTTTTATTGATTTCTAGTTTGATTCCATTGCGGTCAAAAAACTACTTGATATAATTTCAATTTTTAAACGTTTGTTGAGATTTGTTTTGTGGCCTGTCGTATAGTTGATACAGAATTATGGTTCATGCACTGATAAGAATGCGTGTTCTACTGCTGTGGATTAAATGCTCTGTTAAGTCCATCTGGTCTATAGTGTAGTTTGAATCCAATATTTCTTTATTGATTTTCTGCCTAGGTGATCTGTCCACTGCTGAGAGTAGGGTGTTATAATCTCTAACTAATGTTGTAGTGGAGCCTCTCTCTTCCTTTAGATCTAATAATATTTGCATTATATACTTGGGTACATTGATGTTGGGTGCATATATATTTATTATTGTTATATCTCCTTGCTCAATTGACTCCTTTATCATTATATAGTGACTCTTTTTGTCTCCTTTTACAATTTTGACTTAAAATCCTCTTTATCTGCTTGCTTTCATTTTCATTTGCATGAAATATCTTTTTCCATCTCTTCATTTTTAGTCTACGTGTGTCTTCACCAGTGAAGTAAGTTTCTTACAGGCAGCATATAGTTGAGTTTGTTTTCTTTTGTTTTGTTTTGTTTTTTTTGTTTTGTTTTTTATCCATTCAGCCAGTCTGTATCTTTTAATTTGGGAGTTTACATTTAAGGTTATTATGACAGGTGACAAGTTACTTCTGTCATTTTGATCATTGTTTTCTGATTGTTTTGTGTTTTTTTCATTTCCTTTTTCCTCTCTTATTGTTTATCTTTGTGATTTGGTGGTTTTTCTCTGGTGTTAAAGTTTGATTCCTTTCATTTGTGTATTCACTCTGTGAGTGAGTTTTATACTTTCATGTGTGTTTATGATGGTTATTATTGTCCTTTCACTTCCAGATGTGGAACTCTCTTCAGCATTTCTTGTTAACCTGGTCTAGCGTTGACAAATAGCCTGTTTTTGCTTGCCTGGGAAATACTTTTGTTTTTTCTTCAGTTCTGAAAAATAGCTTTACTGTTATAGCTTTTCTTTCAACACTTTGAATGTATTACCTCATTCTCCTCTGTAAGATTTCTCCTTACATGTGACTTGATGCTTTTGTCTTGATATTTTTTAGAATTCCTTTTGACTTTGGTTTTTGACAATTTGATTATACTGTGCCTCAAAGAGCATCTTTTTGGATTGAATCTATTTGGAAACCTTTGAGTTTCTCGAATCTGGATGTCTGTACCTTTCCTGGTACTTGGGAAGCTTTAGCTATGATTTTATGAAATGGTCTTTATTATGATGATGATGATTGCTATAGGGTGCACACGCTTGCCAGAGAGAGATAGAGCAGGAGAAGGAGAGAAAGAGAGAAACTGTTGCGGTATGACCACACTGCAAGCTTTTCTCCTACACTCTCCACTCATGATTTTAGGTACATATGCACGTGTGTCTGGCATGTTTTTAAGAAACCAGGTCTGGGACTTGAACTGCACAGTCAACAAATGGGATTCAGTCACTTTGACCACCATGCCAGCTGGCTGGCCTATAAAATAGTTTTTCTATGCATTTTCCCTCTTTTTTTCTTTCTCCCTCTTATCTCTCTCTTTTTTGCCAAATTATTTTAAAAGACTTGTCATCCAGTTCAGAAATTCCTTCTTCTGCTTAATTAAGTCTGTCATTGAAGATCTCAGTTACATTTTTTTATTTCTTTCATTGAATTCTTCAGATTCAAGATTTCTGTTTGGTTCTTTTTTTTCTTTTTTTTTTTTTTTTTTTTCAGTTTATCTCTCTTGAATTTCTCACTTAGATGTTGTTTTTCTGATTTTGTTGAAATGCCGATCTGTATTCTCTTATAGCTCACTGAGTTTCCTTTTGGTTATTATTTTTCATTCCTTTACAGGTATTTCATAGATTAGCTTCTCTGTGGGATCTGTCACTGGAGAATTATTGTGTTACTTTGTTGGGGGGGGGGGGGGAGAGTCTCATGTTATCTTGCTTTTCCATGTTTCTTGTGAACCTACATTGATATGTGTGCAGCTAGTAAGACTGTTACCTCTATCAATTTTGTAGGATGGCTTTTGTGGTGACAGACTTTCTCCTGTAAATGGGTCCTAGGAGTCTGACTGAATAGGGTGTACTGGATCCAGGTAGGCATGGCAGTGTAGTCTCTGTAGTTTTGGTAGCTATAATCAGCATGGCTGATTCCTAGGGGTGCCACAGTAACCTAGGCTGCGGGGGTTTGTGGGACTGGCTCACTTGTTGCAGCTCAATTCTCCCAAAGGCAGACTGTTTTCTGGTATGCAGGACTGATCTGGCCATTTATGGCTGCTCTCTCAGGATATGGGGACTGGGAGCACTCAGTGAAGCAGAGGGCTGTAGGTGGGGTTGTCCTGCTGGCTGTGGCTGCAAACATGGCAGGAAGGATCTCTCTGGCAGGTCAGATGTAGGCGGGTCACTTTTCTAGCTGCTTCTGCAAGATTTGGGGGGAGGGACTATCTTGTTACTTAGACATGGTCAGAGTTGCTCTCAGCTGCTCTCAGAAGGTGAAGGGGGCAGGCAGGGCTTCTCAGCTGTATGGGGTGTTGCTTGCCTGGCTGCACCATGGGATATGGATGGGCTCAGTCACAAGATGGCTTTGCGTAACCACAGCCTAGTGGGGGAGTGTTCAAAACACAGTCTAGACTCCTCCAGGGCAATTTGGTAGTGCGGACTCTCCAATACTCCTCAAGCTAAGATCAAGGCCAGTGAAGGCAGCAGGATTTTGCTGTGGTAAAGACTTCAGGTGTCCAAGGTGTTAATGGGAGCTGCTGGGGGTTGGGGGGGCTGGTCTTTCACTTACACTTTTCTTCATCATGAGTAGTCCTTTCTGGTTTCAAGTCAATCTTGATTGGGAAGATATGGCAGCTTCAAAAAAATGTTTAGTTTGTTCCAGTTATGTGAATTAAATCTTGGGTTGTTGTAAGAGTCATGATGCAATTTTGCATAGAAAAACACATCATGACTTTTCTCACGACCTAATAGTTGTAAACATTCAGGATCTAGAGCACTAAACACTCAAAAGAGTGTATGTTCTGGCTCCCACATTCTCTCAGGTGAGCATTTGACCATATGGTTCTAGGCTCTTGGGAGGATGGTCAATGGTCCCAGCAGATGCTGGAGCTGGGTGCCTGGGAGTGACCGTATCCTGAGTCTTAGCAGCACCCAGTCTGCAGTAAACCTGCATTCTCAGTATTTAATGCTGGGAAGTAAGAAGCTAGGCATTCTCTGGATGTCATTTAAACGATATATATTTATTTTATTATATAATAGTATATATGTATACATATATGTATACACATAAGGGTTTATATATATATACATATACACATATAGGTGTGCGTGTGTGTGCGTGTGTGTGTGTGTATTTCTATTATTGAGAAATCAATGATGGATTACAGGTCAGAGTTATATTTGGCTTGTGCCCCAGAACAAATGACCAGATCCACACCCACCTTGCCCTTCACCCTTCCGGGCTGTTCCATTAGGAGGCAGAACATTGAGAGTGTCCTCCCCACCCAGCATCTCAGTATAATTACATGATAGTATTACATTCATGTTGCTACAGCTCCATCTCTTCTTGCCTACACTCCTCTATCAAGATGCTATCATGCCTCAGTCTCCAGCCTCCAAAATCTTACTTTCAACATTGAGAACTTTTCTGTCATATAACATGGTCTTGCTGTGTTAGCTTATCCTTCCTTAGCTGAAGCTATGGAGTAAATCCTTCCAGGCTGAGCCTAGGAGTTCTTTAGAGAAGTGCATGCTACACCACATTAATAGTCACATTTTTCTAGGCAACCCAGTATCTTGAGCAAGCGTGTGACCACTACTACTTCTCATATGAAAAATTTGATGAAAAATTAAACTAAGGATGCTTTAAATAAGCAGGAGGCTGCTGTCCTGAGGCTGTTTCTGTACGTCGAGTGTCTATACAACAAACTGCAGCCTAACTTAGTACATAAGCCCACTGAAAACTTAATTAGGAGTAAAACAAACCCCTGAACCTCCACCAATCACAAGCAGCCAAATGATCAGACAGTGTTCAAATAAGTCAAAAGCCTAGCTGTAACCATTCAAGCGATTTCTATCCTTTATTTCCCTGTTTGGGCTATAAAAACGTACGACTCACATTGCAGAGTTAAATTTTCTCAATCGCTTCTGGTTTCACGGGATTCCCAATTCATGAACTGATTTTTGCTCAAATATATTGCATGAGTTTTAAGCTGTCAGGTCCAGGACTCAAACCAAAGTCCACTATATGGGATTCCAGCCACATAACCATTACACCATCTGCTGGTTCCTAGACGTTTTCTTTTAACAGGTCAATGTATGGGATAGTAATTCCAATCTCAATAGGATGAAAAAGCATTATTCTCTCAGTAGCAAAAGAGAATTGCACAAATATATCAGAAATAGATATATGGATAGATTTTATTTCATTTCATTCTAATAGTATTTCACCTATCTGATGTTCATAATGGGTTTCCTCTAGACACTTGGCTGGGGGAGAGGATCATGCTTGCTTCCCATCCAATGGCTCTGTTCTAATGTTTGTCTCTGGTAACTTTCCAGACTTCAAATAACACTTCATCTCTTGTTACCTATGTTCCTTCACCATGACGTTGCCACACCTCAGTCTCCAACCTCCAAAGCTTTTATTCTCTCAAAGACCAACTTCATCTCCTTTTCTTTGAGTTTGGAGCAGGGATGTTAGTTTGGTTTAGTTCTTGGATGTCATAGAATGGCATTAAAACTGTAACCACATAGTGAGCTAGAAACATCAATTATAAAGACAAAGGGGGTGCTTTTAAAGATCTGTAAGGCTTACAGCTCTGTTGGTGAGGAAGAATTCGAAAAGAATGCAAACTGAAGTCAAGTAGTAGATCCTCTGGGCTCAATCAGTCAAGCGCTGAGGCAACCTAACCACGGCTGCATATTTATCAGTAGTGAGAATCAGCTGATGTGCCTTGCGCTCAGTGGAATAGGAAAGGGGACACCCTATTGTAGGACTTGAAGTTTTCTATTACCATAACAGGTGATAAAAGGGTTTGATCTGGTAGATGGGATATACAAAAATCTATTTGTGTGTCTATAATTTAAGAACCCCCTTTCCAATCAAAATCTTGGTTTGGTTTACAATCTCATTCACTTATTTTTTAGAATTTACTGCCCCAGGATGTGTACTCTCACCAGAGAAAGAGAGAGAGATAATGAGAGGGAAAATGAAAAATCACCCTACCAGGGGGCATGGCCACGCTGCAATCCCTTCTCCTCTCAGGATCTTGTGCACATGCACATGTGATCGGCATGAGTTTCAAGCCACCAGCTCTGGAACTCAAACCTCAGTCAACCGTGTGGGAGTCCACCAATGTAACCACCATGCCATCTGCTGACCCCTTGTTCATTTTTGAAAATAATGTCACATCCCAAATTGCTTAGTGCTGCAACAGGAAGATTTAGAATTAAGTACAGCAGCAATATAAATATAAATAAAAGCTATCATGTTAATGTTACATAAGGGAATTATTTTAATTTTTTTTTTTATTTATTTTTTTTTTTTTTTTTTATTTTTTTTATTTATTTTTTTTTTTTTTGCTAGAGAGCATGTGCACTTGCCAGAGAAAGACACAGAGGGAAAGGGAGAAAGCACCCCCCAATGGAGCATGGTCATACCACAGTGCCCCTCCATATCTCCATCCTGTCAGGATTTTAGACATGCACACAGATGTGCCAGAGTGCTTTTCAAGTGACGGGGGCAGAATTTGAACCACACAGTTTTCCGTATGGGATCTGGCTCCTTTAACCACTAGGCCATGGGACTGGCCCTATTTGATATCTTAGGTATTTACAACATTTAAGAGAGCTTAAGGTATTAGAAAATAGTGGAGAATATTAGAATACCTAAAAGGGTTACCTTTGAACCTGAGATTTCAATTTAAATGCTTACTTGATTTAGATTTTGTTTTTGATGACTAAATGTTTTTTTTTAATAACTATTTATTTTATTATTTATTTATTCATTCATTGATTTTTAATTTGACCAGAGAGAGACAGAGGGTGAGAGTGAGAGAGAGAGGAAGTGAGAAAGCAAGCCACCTGGTCCAGGACTCGAACCCCGGTTGGCCATGTGGGAGTGTCCAGCACCTTAACCACCACGCCACCTGCTGGTCCCAGACTAAATGTTTTTTTTTAAGAATTATTTAATTTTATTTATGATTATTATCTCTTAATTTGCTCTAGGGCCCATGTGCCCATGAGAGAGAGAGAGAGAGAGGGAGAAAACTGCCAGGTCCAAGACTTGAACCATAGTCAGCCATATGAGAGTCCAGTACTCCAACCACCACATCACCTGCTGGACCCCCTGATGACTAAATGTTAAAAGAACCAAGAAAGCCCTAGGTTTATAGACAGTATTGGAAAATTGAAGAGAACCTAAGAATCCCTATGTTTGCTAAGTTTAATTTGTTGTATTACAAGAGCTACTGAAATATGTGGGGAGATCTGTTCATTAGTCAAAATGATTAAGGTACTGAAAAGAAAATCATTAAATTTATGAATGTAGTTCAAAAGTCCTTAAGGCCAAACTTTAATCAAAGGCCTCTTTTTAAGAAATGATAAGAAGAAAAAAGAAAGAGGGAGTATCAGACAGGGAGAGAGAAAAAGCTATGTAAAGTGAACATAAAAGCTTGAGGAGATTTTTTTTTTTTTTTTTTTTGAGAGGATTTTGCTATAGGGCACGTGCCCTTGCCAGACAGACAGAGAGAGAGACAGAGAGATAGAAAGTGAGAAATCACCCCCCCAGGGGGATGGCCATGCCGCAATCCCTTCTCCTCCACTCTCCTCTCAGGATCTTGGGCATGCACGCACACGCGCCCAGCGTGAGTTTTAAGCCACCGGGTCCGGGACTCGAACCACAGTTGACTACATGGGAGTCCAGCGACATAGCCATTATGCTAACTGCTGGTCCCAAAGCTTGAGGAGATTTTTGAACTTAAAGCTTAAGTAAATAAAATGTTATTATTTTTTTAAAGTAGCCTCTTTAGGTTTTTGTGACACTCCAGAATCACTGTAATGTCTATAGATTATGGTATCAGGAAGAATCTGAGCGACTAAGAATGGGGTTGAACACCTTGGAATTTACGGAGCTGTTAGTCTACGTTTTGAAACCGAGCTGCAAGTTGCCCTGTAAGGAAGGGGGACGGGTAGTGCCTGGCTTACATGGAGAGACCGAGTGTCCATCTGTGAAGTCCCCACTGAGAGGACTGATCCAAGCAAATCCAGCACAGATCCAGTCTGCCTTTTAGCCTTTTAAGGCAGAAAATCTAACTTTTCCATGTCCAAGTGTTGACTGGACTCAGGGACACTAACCTTTGCTATTAAGGTTCACAAGAGGCAGAAAATTAAAAGTCCATGCCATTTTACTCTTTCGCAACATGAAACACCTCCACACGCCCAGAGTTTGTGCATTGGTGTGACCTGTGTTTCCTCTTCATCCCAGTGCGGGTTGGACCTGAGAGAACAAAGCAGCTTTAAAAGGGGATAATTGTGTGTTAGTCGAGCGCCTCCTTCTGGCTGCAAGGAGGAGACACACATTCAGATTACGTTTTGCTGCGGGTTTGCGGTTGTCATTCCCACGAGATAATGCCTGCCAAACGCGGGTCCCAGAGGCTGAAAACTCAAAACTGGAGAACAAGCACAGGGCTGACTGCTGCTCAGGGGGCTAGCCACTTTTATTCGATCCTGGTTTTGTGGGAACACTGGTACTTAGTCTTTACTAATGACCGAGGTCCACAGAGTTTCGCATCTCAATAAGCCAGTAAGTACATACACCTCTAAAAATCTAGCTCAGTAAACAGATTACATGAGGAGCCGAGCAGAGTGAGGGTTGAGGGGTTTAGGAACCCACTACACACCAGGCCTCCGCTGGGAACAGAGAAACTGAGGCCCAGCTGCTGAGAAACATTTTGCAGGGTGTGACAGCATGGTGTATTGAGCAACTAAATGCTATCTTGGGTCCTGCAGGTGGCGTGGTGTTGAAGGCAGCTAGCTCTCACATGGCTGACTGTGCGGTTCAATGCCAGACCTGGTGGCTTGAGAAACACACGGGGTGTGATGTGTGTGTGTGTGTGTGTGTGTGCCCCAAATCCTGAGAAAATGAAGAAAAGACTGCGGCATGTCCATGCCCCCAAGGGTGCCTTCTCGCTTTTCCTTTCTCTTTCTCTCTGACTCTGTCTCTGCCTGGCAAGTGCGCATGCCCTCTATCAAATTTTTTAAAATAAATAAATACAACCTTGGCTGGAAAGTAGAGGGCAAAGGTGCGAGTAAGAGAGAATTGGCAAGGTAAACAAGCATGGACGGTAGAAAGAATTATACCATGTAGAAAAGAATGTGGTCTTCATCCAGAAGATATAAAAAATAAGTCATACTATTTACTGATCAGAAGAGAAATTGGGTAGCTGGAGACATGGGAAGGATGGGAAGTTTTCAACTGAACACACCTTTTACATTTTGAACCAAAAAAATTACTCATTATTTTGAAAATTCAAAAATATAATGATTTAAAAATATTTTGAAACATTATCCTACCTACACTAATTCAAGTGGTATACTAGGCAACAGGTGAGCATAACAGCAAATAAACCTTACAGTTAATCTCCCAGGGATTTCAGTTTTATGGCCTGTCAGAGTCACACAGCTTTAGATAGACTCCTGATGTCAAAAGATGTGTAAACAAGCAATTATGACATAAGCCATATAACAGTCATTTTATGAGTCCCATGTGCTAAGAGCTTTGAAAATACAGGTTGGATGCTGGGTAATTCACTCTGCCTGAAGCCTGGTGAGAGGTAACTTGTTAACTGGGTTTTGAAGAATGTATAGGAGCATGGGACTGGCAAGTGGCATGGTGGTTAGGAGCATTGAATTCTTACATGGCTGACTGTGGTTTGAGTCCCGGGCCTGGTTTCTGTCTCTGTTTGGTCAAATTTAAAAATAATAATAACAAATGGAGAAATAATTTTTTTTAAAAAAAGAATGCATAAGAGCTTCAAAAATGGAAAAGAGGGAACCAGCAGTTAGCGTAATGGCTACGTTGCTGGACTCCCACGTAGTCGACCGCGGTTCGAGTACCGGACCCGGTGACTTAGAACTCACGCCGGCGCGTGTGCGTGCGTGCCCAAGATCCTGAGAGGAGAATGGAGGAGAAGGGATTGCGGCGTGACCATCTCCCCTGGGGGGGGTGATTTCTCGCTTTCTGTCTCTCTGTCTCTCTCTGTCTGTCTGGCAAGTGCACGCACGCCATAGCGAAAACCTCTCAAAAAAAAAAAAAAAAAATGGAAAAGAGAGGAAGAGTAACCCGTCAAAGAGAAATGCAATTTTCTGAAAAAGCCTGAAATGTCCTCTGAGGAAAATGGTTTGGTATGATGATCAGGGCAGTACAGGGACTGGCAGAGGTTGACCCTAACAGGCAAGAAGAACTCATTCAGACTTTCCATGTGGTCTTGAGTGGGATTTTCTACCCTAGAAAGTTCAAATCTTGATATTCTAGAAGTTGATGACTATGTACCTTTAGAAAAATCGATATTCTCTTCCCCCACATAGCAAAACAAACAAACAAAACAAGAACAAACACAAGAAAACCCACCTTAATGGAAAGATTTATTTTTTATGTTCTCAGTTTTTCTTCTTATATTTTTAACTGAAATCTAGTCTTTTTATCTAGTTAATACAGAAAGTAAAAATAATCAGTATATAGCCAATAAATCATAAATGGGAAAGCCCAGAAACATAATTAAGAGTGTCCTTTTTTTTTCTCCTTACCAAATATGTCCACAGTTTTGATTTTTATATTTTATATATGATATTTTCTGTCACCAAGATTATTCCTCATGTGTATGTCAGAATTAACTATGATCTGTGTTTCATCTTTTCCACAAGAAGTAAAAGCTTCCTGCTAGTATGCAGCTCCAAGCTGGCCCAGGGTTTGTTTTATTTGGCTTAAACAGTTGTTTTAATCACAAAGTTGTTAATGTGCCTAGAGAAATCAAAACATCTAGCAATATGAGGTCCGCATTCTGCATAACAACAATCGAGTGGACCTAACGTCCCCTTTAGGAGTCGCCCCCACATCCACCGCCATCCCCAACCCCCTGCCAGGTCCCCACTCCCTGATCCCCTCCAGACCCTCTAAGCCTTTAGGTCTCCGACTAAAAATGGGGAATTTCCCAGGCAGTTGCTCAGGGCTTCCACCAGGGGGTGCTGTGATCAGAGTTTCTCAGAGAAGGGTGGAGAGGAAATGCTTGGAGCTGGTTCCATTAGGGAAGTGAAAGAAAACCCTCCTTTCCTTCCTCGAGAGGAAGCCCTAAGGAATAACTTCCCATGATCCAACTAAGCAAAGAGCTGGGACTAAGAGTCACTTACAGGCCAAGTGTTTTGAAAAGAGACTGAGAAGAAACAAAGCCATACTTTTCTGTTAACTCTGACATTTGAGTAATACTTCATAGTTTAGAAAGCTCTCGGAGACAACGTCATTAGTCCGCACAGCCATTTTGTGTCAGACACAGGTCAAGGTGGGGCTGGTCCCATAGTGCAGTGGTTAAGCACCAAGCAGAGGGAGCCGGAGCCCACATGGCAGCCAGGCTGGAGTCCTGGCCCTGGCAGCTTATATGCCGGCTGTGCTGTGTGCCCAGGACTCTGATGAGATGAGGAACTGAAGGCAAAAGTTTGCAGTGTGACCCCTGCCCCTTCTCTTTCATGCATGTGCATGCTCATGCACCCTGCGGCAGAAAAAAAGAAATGAAATAGAGAAAAATGTCTGTGACTACACTAGTGTCCCCTAACAGCACCCACTCAGCAAGAAAGAGACCTATCCCTACCGTGATCACTTCTTCACACTCTCCCTTTTGGAGGAAGAGAAGAAAGACCCTGACAAAGACCAGGTGCCAAGACTATGTGACTAGAGGAAGGGAGCAAGGAGCAGGTGGCCAGAGGGGGAAGTTAAGAAAGGTTTATGCTAGCGAATTTCCTAGCTGGACGGTGCCCTGCCATTGGCTGGGACTTGGGCATCCCCCGGTGTATCTCAGTTGCAATAAAAACTCAGTGTAGGGACCAGCAGAGAGCGTAACGGTTACATCACTGGACTCCCACGTTGTTAACCATGGTTCGAGTCCCAGACCCAGCAGCTTAAAACACCTTGGTTGTATGTGCGTGTGTGTTCAAAATCCTGAGAGGAGATTGGAGGAGAAGGGATTTCTCCTGGGGGGTGATTTCTCACTTTCTGTCTCTCTGTCTCTCTCTGTCTCCCTGGCGAGTACACACCACATATAGAAAAAAAAAAAAAAAAAAAAAAAAAAAAAATCAAAACCAAAAAACTCTTTAAAAAAAAAGACTCAGTGCAATGGATGTTCAAAAAGTTAATGGGACATGCCTATCATAATTTTATGCATGAATTTTTATTATTTTTTGTACCAAAGTAGACTTGTATTTAATTCCATTTTCAACAAACTTTTTGAAGTCCACTTGTAGATAAACAGCTCAAAGAATTTGTTGGACTTTCCCCTACGTATGGGAAGAGCTCTGATACCCCTTCAGTAAAAGGCACAACTTTTTGTTGGTGTAGGCTGATGAAACCGAGGGCTGGGGATGTTCTCACCTCTCATCAAACCATGTTGTGGGTGCCCCCCAAGTTCCTTCCTTGGCCTTGAACGAGTGTCCTTGCAACTTTGGTTTTGAAGATATTATCAGTCAGGAAGCAGAATCCAGCTTCCTCTTCCACTCTTCAGTTGCTTTTTCTCGGAGTCTGTTTTCTTTGGCTGCTCCAGGGAGGCTTGCTTTTCATCTCAACAGCACGTGCTCTGTTCAGAGTGAAGGAAGGAGGCTGCAGCAGGATACAGGTCTGGGAAGGGAGGAGAGTTCCTTGCTTGGAGCTGTCCTTTCCAAAACATGGTCCCTATGAAGTAGATAGCTGCTGATGTTTCTCTTTAATCTTCATCTCTCTACATAATCCCCCAACCAAAAACTATGCAAACTGCTTCGTTGTGCTTTGTTAACCATTGTCACAGCCTCTGTTTGCAGGCTCCCTTTCCCTGCATGCCTTCATTCCTTCATTTATCCTGTGTTCTCAACATCTTCGGTAAGACCAGCAACTAATGGTATAGGTCTGATCTACTCTACTTGTGTCGTAACCATGGTCAAGTTCTTTTTTCAGACAGACATTACAAGGCCAGGCAGTGGCACAGTGATTAAGGCAACTGGATCCCTTTTGGCCAACTATGCTGTTTCAGTCCCAGACCTGGTGGCCTGAAAAACACACCAGGCGTGTGTGTGTGTGTGTGTGTGTGTGTGTGCCCCAAATCCCTAGAGAATAGAAGAGAAGGGATTGTGGCGTGGTCATCCCCGCTGGAATGTGTTTACTTACTTTCCCTCTCTCTCTGTCTCTCTGGCAAGTGGACATGTCCTATAGCAAATTAAAAAAAATAAATAAATATATATATATATATAAATTCACATAACATAAAGTCATCATTTTAAAGTGTGCAATCCAGTAAGTTTTAACATATTCACTGTAGCATGCGTCAATTGCTTTTTTTTCATTTTCTTTTTTTAGAATTATTTGTTTAATTTTTTATTATTATTATTATTATTATTATTTAATTTGACTAGAGAGAGAGGGAAAGTGAGAAAGCAAGCCACTCAGTCTGGGACTCGAACCACTGTTGGCCATGTGGGAGTCCAGTGTCTAAATATCATGCCACCCACTGACCCTTAACACAATGTTACCAAGGTACATCCATGTTGTAGCATGTAATGGTACATTTCTTCTCATGGCTGAGTAATATTTCATGGTATGTATATACCACACTTTATTCTTGAGTTGATGGACATTTGGATTATTTACATTTTAAGTCTTTTACTAATAATGCTGGTATAAATGTTCCTGTATAAGTATTGTGGGAACATACGTGTGCTCTCCAGTGAGAGAAGGAGAAAGAGAAAGAGAAAGAGAGAATGAGAGAGAGAAAGCATTCCCCAATGGGGCACAGTCACAAATCCCTTCTCTATTTCTCCATTCTGTTGGGATTTTGGGGAACACACATATATGTGTTTCTCAAGCCACTGAGGCTGGGACCCAAACCACAGTTGGCCATGTGGAAGTGGGATTTAGCTCCCTTAACTTCTAGGCCACAGTGCCAGCCTAGTATTTAACTTTTTTGAAGACCTGCTAACCTGGGCTCTACGATAGTTGTACCATTTTATATTCCCACTGGTAATATATGAACTAACCTTTCTTTTCTTCTTTTTTTTTTTTTTTTTTTGCTATAGGGCACATGTGCTTGCCAGAGAGACAGAAAGTAAGAAATCACACCCCCCACCACCACCACCAGGGAGGATGGCCATGCTGCAATCCCTTCTCCTCTATTTTCCTCTTGAGATTTTGGGCACCCATACACATACACCTGGTGTGAGTTTTAAGCCACCGAGTCCAGGTCTTGAACTGTGGTCAACTACATGGAGTCCAGCACTTTAACCACTATGCCACCTGCTGGTCCCATTACCTTTCTTTTTTTTTTTTTCTTTTTTTTTTTGGAGAGGTTTTTCTATAGGGCGCGTGCGCTCGCCAGACAGACAGAGAGAGACATAGAGACAGAAAGCGAGAAATTGGTCACGCCACAATTCCTTCTCCTCCATTCTCCTCTTGGGATCTACGCACGCACACGCGCCCGGCGTGAGTTTTAAGCCACCGGGTGGGACGCAAACCGCGGTCTACGTGGGAGTCCAGCGACATAGCTTACGCTATGCTGGTTCCCAACCTTTCTTTTTAACTGAAGCAATTTTAGGGACTATTTAGATGGTCTAAGTGAAGCTACCATCAGAGAAGGCGGATGAGTATTTGCACAGTGGTCATTGGGTGACATTTACAGTCAATGGAAACTGGGTGAAGAAGGGGTTGTGGGGTGGTATCCCTGCTAGGAGGTGTTTTCTCACTATCGTAGAACAGGTGTTCAAATCTCTTACCCTCATCAATTCCAGAATTATGTTTTGGCATTTCGGAAGTGGAGAAGAGGTCTGAAAACATTTAATAAATGTATAGAATGGGCAGAAGGATGTAGTCCTATATTTTGTCTCTTAGTGTAAGACTTCTGGGGTCTCTTTGGACCTGGGCTTCAGAGGACCTCTGTGGCAGGACAATGCCCTTTATAAGTGTGTAGGGTGTTGAGGAAATGTGGGAGGACTTTTCTATAGAACTACCTCTTTTCATGTTCCCTTTAAAGTACACAATGAAACAAAACGCTGATATGGTCAAAGAATTTATTTTTAAAATATTCAATAGGTTCAATGGGTCTTGTCATAAAAATTCCATCAACTTACTAAAAAACTCACATTTAGCACAGCTCAACTATTGAACAATAATAGCTGGTGGTGTGTGTTTTCGAGGACTTTGAATGGGAATGCAGAACTTCAATTTTTATAAGCACAGAGCAGGAAACTGTAGGTAGCGTGTCAATTTGAAACCATCTCAGCCCATCTTTGATCTGCTGTGAAACACAACAGGAAATTAATTCACCTGAATGATGTGCTAAAACACTTGTTGACATTAACAGAAGAAATCTTGTCTGATTTTAGATGAAATTTCTAACAAAGGAGAATGAATGCTCTTGGATGAAGAATACGTCTTTATAACTAAACTCTACAAATGTAACCATATAAAGAGTCTTTCATGACAAATAAAAAACTTCAAATAAACTCTTTTGCATTGGGTAAATTGCTCAGCCTTTGACAAGTATGAAAATGTTTTCTTTCTCTCTTTCTCTTTTAGGATCAGAATGAGAAACCAGCAGAATTCATAACACCGGTCCCATTCTTTCTTGTTGGTATTGTCCTATGATTATCTCTTTAAGTGTTGTTTGTCATAAGTAGTATGAATTATGACTAAGCACTCATGCAAGACTTCCTAAGTTTACAAAATGAATACGGGAAGACCATCTTCACAGCTTAGTGGTTGAGGGGGTCAGATCCCACATGGCAGACTGCCCAGTTTAAATTCTGGTCCATGCAACTTGAAAAACATGCTGGGTGCATGTGTAAGCAAGCTCCAAATCCTGACAGAATGGCCAAGTGGAGGGAAAAGATTGTGGTATGATCACACCCCATTTGAGCAGTGCTTTCTCTCTCTCTTTCCCTCTCACAGGTACACACACCTCTGGCAATTAAAAAAAATTGATTTGAGGGCATTTTTCTCCCTAAAAGTTTACAATCAAATATATGTATAAATAAATCTACAAATAAATAAATAAATATAATACAAGGTGAAATATAGCACAGGCTAAGTGGTAGGTTGGAATCTACTAATATGGAAATTAAAAAGATGGAGAAATAACTTTCAGCTGGAGTCAAGAGAGAGTTCCAAGCATATTTTGAGTGGGGAGTTCATCATGGTGCTAGACTATCTAGTAAGAAAAATTTGAAAAGGAAACTATCAGTCAGATTTGGGGTGATCTAGCTAGATACTCTGTTAAAAAAAGATAATGTTTACATATGCCACATTTAGGTCTTGTTTCTTTCTGTTTGCAGGGTGAAGAATTATTATTTTTTAAATAATTATTTTATTTAACTTTACTATCATTATCATTATTTTTTCCAGTTTGATCAGAGAGAGAGAGAGAGAGAGAGAGAGAGAGAGAGAGAGAGGAAGTGAGAAAGCAAGCCACCAGGTCCAAGACCTAATCCGTGGTCAGTCATGTGGGAGTCCAGCACCTTTAACCAGCATGCCCTTTGCTGGCCCCAAAGAATTAATTTTTTAAGACTTAAAAACCCTGCAGTTTCTCTTATCAAAGGCCATTATATAACAAATAACAAATGTTTTCTCTCACCTCCTGCATTTTTTTCCTAATCTGAATACACTGCTTCTCAATGTTTTCTTCTAGTTCAAGTTTTTATTACTTGTTTTAACATTTTTAAACCATAAGAAAATGACCAGCTTCTCCCAATCATATATATAGAAATGTATGCACCTTGGGATTTTGATATTCTTTGGGGAAGGCCATGTGGATTTCAAATGTCATACAGGGAGCCCACAAGTCTAGAGACTGGAACTTTTCTAGCCAATTATTAGGGCTCTTAATGAAACAGTATGTAGAGTGTTGAAGAAATATGGGGGGACTTTTCTATAAAATTACCCTCTAAAAATGTTTAAAAGCCAATGACTCAGAGGAGAAACATCAAAAACTCCCCACTCTGGGACCTGCAGATAGCATAATGATTATATCGCTGGACTCCCACATAATGGGCAGTGGTTGAGTCCCAGACTTGGAGGCTTAAAATTCACGCTAGTCACGTGTGCATGCGTGCCTAAGATTCCGAGAGGAGAATGAAGGAGAAGGGATTGTGAAGTGGTCATCTCCCCGGGGGAGTAAATTCTTGCTTTCTGTGTCTCTGTCTCTCCAGTGAGCACATGTGCCCTATAGCAAAAATCTCTCTAAAACAAAACAAAACACCTCACTCTGTCTCTCTTTATCAAGAAGAGCAGTCAGGAAAGGATGCAATGATGGCAGAAAAGGTCGTAGTGATGCAATTCTTGGCTTTGAAGATGGAAGAAGACCATGAGCCCAAGAATGTGGGCAGCTCTAGAAGCTGGAAATGGTGATATCAGCAACTTTTCATGTTAAAAATGCTCAACAAACTAAGAGTAAGAAAGAATTTCCTCATTCCAAAAAAGAAGATCTGAGAAAAACCCGTATCCTACTTAGTAGGAGAAAAACTACTTTCCTCTAAAATCATGAATAAGACAAGGATGTGTATTACATTAATCCAACATTGTACGAGAGGCTCTAGTCAAGCCACAAGGCAAGAAAAATTAATAGCACCTATATTGGAAGACAAGTAAAACCATCTCTATTTACAGATGACATGACCTTGTACATAGAAAACCCTGAGTAGTCACTAAAAAATGCTATTGTATCTAGTAAGTGAATTTAACAAGGCAGCAGAATAAAAGAACAACATACAAAATCAATTGTATTTCTATATACTAATGAATAAAAACTGAAAAAATTAAGAAGTTTATAGTACTATCAAAAAGAATAAAACACTTAGAAATGAACTTAACAGAACAAGCACAAAACTGGGATTCTGGAAGCTCTAAAACATAGTTGAAAGAAATTAAAGAAGACTTAAATAAATGGAAAGAAGTCTTATTTTCATTGATTGGAAGACTTACTATGTTAAGATGACAATGTTCCCCAAATTGATCTATAGGCTCAAGGCAATCCTATCAAAATCTCATGTGGGAGTCAGCAGGTGGCATAGTGGTTAAAGACTCCCACATGGTCAACCGTGGTTCAAGTTCCAGACCTGGCAGCTTGAAACTCACACTGGACATGTGTGAGTGTATGCCCAAAATCTCAAGAGAAGAATGAAGAAGAAGGGACTGTAGTGTGGCCATTACCCCTGGGGGGGGGGTGATTTCTCACTTTCTCTCCCTCTGTCTCTCTCTGTCTCTGTCTCTCTAGTGGGCACACATGCCCTATAGCAAAAATATCTGTCTCACAAAAAAGAAATCTCATTTATCTTTTTTGGTAGATGTTGACAAGTTAAACTTAAAATGTATATGGAAAATAAAGGAAACAAGAAAAGAAAAAAAAAATTTTTAAAACAAAGCAAAATGTAAAGTTGAAGGATTTACACTTCCTGATTTTAAAACTTACTAAAAAACTACAAATATTACGTCATTTTTGGTACTGGCACAAAAATAGGTATACAGTTCAATGGGACAGAATTGAGAGTCCACAAAGCCTTACATTCATCTTCAATGATTTTTGACATGAGTCTCAAAACAATTCAATTTGGGAAAAAAATAGTTTTTTCAAAGAATGGTGCTGGAACAACTAGATAACCACATTTAAAGTGCAACAATCTAAAACTATAAAACTTTAAAAAAAAAAAAGGTATAATCTTTATAAACTTGGATTAGTCCAAACCTTCCTAATGATACCAAAAACACAAGTACAAAAGAAAAAAAACTAGATATAGTGGAGTTTATCAAAATCACAAACTTTTAGACTTCAAAGGACACCATCAAAAACTTGAAAGGTCAACCCACAGAATAGGAAAGAGTATTTGCAAGTTATATATCTGACAAGGAACTTGTGTTCAGAATATATAAAGTATAAACTACATTTATAATTCAATAATAATAAGACAAATATTTCAACTTAAGAATAGACAAAAGATATGAATTATTCAGAAGAAGAATAAATGGCCAAAAAGCACAAGAAAGATGCTTGACATCATTATCCATTAGGGAAATGCAAAGAAAAACCACAATGGCTTATCACTTAGCCAATTAGGATGGCTAAAATAAAAAAGACAGGTAATTAACCAGCATTGGTGAAGACGTATAGGAACTGAAATGCTCACACATTTCTGGTGGGAATGTAAAATGATTCCGCCACTATGCAAAACAGTTCAGCAATTCCTCAAAATGTTACATATAGAGTTGCCATATGACCCAGCATTTCTACTCATAGGAATAGATCCAGGAAAAATGAAAATATATGTCCACACAAAACATTTGTACAAATGTTCATAACAGAATTATTAATAATAGCAAAAATATGGAAACTCAGGTGTTATCAACTGATGAATGGTGGGGGAAAATGTAGTATTCCTATTCAATGAATATTATTCTGTTATGAAAAGGAATTGACTACTAATACATTCTGTAACAGAGCTAAAACCTGAAAACATGCTATGTGAAAGAAGACAGTCACAAAAGGCCACATCTGATACGATTTCATTTACATAAAAGGTCCAAAATAGGCAAATCTATAGAAAAATAAAGTAGGTTAGTGAATGTCTAGGGTTAGGAGGAAATGAGAAGTGACCACTAATTAGTAACTGGTTCCTTCTGGAAGTGATGAAAATGTTCTAAATTTGATTTTGATGATATTTGCAAATGCTGGGAACATAGTAAAAACTACTGAATTATAGACTTCAAATGAGTAAATTCTGTAATATATAAAATATTGCACAAAGTAGAAGTCCCCTAGGAGGGGCAGAAAGAGAGGGAGAGTTTCAATAAAGCTATAACTCCAGCTGGCCTGAAAAAGGTGAAATATTTGTAGAAAAGTAGAGAGGAGTTGAATATATGGTCTTTCCCATGAGTGACATCACAAAGACAGTAAAGATAAAAAAGTGAAGGATGTGTTCAGAATATTGGGCTCCAGTCAAGGATTGGGAGGGAGCAATGGAAAAAGTATTGAAATGTGAATTTTATGGGTTATAATGGTATGTTTGTGCAAATTTGCATTTCTATTATCAATGAGGATTTTTTTTTTTTTGGAGAGATTTTTGCTATATGGTCCATATGTTCACCAGACAGACAGAGAGAGAAAGCGAGAAATCACAGCCCCCGAGGGAGGGATGTCCATGCCACAATCCCTTCTCCTCCATTCTCCTCTTGGGATTTTGGCCACACACGCCTGGCATGTTTCAAGCTGCTGGTATGGGGACTCAAACCACAATCAGCCATGTGGGAGTCCAGCAACATAACCATTATGCCATCTGCTATTCCCAAGGATGTATTTTCAATATTCTTTTTTCTTTGTAATTCATGAGTTTTATATAAATTAGTATGTACTACAACTTATAGTACACACACACACACACACACACACACACACAGGTTTTTATATTTAACTCACAAGTCTATTTGAATTATGGTATAGAAATCTATTTTTATTGTTATTATTTTTAAAATTTCTATTATTATTATTATTTTAAATTTGCTACAGGGCACACGAGCTCACCGAGAGCGAGAGGGATTGTGAGAAAGCAAGCTGCAAGGTCCAGGACTCAAATCATGTTCAGCCATGTGGGAATCCAGCACCTTAACTACCTGCCACCTGCTGGCCCCTTGTTTTGTTTTTTATATGTACATATCAGATTTTTCCAGCCTCACTTGTGAAGTAATCCACCCTTCCCCATGTATATAAAATGCCTCCTTTGAGCCTGGCCCAATGGCTTAATGGTTAAGGAAACCAAATCCCGCATGGTAGATTGTTTAAATCCAAGGTCCCAGAGGCTTGGAAAGTACTCTGAGCATGTGTGCATTCATTCCCCAAATCCTAACAGGATAAGAGAAATGGGGGAGAAGGGATTGTGGCATGATCGCACCCAATTAGAAGGTGCTTTCTCCCTCTCCCTTTCTTTGTCTCTCTGTCTCTGGCAAGTACACATGCCCTCTGACAAATTAAAATAAAATAATAAAATAAAATAAAATACCTCCTTTATCACATAGACAGTAGCTCCAAGTCAATTGGGCTGTTTGCACTCTGGTTCCTCATGCTCCTTGGCAAGCAAAGTGTCATGCAGTTCAAAAAGATCTGTCTAGAAGAGAACATTGGAAGCCTTCTAAACAAGCAATAATAAGAGGTTATGGTGGATTCAACAGAATCACTCCACAGAACACTGTAGAAGACATCGTATGATCTGGCAAGTGTCACCACAGCTACCTCTGGGTGGTGACATTACCAGTGTTTCTTATTTTTCTTTTTCCTACATTCAAAACCTCTTTGATTAGATATCCAGAAGACACACAAAAAACATCAATAAAAGGAAACACTTTTTTAAAAATCCACAAAGGTTTAAAAAGAACGCATCCACAGGTAGTCTGGGTTTGTTACAAAGTGCTGCGTTATTCCAGGTTCAGAGGCTGCTGGAGATGTTTGTGCCGAAGCCCACCTGGCTGGCTTTTCCCAGGGGTGACCATCTAAAAGTGTGAGCCTGTAGGTTCCCAGTCCATCCTGATCGACCTAAACTCTCTTCCTCCAGGGGCGGCACTACCCTCTCTCCTCCTTCGCCTGAAACTTCACTAGGAGGATCTCCCATAGCTAATGAACAAGAGAGCAAGCTCGGAGAAAGGTACTGCATGTATCCCCCAGGGAGAGAACCCTCCTATTCCACAGAACCCTCCTATTGGTGCAAGCCAGTTGTCTCCTTGAAAGCTATGTGTCTTCCTTGAGTTTTGAGGAAAACAAACACAGGGGGGCCCACAGTCCCTCACATAGGACAAAATTCACTGGGAGGGACTGCCTTATGTGAAGTTGACCTGGACAACCAACATAAGGTATGTAAGGAATGCGGGAACCAGAGCAGAAAAAGCATTTTGGGTTCCACTTGGAAGAAAGATATGACCAAGTAGGTGGGGTGTGGCATCTCCCTGACCTGAGCAGTATCCTGTAGGGCCTGGTGCACTTGTGAGGCCTGTCTGCCTCAAGTCCTCACTTAAGTATAAGGACATGCACTACCAAACACTGGGCAGGGCCCAAGTTTTCTGTGTCCTTTCTTCTACACAGTCCTGCTTCTCAAGCATAGAAGGCTCTACCACCCCTGCACCCTTCAGGAGGGCCCTTTAAGCAGACTCCGGTGCCTCACGAGATCAGCAGGAAGAGGACAGACACTAAGTCCCTGCCTGCCCCAGGAGACGAGGTCAGGGACTGGGCCAGCCGTGTGACTGCCCAGGTTCCAAGGTAAAAATGACAACAACAGCACAGGAAATACTGTGGCTGCAGCAGAAACCCCCAGGGCTTGGCCTAGCACATTGTATTTCTGGCCCAGCATAGGTACATTGTGCAAATTAAACAAATAAACAGCAGTCTTGGCCTTGAGCTCAAAAGACTTTCAGCATTCCTCTGTTTCTCCCCCCAACTGGTAGCTTCCCTGCTGCTCAGGCCAGAATCCAAGAGAATTCTTGGGTTATTCTTTCTTCATTCTCCTCACTCACAGCACACACACACACACACACACACACACACACACAGCAGATCTCACTACTTCCTCCACAGAGCTCCATGGGCCCTATCTTTCCCATCATCCCAGGTCACAGATTCCCCCCCCGCCCCGGGCATCCCGATGGCCCTCTCCAACCTTCACTTTAACAATGCCCACTGAGGTGCAGCCTCATCCTGTCCCCATAGCAGCTAGGGATATCTTTTCAAGCCACAGAAGGATCCGGTCGCCATGCCTCATGGCCTGCTTAGGACCCTCCACAGTCTCCCCTTCACTTCCCTCTCTGCTGAGGCCCACAGGGCCTTGTGCTGCTTGACTCCACTTTCCATGGAGCTTCACTCCCTCCCTGCATCCAGCCACACTGGCGTCCCTTTCTCTAACAATGCCTCCCTTCCTCCTGCCCTCTCAAAGGCATCTTCCTCTGATAATTTTGTGTAGTTCTTCCCCCTCTCTGGGACACCTGCCCCGTGGCCAGCTTGTCCTCAAAGAGGCCTCCCTGTCTGCCCACAGGAGGCTGGAGTCTTGTTATTTGCTTCCTCCATAGCAGGTGTCTATTCATCTGGCTTTTCCCTGGTTCTACCCCTCACCTGGAGGCACAGGGGCAGGCACCACGACCCTGATTACCTGTGTCTTGTCCTAGCCCAGGGTCAGGCACCAAGCCAGTGCTCAGGTAGTGTTTGTTACGTGATTGTCTGAGTGCCTGAATATGTGCAAGGAAGAAGGCGCTCATCAATGAACGGAACCTGACGACAAGCATGCTTCTTGGACGCTCCAAGATACAGTGCCACGGTGGAATAGGGAGGACCCCAACAGACACCCACCTATCAGACCGCAGGCTGGCTTAGAGTCCCAGAAATCTCCATGGGAACCTCAGAGAGAACTCGGCCTCCAGTACGCCAGCACCTTCTCTCTGGGCGGCCAGCATTTTGTCTGTCCTTGTTCACACTAAGGGATAGGAAAATGTCAAAGTATTTTTCCTGCTCTCACATGCTCAACATAGTACACTTCTGATGCCAGATGTGGGCGGGATTTTCCCCACACAACAAACTATTCTTACGTGGTCACTGAGTGTCCTCTATTTCCACTCTGACGCTATTCAACTGAAGTTAGAATCGGATCCCTCAGGGTTAGAACTCCATCCTACAAAACTGCCCATGATGTCAGACACCAACTTCTAATCAACCAAGTGGATATAAATTGGGGTTCCCATAAATCCTTCTTCAGGTTGACTAATTTGCTAGAATGGCACACAGAACTCAGGAAAATACATACATTTACCAGGTTATTATTATTATTATTATTATTATTATTATTATTATTATTTTCAGAGAGAGATTTTTTACTATAGGGCACATGCGCTCACCACAGAAAGAGACAGAGACATAAAGTGAGAAATCACCGTCGTGGGGAGACAGCCATGCAGAAATCCCTTCTCCTCCATTCTCCTCTTGGGATTTTGGGCACACACACACATGTGCCCAGCATGAGTTTTAAGCCGCTGGGTCTGGGGCTCAAATCATGGTCAACTACATGAGAGTCTAGCAACATAACCATTATGCCATCTGCTGGTCCCACCAGTTTATTATTTTAATAAAGGATATGATAAGGTTACAGAAGAACAGGCAGATGAAGAAGTACACAGTGTAAGGTCTGGAAGGGTCCTGAGCACAGGACCTCTGTCCCCATGGAGGTGGGTGTGCTTCCCAGACACGGATGTGCTCATCAACCTAGAACTCTCTGAACTTCATGGATTTTTATGAAGACTGTCACATAGGCATGATTGATTATTAACTCGACCTCCAGTACTTGTCTCTCTCCAGTTAGTTGATTAGAAGTTGATGTCTCACACTCCTGAGGATGGGAGATGGAGGTAAAAGTCCCAAGCTTCTGACCATGGCTTTCTCCTTTTGGTGACCAGCCCCCACTCAAGAGTCCACCAAGAGGCACTTCGTTAGAACAAAAGATGCACCTGTTTCCAGGAGAGTCCAAGGAACTTAGGAGCTCTGTGTCAGATGCTCACACCACTCTGGAAATGGCAAAGGTCTTAGAAAGTTCCTCGTCAGAAACCAAATAATAGAATGAAGGATGTAGCATCCCTACTTTTAGGAAATTACAAGGGTTTTAGGAGCTCTGTACCAGGAACCAGAGGCAGAGACCAAAGACATTTTATATGTATATAAAATGTATTTTATATATGTCCCCAGACAATGGAACCTGCTGACCTTGGTCTTGGAATTCTCAGTCTCTAGAACTGTGAGAACAAACTTCTGTTCTTTATAAAGCACCCAGCTGGTGGTATTCTGTTATAAAAGACTAAGACAATAATAATCTCACTCTAGCACACATGCTCGGCGAGCTCCTACTCTATGCCAGGCATTGTTAAAGGCACTGAGGATTCAACAGTGAACAGGCCTGTCCCTGACCTCACAGAGCTTCCGCTCAACAGGGAACGAACCCCCAGACAAGTGAGCAAGCCAGTACAGAAGTGCAGACTGGGCTAGAGTGAGCAGAGCACCGTGGCGGACGGGAGTGGGGGTCCAGTAAGTTCCTCACCATGTCTGCTTCAATGTCCTCTTCTATAAAATGGGCTAGAGAGGCAGTCCCCAAAAGGCACTGATGAAAATAAGCTGGCCCTGCCTTCCTCTGTTCAAAACCCTGCAATGGTGCTGCCTCATTCCACTCTGAGCAAGAGCCAAGTCTTCACTGTGGTCCACGAGGCCTGCAGGGTGGTCTGACCTCCAGGTCTCCACGCCCTTGCCCCAACTCCCCGACTCCTGCTGTGCTTCCTCCTTGGTCAGGCCAGACAACACCTGAGAGAAATACTACCCACTTCCAGTCCAGGAGCCGACTCCTGCAGCTGAGGGTCTCGCCCTCCTCACTGCTCACACACACTTTCTGCCTACTCCACATTAGGCCTACTGAGTGTGGGGAAGGGCGCATGGCGGGGTGGGGCGCTCATGCAAAGTGACGTTCCTAGCAGTGTCAGCAACAACACAGGTGGTCCTACCGAGAACCTGCTTCCTTGTCCCTGAGTAGAACCATCCAGTGGAAGTGCCTGGAGCTCACATGCTCTCTCCAGATTCTTGTTTTGGAGTGTTTGTTAGACATAAAACAATAAATAGGGACCAAGTGCCTAAGATGTACCACAAAACTCCTGTAGAGATTCGTGCTGTTTCCTTTCCTTCCTTTTTTCGCTATTCTCCCTCTCCCCACCAAACATCTATCTAAAGAACCTTGTGGATGCAAATATCAGGCTGGGATAGTCTGGACAATCCCATCTGTGGACAGCTAATTCATTTTTTTTAAATAAAGAATTATTTATTTAATTTTATTTATTCATTCATTTATTTTAATTTGACCAGAGAGAGACACAGAGAGAGAGAAAGAGAGAAAGAAAGTAAGAAAGCAAGTCGCCAGGTCCGCAACTCAAACTGTGGTCAGTCATGTGGGAGTGTCCAGCCCCTTAACCACCACGCCACCCGCTGGTCCCTATGGACAGCTAATTCTAACTGTGGCAGAATACAACATGCCCTAAGAACCAGGACCTGCGTGACAGTGCCCTGTCCAGACTGATTCCTTCCAACCCTGAAATCTGGGAAGGTTTCGTCCAGGAGGTGGCTTTGAGCTGAACTTTGAGAGAGAAGCAGAATTCCAAGCTTGCAGAGCAGGCAGGGCTGACTGAGAGTGGGGGCAAAGGTCAGGGGGCGGCTTCTCCTGGCCAATCCTGCAGCCTTTCTGCCAGGGGAACCTTGGTCAGGAGAAAACACAGAGCAGAGGGTGTGGCGTGGCTGAGAAAACAGCAGCTTTGCCAGAAAAACAACTGGGTGCCCCCCTGTTGGCAGGACAGAGGCTGCTGGGGAAGTGATTCCCATTGTTTCTGTTTCCTCGTGGGGGATCACTTGAGAGGAGGTCACAGGCCTCCTGATTGCTGGAGTGACCTTGAGAGCGCCTTAAGAAGTCAAGAGGGAGGCAGGATAGGAAACAGCCACCTTGAAGAAATAAAAGACAATCAACCATCAAATGCAATGAAATGGAATTTTGTAAGAGGCAGGCTGGGAGAAAATGCTTCAGACAGAGAATACCGGAGCAGGGAGGGTCCAGGCGCCATCCATTTCAGCCTCTACTTTATGGAAGATGTCCAGGCCCAGAAAGGGGAGCCGACTGGTGTGAGGCCACACAGCTGATGGCTTTCCTGACTCTGAGTGTATGCTCAGATTACTTCCTGGGGCTGAGAGCAGGCAGAAAGGGAAGCCTAAGGCCTTCTCCCTCCCTCTCCTGTTAGCTGAGGATGGCTCCAAATTGCCATTCAGACAGGACAACCTGCCCTGCCGAGTGTTCGGGATGACCTCAGGGCCTAACATCTTCCCGGGCTTCCAGGACAGGCTGTCCCCTGCCCCACCACTCCCTAGCCTCAGAGATCAAAGTCTGGGTGTGGTCCTCCCTGCCCATCAGCCTTGATGTCTCTAAGGCCCAGGGTGTCTGGGAGGCCCGTTCCAACCCCAGCCAACCAGGAGAGCCAACAGGGCAGGTCATGCTCACAGCAGAAGACATTTCTTCTGTTTTTACCATTTACTAAGATCTAGTCATGTCCAGACCACTGCCCCCCCCCACCAGCCTCGCCACTCGTTCCAGTCACACTGTCACTTGGGTCCTTTCACCTTTTGCCCTCTACATATTTCTCTCATTGCCTAAAACCCTCTCTTTCTCCCACCCTCTCTTTCTCCTCCCCACCTCTGCCCTAGCAGCTTCTGCTCATCCCAGAACCCCAGTTGGACATCCCATTTTTAGACACTATTCCAAGGTAGGGCAAGGTGTCTCCTAAGGTCCTGTTGATTCCTGCATGTACACAAAACCCTCACTTGACTGTAATTACTGCAGCTGTACACAGCAACACACACTGCATTCTTTCTATGGTTTTCACTGTTGTGAGAATTAACTCATGTATCCAGTTGACAACTCCGCAGAGTGCTATTACCCCCATTTGTCCATGGGTAGACTGATTTGGAGAGGTGGACCCCTTTCGGAGATTGCTTTAGCAGCTGAGCTGCCTCACCTATAGGAAGTCCTTCCGAGGGCAATCTTTCCACCGGCTGGTCAAGGTAGAGTATACTTGGGGCCGGCTGGCATGGCAGTTAAGGGCACTGGACTCCCACATGGTCAACTGTGATTCGAGTTCTGGATCTGGCGACTTGCTTCCTCCCTGTCTCTCTTTTTTTCTCTCTCTCCTCTCTCTCTTTCTCTCTCACTTTGTCCCTCTCTGGTCAAATTAAAATAAATAAATAAAGTTAAATAAAAAATAATTCTTAAAAAATAAAAAGGTATATTGGGACCAGCAGTTAGCGTAATGGCTATGTCGCTGGACTCCCACGTAGTCGACCGCGGTTCGCGTCCCGGACCCGGTGGCTTAAATCTCACGCCGGGCGCATGTGCGTGCGTGCCCAAGATCCCGAGAGGAGAATGGAGGAGAAGGGATTGCGGCGTGACCATCCCCCCTGGGGGGTGATTTCTCGCTTTCTGTCTCTATGTCTCTCTCTGTCTGGCTGGCGAGCACACGCGCCCTATAGCAAAAACCTCTTCAAAAATAAATAAATAAATAAATAAATAAATAAATAATAAAATAAATAAATAAATAAATAAAAAGGTATAGTGTAGCACTCTGGCCATCCCACAGCAAGTCGGTCAACCCTCAGAGCCTTCTAGCTTCAGAGTTCCTCATGGGTGGCCTTTGCTGGGCCTGCACTGTAGCTCTACTTCTTTCCCTACTCAGTCCTATTGCCTTTTCTTTGGAGGTCAGTCTCAAGACAACCCCTAGTAAATACCCTGTACACTAAACGCCAGTCAGTGACCGTTGGTCTGACGTCAGGACACACAGCCATAACCATGGCCTTCAACTGCCTTCCAGTGGAGCAAGCCCAGCATCTGGGTCAAGGCCAGCACACAGCAGGTACTCAAAACTTGCTTATTGAATAAATGAATAAATAAACAAATGAAGAGACCCTTTGGGCAATTAAGGGAAGTATATATTTGCCTTCTTCGTTCTCAGAATAGCTATTACTAAGTAAGGAGGTTACTATTGTAATAGCACCATGGTGACTCCCTGAACCCCTCCAGAGATCCCTAGGGCTGCATCTTGGCACCTCAGGCTCCCTGCCTGCCCTCTGAACACTCCTGGCACCTGGGAGTTGGCTGTTGTGCATGTCTGTGCTACAGAAAAGGTGAGTTTCGGTGTCCAGAAACAAGGCCATGGGCAAACTGGAAGGGGTTCAGGGAGGAAACTCCAAATCTTCCCTTGCCTGGGCTGGCTGGAAGGGACCAAAGGTATGCCAGGGCTGTTCCTGCTATACATAGTCTCTTCCTGCAACCTCTGGGACTTTGGCTTGTGGCCCTAGGGTCCCTGGGGTGAACAATGGAGGGCTGGCTCCAAGGTTACAGAATTACCAGTCAATGGGAAGAGTAAGAGAGCTGCAGAAATCAGCCCAAGGAAGTGTGGCAAAATAATAAAGTCAATTTAACACCACGGACTCCGGGTCACACAGCCCTTCCCTAGACCAGCCCAACGTCCTCCTCCCCTTTGTGCTTTGACCATGACAAGTCAGCAGCTAAGCAATCTCAGCATCTTAGAAATCCAGAGTCTGATGGGCTGTAATGGCCTCAAGTATTTAGGAGAATCTTTTATCTTTTATAAGAATTATTTATGGGACTAGCAGTTAGTATAATGGCTATGTCACTGAACTCCCATGTAGTTGACCGTGGTTCATGTCCCGGACCCGGTGGCTTAAAACTCACGCCGGGCACATGTGTGTGTGTGCCCAAGGTCCCAAGAGGAGAATGGAAGAAAAGGGATTGTGGTGTGGCCATCCCCCCAGGGGTGATTTCTCGCTTTCTATCTCTCTGTATCTCTGTCTGTCTGGCGAGCACACGCACCCTATAGCATAAGCCTTTTCCAAAAAACAAAAAAAGAATTATTTATTTTAATTTTATTTATTCATTCATTTATTTTAATTTGACCAGAGAGACACAGAGAGAGAGGGGGGGTAAAGTGAGAGACCAAGCCACCTGGTCCAGGACTTGAACCACAGTCAGCCATGTGGGAGTATCCAGCACCTTAACCACCACACCACCTGCTGGCTCCCTTTCAGGAGTCTTTCTAATTACTTAACCGCAATATTGGAATCAGAAATGCATGCTGGATGCTGTTGATCGATAAGGGAAGGCCAAAGCACAGGAAGTGAAGCGAAAGAATTGTCTCAGGCTAAACAGGATGATCACCCAGACCTCACAATACCCAAATTACCATGAGTAGTGTGTCCAAGGTCTTATAGATTTCAGGATCATTTTAAAGGCAAAAAAGTTGCAAACAGGGAGAAGCATTCATCAAAGTTTTACCTTGGTCAAGAGCTATAATAAGGAGTCTTGTACAGCAGTGATGAGCTACAGCCTATGGAAAGGGGAGTCGGGTGACCTCGTAGCCATTCGGAGTGAGCATGAGAGTCAGGGGGTGGGCCTCTTGTCCTAACTACTAACTAAGAATAAGGGACAACGTAGATTGATAAGAATGTCCCAAACCAAAAAAGGCCAATGAATCTTGACAGCATCTTGAACTATTTCTGGTGTCTTGTCTCAGAGGTCCAGCATCACAGGGGGACGTGCCCAAGTGCACATTCCAAGATCAGTCCCTTTCTGCATGCCTCAGTTCAGTTCCCTAAAAGTCTTTTGGACCCAATTTGGAATAAATAGGCTCTTCGATTTTCTTTATTTTATCATGTGATTATATTTAAAGCTTCTCTCTTCTTCGCAGTCACTGGAGGGCCCAGGAGCCTGAGAGGAAATGACAGGGGGAGGCACCATTGGAGTTGAATTCCCTAACTTCCCTAAACTTCCGTTTCCTCATCTATAAAACAATCTTCATAAGACCTGCCTCACTGATGTCGTTATTGAGAATTAAATAAAACGGAACATTACATAAAATCTTGTGATGCCACCCTGCACAGTGCCTCACATACCTACCACATGCTTAATGCATCTTGGCTCTCTGATCCATTGTGCCCCATAACTGTTACCAGAGGAAGCAGGTAAGATCAGGGGCTGGAGGGAGTCTAGAAATGACTCACTGATTTGTTAAAATGAAAACTCTGAAAGACAAATGAGTTCAACTCTGATTTTGTATGGAAGAATGATAGCTATGAGAAAAATCATGATGACTTTTCTACACTTCTCCCAACTCTAAAGAACTCAGAATGCAAACGTCATCATCCTCGGGGACTAGACAGTGGCACAGAAGCAAAATGCAATGCTCTGCAAGGCAATCTCACGAGAGAAGAATCCTAGTTCAAATCTGGAAACTTCTCTGGGTATGCAGTGTACACACTTTGCCCAAGGTCTGGAACTGGTTGAAGTCTAGCTGTGGGTCAAGGTGTCAAGACCCTGTTTGGGGGGCTTTTTCTCTCTCTTTCTTTGCTCACTCATGAAAAAATATCCTCCTCAACAGAAAGCATCTTTGTTTTGATTCTCTGTGACAGTGGCAAGAATAATACCAAATTCACAGCACTTTCAATGATTAAAGGTAAATATGTAAAGTGTTTTTCTAATGGGCAAGTTTCCCTGGGGGAAAAAAGAGGTTAATTTCTCCATTGTCTGTTTCTGTAGCAATTGTGAACATCTCTGAAAGGAAGCAAAACAAACAAAACCCCAAAAGACACACTCAAAAAAAAAAAAAAAAAACCCAAAAAACAAATTATTCCCCTCCGTTATCAAGGACAGCAAGTTCTGGGAGTGTGGGGAGCTAATTTATGGAGTTAAAGAGCAAGTAAAAGTAGGTGTGAGCTCTTGCTGTCTCTGTGTAGTCCTTCAGCTCTGACTTTTAAGGCTGGTTTGAACCAGATACATTTATTTTGAGCCTTGACAACAGGTTATACAAGAGGAGTCACCTGAGAAACACCTTTAAAAAAAGCAAAGCCAGTCCTTAAGGTGTGAACTCTGATCTTAATTTGTCTCTGGATGAAGCTGAAGGGTAGAGGGTGCTAAACTTTTCGGAGATGGGGATCTGGCCTGAGGCTTCAGCGGTCAAGCCTTAGTTCTGTCCTGCCCTGCCTCTTCCAGCCTGCACAGCTGGTGCACCTGCCTGACCCTGGCCCTGAGCCAACCCGAGGTCTGACGAAATCTCCTTTTTTCCCTGGCTATGATGTTCAGGAATGGCTTGGATAAAACAGCCTTGCCTCTTAAAAAAAATTTCAAACCCGCCATTTATCTTATCACATTTTTTCATGAATGGTCCAGGGGGTGAAGAGATTTTTTTTTTTTTTTAATTCAAGAATGATCGGGATATTTGGGACCAGCAGTTAGCATAATGGCTATGTCGCTGGACTCCCTCGTAGTCGACCATGGTTCAAGTCCCAGACCCGGTGGCTTAAACTCACGCTGGGCACGTGTGCGTGCATGCCCAAGATCCCGAGAGGAGAATGGAGGAGAAGGGATTGCGGCGTGGCCATCCCCCCTGGGGGGTGATTTCTCGCTTTCGGTCTCTCTGTCTCTCTCTGTCTGTCTCTCAAATGCATCCTTGACAGCGATGCTGACAGCATTATTTTTTTTTTCTGAAATTTTGTGCATACTTTTAAAAATATACTTTATTTTTTAAGATTTTTTTTTTTTTTTTTTTTTTTTTTTTTTGCCAAAGGGCATGTGCACTCACTGAAGAGGACAGACAGAGACACAGAGAGAGGGAAAGTGAGAAATCATTCTCCCAGGAGGTGGCTATGCCACAATCCCTTCTTCTCCATTCTCGCAGGATTTGGGGCATGCACGCACATGTGCCTGCTATGTTTTGTGTGCCATCAGGTTGGGGACTCAAACCTCAGAGTTGGCCATGTGGGATCCAGCACCTTAACAACATCCCACGTGTGGCCCGTGTGTGTACTTTTTTTATAAGCTTGTGAAGTGATCTGTAAAGTGTTCCAACCATTTGGGAGGTAATAGCATCACAGTATTAATTCCGTTTACCTGTACTCCTGAAGTGTCAGAAGCTGGAAAAAGACATCGTGGGTTCAAACCCCCTAACAGCTGCTGCCTAAATCTAACACTGCAGTGAAGATTCCCAGGGCCATGACCACTTACTTTCGGCTGAGTGAACGACCACTCTCGGGAGGACCACTGAAGGGTGCAGGAGGAGATCTGAGTTCAGATCTGCTTCTGAGTCATTCTTGGTCATGAACATCAGTTGAGGCTTCTCTGACAAGGCACAGGTGCTGGGCAGAGGGTCAGCAGGGGTGATTCCGAGGTGGCTGAAAACCCAGAAGTCCCTCTTTGGCTTTGCTCTAAGCCCAGCAGCAGCTTAGGACCCTGCCTGGACAGATAACCTAATGGCTACCAAGGACTCCTCCTCCCTATCTTCCTACCACCAAAACCTTTCCCATCACTTCTGTGAGGGTTTGGTAAACAGGCATGCTCCATGTACTCACCACATGGCAGGCCCCAGCCCTGGTACAGCCTCCCACCTTGGCGCCCCCTAGAGGCAAGATGTAGCAAACCTCTGGGAGCCAGCATGTCACTGGTGACAGAGGAACAGTGTGGCTGAACCTTCTCAGCTACTCGTGGAAAATGCAGTTGCCTGGCCCCATGCTAGGCTCTTAAATCCAAGTTGAAGGTTCTGGAGATTTTAATTTTTAACAAACACATGAACCGAGGCTCCTACGCACTACATCTTACTCTGCTGGACTTTCAAGAGAACTGTCCTCCTTTTATCAGCCAAACAGAGCTCCCCAAAGAGACGGTGTAACTCCCTCCCCTCCAGCCTGAGGGAGCAGCCCTGGGCTCCCACTGGATCTCCAGAGAGGATTCAATATCCTGGCTCGACCAAGTCCTCAGCCTTGGCAGGCTGCTCCAGGAATCTTTAGACAAGGCTAGAAAGTAAAGGAGGAAAAGCCCTTCGCACACAGAAACATTACACAAACTGGGGCTTTTATTTACACAGTAGGGCTAAAAATAATAGAAAAGAAGCCTCTTGGTCACACACACAGAGGAAAAGCTCTAAAAGTCAATCACCAGTGGGTACGGGCCCTGATATTTTAGCAACGACAACACAAAAACAAATTATGGAGGAAGAAAAGGTAAAAGGTCAGCTGTGCCGAGGTCGAGGTTCTCAAGTCCAAGAACCACACGGAGGCTGTCATGGGGGGTGGCTGGTCAGGCTGATGACAAGGGGAAGTTTATCTTCTGGGCATGTGACCCTGATTCCCAGGGCAATCAAGTAAGGTTTTGACTTTGGACATTTCTGAGTTAATTCTTAACTAGACTTTGAGAATTTCAGGGCCACATGTGCTTGACCTTACGGTTTGTCCATTCTGGGAGACAGACTTGGGGAAGCTCTTCCTCAGGCACATCCCTAGGAAAGGGAAGCAGATCTTGGCACTGCCCGGGGTCACACTTCCACGTCGTCATGAGGATGCTGGGTCCGTTGGCTCGTCAGCATCACTAGGTCACTGCAGAAGGCGTTCTCCAAACTTCTTGTCCTTATGTGCTAAGACAACAGTCCCCCAGGGCACCCTCTTTCCCACTAACTATGCTTTCTCTTCCACTTGCAGCCTTCCCCCCTTCTCCCGGCCTCCCAGTGTTCTAGGCAGGCTATAATTACCTCTTGTGTGTGAAAATGTGCCATTCTCAACTTTTGCCACACGGGCTAAAACAAGATCCTTCGTTCTCCTTTCCTCACAAATGTTAATGATGCAGAAACTGGGTCCCAGGTCATCAACAAAAGGAGCCTCCAACAGGGGGAGCTGACTCTCCTCCACCTATTCCTTTTTCTGTCCATCTGTCCGTCTGCCTTCCCACCTTCTCCACCTCCCAGTACCACCTGGTTGGGCTTGAACAGTGGTGCACAAGCCTTAGAGGCCTCCCCTGCATGCCCTAGGAAGGCCCCAAGGCAGCAGGTAGGCTGGTGCTGCAGACCACTCTGAACTTCCGGATTTTCTACCAGAGCAGTGGCCCATCACAGGCTAGCAGAGGGCATGTAGGCAGCACCTTCTCTTTCTTTCACTCCCTGCCCAGTGTCCAGTGCTAGCCTGTGCCCATCCTCAGTGGGCGTCAGGCCCACCTATGTCTACTCTAACCTTTGAACCTAGGTGAGATGAGGCCAAACTGTGCAGCCTGTGTGGGCTCAGGGGCTTCGGAGGGTTTGTAAGCACCAGCCATGACACCTCTGGCCCTTCTCCTGGCCCTTCCCTGCCGCCTAAATCCCTCAGCACTGATCTTCCAAACCAGTCTCTTACTCCCTTCAACATCCTCTTGCCTTGTTTCTACGTCCTTCACACCTGTCTCCTACTTACAGTTCCTTCTCCAGAGACACTTTCATTCCCAGCTGTCACCTCTCTCGGTCCCTGTGTCCTAGCACAAAGCTCCCCAGTCAGCCTGGCTAGAGAAGGCATTGAGCAGCTGTCAAGTGAGCTGATGCACAACCCCAGCCAGCCACACGCTTCCAAGGGGAATCTGGCCAGCCCCAAACACAATGGCTGGGCACAAGAGCTGCAGGCCCAGCCCTGAGACAGCCTGCCCCAGCCATCCCGCCTGCCTCTGAATGTGCCCTTCCTCCCTCTCACACCACCAGGGGCACGTTCCGGCAGAGATGGGTGAAAATGACAAGCTTTTATCCCTTTAAGCAGTCGGGACACAACTGTCAACACAGTTTTCAAAATATCGTAGCCTTCAAAGAGATTTCTTTTCTTTCTTCCTTCTCAAGCCTGTAATTAAACTCCTGGTGACAGAGCAGGGGAGGAAGGAGATGGCAGAGAACAGCTTCAGAAATAAACAGCTCCTTTGCTGCCTCTGAACCGAGGTGGCCCAGGACTGTGAGTGTCCCTGTCAGCCCATGACTTTCCAGGGGAACACAGCAAATCACGTGACTCCAAGTCGACATCCCTTAGCCCTCAACATCACGCTCTGCTACCCACGTTCACTGCTCTAATCTGTCAAGGGTTTGCCTGCATCTACAGCCCTGCTACCCCCACATGAAGGCTCTGGCTTTTGCAAACTCATCCTAATCCCAAACCTAACCTCGGCCTAATTCTCTGCAGAACTGATCATCGGATCCAGCCGTGTCTGAAAAATGTGAAAAGCTTAGCAGACGGGCAGGGGTAACTCATCCATCACACTCTTCCGATTCAACAAAGAAAGGCATTTTTTCCCTCTTCCACGTATTTTGAGAGTTCAAGTCTGAAATGCTCCTGATTCCCACCATTCCCAGAGCAGAGGCTTCCACTCCTCCTTGCAGCACCGGTCCACAGCTCCCATCAGCGCACGAGGGCTACCACGCTGGTGGCCACTCCGAAGGGGGCAGAGTAGGCCGCGGCGAATCCTTGTAGACCGATGACGATGTAGCGGCAGCCTTTGGTGATGACCTTCCCGACGTTCTATTTTAGGAACAGAAGAGGAAAGGGTTAGGTTAGGCAGCTTTTGAATTCTTCCTTGAGTCATAGTGACACATATAAAAATCATGTGCCTTATTCTCCCGGGGAAGATTAGCATATTACATGTCCCACGCCCGCCCCCGACCTAAGAACATGTGGGGGCTCAGCACAGACATTATCCCCTGGCAAAGTCCTTTCCAGCACAGCGCGTTCCTGGGTAACTCAGAGCGTCTTAGAAACAGCAGGGAGACTGCCAGTTCTAAAATGAAACATCAACTTAGTCTTCGTTTTCAAACCAAAACCCATACCTCTTCTCTGTTCCAGCTGACAGTTATTGGAGGATCTGAAAGCCAGGGCAGTTTCTTTCCTTCTTCTGAGAGCCCATCCCATGCCCCCCAACATCAGGGCTTATTCCTGCCTGCCCCTCACATGTGTCCCTCTGTAGTCCTCTGCCATTCTCTAATTGCCACAGCCATGTAAGTCTTGTGTGTCCAACATAGTTATAAGCTCCTGTGGGTAAGGACTGGGCCAGGTTTTCTTGGTGTCTACCCCTTTTCTTCTTTGCAAGGCCCAGGGCTGGACAGGGGACAGTTAAGGGATTCTAATGGAATGGCAGTAGAAAAATGAAGGGCATCACCAATGACTAACATCTATGCAGCTCTGCTCCCTGACCTTCCTCTTCCCATCGTCAGCCTCTTTTTATTTGTTTGTTTGTTTATTTATTCAATGTGCAGGTGAGCAAGAGACAGACAGAGAGACAGCACCCCACAGTCTTGGCTCTGCTATCCACCCCCAGCTTCGGGCAGCCCTGAGTCCTGGACACACACGTGCCTGGAAGACTCAGGGAGGTCTCCCAAGCAAACCTGGTGTCTTCCCATGTGGGTCTTCCTGGAAGAGCATCACATTTGACTGCTGTGCACCCTCTGCACCTGCCCTCAACTTCTACAGCGTGCCTAGTGACACCAATGTCCTTGCAGATGACCTGTGCCTCATCTCAAATGACGTGTCTCTTGGCCCTTTGACTTTTCCAACTACAATAATCACTCAGGCTGGTTTCACTTAAAATTCTTCATCCCAGCTGCAAACTTTTCTTTGACTCCCAACACCACCAACAAACCTACTGTATCTGTCTAGAAGGTTGGCCTTCCTTTTCTTTCAGCTACGACCTCATACCTTTTCCTTTCTCTTCCAGCATCCCCACCCCCAACACAGGCAGACACATGTCTCCACACCTTTATTACATGATCCCACTTCATCCCTCACTGAAAAACATCAGACATCACCGAGGAACTCATTCATTTTCTCACCACCCTCTGCAGACCTACCTGTGCCTGCCCTGCCTTCTCCCACCTTGCCTGATTCACTGGAGAAAATTGCCTTCTTCCCCAAGGCTGTTCCCTTGACCTTCGCTGTCTGTACCTCTCTCACCTCGCCTTTGGCTTTACCTTCTCCAGCATCATCGCCCTCTTCCTCGCCACTGGGTCATTTCCATTAGCTTACACACATGTTCAGACACCTCCTTGGCTCTGCATCTGCCCCGGGCCTCTGCTCTCCCTCATGAAGCCCATTGAAAGCCCATTCACACATAGTCTCCACAGCCACACTTAGTCCCTCCTTCTCTGGATCCTACTCCCACCCATCCAGGGACGGCATGGTCATGGCCACCTCCAACCTCTATGTTGCCTGATCCGATGGGCACTTCTGTCTCCCCCCTCCCTGATTTCTCAGCAGCTTTTGATACACTTCATGAAATAATTATTTAACCTCTTTGACTCTATTTTCTTGATTCCTTCCTACACCACCGGGAGATCTTTCCCAGTTTCCTTTGCTAGATTATCTCTTCTACTAAACTTTATAATGTTGGAGTTCTTCAGGTTTCAGTACCAGGTTTGTTCTCTCTCTCTCTCTCTCTCTCTCCTCTCTCCTCTTTTCTCTCTCTTTTTCCCTAAAAATCTCTCCTCAGGTGGTCTTGCCCATTTCTAACGACTTCAAGTATTTCCTGGATGCTGATAACTCCTCAGCTCAGGCTCAGATAGTCAATGCTCTACCTCAGATCACTCTTGGAGACCCTTACATGTAATTTCTCTAGCACACACTCTCTCTCTTTGTGTCAAGAATAAACCTAATTTTGGTTAGCTACCAATATGTTTCTGGTGGCCTTTGGCTATTGGATTTCCATAAGAGAAAAGTATAGAGAGATTAAATTTATCCAAGTTGGATCAGGCGATTAGGATGACTGGATCCCACATGGCTGACCACATGGTTCCAATTCTGGACCCAGTGGCTTGATAGACATGCCAAGCACACGTGTGTGAGCCCAAAATCCTGAAAGAAGGAAGACATAGAGGAAAATTGTAGCATGAATATGCCTCATGGGGGGGGGGGTGCTCTCTCACTCCCCCAGCACATGTGCCCTCTGGCAAAATTTTAAAAAAAATTATGCAAGTTGAGACGAGCAGGTGGTATAGTGGTTAAGGCAGTGGACCCTTATATGGCTGATCATGGTTCAAGTCATAGACTCAGGGGCTTGAAAATCATACCAGGTGCATGTTCATGCATACCCAAAGTCCCAAAAAGGGAATGGATGAGATGGGAATGTGGAGTGCCATCCTCCCTGGGTAGTGGCTTCTCACCTTCCCTCTTTCTATGTTTCTCTGTCTCTCTAGCAAGCATACTCACTTTATCGCAAAAAATGTAAAAAAAATAATGCAAAGAAAAGTATCCAAGCTTATATAGCTGGTAAGAAGCAAAGTTGAAGTTCAATCTCAAAGAAATCTCAGCTTAGAGCCCACAGACTTAATATCATATTATAATTTCTTTCTTTTATATTTCATTTTTTCAGATTTTTGCCATAGGATGTATATGCTTGCCAGAGAGAGACAGAGAGAGGCAAAGTGAGACATCACACACTGGGGGATGGCCACGCTACAATCCCTTCTCCTCCACTCTCCTCTTAGGATTTTGGGCACACACGCACATGCATCCAGTATGACTTTCAAGTCACAGGGTCTGAGACTTGAATCACAGTTGTCCGTGTGGGAGTCCAGCGCCTTAACCATCATGCCACCTGCTGGCCCTAGACTTTCTTCCTTTAAAGAAGGCAGTAAGGAACCTTGTGGTTAACTTGTCATAGTCTGGGCTTGAAGTCTAGCTCCACTTAGCTTTCTGTGGTCTGTTTCCTTACCTACACAATGGGAATATTTGGTAACCACCTACTGGACTGTTAAGAGGATCATATGAGTTCAAGGAAAGCACTTAGAACAGTGCCTGGCACAAACCATAGGCAGCTTAGGTGCCCCCACAAGGTCAGCCATTAATGCCATAAAATCACTTTTGCTTCTTTTTATTATACAGTATCCATATTTGAGGTGGTAATATATAAATTCAGGATTTCTTGTTATCTACTAGGAAAGTCAGTCTTTCTTCCTTTCATTCTTTCTTTTCCTTTCTTCTTTCTCTCTCTCTTTTCTTTCTCTCCTGTCTTTCTCTCTTTCTTTCTTTACTTTTTCTCCTTTCTTTCTCTCCCTCTTTTTAATTGCCATCAGGTGTCTTCACTTACCAGCGAGAGACAGAGAGGGAGCAGGGGAGAAAACACTCCCCATAAGGTGTGGTCATACCACCATCTGGTCTCCTTCATGTTTTCATCCTGTCAGGATTTAGGGCACACGAGCCTCCTGGGCAGAGTTTCAACCAAGGTCAGCCATGTGGGATCTGGCTCCCTTCATTAGTAGGCTACGGGGCTAGCCTGGGACGTTTCTTAAGAGTACAGTGTCCTTCGATCTCTGGTTTACTCAAGCTTATATTACAAGGTTTCCCACCATAACAGAATGAGGGTGGGGATCCTGTGGTGCTCATGACCTCATACCCAGCTCATAGAAAGTGCCTGGTGTTTCCTTTGGTACAGCTCAGGCTGAGGAGTTTGGGAGAAACTAATGTCCAAGCTTACTCCTGACTTACTCTAGACGCTGCTTCTCCAGACTCTGCCCTGTCAATTTCTCAGTGACGTTGGGACCAGGGCATGCACGTCAGCTTGGATGTATGTGTACACGGGTGTGTGGGTGTAGGATGTTGCTCAGACACATTTCTAAAAATGTGTAAGGGGAATCATTGGGAGAATGTTACTTACATGTTTGAAAGAAGAAACTGTTCTCTGGGAGCAAGAATAACAATGAAGAATGATCGTTTAGAAACAGTACCATCAGAATCACAATTGCCTACATTGAACTTGAGATTTGGGGTATTCATACATTCATTTCTTCAGGCTGTTATTTCAAAAAATTACTTGTCACTCCATCTTTGCAATTTTTTGGGAAAAAGCCTACTAAAATATCTCATTAACTGGAACACTGTCAAGGCAGATTTCAGAAATGAAATGCAAGGAATGTAAGATATCTATCAACGACCATTTCAGTGTCATTCAGGGAAACTGATTTGGGCTTCTTTGATCTGAGTAAAGATTTCAGCCCAACTAACCTCTCAGAGGGGCGCTGGTGATGGGGGTTCAGGGAGAGTACTAGCTTGAATAAGATGCCCAGGACCTAATCCCAGAACCTGTGAGTATGTTCCTTACGTGGCAAGAGACCTTGCAGTGGTGATCAAGTTAAGGACTCTGAGATTGGGACCAGGACATGCAGGTCAGCTTGGGTGTATGTGTGCATGGGTGTGTGGCTGTGAGATGTCACTCAGATACTTTTTCATATCTATATAATGGGATAATCCAGGTCTAGTGGGTTATCCACGTAGGCATCTTATAAAGAAAGATGCAAGAGGAGGCAGACAGAAAGCCGGATAACCACAGACGCTGAGATTGCAGAGAAACAGGTTGAAGAGTGAGTTAGAGACCTGAAAATGGAGGAGGGGGCCTCTGAAAGCAGAAAAGGGCAAAGAAATAAATTTTCCCTTGGAGGGAAACCAGCTTAAGCAACGTTAGCTCAGAAAACTAACTTCAGACCTTGGGCCCCCAGAACCACCGAGAACAAACCTGCATTGTTTTCAGCTGCGACGTTGGTCGTTTGTTATCGCTGTCATAGGAAACCAATACAAGGGACGAGGCTTTCTGGAGGTTTCTTGATATTCAGCTAATTCCCAGTAATGTCAGGGGTTCCCTGGCCCCTGAGTTTCAAAAAGGAAACCAGCTCTCAACAAAGGTCACTTCCCCCGAATACAAAGATCACGTCTTCAATTGTCAGAATCTGGGCACAAACCTGAGGTGATTGGCCAGTTACGAAAGCTGATTTTGTTCTGCAGTAGAGCTCCCTTCAAAATCAGAACTGGGGTCAGCAGGTGGCATAATAGTTCAGGCACTGGACTCCCACGTGGCCAACCGTGGTTTGAACCCCAGACCCGATGGCTTGAAAATCACGCCAGGCACGTTTGCATGCATGTCCAAACTCCCAGAAGAATGGAGGAGAAGGGATTGCAGCATGGCCATCTCCCCTGGGGGTGATTTCTCACTTTCCTTCTCTCCTCTACAGTGAGCATATACACCCTACAGCAAAAACTTTAGAAAACAAAAACAAAAATCAGAACAGAAACACTCAGACTGGGCCTCTCCTCTGCACGCTCAGGCAATAATAGCTAACAGTTGTGTAACTCTGGTCATATTTTAGGTGCTCTCTAAGACTTCTACATGGATTAACACAACTACTCTCCACAGGTATGAAAATATATCTGAGTGACATCTCACACCCACACACTCATGCACACATACACCCAAGCTGACCTGCATGTCCTGGTCCCAACCTATTATTATCCCAGACAACAGAAGAGAACACTGAGGCAGAGGAAAGGGAACACAGCCTGAGGTCGTATATCTGAGAGACGGCTGGGCAGTCTGGGTCCAGTGCCCATGTCTGTACTCTCCTCTTACATCCTGAGGACTTTTTCTCCCTCTTGAGCTAAAGATCATTCCTCGGGACCAGCAGTTGGCATTATGGCTATATCGCTGGACTCCCATGTAGTCAACCGTGGTTCGAGTCCTGGACCTGGTGGCTTAAACTCACGCCGGGCGCATGTGCGTGCGTGCCCAGGATCCCGAGAGGAGAACGGAGGAGAAGGGATTGTGGCGTGACCACCCCCCCGGGGGGTGATTTCTCACTTTCTGTCTCTCGGTGTCTCTCTGTCTCTGTCTGGTGAGCGCATGCGCCCTGTAGCAAAAACCTCTCCAAAAAAAAAAAAAAAAAGATCATTCCATACCCTTTACTTTCCTCTCCAGCCTTCTCCTTGATGCCCAATTAATACCATGATTACCTTTCTTTATCCACACTTCACTCTGTGGTTCTCAGAGAGAGAAGGGGAAGGTACTTGGGGAAGGTAGCCTCTTATGTTAGGCTAAGTTTTGGGGGGCACTCTTTCTCCTCCACTCCATCTGCTTCTGCTTGGGAGGGCCAGTGAGACTCCCACTCCCAGCTCTGCTGGTGTCTAGCCGTGTGCCCTTTAACAATAGCTTAATTTCCTTAAACTCCAGCTTCCTCCTGTGGGAAATGGGAATAAGCACAGCTTCCCAAAGTTGTTGAGAGGATTCTGAGATATTACACAGAATGCGTACAGCGGGCTCCCTGGCACCCTGGAGAAGCACAGCAACTGTGTGTTCCTTCTGCTCCCCATGCCCATCACCCAGCACTTTAACAGTAAAGACTGCACTGCACACGGGCCACTCCCACTTAAAAACCAGCGGAGAACACTGCCGGTCAAGAGTCCCAGGCATGCGGGCCAGACCAGCCCAGCATAGGGTCCATCTCTGACTGGGGCCAGGGGGCAGTAGCAGAGTGTGATGAGCCCCCCTTCCAGGTTTCACAAAAGCCAAACACCTTTCTTTAAATGGAAGCAAGACTTGAAAAGTTACCAGATGAATAGGACCCTAAGTCTCCCTTCCTTGAAGGCAAATTCATTGTTAACAATAGCACTGTTGGGGTCGGTGGGTGGCATAGTGGTTAGGGGCGCTGGACTCCCACATGGCCAACACCCGTTCAAGTCCCGGACCTGGCAGCTTGCTTGCTTTCTCTCTCCCCCCAACCCCCCTGGTCCCTCTCTGGTCAAATGAAAATAAATAAATAAAGTTAAATAAAATAATTCTTTAAAAAATGTTATGTCTCCTTTAAAAAAAATTAATGAGAGCATTGTGTGCAGGTCACCCCTTAAGCCATCAGGCCCAAGTAAGATACAATTTCACCTGGTGGCTAAAGGAGGTGAAAATCACCTCCCGCATTTCTGGCCAAGCACATGTGCGTGTGGGGGCCCCAAAGCCTGACAGGATAGGAGAGAGAGAGAGAGAGCAGAAGGAACTGCAGCATGACATGCCCCTTGGTGGGAGGGGGCTTCTCCCCTCTGTCCCTCTCCTCTCTCTGTCTCTGGTGAGTGCACCTGCCCTTGGCATATAAACAAACAAATAAACAAAGCCCTCAGGTTTTAACGTATACAATCCAATGAAGTTTAGTTCGTTTGCAAGACTTTTAACTAGTTCTAAGACATTTTCATTATCTCAAAAGGCAAACATATATCCTCCCCCCCCCCCTTTTTTTTTTTTGGAGAGGTTTTCACTATAGGGCGCGTGCGCTAGCCAGACAGACAGAAAGAGACATAGAGACAGAAAGCGAGAAATCACCCCCCAGGGGGGATGGTCACGCCGCAATCCCTTCTCCTCCTTCTATCCTTCTACTCGCGGGATCTTGGGCACGCACGCACATGCGCCTGGCGTGAGTTTTAAGCCACCAGGTCCAGGATGCGAACCGCGGTTGACTACGTGGGAGTCCAGCGACATAGCCATTACGCTAACTGCTGGTTCCCTTTTTTTTTTTTTTTGGATGTATATCCCATTAAGCAGGTGCTTTCGGCTCTTCTGCTCCTCCCTCAGCGTCCCTGGCAACCAACAGTCTGTGCTCTGTCTCTCTGGATTTGCCTAGTCTGGATATTTCCTATAAACAGAATGCTACGTGCAGCACGTAACCTTGCAAGTCTGGCTTATGTCAATGTTTTCGGAGGTTCAGTCATGTCCTAGCATGTGAGTCCATCAGTCCTTTACATGGCCGAGTAATGTTCCACGGTGTCTGTATCACACTTTGTTTATCCATTTATCTGCTAATGGGCATTTGGGTTGTTTTCACCTTTTGGCTAAATAGCTTCCATGAACATAATGCTTCCATGAATGTGTGCACATAAATACTTGCTCAAGTACTTGTTTTCAAGCCTTTTGGAGTGAAATGACTGGACTGTAGTTCTACGCTCAAAATTTTCTTTACGTTTCAGTCTTTCTTTCATGAGAGAGAAAGACAAGCACCCCCAGCAGGGTCTCGGGCTGTGATCCTCTCCCGAGATTTCCCAGCAGCCAGGTGCATGGGCACATGCATGCATACCTGATGCACATAGGCTGACCTGGGACCCAAACCCCAGTCTTCTGCATGGCTTCCAGCATTGGAGACCATTGTGCTTCCACTGGGTTGCCACAACTGAGCCTACGTTTCACTTTTTTAACAACCACAGTGGCTGTGCCATTTTACTTTCTTAGAAGAAGACAAGGGTTCCAATTTCTCATGTGCTTGCCACATTTGTTATTTATTTATTTTATTATTATTTTAGAGTAGCTATCCTAACAACTGTGAAGTGCTAGTGTATTTATATCTGGTGACATCTTCACTCAGGCTTCTTTACCCAGTTTTCATGTCACCTTGATTTGAAGACTACAACCACGTGCCCGAGGAGCTGACTGTCTGAGTTCTGGGCCAGGCAGCTCCACAGTGGTGACCCGGCTCTGCCATGTCTCCCTGGGAGGCTGTGGACTCTCAAGGGCACAGCTACTTCATCTCCATGTTTATATTTCTAGTTCCGGGCACAATACATGGTACCAGGGAGCACCCAAACCACATCTTCAAGTGCCAACCCCCAAGCTAAGGTTTTGCCATATCAACTCACTAGCTGAGAGGCAAAGCATGGCTTCTTTGTGCTGGACTGAGACCAAGAAGAGAGATAATTAGTCCCAGCATGAACTGAACCTGGGAAGTCCCAACTTTCCTAGCTCTTAATACGTATTAATATTTGACCACTATCTGCCTATGTACTGTACCAAACAGTGCTGATAAAGGTTTAAAGACGATGATAAGCGTAAAGCTCCCAGGGTGGAGACTGAATGGCTTCAGGTATGATAAGAGGCCACTGAAGATGCAGATAGCTAGACAGAGAATGGGGGTGGGGTCGCGGCCTTCGGCCAGGACAGTGAGGTTTGTGATTTCCTTCTGAGTGGCCTCATTTAGGCCCAGTTCTGAGGCCTTCCTGGTAAAGGCACCTGGAAAGGGCTGTGGGATTTGAGCTCTAAGAAGGGAACTGTCATTTTATCCTGTATTCATCCTTCCTCTCTCTCTCTCTCCCTCCCCTTCTCTCTCCTCCCTTTCTCACTCCCCCTGCCTCCTCTTTCCCCTCCCCTCTTCTCCAACCCCATTCCTTTACTCCAAGGCAAATGACAGAATGTCTGAAAGCCCCCAGTATACAAAGAGTCAGCTAGGAGAAAAGAAAAGCAGATTTGACAAGTGCGTATCTGTACTGTAGGGATGTCTTTAAAAAGTTTAGGGGGGGAACCAGCAGTTAGCATAATGGCTATGTCGCTGGACTCCCACGTAGTCGACCGCGGTTCACGTCCTGGACCCGGTGGCTTAAAACGCACGCCAGGCACGTGTGCAAGCGTGCCCAAGATCCCAAGAGGAGAATGGAGGAGAAGGGATTGCAGCATGGCCATCCCCCCGGGGGGTGATTTCTCACTTTCTGTCTCTATGTCTCTCTCTGTCTGGCAAGCGCACACGCCCTATAGCGAAAAACCTCTCCAAAGAAATAAAATAAAATACAAATGAAAAGTTTAGGGGAAAGGCTGAACCCGCAGTTGGCCTAATGGCTGTGTCACTGGACTCCCAGGCGTGGGTGCGTGCCCAAGACCCCCAGAGGAGAATGGAGTGCAACATGGCCATCCATTTCTCACTTTCTGTCTCTCTGTCTCTCTGTCTTTCTGGTAAGCGCACATGCCCAATAGTAAAAGCCTCTCAAAAAAAAAAAAGTTTAGGGAAAGACTATTATGAAAATGCTATGTACATGGATTTCAATTTTTTTCACCAAAATAAACTCATACTTTAACTTCATCTTCCCAAGAATTTTTTTTTTAATTAAAGTTTATTTGTTTCTTCCATGAGCAAAAGAGAACCCTCAACAGGGTCTTCAGTCTGTGATCCAGCCTAGCCAGCCCCTATAATGAGCATGCTGGACGCAGCAGTTTGACGGAGGTCTCTGGATTAGAACTCGAAAGCTTCCCATGTGGGCCAGCCTTGCAGAATGGGTTTCATCTCTACACCACTGTCTGACCCCCGCATCATCAGTTTTTTGAAGTCCCCTCTCACTCGTTAGGTAATCAGGCCTTGGAAATAACCTTTGGAACATTTGGGGGAAATAATCTCAATATTTCTTAGCTAGTGGGATATCCCACAGAGGACTTCGCCAGGCAAGATAAACTGGCCGCAGCCCCTAACTTTACAACTGGGTCGGCTTCTCCAAGTCACCTAACCACCCTGAAGCGTCAGGGTCGCCATCATTACAACGTGGGGACGAGGCTACGTAGGATACCATAACCACTGAGCAAGGGCCCCTTACGGACGTTGCTAACCCGCCAGCAGCGGGGTAGCGCCCAGCGCCACCCCGACTTCGTTTCCATCAAGGCTGGAGGGACGGGTGTCGCGGCGCAGGAGGGCGCAGGGACAGCCCAGGGACAGCCCAGAGCGGCCGAGTGGATCCGACGGCGAGGACCGACGCCCTGGTTAGCTGCTCGGGACGGCGGGCGCGGTTCCCTACCTTGCCGTACTTCTTCAGCTTCTGCCGGTACCTCTTCTTGGGCTTGTCGCCGGGCGCTGGCTCCTCCAGCGGCTCGTAGTGCTCGGGCAGGACTGCAAAGTGCACCCTCCGAGCGCTCCGGGTCCCCGGGCGCCGCGTACCCGCCTCGCTGGCCCGGCCCGCCCAGCTCAGCCCGCTCTCCGCCGCCCCCGCCGCCTCGTCTTCGCACTCCAGGTGCTCCACGATGGCGATCGAATCCTCGTCCCCCTCCGTCCGCCCTCGCCCTCGCGGCCCGCGGCGCGGGAGGCTGCTCGCCGCCTTGCTCCGGAGCCTGGCTCCCACCGTCATGATTGCCGCGGACCCTCCGGCGTAGGTCCGAGCGCGAGGACGCCAACCTTTGCTCCCTGCCCGTCCTCCACTCTGGCCGCCCGCCCCAGCCCCAGCCCCAGCCCCAGCTCCAGCCCAGCCGGGACGGGGCGGAGAAGTTTGGGGTCGCAGCGCCCCCTGGCCGTAGGGTCCGGGATCGCTGCGGCTCTGCACCTGGGACTGGAACTGGCCTCCCAAGTCCGGAGCGCACTCCCTTCCCACCTGTTGGCCAAACGGGGTACAGAATCCACCAAAAGCTCAGTGAGAGCGAACAAAGCATGCCCAGCTGCACTTGCAAGGAAATGAATGAACCCCAAATAACAGGACTCCATTTGCCCACGTTCAAATTGGCGGAGAGAATAATGACTAGATTACACTCCGAGCCAGTAATCGTATGGCGAGATGGTCATTTGCAAAGGAGTGCAAATGAGAGACAAGCTTTCGAGAAGGCACTCTGAAAATATTTACCAAGAGTCCTAAAAAAAAACTCCATACCCATCTAGGTGCCTTTAAGGAAATACTCAGAAACCGAAAGCAGAGTGGCGGCAGTGCCCACAGGCTGACTCGTATTGCAAGAGGGCAGCAAACCCAGGGGGACGAAGGCCACATTCTGGCGCACACATGTAGTGGCATGTGACGCAGTCATTGAGATGACGGTTTCAAGGACACCGCTCTGGTAGACATGCCTTCTCATATGTCTGCCATGTGTTTCCACCCGTTTAGAACACCTCATGTGTGTAAATGCCTCTGAATTCTGCAGAACTTATAAAATCAAATATTCAATAATATGGATCAGTAGTATTATTATTTTAACATTAAATGTGATACATTTAAAATAATTTGCATATATCGGTATAGCAAATGTTTGTGAGCATTTAACATATTAGCATAGACAAATTAATTTTGCTATTTCTACTTAAATGTGTAATTGAGTACTTAATTTTGACTTACGGTTTTTCATACAATAAATTATTTAGCTTATATTTAATACAAACATGTAACATTTTATAAAATAAAATTAACATATACAACTCAATTTACTTTGAATTGTGTCCCAGATTAAATCTCTATACCTAGTAAACAAGCAGGTCTCTAGAAAATGCGATTGGAAACATCTCTATGTCGCTTTTCATTGTGTCTTTAGAAGTGGGAGATGTGCTTCCCTTGTGCCTTAAAACTTTAGTAGTCCTATAATTTTTCTGGTCACAATGAGATAATAAAAAGACCCAAAGTCGCATCAAGGTATGTAATATTAAGTCTTCTAAATTGCCAGAGAGTACATGTACTCGCCAGGGAGAAGTAGAAAAACAGAAGAGAGGGAGAGGAAGAAGGCACCCCCAATGAGGTGTGGTCATGCCACAATCTCTCTCCATTTCTCCATCCTGTCGGGATTTGGGGTCTGCACACCCAGGAGCCTGGTGTGTTTTTTGAGCTATGAGGGCTGGGATTCAAACAATGTAGTCAGCCATGTTGGATACAGCTCCCTTAGTCACCAAGTCACAGGGCTGGCCCTATTCTCTTAAATCTCACTGTATTTGATTCCATGTAATACTCAGAACCTTGAACTTGACTTAGTGATCTTCTCTCCTTGCTCGGTCAGCTCCTGATGTGGCTGTGTGCATGTGTGGGTGTGTGCATGTGTGCTGGGGTAGGGCGAAAAAGGAGAGCAACGAGTTTCTCTTCGGCTTCTCCCCACTTCATGTTTCCTTAGAAAACTGGTTTCTGACCCTTCCAGGACCACAACAGAGAAGAGAGCAAAACGCTTCATCTTTTCACTGCATTGCCCCAAATTGTGTCCCATCCTGAGGGGCTGCAGGTGTTTGAAGCTGGTGCTTTTCTTGGTGCTTTAGAAGCCGTCACTGGGAACACTCCATTCTACTAGTCAGTTCCCAGCAAATGCCTTCTAATCCTCAAGGCCTGTGCCCTCCTCAGTCATCGGAGTCCTGTGGCTCTTCACTGGTTTTCTTGCCTCAGTGCTCATGGCCCCCCCACCCCAAATTCATATGTTGAAATATGAGCCGCTGAGTGATTGTATTAGGAGGTGGTGTCTTGGGAGGCACATAAATCATGAGGGCAGAGCCCTCATAAATGGGATTAGTGCCCTTATAAAAATAAGTTCGAGAGAGAGCCTCACCGTTCCTTTTTACCAAGATACTGCTAGAATCTGCCAGCACCTACATATTGGCCTTCCCAGCATCCAGAACTGTGAGGAACAAAAACTTCTGTTACGTATAAGCCACCAAGTTTATGGTGTTTGGTGAGAGCGGCTCAAATGGACTGAGACAACCACCAGTTTTCCTATGCTGAGCCTGTGAGCCCTTCTAGATGGCCATGTGGGAACAGGACATGATGCAGGGAATTTAATGTTTCCAAATCACCAAAGGTGAGAGCAGGCTGCCTTCAAAGCTGTAGCCATGACACCACCTAGCCGCCACCTAGGAGTCCTCCCAAGCCCCACACTAGTTATAACTACAGCTCTGCTTGTGTGCTAGTCTGCCAGAGCTGCCATAAGCAAATACTACAGACTGGGGAGTTTAAACAACAGAAATTTGTTTTCTTACAGTTCTGGAGGCTGAAAGGTAGTGATCAGGGTGTTGGCAGGATTGGTTTCTCCAAAGGCCCCTCTCCTTGGCTAGCAGGTAGCCACCTTTTCTCTGTGTTTTCACATGGCTTTTCTTCTGTGCATATCTCTGGTAGCTCTTCCTCTTCTTATAAGGGCACTAATTTTATTGGATGAGGGCCCACTCTTACAACTTCAAATAACCATAATTGCCTCTTTAAAGGACCCTATCTCCAAACACAGTCACCTTCTAAGGTACTGATGACCAGCTCCAGGGTGCAGGGATAATGTGCTGACAAAGAGAGGCTGGAACCCACATGGTGATGGCAGTCCATCCCCTGCCCAGTTGACCTAAAACATGCTGGGCATGTATAAGAATCCTACAGACTGGAGGACTGGAGGAAGTGGATTGTAGAGTCACCTGACCCAGTGGAGGATGCTCACTTCTCTCTCTCTCTCTCTCATAGGCACACATACTTTATCAAGAATTGAAAAAAAAAAAAAAAAAAAAAAAGAAAGACAGAAAGAAAAGGAAGGAGGAAAAAGAAAGAAGGAAAAGACAGAAGACAAGAAGAGAAAGAAAAAAAAAAGAAAGAAAAATAGAGAAAAAAATTGTAAGGTACTGGGGGTTAGGGCTTCAACATTGAATCTGGGGGAAAGACGATTCAGTCAGTAACAGCTTGTTGGGTCTGCACTTGCCAAACACAAACATCCTCTGTCCCGTCCCCTGATAGCCATTAGAATGGGGACCAGACACCGGCATTCCTGCATAGAAAAATCCAACTCCTGCAGGATTGTGCTTGCCAATAAAAACAGCATAAATAGCGAAGCATGGCTTTCATTCCCTCTCTGCCTTCTGAGGCCCCTGAGAGTGTACCTGATCAGCCTAAGAGAACTTGCTCAATGTCTTCCAGATCCCAAGGGCCCCTGATACATTTCTACCTCCCAGCCTCTGCGCTAGAAGGAGGGTGTTAGGTATTCCAAGTAATGATTCACAGGGACCACAGCCTGCAGGAGTCTTTTAATGAGAATTAGGAACCTGACTTGCAAAAGAGCTAGGACATTGAAGAGCTAAGATTCAGAAAAATATGCCTCAATATGAGTTTATTGAGTAAAAAAAAATTGACCTCGCAGGCTTAAAATAAATGCTTATCTGGAGTAACTTGCATAGACATAGTTATAGATAGTTGAAAACAAAGTTTCAATTTTGTTTTGTAGACTTATGAAGACTTTATGTTTTAATATTAATTTATTTATTCATTTCATGTGTTAGGTGCTCAGAGAGAGAGAAAGACAGGTACACACAACTCAGTTCTCATGTGGTGATATGTTTCCAGACTTAGCCAGCCCTCCATCGTGGGCAGGTGCACACACCCAGCGTGTCCAGGGAGGTCTCCAGACATCAACCCGAACCCCCTGTGTGGGTCAGCTTGGCAGAGTGTTGAGTTACCACTGCGCCATGGTCTGGCCCCTCTATGTTTTCCATCTTTTGTTTTGTAATAAATGTGAATTTTTTAAAAAGAGAGCAAACCTATATGGACCTAAAGTGGTATGAATTGAAGTTGTTTAAAATTATTATTTTTTTAAACAGATTAGACCTAAACTGAAAAGAAATATGTATTTGGAGCTAATAAAAGCTGGTTTCCTGTTTCCTATGAAACAGGAAAACAAATTTAATTTTCCAAAACTGTTACTTAAAATTGGGAGGGGTTGGTTTTGAATCTTGCTAAACTTTAGTTTTTTTCTTGAGAGATTTTTGCTATAGGGCATGTGTGCTTGCCAGAGAGAGACAGAGAGACAGAAAGTGAGAAAGCACCCACCGGAGAGGATAAACACTCTGCAACCCTTTCATTTTCTCCTCGGGATTTTGGGCACACAAACATACATATCCGGCACGAGCTTTAAGCCGCTGGGCCTAGGACCTGAACCGCAGTTGACTATGTGGGAGTACAACAACTTAACCATTACACTATCATATCTGCTGGTCCTAAGCCTTAGTTTTGAGCAGCCTGAAAAGGGATAGAAATCATTACTTCATTCCTAGGGTATGTGTGTGTGTATATTAATGTATATAAAGATTGTTTAATATGAGGCTTTCTACATTAAATATCTTTTAGTATTTTACATGATCAAAATAGATGGCTTTTGGGGCCGGCAGGTGGCATGATGGTTAGAGGTGCTGGATTCCCACATGGCCGATTGTGGTTTGAGTCCTGGACCTGGCGGCTTGTTTTCTCACTTTTCCTTTCTCTCTCTGGTCAAATAAAAAAAGAAATAATAAGAACAAATGGAGTTAAATAAATAAATAAATCTTCGAAAAGGTAGATGGCATTTATTTATTATTTTCATTTTAAGTACTTTCTTAAAATGTCTGTGGTAATCATGCAGGCCCCATAGAATGCAAAATGGAGAGTTTTTTGCATAGCACACTTTAATTTCACATAGAGAGTTGGATTTTAGCAACAAGAAAGAGCAACGATGGAACATAAGTATAAAAGTTGCAGTCAAAGGGTGATACAAATGAAATGTGCTATAATGCTATAACAAGAGTCTTCCATATATTGTTTCTTGTGAAATCTGAACATTTTTCCAAATTTTGTTTAGTGTTTCTGAGACAGAACAAGCCTCTTCCTGTGTCCCTGGCTACCATGAGGGACTGATCACTGAGACCCACCAAGCGTTAGCTGGGCTGGGGCTGGGCGAGGCCAGAGCTCTAACTAGATTGTGTTCACATCAATATGATGGGTTGGCCCAGGCCTCAGAACTTCTGGGGCGTCATTGTCAAGGGTCCCAAATCTGTGATGCTGCGGGTGTTTGAGCTGAGAGGGGAGCACAGTTCAGAGTTTTGGCCCACCTTTGGTTTCAGTTCTGACAGGCCCTGGTGTTTACCACAATGGGAATGCACAAGAAGCATATACTCTGCTTCCCAGCCTTCTGTCACAGCTTTCTCAGCACAACTCAGGAGGTGGGGCAGAATCACTGGGTTGCACGATTTATTTACTTTTGTTGTGAAGAGCTTTTCCAGATTGTAATCCTCCCTGCCTGCTCATGCTGTATCTAAAAGCCTAGCTGGCTTCTCCTCACCCCAGAAGAGGCATCTTCCAGTGCCAAGGAAGCCCATTTTCTGCACCTGCCCATCCGGACCAGTGACTTGTGCAGGTGACACAGCTCACTGCTCTCCTGTGACAGGCCTGTTCCTGGAATACTGTTTGCCAAAGCTCCCTCGTACCCACTACTCTTTGATATCAGTGTAAAATATGATTTTTATATCATTGTGTGTACATAGATTTATATCTGTTATCATCAGGTTGAAAGGTCTTTTGGATTGTCCTGCATCAGAAGCAGAATCAGAAATCCCCTGTGGATAAAGTTCTAATGCATAATAACACTTAAAATAACTATCTAACAATACAGTGGAATTATGTTTTTTTTAAAAGAACTATTCTATTTAATTACATGTATTATTATTTTAAATTTGCTATAGAGCACGTGCACTTGCCATAAAGACAGAGAGTGGGAGGGAAAGTGAGAAAGCAAGTTGCCAGGTCTGGACATGAACCATGGTAGGCCATGTGCGAATCCAGCAAGCCCAACTGCCATGTCTTATTTGACAGCATTTCTCCAAAAGACATCGAACTTTCAGAAAACGACTGAACTATCTTTCTTAGTTATACACGCACATACATACATATGAGAGATTGATTTCTTCCCAGATGTAGATTAAGATATTTTAATAATTGGCACTGTATTTAGAAAATAACAACATGAGCACTGTCTTGGCTGACATATACTGTCAAATTAAATAAATTATAATTTAGACCTGTAGTTTGCTATGATGATACTTAGCATGTAAAATCTATTGATTGGAAGGGAATGCTATCATGCATGATAGAGAAAAGAAAAATTTGAAGCTGAGGGATGGGGACAAAAGAAAATAAATTGAAAAGCTTTCATATTAGGATAGAATTTAGAATGATTAAATTCAATTAGAGACATGGAGGCTCTAAACGTAGTAACAGGAATGGAATGGCTGAGGTCGGAATGGGTTTGCCCGGCCATTCATGCTCATATACGAACTTTGCAGTAGCTGTGAAATGAGTCGTTGTAAGTGAGCCAAACAGTGCTAGAGGAAACTCGTATTCAATAGTTTGAAGGTTGAATTGTTGGAGGTATTTCCACTTATCTCCGTGATGTGAACTAAATAAAACTGGCTTATCTTTCTGTTAGACCCTGCTAAATAGAAAATAAAATCCTGAAGACTTAGCACTATCAAACGCTGACCCCTTCAGACTAACAATGAGCTGAAACATTTGGACAGACTTCAACAACCCATAGACTGAGGAATTATTTCAGAGGACTCTAGACCAAAGTAACGTGACTTTGTTTGCTTGGGTGCATTCTAAGGACAAAGGCAAGAAAAATAAAAATCAAAATTTCATTTAGTAGTTTCATAATTAATGCCAGTGTCACTATTTTTGGACCAATTTCTTTTATTGGCAAATAAAATCAATAAGTGGTTGTGTTAGCTTGAAAATGAGTTATATGAGTCATCTGTCATAAAAGAAAAGGAAGCACAACTACAGTTTGAATACAGGATGAAACATTTAAATGTTATAGTTGTGACGTAATATTAGAACCAAATAGAAAGTGGCTATAAAGTTTAAAAAAAAATTTTTTTTAAGTTTATTTCTTCCATAAGAAAGACACTGAGTGAGAGAGAGCAAAAGCAAAACAAACCCTCAACAAGGTCTCCACGCTGCAATCTGCTCTCAGCTTCAGCCAGCCCAGGGCATGGGCACATGCATGGGCCTGGCATGCACAGGGAGGCCCTGGAATGCCAATCTGTGCCCTTCCCATGTGGGATGAGCCATGCCACTCCTGGTATGAACTTGGTGTGAGTGTGTGTGTATTTTTTCCATCTCGGTCCACTGAGATGACCTACAAGTCACATCATCCCAGCAGTACAAAGCTGATAAACACCTCAGAGTGCTCACAGTTTCTATTTCTTCTGAATGGAATTGACACTTGGAATATTGGTTGATTGCACACCTGGGATAGGAATGTACAAGATGGGCCTGGGGTATCTTATGCCAAAAAGGAAAGACGCTTTAAAAGTTTTATGCATGTTTATCAACAGGCAACATCGGACAGATAAAGGGTTCCTTTGACTGAACGGTGATGTTTCGAGCACCAAAAAAGAACTAACGACTACAAACATTTGGAACAGTCTGTGTCAATGAGAAGTCACTGGTTCATCACAGTACTCTGAAAAAAGGGACAGTATAAAAAGAGCTGTACATGACAAGTGTCTTGGCCCTGCCAGTTTTGCACAGTATGAAAAAAAATGCAGAATTCCAAATTCCAAAATAACTAATGGAAGCATTACATTTAGATATGAGGGAGCTAATAGAATGGATTAAGGTGCCTTTGCAGGCAGATGGAAAGCTATTTGAATCAAAAAACAAAATCCGCAAGGAAGGATGTTAGCCTCAAATTCATAAACAGACAAAAGAAACATGACGTGCTATTAGTTAAGTTTAGGGAATGTGAGCCATGAGACCAAGGGCTCTTTGGAGGTGTCTGTTAGGTTTCCAGCTGTTGTGGGTGGGAGGAAACGAACTACGGCCCAGGCAGGGGTTTTCCCTGACCTCTAGCGGTTCCCTCCGGTAATAACAGCAACTACCAGTGATTTCCATGGGTCAAAAAGTTTCCAAGAAATTACTGTAGAGCAGTTCCATGGTTTTAGCTGGGATTATAATCATTCAATATGGTAGCAAGGATTATCTCATACTGCCTACAATCTTTGATTGACAAATGAATTATTATTTAAACGAGGCTTGATGAAACACACTTATTAAAAGTTGGATTCACAGAGAAAACTGTGGGCAAGGCTGTGGACCAAATCATAACACCTTCGATCCCAATTTTCTCTGAGAGAATGGAGAATAAGAATACAGTATTTTCTTAGGCCTCATCTGTCCCTGCTCGTCTGAGAATACTGCTGGGGCTCAGAAGATGACACCCTAAGCAATGGTGTCAGCAGCAGCCTCACAAGCAGAGTTTCTCTCTGACCTTTTCCTGCCCTGTGTCTCTCTCTACTCTTCAATCTCCTCCAAGGCAAGCCACAGACACTAGAATTCATCGTCCCCAAGGTCAAAGAAACCAGAACCCCCCTTCCCCAAAAGCAATGGTAAAACCTAAAAGTATAACTCTTCCTCACCTTTCTGCATGAAAGTTGGCTGTAAGGAAGTTCTTCGATTTCCCTTGTCTGATATTAGATCATAAGGCCCTCATTCCAGAGGGGGTTCTGCCTCATACCCAGGAGGAATGCAGCACAGGAAGGCAAGAAGAATCTAAACAGACAAGTCTTGCTAGTTTTCTCTATTTCCACTAATTCATACCTTGTGTGTCTAATCCCCTTTCTACATCCTGTCCCTGCTTCATCAGACCTAAGCATAAAATCAAACAGCTTCCCCTGTGTGTTTGGGTCTTTAATCGGAAGATTCTTGTGTGTGAATATGTATGTTAGATAAATCTGTAAGCCTTTCCCTTATTGATCTGCCTACAGTTAGTGACTTTCAGTGAGCCCCAGAGGGCAAATTCCTTTGCCCTGCAACACAAAGTGTAGAAGAGTTTTAAAAACTCAGAAGGAATTTCTCAATCTAGATGCACTTATTTCCATAGTTAAGTAAAATCTCTTTAACAGGACTGTCCTTTTAAAAGAAGCAAGTTAGGGAACCAGCAGTTAGCGTAATGGCTATGTCGCTGGACTCCCACGTAGTTGACCGCGGTTCGCGTCTCGGACCTATAGCGAAAAACCTCTCCAAAAAAAAAAAAAAAAAAGAAGCAAGTTAAATTACCACTCAAGTTTTAGATCCCATTTTAAATTTAAGGTCTGAAGCAAAGGTATTTGGGTTAATCCATTCTTGCAAAACTATTTCCTTTACAAACAGCTGAGAAAAAAAAAACTCCACATACCTATTTTTAGGCCATTAAATTTTCAAATGAAAAAATGCATTTCTATGGTTAAAACCATCAAATTTTAAAGCTTTTTATTGAATAAATGATTATCATTTGATGGGGAGAAGCAATCCGCTCCAAAAGAAAAATAAAAGGAGACACTGAGATGCAAAATCACCCAGAAGGATACAAATTGGAATTTACCTCTTAACAGGACAAAGTTAGGGAAGACCGACTCAATGAAACTGTGTCTGCTATAGCTCCTATGAACTAGGGTTTGTTTCTGCCCTTTATCGTCATTCCTGGGTTTTTTGTTTTTTCTTTGTGGTAAAATATACATAATAAATGTTGCACAGGGAAACACCTTAACCATTTTCTGGTGCATGGGTCAGTATCGTTGCGGACACTCACTACGGCTGTGCAATCAATCCCCAGAACTCTGCAGTTTGCAAAACTGAAACTCTATGCTCATTAAATACTACCTCCTCATTTCCCCTCCCCTCAGCCCCTGGACATCACCTTTCTACTTTCTATCTCTATGAACCTATTCTAAGTATCTTATAAAAGTGGACTCAGGGACCAGCAGATGGCATAATGGTTACGTCACTGGATTCCCAAGTAGTCAATCATGGTTCAAGTCCTGGACATGGTGGTGAGTTTGGCAGTGGAGTGGGGGCAGGGCACAGGGAAATAAATTGTCTATTTCCTTTTTATTCTTTTTTTTTTTTTTTTTTTTTAAGGTATTTGTCATAGGACAGGGGTGCTCACTGGAAAGGAAAGAGACAGAGAGATACAAAGAGAGGGAAAGTGAGACATCACCTTCTAGAGGGGATGGCCATGACACAATTCCTTTTCTTCCATTTACTTCTCAGGATTTGGGGCACCCACTCACACATGCCAGGCATGATTTCAAGTTGCCCAGTTCAGGACTCGAACCACAGTCGGAAATGTGGGAGTCTAGCACCTTAACCACCAATGCCACCTGCTGGTTCCAAACAGCCTCTCTCAAAGTGGTTATGGGAAAACGCTGCCTTCTGGGAAGGGGAAGTGAAGACTGGAAAGCGGAAGAAAAGCTTGTGCAGAGGTGAGGTGAGAAGTGCCCCCTGGAGTGGGTTTCCAGAGCACTGAAACCCAGTGCACTGGAACAAAGCAGGGTCCTGAGAGGATGATGCTGAGAGGGACAAAGCCCCTGGGGGTGGGGATGGGAGCTATGCAGAGTCAGCTGATGAGCAGGAGGGCAAAGCCTGAGCGGAAATACAACTTGAGAAACGCCAAGAACTTTAAATTGAAGTTCAGAGCACGAAGAACCAGAGGACGTCTGCCAGGACCAGGTTAATGTTGTGTTGAATTATTACCATGGCCACGGCCAGACAGGGGTGCCTCGGGCAAACTAACCTGGAATTTCTTTAAAAGCTAAATAAAATATTTGTTTAATCTTTAGAAGTATCACTGAACACTAGGGTAAGGGCAGGAGAGGCCAACAAATATGCACAATGTACTTTGTCAAACCAGCTCAGAGGTGATGCTAGACTTATTTTTTAAATCATTCTAGAAGCTTTGAGAAATTGGGAGGGAAGTTTTGCCTTCCATGGCCCAGCTGGACTTTCAATAAAAGGCCATTCTTTAACCATCAGTGATACAAGCAGTCCCTGAGGGCATCTCAGCTCTTCTTGTTTCTGTCCCCTTATCAGAGCATTCTTGCCCATTTTAAAATCAGGTTGATTTCTTACCATTGAGTTCAGTTCCTTATATATGTTTGGATATTAATTGCTTATCAAATACATAGTTTGCAAATATATTCTTCATTTTGTAGGTTGTCTCTTCGCTCTGTAGTTTCTTCCAGCGTTTTAGTCTGATGTAATCCCAAGGAGTTCTTTGTTGGTTTTTAATTCTATTTTAGCTCCTTTGTTCTTTCATTAGCTATAACTCTGTTGTGCAATTTTAATTTTTTTTTTTAAGGTTTATAGTATACATCTTTTCTGAGTTTTTACAGCATCAGTTGTCTGTGCTTGTTTGAGCACATTTTTTTCTTCTTTGGGTTTTATTATTTTTGGTTGTGCATAAGTTTACATTCTGTCTTCCCAAATGGACTAAAATCTAACCTCTTAAAATTCCTTTACATAGCTTAAGACTTAGTAAGTACCTCAACAGATAGTTTTGAAAATGAAGGCAGTGATTATCTTGACTTATTTGCCTGGACTGATAGAATCACTTATTTACAGCAAATCAGTGTCTCGCCTGTTCCATGTCATTTTGTTGCCAACAGCGTGTGAAGTATTGTTGGTGACTATCACTTCTGTGTATCAAATCCAAGACTGCATTAGAGAATATTATTGTTCAAGGTTCTGGAATTTTTTTCATCTTACTATTTTAATGTATCAAATAAAATACTGTGCCCCAGTTTCTACAAAATAATTAATTTAATATAAGGGATATCATGTCAAAATAATATTTCAACAAAATCCAAGGAAATCCTGATCTCACATAGCCAGTAAACATACACTGGTATTTATTTATGCAAACATACTGTAAAATTCTTCTAAGTCTTCAGAAAAAAAGTATGTCATCATGAGCACATAAAATGAAAAACCTAAAGTGAATATCAAGATTTCATTTTTTGTTCATAAAAGTTACTGAAGTAAAATTATTTTTCACGAACACATAACTGTTGGCTAGAGTGAGAAAAACATTAATTTCCACTTGGGATCAAGGCATGAAGTCAATTTTTTTTCAAAAGTAGTTGAATGCTAAAAAAATTCCTATAAAAAGATTACATTTCCTTACCATAAAGGCACCCTGAATACCTACAAAGCTTCACCCCCTGCCAACTAAATTTAGAACACACAAATCAACTCCCCCGTACAGAATACTTTTGTACTAGAAAACAGGTAATTCACATTCTGATAAAGAGCAAAAGACAAGTGCTTTATTATGAGAACTGTTCAAGTAAAATTTCAGTGTGCACCAGTGAGAGTGAAGAAAGATTTGCATCAATTACTTTGAATGAACACCAGGTTAAAAAGGGGCTACACAGTATTTTTTTTTTTTTTTCCAAACACCACCCTTTGCTAAGGCAAAAAATACACTTCATTTTAGAACAGAACTGTTACAGAAGAAAGCTACGTCACAGTACAGTACAGAATGTAAAGTCCATCCTAGTCTGGAAGCCACCGTGGAATGGCACATCACCCACTTAGAGTGTCCTCGCGTAGGTTAGGATTACAGTGCTTATCACAGCTTTATTTTTCTTTAAATTGATAAAATTCGAATCCACTTTCTCTTTCTCAGGAGTGTGCAGATGGGGCCCATGTGTTGATATTACAGTAATTACAACATTAAGTAACATTGCACAGCCAACCTCCAAGGCTAACTCAGTACAAAATAACAAGTAGTAAAATGTACCTTTACTAGTGGTTTTACATCGCGTATATCACTAATTATAAAAGAAATGTAGGCAAATGCCCAGTTACAAAGCTGCACATTATAGGCATAACGATGTGGAATAAATACAAGAAATCTGGCAAAACACTGAAAACAAATGGGTTACATGAGAACAAACACGTAAGCATAAATCAAGAATATACTGTTATAAATAGCATGTTTTGCTCACAAGTCTCTGGAAGTACTTACAGAATTACAGTGGCAGGGCTAGATGAACAGGATGGAAAGAGAATGAGGCAAATGTTCCCAATGCCAGTTAATTCCTGAGGTGGCATTATTTCTTAACTGATGCATTGATCAACACTGTAAAGATGGGTTTGTGCTATGAAACAGTCCCAATATTGTTATACTTCTGCAATTACATTGCAGTATTCTAAAGGCAGCAATCCTAAATGACAGTTTACATTATTAATAGCCAGATGAAGTACTGATTCTTTTTAATTTTGCTGCTACAATTAGCAGTGGGTCAGAAAACACTTCAAAATTCAAAAGAAACTTGATGTAGAGTTAACTTTTCCCCCAAGACTTTTTAGTTCAAGGCAAAGCTATTATTTATCTTCATGTATTCTATTTTAAAATCTCTAAGCGCCAACACTGTAAACATTTTGTATCTTCTGAACTAAACCTTGTCTGATGACAAGGATAAGAGCCAAGATAAGCAGGATAATTATGTGTATAACAAAGCCGATCTCTTTATCAGCTTCTGGTTTAAATTTAAATATGATTTTAAAATAATTTTTAAAAGTCCATGCTACAGTTGTAAAGACTATTTCTGTGCACTTTTAATTCTGGACACAATTTTCAAAATTGCATGATGGAGATAAGAATATAAAAAACCCACCAGAATGTAAATAACAGGGAAGAACATTTTTTAACTCAAAGCATCAAACGTACATTTAGGTGCAGAAATCTAGACAAGTATACAAGTTTTTAAGCAATCATGTTTTATTATACAACTCTATGAACAGAAAATGAACAGAAATACACAATATACTTACCTGTACATGTGAACCTACTTTTTAAGCTACAGATATTTATTATAGTTCATACTGAATTTAATTTTACAGTTCATAACTATGTATAACCTTATTATTGCATTAAGGGCAAATTCTACATGGGGAGATTCACAGGCAGACCACATTAGGTATTACCAGTACATTCAAAAACTGTACCTCAGATATGGATGTATCTTCCCTGATCCTGTAAATTTGGATTTATTTACAGCTTAAGCTCATTTGCTATTTTGGATGCAATGTTCTTAAAGGCAATAGATGTCCCAGATATTCGCTTGAAGCGGACGCCATTGAGTGACAGTCGAGGCAACTTGCAGACTTCCATCTCCCACTGCACCAGGCTATCCTGTCTGGCATCTCCATGGACACAGAAAAGCAAAAACCTCTCTTTCTGTTCATAATCACAGTTATTTGCATCTAACACTTTTCGGATTTCTCTCATCATGTCATTAGGGTCCATTGAACTAGTGGTCTTCATACTCCACGTGAACCGCAAAGAACGCGGCTTGGAATCTTTACCCTCCTCCTTGTCTCTTTCTTTTGGTTCTCCTGATGTACTTCTGGAAGAAGAGGGCAAAGGGAAAGAATGAAAACAGAAATTCCATTCAGTGGAGAAACCAAAACACACATAAAATTTAAGTGGTCATAATTCAGTGCCTCATAAAACTATCCAATTCGCAGACAGACTACACTCAGATAGATTTGAGGATTTATGTTATCTTGCTGTGACAAAAACAGACCCCATGAGGCTATCTGTTTTGACTGTTAATATCTTCAATCTAAAAGAGCCTGTTTTCTTAAATATATTCACTTGTGGGAAATGAGTCTGCAGCTGAAAGTGAAGCGCTTCATGCTGTTTGCAGCTCCTTCCTTACTTCTCTGTTCAAGTTTGTAAAAGCAGATTCTCCATCTTTTCTACGTCTATGTTATGTCTAGGTGGGTGTGTGGGGGTAACACATACACACCCACAAGCACACAAAACAGTAACATTCCTCCTTGTAAGTACATATTTTTGAAATACAGAGAAAATTTTCCTTTTTCTCCTGCCATTTTTGGGTTGGAGAAATGTGGTGACTACAGAGGGAAAGAGAATTCTTTATACTTGATAATGTGAAATGGAAGGTTGTACTGCAATTATGTAAAGATTTTAGATCACACCACACTTCTTGATATCCTCCTGTGGTTTCCCATTTCACTAAAGACATCTTTAAAATAGTCCACAAGGCTCCACATGACCTACACCCAACTCTGTTCCCACCCCTCCTTCTACATTTTCCTCCTTGCTCACTCCTACCAGGACACATGGCCCTCCAGGGCATCCTTCCAGGGCATTCCTTGAACACATGGCATCTGCTCTTGCCTTGAGGCTTTTGCATAGGCCGATTCCTCTGCAAGAATGCTTTCCTCCCAGATGGCTGCATGGCAGTCAACCTAAAGGTTTTCAACTCTCTGCTCATTTTCTTCAAGAGGCCCTTGTGACCACCTAACTATACCTCCTAACCCTCACATCAGCCAGCCTTATCCTGTTCTATTTTTTTCTCCATAGCACTTACCACATTCTAGTATAAGATTTAACTTCTTTGGTTTATTATTTATTGTCTACCAGTAGGTTGGAACTCCAAAAAGGCAAGGAGTTTTGACTAACTCAGATAGGTTAAACAGAGCAGTCTTGCTGAATTAAACTCATTGTAGGACTCCCACAAATAATACAGAACCAAAAAAATCTATTTCAAATAATCCTAGAAAGGTAAAGCTAAGAGATTACTCATGATACAGAATACCTGTCACTAAATTTGCTGGGTGATTATCCAAAAATAGATGTTAGAATTTTAACTTATCTTGTTTATCTGTGATTTAAAGAAGAAATTATATACTTTGAAAGTTTATATCCATCACATAAGTATTTTTTATTAATACATACATTTTATGCCAATACTATAATATCATGTATATTCATGTATGTACTTACATATAAATCATTCTATTTATTTATCTATCTATCTTACCCTAATTTCTAGGTATATGACACCCGAAAGCTCTGCAAACTACACATGCTTAAGAAAATGAAGAAATACGTAGAAAGAGAGAAGTGAAATTCTAAAGATTAAGTAAGAAAATATTTCATTTCACTGACTCCTCTATTTTTCTTTTTCCTCAATGAATCTAAGCTGTTGCATCACAGGCCTCTGGGTTTGCAGACCCAACCAGAACCATCTACCAGGCTCACACGCATAATTCCAGTGATGGGATTGGCATCCTAGGGCTGGAGGGGACCTCCTGGATCACTTGATGGAGACTCATTTGAAAAGCAGAGCTGAGGGCTACAAAACTGAAATAACTTTTCTAAGATTACAGAGCTAGAGTTCAAAAGTGAAAACTAAAAGTCAGGTGCCTTTTTCCAAATCTATTTTTCCTTCTATTCAGTCTTAAGGAGACATAAGACAACAGGCAGATACAGACTTTTTTCTGCATGCATCTTACAGATAGCAACACTGATACTATAAACCACAGAAAGTGCCTGGACATGCCAATACTAATGGAAGCATGGCTAACATTTATGGAGTGTAGTAGGTGTAGGAACTGTCCTAAGTCCTTAATGTGTTATTTTCTCATTTATCCCTCACTACACTCCTAGGAGGCAGTCAGGACGAGAAAATGGAAGCACAGAAAGTTGAAGTCACTTCCCGAAGTCACACAGTGAGGTAGGCAGTGGGACACAGCTCAAACCCACGCAGTCAGCCTTAGGAGCCTGTGCTTCTCACCCTATACCACATCATCTCTCTGCAATGACAGAACCTCATTAGAACTGGTTTGATCTGACCTACCTATGTTTCGTGCTGTGTTTTTTTCCTACAAAATGAGTGTTTTTTGTTTTTATTTTCATTTTAAAGTTTTTTGCCATAGGGTGCACACATTTGCAGGAGAGAGACAGAGAAAGAAGAAAAGTCAGAAAGCACCCCACAGAGGGGATGGCCATGCCACAATTCTTTCTCCCCCATTCTCATCTTGGGATTTTGGGGCATGCATGCACATGTGCCAGCATGTTTTTCAAGCCCCTAAGTTTAGGACTCAAACCATGGAGTTGGTCATGTGTGATCCAGTATCCTAACCACCATGCCACCTGCTGGCCTCAAAACAGGTCTCTTTCACCTTGCTGTTGTGAGAATTAAATGACCAGCAAGTATCTTATAGATAGTGGGGATTTATTAAGATTTTGTTCAAAAGCAAGAAAGAAAATAAAACTCAACAGTAACAAAACAAAAAGAAATTTGGAAAGTGGTTTGCAAACATTTATAAAAGATCAGTTACTAGGCCAGTTGGTGGCAGGGGAGTCAAGGTGGCTAGATCTCACATGTCAACTATGTGGTTCAAGTCTCCAACATGGAGACTTGAAAAACCTGCCAGGTGCATGTGCATACATGCCCAAACTCCTGAGCAGAGAATGAAGGAGAAGGATTGAAGGGACTGCAGTGTGGCCATTCCCCCTAGGGGGTGCTTTCTCACTCTCCCTTTATCTCTGTCTCTCTCTCATTGTCTTTCTCCAGTGAGCGCATGTGCCCTGTAACAACTTTTTAAAAAATCTGTTATTAAATGATGTTAACAAATTTATATAGTCATATTAACAGGATAAAAATGCATGCAGATTAACTGCAGTATTAGTAACTATTTGTGACACTACTAAATGTCTCAGAGGAAAATTTAATGAAAATAAAACATGGAGATCCAAGGAGGGGGTTCAAAACTGAAGACTAAATGAGGAAGAGACTAAAAATGAAAGTTTTCTATTTTTATTAATAGGAAAGAAAAGTTAAAAATACTTGTCTGGTCTCCCTTTGACTCCCTGCCATGGTGACTCAGGTACCCAAGTCTACAAAGAAACATTTCAACTATTACAACTAGACATAAACACAGCACAATTTGTGAAATAGACTATATGGGAATGCTTCATAAATTTTTTTTCCAAAATTCATTATGCTTTATAATTTAAATAGTAGAAATTAAATTAAAGGCTTGTGTTCAGCTGGTCAAAAATAGTTCATGAATGACGTCAGGTGTTTGTCTTCTTATGGAATTATTAATGGTTCTAAGATTTTATATTGTATGCCTTAATGTTTGTGTAAAGTCAAAATAGTTCAATACTTTCATTTCTTAAATTTCTCATTCATAAAACATAGACACAAGTAGTAGCACATGCACAACGTGGTCCCTGACAGACCCGTGATACCTCTGGGGAGAAGCCCTCCTCTTACTCACTGGGTCAGAAGCCCTGGGGTGAGGTTCAGCAATCTTTTTTTTTTGGAGAGGTTTTTTTTTCTATAGGGTGCGTGTACTTGCCAGAAAGACAGAGAGAGACACAGAGAGATAGAAAGCGAGAAATCACCCCCAGGGGGGATGGCCACACCGCAATCCCTTGTCCTCCATTCTCCTCTCGGGATCTTGGGCACGCACGCACATGCACTCAGCGTGAGTTTAAGCCACCGGGTCCGGAACTCAACTGCTGATCCCGAGGTCCAGCAATCTTTAGCAAGTCCTCCCTGTGATTCTGACTGTGCTCACGTTTGAGACCAATTTACATAATGTATACAAAACTTGTATTAAATGTCAACAAATCCCCCATAAAGTATGGCAAAATTAGTTTTAAAATGTGGTCCAACCCTGAACACTCACCCAAATGTACTACAAGATGGGTGTTCTGTGTGATTTCTGCTATTTGACTTGGACTAATGTCACTTACACTGCTTCGGTAAGACAAGAATCAGTACATTTTAATCTATTAATTCTTCTGCTATGCCATATTTTATAGGACAGAAAGGCTATTTCTTTACCAAGTATACAATTCAAAATAATGCTTGGAAAAACAAAGTCTTCAAGTTGAATGAAATGCTGTCCAACAAGAGAAAAACCCACCCCGATATTAAATTACACTATACATACTATCTAGTTATTGGTTTTACTCGTGACTGTGAAGTGCTGTAGGTATTCAAAAGCACGATTCCACACACACGCACGGGGACCTAGCAGCAAAGTACAGATAGTGGCTCCTCACCTGGAGGTGTCGGTTCTGCCACTCGCTTCACCTTCACTCGGATCCCTCAAAACAAAGTGAAGGTTGAGATTTAATGATAAAAGTGAAAAAGAGATCAAGAAAACCTACATCTAAAATGATATTAAAATTAACTCGTTAAGCAAAGTCTACCATGACAGTTCTCTATTCCGAGTCAGTCTAAAGCTATTTCTCATGATTTTCATCATAATCACATGGAACTATCATTTATTGAGCGTCTACTTGGCATCATCAAGAAGAGATATTAAGTGAAAGTTTAGATTTTTAGGTTTTTTTTTTTTTTTTTTTTTTAACGTGATCTTCCAATTCCCAGCCATGTTTTTTGTTTTGTTTTGTTTTGTTTTTTTTTTAAAGAGAGATTTTTTTGCTGTAAGGGCGTGTGCGCTCGCCGGAGAAACAGACAAAGACAGAGAGACAGAAGGCGAGAAATCACCCCCCAGAGGGGATGGCCATGCCGCAATCCCTTCTCCTCCATTCTCTTCTCTGGGATTTTGGGTATGCACGCACATGCGTCCAGCGTGAGTTTTAAGTCACTGGGTCTGGCACTTGAACTACGGTCGACTATGTGGGAGTCCAGCAATGTAACCATTACTCCATCCACTGGACCCTCCCAGCCATGATTTTAAAAACATAAATATCTTTCAGTTTAATCTCAAATTATAACTATTTGTAAATATCAACAAGAGGTTCAGCTTCTTGTTTGTTATTATATATAATACTAGTAGTCGCTCAATTTAGAAAATGTATAAACTACCCTTGTAGTTAGAAATAAAGCTCTATACATACATATTTCTAAAATGTATGACCAATTTTTAAAAATGAGAAATTAATTTATTGGCTCACCAGAAAAATCATGACATATTTTTCTATGCAAAAATGCATCATGGCTTTCCCAACGACCCAATATTTAAGTAGTTATGCACATAACTTCATGCACCTAATAAAATATTACAACAGATACATATTTCTAAAAATATATATACCAATTTTTAAAAATAAGAAAGTAATGTATTTTAGAAGTTATGCACATAACAATTCATGCACATAACAAAATATTACGACAAATCAATAATCTACTGGTGGTTATGTCTAAAACCATGGATTCAATCAAACCAAAAAAAACCTACTGATCTTACCTGGATATCCACCTGTAAAATAAAACCAGGAATACACTACTAATGGCCCTTATGCTAAATGTAATTAATATTTTTGAGGTCTATTAAAATTTTAACCACTTTGTCCTTTTCAAAAGTAATTTTCACCAACTTGAACCCTTAAAAGTTCATGGTACCCTAATAGTTTAACCATCCCAGAAACATTTATAATTATTAATGTAAAATGAACACAATGGGGATGGAATTAGTGCCACCTCTTAGCCCTAAAGTAAGAAAACACATCTATACACCAAGGTCTAAGATTTTTAATGGTAATTAAAAATATTAGAGAGCTCTCATGCCTCTCAGGGTCTTTAACTACAGGACTTTTTTGACAAACGCACTGTATAAAAACCATTTTTTCTATCTGAATTAAAAAGATAATAAATATCTTTTCATAGTAAAGTAGGATTTCTTAAATTTCTATTTTTAATAACCGACATTTTCATTGGGATTTTATTAAAATTCATTGCCATCTGTATACATCTATTTTTACTATGACACTGAAATAAATCAAACATTTTTGAGCAGGCTCAAAGTGAAGTGTGCAATTCAAGTTACATGTAGATGTACTGGCATAAACAGAAGGAGAGTCACTAAGCAAAACAGGAATGCTGCTAGGATAAAAATTCTTTGATAGGAAGAGACATAAGTCTCTCTGGACTTTTCTGTCCTATTTATATTTTGCTGCAGAACTCACCGTTAGCAGACACCTATTTCCACTGCTGTCAATCTTTAACCACTAGGAGAAGTGAAATGTCCCTTACACCCTACTTCCTCTGCTATAATTGGTTGAAACAGCAATTGAGCTATGCACCCGGCCCTGCCTATCTGGTACCAGTAGGCACACTGACTGGAACCATTTCTGCTCCTTGGCGGTTGTTTGACATACCACTGTTAGTTTGCATTTAGGAGCCATGGTGGCAGGCAGACAGGAATACAGAAGGCACGCCTGGCTGTCAAAGCATATGTAGCACAGCATGGCTCCCCAACACTCACAGAATAACACCTCTGTAGGGGTACCTATTTGCATGGGTACATATTCATATGAATATACGTAAGAACGATACACCAATACACACTCGACTGAAAAAATTGGGTCACCCTCTATGTCAGCTTGAGCTATGGTTAGAAATTCTAAGGCCTGATGTACAGTGAGTCATGCAGGCATCCAGGGTAGAGGTTTCCGGGCAAAAGGAAGAGCGAGTGTAAAATCCTGAAGCAGGTGTTGCCCGGTGTACTCGAGGACAGTCAGGTGCCTATGAGACTTGTACACAAGGGGAAGAGCAGGAGAAGAGATCAGAACAGAAATGGGCAGTCAGCCTACACAGGACCTCAGGCAGGATGGGGGGGGGGGGGGCATCGTGAGGGTTTTGAACTCCATTCTGAGCAAGAGAAAAGCTGATGATCGGGGCTTTAAATGGAGGGTGACATATCAGACATACTTAAGCTAAAAACAGAATAGGAGGGTAAGGGCAGAAGCTAAGAGACCTGTTAGGAGAGAAAGATGAATACTATTTTAAATTATGAGGCCGAGGTGGGAGTGACAGACGCAGTTCACTTCTGGAACACCATGAAGGTAAAGCCAGGACACCTTGCTAGTGGTACGTGAAAAAGAGGCATCAAGGACAACCTGGAGGCTCATGGTCTGAGCAAAGGGAAGGATGGTGCTGCCATTTCCTAAACTGGTGAGGAATGAGAGGGAGGCAGGTGTGGGAAGAGGATCAAGAGTTATGTTCTGGATACGCCGTGGCTGAGAGTCCACTATGCATCCCAGCACAGAGATGAGCAGGCCCTGGACATAGGAGCTGAGGGTTCTGGGGAGAGGTCTGGGCTAAAGATATGTATCTGTGAGTTGTTCATGTAAGAATTTAATGTCATTTAATGTCATAAGCCTGGATGAGATCACCAAGAGAGTGAGGAAAATCAGAGGAGAGAATGTGTCATAGGCTGAACCCTGGAGCATTCACATGTTTAAAGGTCAGAGGGAAAGGCGAGGGAGCCCGAAAAGATCCAGCAAAGGAGCCTGAGAGGGGATACCTAGTATGTAGGGTAGCAGTGAGGCAAGTGAGGAAGACATTTCAATGTGTACAATGTTTCCTGGAAACCACTTCCTCACAGGAGGGTGGGGCCTTATCAGTCCGCCTCAGGACTATAGTTAACGGGACCTAGTAACGTACCCAGCACATAGCAAGTCTTCAAATATTTGTTAAATGACTATTCAGCAATTCTTTCACTGAACGTTCAAACACTTCACCTGTAAGGCAATCTCCTGCTTAACAGTCTAGTGACTTCTTATCCAGAGTAACTTACTAAATTCCCTCTATAACTTTTTATTACGAGGTCGATCGGAATGCATGGCACAAGGATCGATGTACTATTAAATTCAAAACCTATTTTTCTTCACTCAAAAATTAATCCTGGCTTAACTAAGAGAAGACACTGGCTTTTTTAAATGGCCTTGAGTAGGTGGCCAAATCCTCAAAGCAGAAACTACTGGTTAGGTGACCCTACACACAGACAGCTAACAGTACAGTCTAACTTTCAGGCTGAGTCTGCTGGTGAGCTTTTCAGGCTTTTTCTACCAAGGTGTCATACTGCGTGGTAATTGCACAAATGGTACAGAGACACTGAATGATATGGTTACAAACAGGCGTTGTATTTGAAGATTTAAAGTTTTAAATTCAGCTGTGTGATCCTAAGCAAAATGATCCATAAACCAGGGCCATTCAAGCTCCATGACAAGCTAAGAGACTAGAGCTGCCTCTTTCTCTTTTTCACATTCACTTTTGACATCCTAGGAATATTTGTAACACTGAAACTTAAGTATTTAGTAAAGCAAGTACAGGGTCAGCAGGTGGCATGGTGGTGAAGGCGCTGGATTCTCACATGACAAACCATGGCTCGAGTCCCGGACCTGGCAACTTGAAAATCATGCCAGGTGCACATATGTGTGTTCTCCAAATCCCAAGAGAATAGAAGAAAAGGGACTGTAGCATGGCCATCCTCACAGGGGGTGGGAGGGAGGGGTGACTTCTCACTTTCCCTCTCTTTGTCTCTGTCTGTCTTTCTCTGGCAAGTACATACACCCTCTGGCAATAACTTAAAACAAAATAAAATAAATAAAGTAAATATAACAATTTCTTATTCATCTTTTAAGGCTCAGCCCAAATGGATAGGTGGCATGAAGCTTTAACTCACTCCCTAGACAGATGCCATGTGCCTTCCTCTGGACTTCTTTAGCCTACTGCTTACACTTCGTCTTCAGTGCCCATTCTGCGCTACTCCATGGCTAGGTGTTTACATGTGCACTTCCTCCAAGATGGCACGAGTCTGGAGGGCATGGCTGCTATTCTTCATCTTTGTGTCATGCCCTGTACTCCACACAGTGCTTTGTCCATCCTGTGTCTTGAGCAGGCATACAGTGGATCATGGTGACAGGGCAGATTTCTATCAGCCCACTCTGTATTCAGCAACCTGTACAATCTGTGTGCGGAGTGCACACTGCACTCTGCAGTGTATGCTAAGTTTTTAGAAAAGACTACAGCTGTACTGTTTTATTGGATTAGAAATTTACTACACATGTATTAATTTAATTCAATTTTTTTCCCATGTTTTGATGTTAAGATTTTCAGTTGTGGAATTACAGAAGTAGTCTACATGATTCTATTATGTAGGATTTCATGTAAAGAAGAAAAATGATAAACTATATATTACTAGGGAGTAATTTTAAAAGTAAGTTAAGTATTATTTGGTGGATACATGTAAACTTACATTTAATTTCCTTTTTAAAATCAAGGCTTTTAAATAAGAGATCACATTAACATGCACATTTTTCTCTCTGTCTTTGTCTCTCCAGCGAGCACACGCACCCTACATCAAAAGCCTCTGAAAAAAAAAAGGCACATTTTTAGTGTGCTTCTGATGGGAGAACTGAAACACACATTCTTTTAAAAATATTTATTACTTATCATTGTTATTATTTTTTCCATTTGCTATAGGATACATGTGCCCATCAGAAAGAGAGAGAGGGAGGGAGGGAAAGTGGGAAAACAAGCCACCAGGTCCAGAACATTAACCGCAGCTGGCTATGTGGGCGTCCAGCACCTCAACCACCATGCCACCTGCTGGCCCAAAACACACATTTTTTCATGTCAAGTTTTCTTCTGTTTTATATTGGGTTGTCAGGAAAGTCATGATGCACTTTTGTGTAGAAAAAGTGAGAAAAATACGTCCTGACTTTCCCAATGACCTAATAGGTTTTCATTTTAGCTATTTTTTTTCTCCCTCCTATGGAAAAAGACTTTGCCTTTCTGGATGTTTTTCTTCCAACTTCTATAAAAGAGCAGCTGTAATAAAATGTCACAAAACCATTTTGGAAAATCACTAACGAAATAAAAAATAAAACACATCGAGTTTCCTTTACAATTTCCAGAGGAGACAAAGCACAGAGTACCTCGGTACTGACCTGCGCACGAATTTGGATGTGATTTTGCTTATTATACCAGTGGACGTCCCCCTTCTAGCATGTGCAAATGCCCCTGTTTCATGGGACGGCGAAGCTGGTGGCCCATTGTACGCAGCGCTGCGTCGCTCTCGGAGCTGCTCCCCATGGAAAGTGCTTCGGCTTGAACTCCCTCGGGGAAATCGGGTCCGGTCTGGAGTGGAAGCACTAATGCTGTGAGCAGAGGGGGACGCGGCAGGCACTCTCTGGGTCGTACTGCTGGGGCGAAGGAAGATGTCATATTCAGCATAAAGACCAGGGGATCTCCTACTCATACCCAAAACTAGAAAAAATGCCCATGGCTACTTCTTTTTTGCCCTATTTTATTTATTTCTTCACAGTAGAGAGGTGATACATAGGGCAACTGCATTTACAAGATATCAGAGGGATAAAATTTCAGTTTGAAGCTACATGTCTTTTATAAAAATTTGGGCACCAAAGATTAAGATATTACTTGATACTAGGAATATCAGATCAGGGGTTCTGCACATATACCTACTTTTACTATTTTCTTGACTTAAATCACCTAGCAATGCAAAACATAAATTTATTGTTTATCAAAAAGCCTTTTTTTTTTAAAAAAAAAGAGATCTTTGCTATAGGGAGTGTGTACTCGCCAGAAGGACACAGAGAGATAGATAGAAAGTGAGAAATCACCCCCCAGGGGGCATGGGCATGACACAGTCCCTTCTCTTCTATTCTCCTCTTGGAATTTTGGGTATCCATGCAGATGCACCTGGCATGAGTTTTAAGTCACTGGATCTGGGACTTGAGCAGTAGTCAGTCCAACTACGTGGGAGTTAAGCAATAGAACCATTATGACTCCTGTTGGTCCCCTCAAAAAGTGGATAAATCACTTCCTACTTCTAATTTAGGTTTCAGTGACAGTGTAATGCTACACCACACTATCAATACAACGAACAAACCTAACTGTCAAAGGGTTAAAATGTCAGGTGAACAGAATTTGAGGAACTCTAAAATAAACACTAGAAAAATAGTAATATAATTTTATACCTAAACAAGCTCTTTTTTGTTGTTTTGGTTTGGTTTTTGCTGTAGGGAACATGTGCTCACCAGAGAGAGAGAGAGAAAAGAGAACGAGAACACAGACATGCACACGTGCATGAAAGCACCTCCCAGGGAGGACAGCCATGCTGCAATCCCTCCTATTCCCTTCTCCTACTGGGATTTTGGGGATGGGCACATATGAACCTGGTATGTTCTTTCTTCTTTTTTTTCCCCCAAAGGTTTTTTTTTTTTTTTTTTTTTTTTTTTTTTTTTTTTGCCATAGGCCATGTGTGCTCACCAGAGAAACAGAGAGAGGCAATGAAAGGGAAAGAGAAAGTGAGAAATAATCCCTCGGGGGGGGGGGCGAGGGGTGGCCATGTTGCAATCCCTTCTCCACTCTGGTAGGATTTAAGGCATGTACACACACATGGCCAGTTGAGTTTCAAGCCTCTGGGTCTGGGACTTGAACTGTGCAGTTGGCCATGTGGGATCTAACTATCTTAACAACTGTGACACTAGCTGGCTCCCTAAACAAGTTCCTTGAGTTCATCTGACTCACTGACAGGAAAACTAAAGCCCAGTTTTATTAAGAACAAGTCACTGGCAGGAGCCAGAATGATTACCCAGAAGTCTCGATTTCAGTCTAAGTAGTATCCTTACGCTTATGTCAGAAAAAACTCACTTCGCCTAAGTGATAAATTAGGCAGCAATACTTTATGAATAAATTTAAAATAATATCCATAATAAAAACGTATCTAGAAAACGATTTAAAATTATAATCAACATACTCGCTAACAGTGGGAGCACATAGGAAGTGTATGTTATAGTTCAACTTTTCCTCCGCCACTAACCCCAAAATCTTTTTAGAAAGCTCTTATTGTATGTGCTGCCCATGTATTTGTAAAGCTCTTCACAACAAACCAAATGAAATGCAACCAGCATGTTACCCAGGTCGGTACGCTTCAGAGCCATCTTTAATGGTTGGCAGTGTAACTTTAATAGGATGACCGGAAGTGGACATGGACTTCTGGTGGCGGGGTCGTGCTGAGGGGATAGCAGAGGCCACAGCAGAGCCTGCAGAAGATATGCTACTGGCAGACATCTCCGTCAGGCTTTTGACATTGACAGTTGAGAAGACCATGGAAATACAAAAAGAAAGAAATAACTGGAGTTTACTAAAATTTAAGAACTTGACACCTTTTATGAATGAAACACTTGAAACAAGCAAACATTAGTGACATTTGTAGTGACAAAAAAAGCAACTAATACTTTTCCTAGAAGTGTATATGGTGAATTTATCACTATCTTCTGTGGAAAAGATCTCATATGCATTTGCTCTATATATGTGAACCTGAGAAGGTATGAAATTATTTTGGGGGCTTATATGGCAGTTTCAGGTAAAATAATTATAAGAGAAGACATTTTTCACTTCTTAAAAAATCACAGTTTAGTGTGACGTCTTGCTATGTTTCATTGTCCATTATCCATAAAATAAGAGTTCATAATTATACCCAAAATACTATCTCTGGAAACATGATCAAAACACTTTTAGCTCCTGTCATGAGTCAACAGGTTAACTGTTTCAGATTTAAGAAGCTGCAAATTAGGATTTAGTATAGGGAAAATAATAAATGAAAAGTCAGGTTTCAATCATCTTTCTAGCCTAAAGGATCTTATGTCCAAAAATGCTACAACACTTACCCTAGGATGCCTTGTGAGACTATTTACTTTCGATGCCTATTAGCTGAGAAGAAACAGAGGTGACAGTGGTCTGTCCGCCCTACTGAAATGACTTGAGATAGAACTAAGAACAGGACTTTATTAGACCAGGCTCCATGTCATTTTCTATGTAGTGATGAGCAGTCCTTCCAACTCATGATGAAAAGAAGTTGAAATTTTAAAAATAATATAGTATGATCTATCATAAACAGAAATACCTGAAGAATTACATGGTTGTGAATGATCAATTGAGATGGCCACACTTCTTTAGGGGAAGGAAAATAAAGCCTATGGTAACTGGATACAATAATGTCTTGATGGGAAAAGAAAGCGGCAAGGTATGAAAGAGAAGATTCAAATTATAATGATCAGATTTGGATGTTATAATACACTCTGCTATAGGAAATATGACAGTCGGATTTTATTAAAAAAACTCCTAAGTTAAGAAGTTTACCTCCTGCCTTCTCTAAACATTCTCCTATCCTTCCATCCTGGTACAGAGGCGGAGATGCCCTAGGAAGAACGGTTGGTTGAAATCTAACCATTCTGCATTTCCATTCCTCTTGACCCATTGAGCTGCAGGCCTCTCAGCAAGGGCACTGACATGGAACAATAGCAAAGGTATTCCAGCCTGGCACGAGGACACCTACCTGCTGTCTTTTCCATTCTGCAATGCCATGTATCGATCTGTAGTCCGTTCACAGACGTACGTATTCCTTCTAGCCATGCTACCTCCAGAATACATGTTGTTCTTTAAGAAGGGAAAAAGCACATTTTAAATTCTAACTATATTTGTAGAAAGTCAGAGCAATGTATTTAAGCTGCTGTGTCTTTGGGTTCACGTCTCACAGGCAAACTTCCCTTGTCTGGAGCCTTTGGGGCCAGGGATACTCAGGTGTGGCAGCAGCTCAGCCTAAGTAGTTCCCTAGTGAGATTTAGGACCCAATTATCCAAAAGTTAAGTTATAGAAACACAGTCTCACTGATTCCACATGTAAAATTAACTTTTATAGTTGATCTTCCTAGTTCAAATAACGAAGCACTGGTGACTGCTAAGCAGCTAGGACTTCTCACTGATGCTCTGAGCCAGGTCGGAGCTGCTCTTGCAGACCCCTTAACGCTAGTTTGGGGACTTCCTGACAGTGGAAACCAACTATGTAAACAATCTCTCTGGGCTTATTTTACAACACAGTGATTACATTTTATATAATTATGTCACCATTTTTATATACCATATTTTATATTATTATTACGGCATTCTTATATTTCTTCAAGCCATATCTTAGCCCATCTGGGCTGAGGTAACAAACACCACAGACTGGGTGGCTTACAAATAGCAGAAATGCATTGCTCACAGCTCTGGAGGCTGGGAAGTCTAAGACCAAGGCGACAGGAACCTTAATGTCTGGTGAGGACCTGCTTTCTAGATGGCCATACTTTGGCTGTCATATCACATGGCAGAAGAGACGAATGAGCTCCCTCAGGCCTCTTTTTTTTTTTTTTTTAAAGTGAAAATACAATTTATTTAACATTCAAACTTATTAAGACATGTGCAATATGGCAATTTTACTGGAGGTTTAACCCTACCTAAGATATGATTGTTTACTGGGGCTTAGCAACAGGGTCCAGTACACACTTAGCACTAATTAAATACTTTATTGAATAAATACAATACCAAACAAAATGCATTCAAATACTTTCTTAAAAAAATCATTTTAAAGGCCTCTTTTATAAGGGCACTAATCCCATTCATGAGGGCTTTCTGCAAAGCTCAACACTTGGCTTCCAAGTTTCCATAGCAGACAAGGGTTTCCTGTTAAGTCCTATTTGCTATTATTGGATGGGAATTTAGAGGGAGGAAATTTAATTTTTCTCACACCTTAATGCAGAAAAGGGCCCTAGGAGTGACACTCTTATTATAGTCTGTAATGGTGGTAGGGGATAAATAATGAGACCTTTTTGCCCCCTTCCTTTTGAAACATTTGTTATCTAAATATTGCCAAATCTATTCCTATAATTCATATATCTTCGTTTTCTTTTGTATTTTTTATCTCTGTATTCTTTCCTATTGCCTTACAGAAAAACATCTCCATCTCTTTTCTAGTTCCCACTATATAAATTCTAGTTTGCTGTTTTAAGTGAGTAATTATTAACCAAGCCTGTCTTATAAACAATTTATTTGTAAACTTGAAGATAAAATGTGCCACTATGATATTAAGTCCATTTTACAGACAGGAAAATAAAACTAAGGAAAGTTTGATGTCACCATTTTACGGTAAGGTTAAGTATTATTTTAAGAGTTTTTCATTTTTTTATTCTTAAATTGCATTTATCAGAAGCTCAGCCTCTTTTGCATGTTCCATGAATTATGAGTTGCTTTAAAAATTCAAAATATTTCAATACAACTAGAAGATAAACAGCTCACAAGAAAGTTCTGACAACAAACAAGTACAGCAAACAGTAATCGACCAGCACAGTCACTCACGCTTGCAATATTCGAAGATTTTTTCCTCTCTGGTCCCACGAGAGGGCTTGTAGTCATCTCGCTTTTCGATCCCACCGTCGTGCTGCCCAGCTTACGAGCCATGTCTTTGTCCCACTCTTCTTTCTGTTCACTTTCCACACTGTTAGCCTGAGGCCTTTTGGTATATGATACAGCAGGAGGAATGGATGGGCCGGCTGTAATGAAAAAAAAAAAAAAAAACAGACAACAGCTGAAAAATAACTGACATGTTTTCTTCTTCTCACAAATTACAAGCTCTGCATTAAAAACATCTATATTTGTATGTTTTTATATATCTGAACTAATGATGAAGCTGTTAGATTATAAAAATCAGGCCAGTCCCTGCAAAGGGGATTATATTTAGCACTTGGTAATAGAAGTCCGTGAGAAATGGATGACACGAACACAGAGATGTGAATGTATAATGTTTATAAAACACAGGTTTGGGTAGGACCAGTCTGTCTGTTGACTCGTTGGACTTTTTCCCCCACCATGATCACTAAACCGCCGCTGCTTCTGATTTGCTGAGATGCTTCGCTGGACCTTCAGGTGAGCAGGGGACTGCAGAGTGCTGTTGTTTAAGTCACTACTGGGTCGGGATCTCTGACTCAAGTTTCCACTGGATAACGACTCACCGCCTTCGAACTGTAAGAAAAGGAAAGAAAAGAAGAAAGGAAAGAAAAGAAAGTCCAGAATTTTAAAATGGAAAAATGTTGACACAAACAATATACACTCTTGATTTTTCTAAACAACTCAATACTATACAAAGAGTAACAGGAACTAAAAAACAGGCTGAAACCGTAATGGTTTTGGGTTAATGATGGCAAGGAGGCAGGGAAATGGATATAACATGCCTCTGTGGGCACTCTAATCTTCTGATACCGTGTACAAATCCATTGCATAGTCAAAACACCTAAGAACAGCTACCAATTATCGAACGGTTATTATATACTAGATAGATGCTGTGCTAAGTTCTTTATGTATGTGACTTGGTTTAAGCGTTACAACACACCAATGATCTATTAACCTGCACTTTATAGATGAAAAAGCTGAGGTTAAGAGAGTCAAGGGGACATTGGTGAGATTCAAACTTAAGTTGAAATAGAAAATTTAAAATGCATACACATACACGTATGACATATGCACATATAGAAATACATACATACAGATGTTTGCTTTGTTTTCTCCACATTACAAAACAAAATTTGGTTTATTGCCTCTGATCAGGGAATTACATCCACTTAGAACTATGCATAGTAAATTGGGGATTGATATGCCACCCCCTTCTCTGCAATACAAAAATTGTTTGTTGCCAGTAAACTTTTGACTGAATCACTGGTATCCCACTGGGAAGTCTAAATTCACATATAGATGATACTAATGACGAACAGCAGAGTGATGCTAATGATGGTAATTACAACAGATAAGAGCTAACACAGCACATAGAATGGTTCTAAGTCCTTTATAAGTACTGATTCATATAACCCTTTCAATGACCCGCAAAGATAAGTATGATTATTATCCCCATTTTATAGGTAAGGAAATGGAAATACAGAAAATTAAGGAAACTGCCTAAGTCATGTAGTTAGTGGCTGTGCTAGGGTGGGGGTCGGGACGGGGATGGGGATTGAAACCAAATCAACTCGGCTCCAAAATTCAGGCTTTTACGACTTGCAGAAGCCTTAATAGTTTATATTTGATACAATTCATACTTGGTTTTAACTCATGCATGGGCTGGGTTATATACTTCTGAAGTTAGTGCTTCTACATATTCAGAAAAACAGGGAAATTAAAGAGCCCAGGAATGAAATTTAAAATCTAAGTAGAAGGAGTTCAAAGACTTCAGAAATAACCATTTATATTATTTCCCACTTAAACTCTCTTGACCTAGCTTCTTTGATACACTTCTCTAGGTATTCATGTCTACACTAAAGAGTCCTCTCCTCCATTATAATAGCAGTATCTATCTGGATGGTTCATTAAAAGGACTGGAACACTGATCCTTGCAGCTTCCTTAGAACACTTCCTGCACGTGACTGTGCACGGTGTGTTCCTCTGATGACCACTCGCAAATCTACAAATTCCATTCCATTTTCTCCCTCTTATTCCAGATCTTTAGATCCAAAGGTCTATCAATGGCCTTTGGTTGACCATTTTGCATATGGTCTTTTCCTAAATCTATCTTCTTATCATAGGTCTTCCCAACCAAAAAGAATCTCAAATTCAACCATTCCAGTTGAGCTTCCCAACTTCCTCCTGAAACTTACACCTTTCCCATGGGCACAAATGCCACCTTACACAACCAGTCAACTAGGCTAGAAATCTGCAGGGCTCTTGTAACTTATTTCCATCTGGTCACCAAGCAGTTACTTGTACCTCTTACATGTCACAGAGATTCAACTTGGTGGGTCTGGCCTTAACCTGTTGTAGATGTCTGTCCTCATACAAGCTCCCAAAACATGAGGTACCTCCCCTAGTCAGAGCACAGGCCACACTGGACCTTACTGTTGACTGCTTATAACCCTTTGTCTCCTTCTTCACCAAGGGCTCCTTAAGAGCAGACACTCTGCAATACTAAGCCTAGTTTCTGGTACAAGGTGGGTCCAAAACATGTCAGCTGCGATGGACTCTTCACAAATAGTAACTAATATTTAATTATAACTAATTTCAGCTTTTTCTATAAAATGCCTTCCCCAGATGTCAATACTCTGGTCTCTGTTATTGACTCTCAATTTAAACCTTTTACATTTGCTTTCCTAAAGGACCATTTGAATTTATGGTTGACCATTTTGTATATAGTCTTTTCCTGAATCTATCTCCTTATCATAGATCTTTCCTGGCTATGAGAATTCTCAATTGACTGCATCAAAGCCACTTGACATTCCATAAACAAAATATCACCAACCTTTCTCTGGGTTCCCTCTTAATTAAGTCATTTAAGACATACATTTCACTTTAAATGCTGTCACTTCCTTATGTTCCAGTCACTTTTTTCTGCATGCCCAGTATAACCATATTACCACTGGTGAGGTCACTGCATTTGGATGTACAGTTGCACAATGCACAACTCTAGGGAACGCCATTGTCAAAGACTAGACTGTGGTACTTCCTGGGGCTAAGCAAGGTGGGAGACCTGCTCTTTCATAAAATCTCTTTTAGAACACAGAAATGAAATTGACTCATAATTCAGCATCTTGATTTTTTTTTTTTTTTTTTTGAGGTTTTCGCTATAGGGTGTGTGCGCTCATCAGACAGAGAGAGACATAGAGACAGAAAGCGAGAAATCACCCCCCAGGGGGGATGGTCACGCTGCAATCCCTTCTCCTCCATCCTCCTCTCGGGATCTTGGGCACGCACGCACACACGCCCGGCGTGAGTTTTAAGCCACCGGGTCCCGGACACAAACCGCGGTCGACTACGTGGGAGTCCAGTGACACAGCCATTACGCTAACTGCTGGTTCCCAGCATCTTGATTTTTGAGTTCTAATCATAAGAGTGTAAGAGTTTTTATATTATTTTGATACCACAAAGAATTAACTATATCTACTTACATTATATCTTATATTTATTATCATTTAGTTTAAGAAATAATTCATATTAATTACAAAAGGTGAAAACTTACTTCAGGTGGTTTTCTACCTAGAAGAATGTAAGTAGCCATAACTTCATCATATTTCTGATTTATTAAGGCATCATTTATCTCATCTCGTGCAAAACCCATGGTGACCATAATGTCTAGAAATAAAAAAAGGCAAATTTTCTGAAAATGGGTTTATTTCAGTAAACAAATCAACAAAAATGGGCAAGTTCACCAATATTATATTGAAAACTAAGTTATGGAATCTTGAAGTGTAGTTTTAATTATTAAAATTTCTGGACTATTAACCTACAAATACTGTATGTTCACAGGTGCTGTAGATTCACAGTCATGCAGAAATGATCTACACCCTGGGTTGTATATTCGTGGGTCCATTCAATATCTCTTTGCCTAGTACATTACTGGGCTAACTTCCTTTATCTAGTCAGAAATTATATCAGTCTATTTTACATTAAAAATTCTCTCTTTCTCTCTTGCCACATCCTCAGCTACTCATGGAGTGGTTTCTCTAATCTCTTAATTTTTGCTTTCTGACCTGCAGTTCATTGATTCTTTTTTGGAAGACTTCAACTTCCACAGTTTTCTCATCAAGCAGCCTACAAGCTCTCCCTCACCACTCTGCATTCTAACCAAATATGAACACAGTTGAGATGACTCAGTTGGATATGAGCAATCGCAGGACTAGTGGGGAAGGAGAATGAACCCTGCCAAGATAGTAGAAAACAGAGAGCCAAAGTGTCCGACCCTTTTAATACAGTGCCTCTAAATTTTTGGTCAATACACATACTAAGTTTGCTGATATTTATCAGTCTGGTCAGCACTGATATCTGTATCAGTCATTCCTCTGAGAGGGGTAACAGAAATAAATGATTTAAATTTTTTGACATTATATTAGGTGTTTTTTTTTTTGTTTGTTTTTTAGTTTTGCCATAGAGAGAAGGAGAGGAGAAAGCACCTTCCATGGAGCACAGTCATGTCATAATCCCTTCTCCTCTACCTCTCCATCCTGTCAGGATTTGGGGCACATATGACACGTGCCCAGTGTGTTTCTCAAGCCACTGGGTCTGGGACTTGAACCATGTAGTCAGCTATATGGGATGCCATCCCTTAGCCACCAGGCCATGGAGCTAGCCCTACATTATTTTAGTTTTTATATCACTACTGCCAACCTTTGAATTAGACCATAATATATATGAGAATATACTAAAGAACTTACAACTTATAATATTAAATGCACATCGTTAAGATGATAATCTAAGTATTTTTCAAATGAAAATAGTTTCCTATTTATATCATTGAATTCTATTCTGGTATACTGAAGGACTCTTACACATAGCCTAGTAATAATCTCTCACAATACTGAAATACTTACCTATTCTTTTTGTGTCATTGAAGTCTGGTTCAGGCTCAGTATATGGCTTTAGTTCTTCTTCTTCATGACCAACGTTCATCCACCGATCTTTCATTATTTGCTAGGAAATAAACTCTATATTATGTTTGGTCATTCAGAATATTCAACCATTTATTCTAGCCCTATTTTACCCAATGTGAAATTTACTGGTTCACTCAACAAGAATCATGTGACATTTTTAAACTAAGGTTACTGTTTCTAGTTAGCTGAATGAGCCAACAAGAGCTATAGGACTTTGCAACAAAAAAATGCTCATGACAACTGTGACTATCATCCCACACACTCACCCAATGCATTGATTCAAAACAGCATGCATCCCATATTCCTTCAAAAGAAATATTTTTAAATTTGGACATGTTAACATAAGAACCTATTGATTTTAACCTTTGCTTTATATTTTTACATGTAAGATTAATGGAAAGGCTTATAATTTTTTTCTGTTCTTCCATCAAATATATGCCTGTATTTTTTAAAATCACCATAGGACTAGAATATTAGGGAAGAAGAGATCAAGAGAATCTAAATCTAGGTAAGTCAGTAAAGATAGCTCAGAGAATGTGGGAGGGAAGAACAGTAAAAATTTAAGTCTAGAGTTAGGAATTAGGTAAGAATTAGGTGAAAACAGGAATCGATATGCATTACTAGAGTCAGATTTAAATTGAAGCTGTGAAATGTCAGCACTGGATTGTTTTTTTTTGTTTTTTTAATTTTTTTTTTAATTTTTAAATTTTTTTATGTTTTGGAGAGGTTTTTGCTATAGGGCACGTGCGCTCGCCAGACAGACAGAGAGAGACAGAGAGATAGAAAGCAGGAAATCACCCCCCAGGGGGGATGGCCACGCCGCAATCCCTTCTCCTCCATTCTCCTCTCGGGATCTTGGGCACGCACGCACACGCGCCCGGCGTGAGTTTAAGCCGCCGGGTCCGGGACTCGAACCGCGGTCGACTACGTGGGAGTCCAGCGACATAGCCATTACGCTAACTGCTGGTCCCAAGCACTGGATTGTTAAAAGGCAACCTAGTGGGGACAACTCACAGAATGGGAGGAAATATTGGCAAACCATAGACTGGAAAAGGGGTTAATATATAAATATGTAACAAACTTCTATAAGTCGATAACATTAAAAAAATTTTAATGGGCAAAGGAATTGAACATTTCTCCAAGAAAGATTTACTTATGGCCAAACAAGTGTATGAAAAGATGCTCAACATCATTAATCATCAGGGAAATCAAAATCATGATGAGAGATATTGCCTTACATCTGCTGGGATGGCCACTATCAAAAAAAACCCAGGTGTTATTGACTATATGTGGAAAAACTGGAACTTGATGAATTCCAAGTGGGTATGTAAAATAGTGCAGCTATTAAGGAAAACATTCTAGAGATTCCTCAAAAAATTAAAAACAGCACTGTTATATGATCTAGTAATCCCACTTCTGGGTATTTATCCTGAAGAACTAAAAACCAGATGTCAAAGAGAATCTTGCATATCTATGTTCACTGCAGCATTATTCACAATAGCCAAGATGTGAAAGCAACCTAACGTCCATTGACCAATGAATGGATAAAGAAAATGTAGTGTATACATACAGCAGAATACTATTCAGTCTTTAAAAAGAGATCCCGCCATATACTACAACTTGGATAAACCTTGAGGACATTGAGCCAATCATGAAAGGAAAAATATGGCATGATTTCATTTATATGAGGCATCCAAAGTAATCAAGCCCATAGAAATATAAAATAGAATGGGGCTGGAGGGGGAGAGGGAAACAGGTGAATATATTAGATCATCAGGAAAGTCATGGCATATTTTTCTATGCAAAAATGTGTCGACTTCCACAATGACCCAACAGAGTGGATACAAAATTTTAGTCATGCAAAATGGAAAAGTTCTGGATATCTGTTGTCCAACAATGCATGTATTGTTAATAAAACTATGATGCATATAGAGTTGTTAGGAGAGTGAATTTTCTTGAATTTACTTAGGCTTTTTTTTTTTTTTTTTTTTTTTTTTGCTACAAGGTGTGTGTGTGCTTGTGCAGAGGTAAGGGGTAGGGGAATCAATGGGGAAGACAAAGTGAGAAAGCACACACAGTGGAATTTGGGGCATGCGTGCACATGCGCCTGGGATTAAAAGTGCATAGGCCATGTGGGATCCAGCTGCTTTAACCACCCAACTACTGGCACTGCCTCTTTTTTTTTTAACCACCCAAACTCACAACCCATTTACTACATGCATGGTCAAGTAGCAAAGAACTGGGAAAAAACATATTGAATAACTACCTTAGTTTACAAAATCTGTTAACTTTTTATTAACTATAAAACTTTATATTTTTAGTTTAGGTGTTGATACTGTAATTTTCTTTCTCCAGGTCCTATAGTGACATCAATATTCTGATAAATTGGGGACTCCCCATAAAATTATGTGTGATAATGGCCTTCTTCCATTATTCAGTGCCATTAGAGTAGACAGTATTCATACACACAACCTGAAAAATTGCAAAACTGATTGTTCAGCTCTAGAAATAACTACAAGTCAAGTAAGTAGAATATGAAACTAATTTCATTTCCATGGAAGTTATAAATACTTAATTTGAAATCTTTAGGAAAACAGTTTAATAAAATGCAGTTCCGTCTGCTAAGCAACAAAAAGGTGTATATGTTAAATAAGTTTAGTAAGATAATAAGCAAGATAAATAAGATAATTACTTTAATTAACAATTCATGATACTCTTTTAGCGCTAAAAAATTACATGTCATGCCATCTTCTTAAAATATGGGAATGATTTCCAATTAAAATGTGCAAAGGTGATACTTATCTATAAGGCTGATTAACCAGACTCTTAAGAAGTAGGAAAGAGAATAGATCTAAAACATGAAGAGGCAAAGTCAACCTATTCATTAACCATATTTATCTTTATTACTAATAAAAAAATACAAATTAAAACAAATAGAACAAACTATCTTATTACCATAAAGATATCACATACTAGAATTTATTATATTCGATACTGAATCTGGTTGTGGAGAATAAGTACATTAAGAGGCCTTGGGATTTTTTTGGCAATGATATTTAAGAGATATCAGATCTCACAGACCCAATAATCTCATTCTAGAGAATGTGTCTAAGCATATATCACAAGGGAAAAAAAAAAAAGAACACCACATTGTTTTTAGCAAAAACAATGAAAACAACTCAAATGTGCAAAAAACAGTAAGTGGTTATATAAATTATGATGTATATATCCCAAGGAGAACAACACAGCTATTGACAGGAAGGCACTTACTCTTATGATAAAACAAAAGTACACACCAAAAACTTTAAACTTTCCAAAAAAGATGATTGCAACCTGACATGACAACATTGCAACTGAATTAAAAGCTGTGTTTATGTAAGTGAAGATGAGTGTTTTGAAAATAGCTATTTTCTTATGGTTTACAAACTTTTCACCGTAAAACTGATAATATTTGGCATGAAAAATTAAAAATGAAAACTACACAATTTTTTAAGTCACTCATATTTCAAGAGGTGTTTCTAAATGTTTAGTGTAAGAAAGATCTTTTTTTTTTAAAAAAAAAAAAAACATAGTATCAGGTTTCTCTGCAAAGCTCTTTCTGAAAATTGTGAAGCAGACCAGCCTTTGTATAGTGATATTCAGAATAATATGATAATATTCCCAGTGTGGACCCATGATTCTGTGCCTGAAAAACTTAGCTTTGGTAAGCTGGAACAAGAGGTTCCAGACTATATTCAAAGAAATCAAGTTGAGATTCTGATGATCAAATGTTATAATGATAATCATCTGACTTCTAAATTCAACTCAAAAAACTCTACAGCTCAAAAAACTCTCTCATTAAAATGCTAAGGATGAAAGACTAACATGTTTGGTTTTAAGACATGACATATCTTATCAACTGCCCACAGAGGTTTGTAAGATCCTATTCCTCTGAAGTAATTTCTGTAGGATCTTTCTTGCTCTCATTAGTTGAGCTGCTGCTTCAGCTCTGAGCATTTTATTAAGTGACACTCAGGTAAAGTGGGTTCCCATGATAAAAGCGGGCATAACACAGGAATAAGAGATTTATGTTCTCTAAAGGTCTAAAATTTTAGAACTGAAATTTAGTCAACGATTCTAACTTTTAAACCATTTCATAGAGTTTTCTAAGAATAATGGTTGAAAACAGACTTAGAAAAGCAGTGATATGAAAGTGGGCTTGTGGGACCAGCGGTTAGCGTAATGGCTATGTCGCTGGACTCCCATGTAGTCGACTGTGGTTCAAGTCCCGGATCTGGTGGCTTAAACTCACGCTGGGCGCATGTGCATGCGTGCCCAAGATCCCGAGAGGAGAATGGAGGAGAAGGGATTGCAGTGTGGCCATTCCCCCTGGGGGGTGATTTCTTGCTTTTTGTCTCTCTGTCTCTCTCTGTCTTTCTGACGAGTGCATGCACTCTATAGCAAAAACCTCTCCAAAAAAAAAGTAGGCTTGTTACTGTAAATGTTCTTGATTGAAGCATTATTAAAATAGCCTTTTACCCCCAAAGGAAAATAAACACAAAAATTGTAAAAAGGAACTAATCACATTTAAATAAATAATTTAGTAAAAAATAGCTGGCAATTGATCCACTGATACAAAGCATATAAAATAATTTTCCCAATGGAACTCACCATCCCTTAACTTCCATCAAAATGTACTGTATCTTTTAGTGAAAGATATTTGTGGAAATAAAAATACAAAGCCTAAACCAACCTGAGAGCTCTGTATTCAAGGAAGGTGCATATAAAGCTACCTCCTCACCAGCATGGAGTCCATGCCAGAAAGCCCCATTGCTACACTAAAAAAGTACAGTCTAAGTGAGGCTCCTTCTCTGAACTTTTTTGCCCTTTCCACTCAGGCAAATAAAAGAAGATAAAAAGCACTAGTGAAGAATGCATGCTACATCTCTGAAATTATACTGCAGGCCAAAATATCATTCTTAAAGACAGATGGGAAAATACTTTATACGTTAGTTAGTTCATCTAATTGCGGTGTCAGGAGGAAAAAAGTTAGACATATCGGTTATGTGACCCTCTGACATTATCTGGCTATAACATACTCAGGACGCTTAGAACAGCATCCGTTATTATAAATAACTTTGCATACGGAATGGAATGTATGTAGGCAACACCACAGTGTATTAAGAAATAAAATACTTGTTTCTAATAGGTTCTATTTAAATATTTGTAAATTTTCTATACTGAGGTTGAGAGATTTCTATTAAATTTTTCAATACCAGATACCAATTTCACATATAGCCAGTAAGTATTCACTGAATTAGAATTTTCACTAACTTCTTTTATCCTTGAAATAGTCATTGAGTACTTACTAAAAACAAAGTTTCTGTTTTGGACCAAGCAATTTCTGACAGAAGCTAGGACTTCCTCCTTCTACAACTAAAAGTCAACTTTATCCTTATTTTTATGTTGTTTTAAATTAATACTTTACCTAAGGACAAAGAAAAAAATAACAGGCTTTAGAGAAACCTACTGTGACAACTTTTGAATAATAAAAAAAAAAATCATGTCATTTTCCCTACCTTTAAACAAAAGGCAAAATAGATGGTTTGGCAATTTTCTTATTGAAAAAACACATTCTTCAGGGACCAGCAGTTAGCGTAATGGCTATGTCGCTGGACTCTCATGTAGTCGACTGCGGTTCAAGTCCCGGACCCGGTGGCTTAAACTCACTCTGGGCACATGTGCGTGCGTGCCCAAGATCCCAAGAGGAGAATGGAGGAGGAGGGATTGTGGTGTGGCCATCCCCCCTGGGGGGTGATTTCTCGCTTTCTGTCTCTCTGTCTCTGTCTTTCCGGTGAGCACACACGCCCTATAGCAAAAACCTCAAAAAAAAAAAAAAAAAAAAAAGAAAAAAGAAAAAACACATTCTTCCGTCCCTAAAACAACTTCCAATCTGGAGTACAGGAAACTACTTACTTCCAAGCTGCCTCTCTTTATGGGATTCAGCACTAATAATTTCTTCAGAAGATTTTCACAGTCTGTGGACATATAGAAGGGGATGCGGTACTTCCCTCGTAAGACTCGCTCCCGCAGTTCCTTGAAGAGGTGAAAGGAAGCACTTACAACCGGCTTTGAAAACCATCATATTTGAGGGTAAAATGTTAAGATGGAATTTAGCTGATACCTTTAAGTTCTGGCCATCAAAAGGCAAGGAGCCACTGACTAATGTATAGAGAATGACACCAAGACTCCATACATCCACTTCGGGCCCGTCATACTTCTTTCCTTGGAAAAGCTCAGGAGCAGCATAGGGTGGGCTTCCACAAAATGTGTCCAATTTGTTCCCCACTGTGAATTCATTACTAAAACCAAAGTCAGCAATTTTAATATTCATATCGGCATCAAGGAGAAGGTTTTCAGCCTAAAAGGAAAATAATAAAAAGGACAATGTAAAAAACCCACGTAAAATAAAAATAATTGCTATCACTGTTTCAGATCCCAAATTTTTATGTTTCTTGCCTCATTCTTAAATGCAATGCCAAATTTAGAAGTCCAGTGGGGTACTTCAATGTAGAAACTATTCAGAATTACATGGACTTCAGACCGAATTTTAACACATTATATAATAAGGTTCTCATTTATATGCAGATGTGCAAATATTAAGAAAATTTTTTAAGCCCATTATATCCCACTACTTATTTAAAACCCATTTCCCCCTCAAGTAAAAAACATCTTGAATTGTAGTTTAATGTGACCTGCTCTAAAGAGCACAGATCAACATAACAGTAATCCATCTTGGACTTAAACCAACAAGCTCCCCTAAGGAGCTCCATTTTAATAGGGAATTGTTGGTTCAAGCAAGGCTCAAGGTTCTATCTAAAATAACTGCCAGTCAGGGCTTTTGTGACTTCTGGATTATTTCTTTTTTCCTGCTTATAGAACATTTCTTCAACAAAGTACTGTGTAAGTAAAAATAAACAAATTTTAAATGTGCCTTTGGTAAATTCAAGGAATTTAATAAAGGACTTGCTTTTGAACATGTTTTGTTTCAAATTCTATTATTACAGTTGATGGACAGACTGACAAAGTTACAGGTTACTCTGTAGATGTGTTTTCTCAGGTTCCAAAAAGCATTAAAATGTGACTAAGCTGAAGAAAGGCTTAATGTGTTTTAAAAAGCCCCAGGAGTATTTATCTTCATTTTTTTTTTTTTTTTTTTAATAAGAAACTATTGGGTTGTCAGGAAAGTCATGACGTAGTTTTCTATACAAAAATATGTCATGACCTAATAATTTAGCCACAACTATTTCTTTATTAGTACACTTTTTTTAACCCCAAAGTATGCTAGCTTATACTAATCCCATGTAGTTTGTGTTCATAATAATATTTTTAAACTATTTCTTATTTCTTTGAGTTTCAATGCAGAGAATGAAAATTTGTTCTTACACCAGACAAACATGCATCTGGGTCCTGACTACTTCTGTCTGGCTGGGAACTCAGGCATTTTTAGATAAGGACAAAGTTCCACATTATCTAATTAAAACAAGGTAATTAATGGTAAATAAAAATCCTCTAAGCTTTAATGCTAGATAACCTTTCATTTATATTTTCATTTTCTATTTTCTTCACTGCCTTCCACAAAGATGCTCTGAGAATTAATGAAAAATTAATTACTTTGTACAGTGACTGGAACAGTTTATGCAGTCAAGAAGACAGCTCTCAGACTACTTTTACATACGTGTTAATGGTTATAAAATCTGCACTTGCCTTAAGATCACGGTGAACAATACACTTTTGATGACAATACTGTACGGCAGATACAATCTGAAATAAATATTTGGGTAAAAGAGTCTAAATTATTTTATGGTAAAAACATTTCAATTTTGCCCAGTTATCCCTCCAATTTCCATAAATCAGTAACTTGGATTTCAAGGTAATATTTAATAATCTCACTATTTCTTTAGTTCAGAAAAACTATACATATTAAATGATGAAACTTTTACAGAGAATGTGGAAAAGTAATATTCTTTTACTAAAATATTGTTTTGACCAAATCTGTGAAGATTTTTTATGGGTTGTTATTTTTCTGTTCACATGACTGAATATGTACAATTTGTAGTTTTAGTCAAATAATCAATTACAGTGTTGGAATCAGAGCTTTGGTACCTGTGAATTATTGGGTCGTTGGGAAAGCCATGATGCATTTTTGCATAGAAAAATATGTCATGACTTTTCCGACAATCTAGTAGTTCAGGTATTTCGAGATTGTTGGCTTGAGTTAAGAAAGCAATATTCTATTCTAGAAATTATATCGAATGTGTTAAAGATGTTGCTTTAGTGATGCTGGTGTGTTTATAATTTATCAGTGAGTTAGTTATTTAACAATATCCTGTATCTATCTGCTCACATATAAAGAGAGAGGCAAATTTTGTGCCTTAAAAGAAACCCAATCATCAAAGAGGGAAAAACAAAATGACATCTTCAACTTGTCACTAATTCAGTGAATTAGAATACTTCATATGAAGTATTCTATGCTTGTCACCAGGTGTTGGATGCTGCCGTAAGTTTTGATTAAGAAACTATTGAGGGACAAGGGCTATACAGGGAGAAGACCAACAGTTTAAAGACCAAAAATATAATTGAGAAATAGAATAGAAATGATTCTATGATTGTTCTTAATTACATAAAATATAGAAATGTTAAGAATCTGATAGCAGTTAGGAACTATTTTGTATATCTAATTACATCTGATATATAGAAACTAACCACTTTAATGCACAGCAGAACATTCAATTCTGTGGGTTCAGTTAAATGTAAACACAGTTTGAATGTTGATGGTTAGTAAGGCATTTACAAATGGAGATACATATGATCTTTTTTTAAGGTCTGTAGGTGATATGAAGTATGACCATGCTACTAAGAAAAGAGATGACAAAAAAAAAAAATGAGAGAGGACTTCATGGTAGAAGTAAAACTGATTATTTCAATATGATAAAATTACTCTAATGTATATTAAAACGATTCAAAGATAGAGAAGACATGAATTCAAAACAAAATCATTAATACAAACTGAGTAATATGAGTCAATTAAATTCATTTTGATTCAACAGTTTATTGAGTACCTGCTATAAGCAAGAAAATGTGCTGGTTTCTAGGGGAGTGCAAAAATGAACAGTACATGGACCCGAGCCTTAAGAGCTTACAATCTGATTAAGTGAAAATTTGAATGTGAGTAACTATAATACAAAGTAGAACCACAGAAGCTGAGGTACAAAGAAGTGAGAGAATCATAGAAAAAAAAAATAATTTCATTTGTAAATGCTTTCCGGAGTAGGTGCGATTTGATCAAAGCCATTCTTGAAGAACAGCAATATTCTTAAGTGTGATGATTTGGGGATGAGATGGTAGGGATAAGGTGGTAAAATGCACTACCATTGAGGGAACACAGTATTCAAAATGTAGGTGGCAAAATGGTGACAGTGGCAGTCAAGCACCATGACAAGTTGGTAGAAATTCTTAAATTCCAAACTAAGCAGGTACTGTAGAAACACTAACTGTTTTGGGGCATGGTGACTAGGAATGGTTATAATCAATTTGAAGTGTGAATCCCCAAAATACAGCAGAACCTAATGATACATATTCATAGTATTGCTTTTCTTAAGCAAAATTATTCAAAAATCTAATACTTAATTTTTCAAAAAATGCTCATTAGCCAAAATATATACATTTATATGTATTTTTTTTTGGACACACTATACAGTCTACTGTGTACTCCTAAGACTATTTTTGTATCATGAGTGACAAAAATGTGCTGATAATATTATCTTTAACAAGTCGCATATCTGTATGATTCAGTGAAGCTGTGTTACAGGTAACAATCTGGTTACCAAACATGATTAGAGGCCATGCATTTACATCACTCAGAATGGTCTCTATGAAATTCCATAGGAATTTCCAAAATCAAAAATTTCCTGAGTCTTAAAGTTTTTCTTTCTTTTCTCTTCTCTTCTATTCTCTCCTCTTCTTTCTTTCTTTCTTTCTTTCTTTCTTTCTTTCTTTCTTTCTCTCTCTCTCTCTCTTTTTCTTTCTTTTTTTTTAAGAGCAAGAGATGTTTTGCTATAGGGCGCATGCACTTGCAGAGAGACAGAGACAGAAAGTGAAAAATCACCCCCAGGGAGCATGGCCACACCAGAATTTCTTCTCAATCCTCCTCTTGGGATATTGGATATGCACACACATGCACCTGGTCTTAGTTTTTTTTAAGTTTCTGGATCTGGGACTCAAACTGTGGTTGGTCATGTGGAAGTCCTGCGATGTAACCATTACGCTATCTGCTGGTCCCTTAGAGCTTTAAGGATGGAAAGATAATCAATGAGAATGCTCTATATGAAGCATGCATTCTCCCCACACTCTGGGACCTCTGAGTCCCACAATGGTGGTTTATAGTCTTAACCACACCTGCTATCATGGTACAATTTCTGCCTTAAAAGAAATTCTGGCTTTCACTCACTGCAAGAATCCCTAATCACAAGCCCCAAATTATACTGTATAACTCTATGGGTGAGACCTTCCCATTCTGTACCTCCCTAAACAGGATGTAGGAACTTTCCTGTGAGCCTCCTATTATGAATTTGAAAGCATGATTGACTGCCTTGCGCTGACCTCAAGACTACATAAGTCACTGTTTCCCAGAGAGGTGCAGGTGTTGGGGATGCTTTGCACTTATTTCTAAGTGGATCAGGAATTCCCATGCTTAAAGTAGTAGCACTGATACTGGAAGAGTTGAAAAAACTGTGATTTTTTTTGGCAGGTCCTCAAATCTTAAGAAATACAGAGGCATTGTAGTGTGGTCTTAAACTGCTGTAGTGTATTTGGTATATCCAATAGAGTGTGTATAAACATACAAACACATACATACATGAGTTGGGGTTGAAAGGGATGAGAAAATACCCCCAGGGGGAATGGCCACGTGGCAATCCCTTCTCCATTTTCCTCCTGGTGTGTTTCTCAAGCCATTGTGCATACATGTATATGTACATATGTACATCCTTGCTAATACAGTACATCCTTTCACTGTTAATTTTTTTTTAATTCATAAGATACAGAGCAAATAAAATAAATATGTATTTATTAATTATCTAAATCCAGAATGAGGCCAGCTAGTGGCATAGTGGTTAAAGCAGCTAGATCCCACATGGCTGACTACGAGGTTTGAGTTCCAGACCCAGTGGCATGAAAAACATATCGGGCACATGTGAGTGCATGCCCAAATCCTTAGAGAAGAATATAGAAGGGATTGTGGCATGGCCATACCCTGGGGGATACTTTCTCACTCTTCCACCTCTCTCTCTCTGGCAGATTAATTCAACCTATAGCAAATTAAAATTTAAAAAAAAGGGACCAGCAGGTGGCGTGGTGGTTAAGGCCCTGGACACTCCCACATGGTCGATCACAGTTCGAGTCCTGGACCTGGCGGCTTACTTTCTGGCTTTCCCTCTCTCCCTCTCTCTCTCTATGTCTCTGGTCAAATTAAAATATGTGAATGAATAAATAAATAAATAAATAAATAATTCTTAAAAAAATTTTTTTTAAAAATCCCAAAAAGAAAAACAAGTCCCTCAAAAACAAATTTAAAAATAAATATAACCTTTAGTTAGACAATTATTACAAAATAACGTGTATGTATGTGTGCACATGTGTGTGTGTGTGTGTGTGTGTGTGTGTGTATAACCCTGGTTTCTAAAATGTGAGTAGCTCCTTTTTAGTTTTGGGGGAACATATATCAAAATTAAATACATTTAGCATTTACAATAAATAGTTACTTATAATGAAAACATGTCCCATTATTTTACATTTTAAATAGCATCCGTTTGATATTTAACTTCTGCAACATGAGGAATATAAAGCTGATTTGAAAATAATTCATATTTTATTTCAAAAATCAAGTCAATTTTAGTAATTTTTCGATCAACATGAAAACATCTAGGTCCCAACCTCCTGTCCTGCTCCCACCCACCAGAGAAGATGGCAAGCTCTTCTAATAGCAGGCATTTCCAACCTTTCTAATTCGAGATAATATTTAATCCAATTTTCTATATACACTATGTTTTCAACAAATACGTAAAACTAGCTGACCAAAAATAAGGGTAAGTCGCAATAACCTTCAAATATACACTAATGTAAATATACATTAATGGGAGTATTTAACACCAGTGGGAATCTTCTTGCTGGACTACTGTGACTGATAGTAAAAGAATAATGATATTGGGACCAGCAGTTAGCGTAATGGCTATGTCGCTGGACTCCCACGTAGTCGACTGCGGTTCAAGTCCCGGACCTGGTGGCTTAAACTCACGCCGGGCGCGTGTGCGTGCGTGCCCAAGATCCCGAGAGGAGAATGGAGGAGAAGGGATTGCGGTGTGGCCATCCCCCCTGGGGGGTGATTTCTCGCTTTCTGTCTCTCTGTCTCTCTCTGTCTGTCTGGCGAGCGCACGCGCCCTATAGCAAAAACCTCTCCAAAAAAAAAAAAAAAGAGAGAATAATGATATTTAAAATAATGTCTATAATGCTTTACTCAAGAGTAAGTTTGGACTTGCATCCCCAGTTAGGAAAGAATTTCACAAATGTGGATAAACACTATTCAGGTTCTTAATGCTGCTTTCCTCATCACCAGTGTCTTTACATTTAGCCGTTTTAAGATAAATGTATCTAGATAAATGTATCTAGAAGTCTATCTCAAATAAAAAGTCTATGTACATCTTTGATATAAAGCATTTCATAAACCATTTTCCAAAAAGCAATCCTGCGAGATATTAATAGCAAAGTTTCCATACAACAAATTCTCCATGATCAATGAAGAGGAAGATTATGTCAAAAAAAATTTGGATATTTTTAAAAAGATTTATTTATTTATTTAATTCTATTTGCTGTTGTTCTTCTCATTTTTTTTTTTTTAATTTGACCAGAGAGAGAGAGAGAGAGAGAGAGAAAGGGAAAGCGAGAAAGCAAGCCTCCAGGTCTGGGACTTGAACTGAGGTCGGCCATGTGGGAAACCAGAACATTTAACCACCACACCACCTGCCGGCCCCAGGTTTTTTCCTCTTCCCCTTGAAAAAATCTTCAATTGCATGATATGCTAACGATACATGTCAATGTCTTAGAGAAAGTTTTGAATCAGTATTTAGTGTTTCCTCAATCTATTAATTACAGAACTTTAATTGTAGAATCAGTGTTCACACTTACAGAACAGAAAATGAGCCACTTTAAAATGAAAATTTTGAATTCACTGAGAGCAAGTTTGGATATAGTTGTTTCCTGAAAATTTATTTCAGTAAATTATATGAACAATTTACAATTCGCTTGTTGTTATTTCTATAGTAATTTATAAGTATGCTTATTTCAATCATTTCAGTCCAAAAAAATCGTAGACAAATTTACTTTTCCTTATTTTATCATTTTTATAACAAGTCATAGTCAAGTTGAAAACATGAATATCTTACCATGATCTGCCACATTTTCAAGGTTCCTTGCCTACTTGGCTAAACAAAATCACTCACAGTCTTTAAATCGACAAAAATGACTTATAATACCAAGACAGCTTTAATTATGAAAGAAAATACCACAATGACTTCTTTAAACAGTACACATACATGCTGTATACATAAGGTTAAGAACCCTTGATAATAATTATTGGATAAAGGCATCAAAGAATTACTTCTTTCTCATCTTAGTCTAGTCTGTATTTCCAGACTCTTAAAGCATTGACAAGGTGAGTCTTTGAAAACTCACTATGACCATCTAAAAAATAACTATCTGTACTATTTCAAATTTAAATGCAGAAGACTTGGTTTACTTTTCTGGTGTTTTCCATTCTTTTTTTAATTTTTTAAAAATTTTTTATATATATTCAATCATATTATTTAGCTTACAAAGTGAACATTTCAATATGTGACCATTTCTCCCCAGTCCAGTTGATCAAAAGGATTTAACAAAAACCCCATGTGCTCTTTAAGTCCAGTTTGTGATACTGTCCATTGTAGATCATTAAAAATATCAGCAAACAAAATTAAAAACTACTTTCCATACCTGCCTAAATTTTGCACGGGCCTCTTTTTCTTTCATTCTTCCATGGGCAACTAAGTAATCAAATACTTCACCTGAATCAGAAAGGTAAAGCAGGTAGTAAAATATACAATCAATTTTTGGTTATCAGCATATGCAATGTCAAATATTTGCCTTGTTTTTAAAAAACTCTTGGCCCACAATTTTCTGCTAGCTTTTTGCAAGTCACAAACTAACACATGAATTTTTAAAAAGGAAAAAAATTACATATAGAATTGAGTATCTGCAGTGAAACTTTCAAAAATAAGTCATGATTTATGATTTTGCAAAACTCCAAAAAATAAGTCATAAAACATAATGAAGGAAACTTGCTTTTTGCTTTAAGTAATATAATCAACTCTTTATATCCATTGTAATAAAGGAAAGCCACAGTATGGGCAATCAAAAATTGTACTTGGCTTTGTATTCAGGACCTACATCTCAAGCAAAATAACAAAGTTATATGATGTTTGATTACTCTTTTAAATTCCACCCGTCATGTATTCTTGATCAAATTCCATCTCATTATTTCCATACACACTAATTTCTTCCTTTTCCTTCTTATAGTTTGGTTATGCTTATTCTCACTGGACTCATCTCATATATTTTGGCAGTTGACTATAAACTAACAGAAATGAATCATCTGTGTGTCCATCTCTGTTGCTCCAAATAAACTGCAAATTACTTGAACACTATCATATCTGTACTTTATTTGTACCACCATCTCCATAACAGAACACAAAGTGCAATGATGAGAAATATTCGTGGAAAGAATTTAACAACAACTAGAATTCATAAAACTTTTCTTTTTCTTTCTTTTTTAAAATAGATGTTTTTTTGCCTTTGGGCACGTGTGCTCACCAAGACAGGGAGACAAAGATAGTGAGAGGGAAAGTAAGAAATCATCCCCCCCCCCCCCCGGGGGGGATGGCTACAACATAATCTCTTCTCCTACATTCTCCTCCCAGGATCTTGGGCAAGCACGCACACATGCCCGGCATGACTTTCAAGTTATCAGGGTCAGACCTTGAACTGTGGTAGGCCATGCTGGGAGTCCAGCACCATAACTGCTATGCCATCTGCTGGCTCCAGGCCACAGAAATTTTGTACTGGATCTATTACTTTACAAGTTTGTAGTTTTTTGGCATATATATATATATATATATATATATATATATATATAAATAATTATTTTCTCTAGTTAGTAATCATTTTAAAAAAACAAATTAACTTTTACAGTATTAACAGTAAAATAGCTCAACATGAGAGAAACTTACTTTCTGTATCCTTATACTTTGTTCCCTATAGATATACATGATAGTAGTCTCCCCTTATTCATGAGGATTATGTTCAAGACCCTCAGTGGAGGCCTGAAACTGTGGACAATTCCTAACCCTATATATACTATGTTTTTTTCTTATACACACATACCTATGATAAGTTTAAGTTTAATGTATTAATTAGGAACAATAAGAGATAAAAATAAATATTAATGAAAAAGGAACAATACACTATAACAAAAGTTATGTGAACATGACTGCTCACTCTCCCAAAAAATAGCTTACTGTACTGTACTCACCTATTTTGGACCACAGTTAACTTTAGTAACTGAAACCATGGAAATGAAACTACAGATAAAAAGAGACTACTATATACAAGGGATCTTTGAAAAGTTCATGAAAAATATGTATTATGAATAAACTATGTGTGGATTTCAAACATTTTTGGTACCAAAATGAATAAACTCACCCACTTCTCCACAAACTTTTTGAAGTCCCCTCGTATTTAAAACTCACAAAATGACTCGAAGAGCTCTTGTAAAGCTCAAAACTGTAGCATTTTAATCGACTAATTTTGGTGTAAATCCTGGTTTACCTCTAAGTAGCTCTTGGGAGACATTAGAAAAATGTCTTGACTTCATTAAGACTCAGTTTTTGCCTATAGCCTATTTAAATATCTGTAATGGAAATTAAATGAAATAATGCATGTGCTTAGCACAGTGACTGGCCTATAGTAAGCACTCAATAAATTATATATTAGTACCTAGGTATATAGACATATTACATATGTGTATATGTAATATCAGTCCCAAGATATAATAAAATATTAGAACTCAAATATGTAATGGATGTAGTCTGATGATGCTAATACATCTACAACATTAGACAGCATATTATATCAGGAATATTTAAGTGATTAAATGAGATGTGAACAGAAATGAATGGATGCTCTAGTTGACTTATTATAATAGTTAATTCTAGATATATGTTAATAGTTGTTCATTCTAATCAACCCATAATAGTAGTTGATCCTACAGGTGTGAATTTGGGCTGAGAAAGAGTTCAAACATGTTTTTTTTTTTTTTTTTTTTTTGAGAGGTTTTTGCTATAGGGCGCGTGCGCTCGCCAGCCAGACAGACAGAGACAGAGAGATAGAAAGCGAGAAATCACCCCCCAGGGGGGATGGCCATGCCACAATCCCTTCTCCTCCATTCTCCTCTTGGGATCTTGGGCACGCATGCACACGCGCCCGGCGTGAGTTTAAGCCACCTGGTCCGGGACTCGAACCACGATCGACTACGTGGGAGTCCAGCGATATAGCCATTACACTAACTGCTGGTCCCAAACATTTTGATCTATTCTTAGGTTCTGCCTGGAATGCTGGCACCCCAATATTTTTATGACTCAGTCCTTAACCTATCATATATTGAATGTGTATGAGTTGCTTCCCCCATTAGAAAGCTATCTTTTTTGTTGCAGAGACTTTGTCTTTACTCACCAATTATTTACAGCACCTAGAATATTACCTGGGACAGAGTAAGCGAGTAAGCATTTAATACTGTTTGCGTGAATAAAAAATAGAATAAAAAGACCATTCCAGAGTAGCAATAACACACAAACAGGTTCCTTTGGATTAAATATGGTTCAAAAACATTAAGATTTCCCCAATTTCCTAATCACTGAAGAGCTGCACTCTATTAGTGAACCAAAATCAACTGATCAACTCCTGACAAAGAGGCAGCTTTCTGACTCAGCTCTTGTTCATGCTAGATTTCTAGTGTACATGTCAGACCAATCCTCAACTATCTAGAAACTTCAGAGGAAAAACACTCAAGAGTTTCATTTTTCAGAGTCGTCTTGCCATTTATGAGTTGAAAAAGGAAATGATTTTAGGTGTGATAGAATCATGAAGGTTTCGTTACAGAATCACTGACTGACGAAATCCAAAGAAAACCTATCACCAGTCAGAACGGAATGAGGGACCAGTACTGGTCTCTCCACATCTACTACTCCACCACACACCCAACTGTGCTACTGAAGGAGAGTAGTGAGGGCCCTCCACGTTCCTATTAGTCCAGCTACTATTCTCCTTCATTAGCACCAATAGAGAGCTGACTGTACTTACCATCAACCACTAAGTCAGCATGCATATCAACATTAACACAGCCCTGTGCTGGGCCTTTCATCAAAATAGAAAGGTGTCCACAAGGTTTTTTTAGCTGTCTATAATTTCTCATATCAAGGAGGTTCTGTTGGGTATGTTTGCATGTATGCCCCAAATCCCAAAAGGAGAATGAAGAAGGGAATAGGGGATGGCCATGCTCCCTGGGGTGTGTGTGTGTGTGTGTGTGGGTGATTTCTTGCTTTCTATCTCTCTATCTTTCTTGGGGTGGGGGGTGATTTCTCACTTTCTGTCTGTCTCTTTCTTTCTGGAAAGGGGATGTGCTGTATAGCAAAAATCTCAATCTAAAAAATAAAAAAGGAGGGTCTAGCCCCTTTTTCTAAGCTATACATTACTATGAGGAAAAAAAAGCATTTAACTGAATTAAAAATAGTATTCAGGATTCCTATGCTGACAGATTATCATAGAAATCTAACTAAAAGACAGAAAAAAAAGCAATTAATTATGTGGTATTTGCAAATTCACTGGTTTTATCATAGACCTACATTTTATGTAAATTTGCATGGCCATTTTAATATAATTTTTAAAATTCCTGTAACAATATTAATAGGTTTTGAGATTGACCTATAAATTTAACCTACTGATATACTGAAATACTTTCAGGGTGAAAAAGCTATGCAAAAAAACCTTCTGAAATATTTAATTTACATAAACAATTAAAAAATGAAATATAGTTGATATTTGTCATAACATTATTTAGAAATCTACGCAGCAGTATAGAAATAGTTTAGATGGTACAGAGTAGAATAAATCAGCTTCACCCTAGATAAAATCTGAGCCATCATAAAAATCTATGAAGCTTATTAGCTAAAAGGGGCCTATAATAAGTTCAACACTACATTGTCCTATTGATTTGCAAAAAGTTAATCAGCAAAGTAATTTCAGCTACCTTCTCTCTTCTTTAATTACTAACATTCTCTGAGCCCTTAAAAGCCTTCCTTTCAGCATTCTTTGAGCTGACTGATGCATTTCTTATTTAAAGGAAAATGCAGGAGATGAAAGTGATTTTCTATTGCATAACAATGTTTAAAAATCATTTCTATTTTTGACACCATGATAATGAAAAAATACATTTTAGTCAACTACAAATACACCCTGCTAGCTTCCTGTCAACTCAGTCCTCTAATTTATAAAATATGTAAATCAATATTTGTTTAAATTGAAACAATTTATGGATTATCTTGAAATTGTATACGTATTGAGAATCTGTCTTATGTACAATCAGTGAAATAAACATCTGACATAGAACATACTTTTCCAACCGACTTTATTAAATACATTCTATATTTGAATTTCCTTGCTTATAACCAAAGTTTCTAATCACAATATCATGAAATATTAACACACAATGTAATATTTAGATTAATGAATCGAAACACTCATTAGATGACAATACAAATTCAGAATTTCAAAAAATGTCTCTAAGTAATCTTTAGATAAGCCAAAAATTCTATCAATAATGTAGGATTCAAAAGGCCTGGAAAATAAACACTGAATTTTCCTTAAGATATCATTTAAAAACACTTTAAAATTTTTAAATGAAACTGTAGATTTTATAACTGTAAAATATCTCTTTGAAGAAATTAATTTTGCTTATAAGACACTACAGGATTCTTCAACAAACTGAAACAAGAGACTTGTTTCTCAGTCCCAACTTGGCACAAACAAGCTGGAACAAATGTCATAATAATCATTTTTTAGGTGTTAATAATTCTGTATTGTCTCACAAAGAGAACTTTTCCATCCCCTTATCCTTACCCCCGCTCGCGTATTCCATGACTAAATAGAGGGTCTTCTCTGTTTCAATAACTTCAAACAATTTTACTGGAAAAAGAAATTAAAGATTTAACTTTATAAACACAGACTAGATATGTTTTAAGAAATTTTAAAATAACACTAACCCTGTGAAAAATCTGAGTGTTTACTAAAAACTAAGAATTATGATTTTAAATTCAAAAGTCTCTCAAGGATTATTACTTCTATGGGAAAAAAACTACTTACCACCGTGATTTGGAACCAACTTCTTGACCTAAGAGTGTTAGGTTTCTGGGATTAAAAAATGATCACTTTTTTGAATTAGAATAAGATAATAAAAAGGGAAATCTTAAAACTAGAAAATCAGAATTTTAATAAAAGCTTAAAAAGAGATATTATAATGAGCTATCATTAGTATATAACAATAATTGAATAATAGCAATCTTTGGTACATAAAAAGTAAAAATCCTTTAATAATGTTATAGAGTAAAAATTTCTGGCTAAAAAATCTATTAAACGATAAGACTTACATAGTGGGATTCAGTCACCAAAATAACCACATTAATATCTCTAACATCATATAGTTTTTGTTTGTTTGTTTGTGTTTTTTTTTTTTTTTTTCCAGAGGTTTTTGCTATAGGGCGTGTGTGCTTGCCATAAAGACAGAGAGAGACAGAGAGAGAGAAAGCGAGAAATCATCCCCCAGGGGGGATGGCCACGCCACAATCCCTTCTCCTCCATTCTCTTCTTGGGATCTTGGGCATGTGCACACATGCACCCGGCGTGAGTTTAAGCCACTGGCTCCGGGACTCGAACCGCAGTTGACTACGTGGGAGTCCAGTGACATAGCCATTACACCAACTATTGGTCTCACACCATATAGTTTTTAAATGAACAAGAAATAAATGTTTAAAAATACATTTCAAAAGAATGGCCTATTACTTATAATCAAATGATTTCATGTGACAATACAGCTGATGAATATATTTATTTATAAAAATTAGGAGGGAAATCAAAACTTACTAAGAAAATTCACTCAAGTTAAAATCAACTCTATTTTCCTTAAGATGTGAGTAATTATTTTGTCCATAAACTATTATCAAATCCAAGCACATATTATTAAAACAGGAACCATCTTTCATAATTATCTACATGACATACAATCTCTATTTTGACAGATGTAGTAAAGAGATAAAAACATATTTGTATACATTAACTCCAAGTCATTTTGATTATCTTAGCGGACAGCAGAAGACAGCAAAGAAGTGAGAAACAGCAATATGTAGGCTTCATCTATTTTTGTCCTAAGTAACACTCTACTGGGTTATCACTTTTCTTCTGTTTATATAAAGCATCCTTAAAATTGTTATCTTTTCAACTACCTTCAAATTATGGGAAACACTTTATTAGTAACTGATATATAAATTTCATACCTATATTAGGATGATTTAATATCTTCATTATTCGTACTTCTCGAAACAACTATTAAAGAGAACAGGTAGATATATTTCTGTTAAAACACTCAAGTAGAAAGACAATTAAAATCTTTTCAAAGAAATTCATTTGCTTACAAGACACTACAGGATTCTTTAATAAACTGAAACAAGAGATGGGCTTCTCAGTCCCAACTCTGCACAAACAAGGTATGGTACCATACACCAAGGCATTAATGTCACTGAGATTAGGTTTCTAAGAGAATTTTAACTAAATGAACTCACATGTCCTTGTAGGGGGAGGAGGTGAATATGCTATACACAATAAAGCTTACACATTATTCAACTACTCTTTATCACCAGGAATAAAAGAAAAATACCATAGAAATAAAACTAAATGATCTTTCACATGATCTTTATTCAGAAACAATTATTGTTAGGGGTCTGATTCTAAAATAATCTCTACTGTTTGATCTTTCATTTTTATGAAAGATTCAGTAGCATTAGAAAGACTCATAGCATAATATAAAGTAAAAATAAAAAATAAATTGGCATGCTACTTATATAAAACCATGAACAAAATGACAAGAAGTTACTTAAAACATAAATGTCAAAGTTTTTCTCCCAAGGTTGGGTGATGATGCGGTGGTAATGCGACTGGACCCATATGAGAAAGGTCACCTCCTGCGACCTCCCCAATATGACAGGTGCACTCATGCATGGACAACCATGATCTACGCCAGCTAAGACCGAAAACAGATCGTGGCATGCAGACCCCGTCAGAGCTTCCACTCTTCCACTCTCTCTGTCTCGTTCTCATAGAAGTAAACTTAATGTTAGAAATTCATTTTCTAGTTTTGAAACAATGTAAAGTTCTTTTTCAAAAATATGATTTGGTATTTTTTCCCTCTTTGTTGTCTTTGAGTTTTTGTTAGATTCATAATCAATCATTTTGTTCAAGAATATAGAAGAGTCAAAAATTGACGATATTCCAAAAAGCCTATCGAGACATTTGTATTTTATTAAAACAAAATACAAATCATGGAAAGATGTCCAATATTCATTTGGGAAACATAAATCAAAATCATGATGAGATACCACCTCATACCTATAGGATGACCACTATCAAAAAACAGACAAAAATGAGGAAGTAACAAGTATTGACAAAAATGTGGAGAAAATGAAATCCTTCTCAATTGTTGAAAAAGGGCAGAGTGATTCAAGTTTCTATGGAAAACAATGTGACGGTTCCTAAAATAATTAAAAATAGAACTATCACATGATTTAGTAGTTCCAGTTTGGGGCATATGGTATATGCCCCAAAGAATTAAGAGCAGAGACTCAAACAGATACTTGTATGGTCATATTCATAGCAGTGTTAGTCGCGATAGCTGAAGGGTCGAAGCAACCCAGAGCTTCTCAGTAGATGAAGGGATGAACGAACTATGGCATCTACATGCAGTGGGATACTATTATTCAGCCTGAAAAGGGAATAAAATTTTGACAAATGCTACAACATGAATGAACCTTGACATTATGCTAAGTGAAATAAGCCAGTTATAAAAGAACAAATGCTGTATGATTACAATTACGTAACACACCGAATTGTAAAGTAGAATGATGGTTGCCAGAGCTAGGAGGCTGAAGGGTTTGGAAGGTGATGGTTTCATGAGTTTAGAGTTTTAATATGGAAAAATGAAAAGTGTTTTGAAGATAGATAGTGATAGTTGCACAAAAATTTGAATATATATAATGCCACTGAGCTGGTTAAAATGGTAAATATTATGTTCTATGTATTTTACCATCATTTTTAAAATGTAATGTTCAAAAGTGCACCAGTAAAATTTCACACCATTGGAAAACCTATTTAAGGCTTACCTGCTCAAAAAAGTTCCCTAGCTATCTTCAGTAATTCCTATGCAAAGCCCAGGGAGTATATAACTTCATGTTTTTTTGTTTGTTTGTTTTGTTTCTTGAGAGATTTTCGCTACAGGGCACATGCGCTCACCAGACAGACAGAGAGAGACAGAGAGACAGAAGGCGAGAAATCACCCCCAGGGGGGATGGTCACGCCACAATCCCTTCTCCTCCATTCTCCACTCGGGATCTTGGGCATGCATGCATATGCGCCCGGCGTGAGTTTTAAGCCACCGGGTCCAGGACGTGAACCGCAGTCGACTACGTGGGAGTCCAGCGACATAGTCATTACACTAACTGCTGGTTCCCAACTTCATGTTTTTATGTATGTGCATATATAAATAAATTTGTATTTAGTCCATGATACTTATAGCTCTAGTAACTAAAAATTACACACCAATAAGTAAAATATTAAGCCAAGTTCATTTATTATGTTCAGCCCCTGTAATCTTCTGCACTGGCTCAGGCAGTATGTCTTCCTGACCATCCTCCTGCCTCAGAGGTCACTCATTCTTCCACTAGAACCTCTCCCTTTCTATTCAATCTTTCCACATCAAGTTTCTCAGGGTCAGCTCTTGCCCCCTGGTCTTCCTATTCTTTGTGCTCCTCCTCTGTGATTTATCATGACTTCAGATATCGTCAATAATTTGTTTCCAGTTCCTAAATAGTAATTTCTTATCCAGCACACTCTTAGCCCAGAATGTATATTGAAGTACCTCCTCAACTTTTTCATTTGACTGCCTCACAGGTATTCGAATCCAATACAGCCAGCCCTCTATAGCCACAGGTTCCACATCCGGAATCAACCAACTGTGGCTCAAAAACATTGCCTTACTACTGATGAGTACTACGCAGCTTGGCCTACCATGGCTGCTTCTGTACTGAACATGCACAGACTATCCCCTTGTCATTACTCCCTAAACGATACAGTTTAACAATCATCTACACAGCATTTATATTGTATGATGCATTACAATTAACATGGAAATCAAGGGCATGGAAGGATGTATGTAGGTCATATGCACTATTTTAAATAAAGGACTTAAGCCGGATCTACGATGCTAAGGGACAACAGTAATTGACTTCTCACATCAAATTTGATCCTTTTCTGGTTTGCCATCAACAAACCTTCCCAAAATTTCTACATTCAATTCCTAAGTAAGACACACTATCGCCACGATTTATCTCAAATCTATAAACTTCTACCCATCCACACTGGTATCATTGTCACGCTGGATTCCACTGGTATCTATACGTCCGTTCTTCATTCCATTTTCTGTTCTCCCATCCTCTGATCCATTATCCGCATAGCACTGCACTAATTAAAATCCATCGGTGGTTTCCCAATGTCATTGGAACAAAATCTATCATCTTGAATGTGGGTCACCTGACCCTGAAAATTAAGATCCTCTCCAGCCTACCTCATGATACCCTGTTCTCAGATGGATTAGCTCAAGCCATCCAGCATTTCTCTCTTGTTGTTTCAACTTGCTAAGCTCCTCCTTTAGTCAGGACCTTGTACAAAGTCCTTCTTTGGCTAAAATAAATATTCTTCCCACTTTTTTTTAGAATTATGAAATATTTCAAATTTGTTGAAAATTACAAAAATCAATGTAGCCCTATAGTCCTAATGAACTCTTTGAGCTCCAGGTCACAGTTTCGGATAATTTTGCTGACTGGAGCCTCAGACAATGAGTGACAGATTTCTCCCACAAGGGCCTTTAGTGTTTTGGACTCTTCGTCTCTCAAACAGGGCTAACAGATTTTAAAAAGCAGAGGGCCAGACAGTGGCCTGGTAGTTAAGGCAGCTAGGTCCTACACAGCCAACCTGCATGGTTTGAGTCCTGAACCTAGAGGACTGAAAAACATGCTGGGTGGCACATATGTGTGCATGCCCCAAATCCTGAAAAGAGGGAAAGAAGGAGAAAGTGATTGCAGGGTGACCACTCCCCATGGGGAGGTGAGAAAGCACCCCTACAGATATACACACACATTCCTCTCTCTCCAGTGAGCACATACACTCTCACAAATTTTTAAAATAGGGGGGAGGAGAAGGGAGGGAAGCAGCAGATGGTGTAATGCCTATGTCGTTGGACTCACATAATTGACCACGGTTAGAGTTCTGGACCCAGCAGCTTGAAACTCACGTAAGACATGTGAGCATACATGCCCAAGATCCCAAGAGGAGAATGGACAAGGGACTGTGGTGTGAGCATCCTCTCTGGGGAGTGATTTCTCACTTTCTGTTTCTCTGTCTCACCATTGAATGCACATGCCCTACAGCAAAAATCTCTCAGAAAAAGCAGCTATTGGCATGCTACTGGCCTCTTGAAGAAACTGAACACCTGACTCATAGAAAGCCAGCTGCATTCATTGAGAAAACTGCTCCAGGTACATGAACCAGGAAAAGGTGAGGAAGTTAGTATCAGAAGTCATTTTTTTTTTTTAAGAGATAAATTTTTGAAATGATGTGTGTGTATTCGCCAGAGACAAAGGGGGAACACGGGGTATGGCCACATTCTGCAACCTCTTCTCCTTCATTCTCCTCCTGGGATTTGGGGCATGCATGCACACACGCCTGGAGTGAGTTTCACACTGCCAGGTCTAGGACTGGAACTGCAATCAACCATGTGGGAGTTCAGCACTCCAACCACTATGCCACCTGCTGGTTCCCAGAAATTTTATATACACATATGAGATAGATTTTATATATAAACATTTATGATAGGCATAATTTTCTAATACAGTTTTACATTCACAACAAAATTAAGCAGACAATACAGAAAGTTTCCATATGTACCCTCCTACCACACACTTGTAGCTGCTTTCACTATCAACATCCAAACCAGAGAGGTGTATTTATCATGATCAATGAACCTACCTTGACACACCATTAACACCTAAAATCCACAGTTTACATTAAGATTCACTCTCAGGGTTGGCAGGTGGTGTGGTGGTTAAGGCGCTGGACTCCCACATGGTGGACTGCTGTTCAAGTTCCAGATCCCATGGCTGGAACTCAGTACAGGTGCATATGCGCTAATGCCCAAAATTCTGAGAGGAGAATAGATTGTCACCTGGCCATCCCCCCCGGAGGTGATTTCTCACTTTCTGTCTCTCTGTCTTTCCAGCGAGTGCACATGCCCTATAGTAAAATCTCTAAACAACAACAGCAAAAATAAGATTCACTCTCAGTGTCATACATTCTATGGGTATGGACAAATGAACTGTGACATGTATTCACCGTTTTAATATCATAAAGAATAATTTTGCCAATCTAAAAATCCTTAGAGCTATCTATCCCTTTCTCTTCCCTAAGCCCTGGAAACTACTGATGCTTTTACTGGCTTCTCAGTTTTGCCTTTTCCAGAGTACTAGGAATTATGGAGTGTATGCAGCCTTTTCAAATTGGCTTCTTTCACTTTGTACTAGGCATTTATGGTTCCTCTATGTCTTTTCATGTCTTGGCAGCTCATTTTCTTTTGGTGCTGAATAATATTCCATTTTCTAGATGTACCATAGTTCATTTCTCCATGTACCTACTGGAGGACATGTTGGTTGCCACCAAGTTTTGGAAATTATGAACAAAGCTACTATGACTATCCATGGGCAGGTGTCTGTATGAATATACATTTTCAACTCAGTTGGGTAAATACCAAGGAGAGCAACGCTAGATCCTACAGTAAGCGTATATTTAGCTTTGTAAGAAACTGCCATTCCTGTAAGTGGCTACACCATGTTGCATTCCCACCAGCAACAAGTGAGAGTTTCTGTTGCTTCACATCCTCATCAGGATTTGGTGGTGTGTTTTGGATTTTAGCTATTTTAATAGGTGTGTGGTAATCTCTCTTTATTGTACTAACTTTCATTTCCCTGATTATATATGCTATGGAATATCTTTTCATTTGCATATTTGCCATCTGGATAATTTCTTTGGTAAGAATATCTGTTCAGATTATTTGCTCATGTTTCCATTAGATTGTTTTCAAAAGTCTCTTTAAGACAATTTTTGAGAAGACTGTTCTAATCCTCAAGAATTACCAGAGGTCTGTGGACAGTAGGAAGCCTTAATGTTCATCAACTACCTTCTTGATTGTACTTTGTTACATCAGAGAATGGGTCCTTACTTTGGGCAGTCCTGGAGGTCCTGGGTGGAGGGAGCCAAAAGTCAAATACCTTCACTTCCTCCTCTCGGGGATGAGGGAGGTGAAGGCCTTGGACTGAGTGCATGGCTTCAGATCAGGAGGAGGAATGTGCCTGGAATCTAGGCAAATGTGCAGAGTGAGGACTAAAGAGATCTCCAGCTCTAAGACAGAAAGAATGCTACCCCTGCCAGGGAGTTTCCCAAGAGTCTTCTTTGTCTTGGCTGTGCATTTCCCTCAGAACCCACTCAGGATTTCTACCTTGGCTTCTGACTCTACCCAAGCCTCCGTACCATGTCCCCCTCAGATTAAGGCCATCACTTCCCTGAAAAACACAGACAGGAAGTGAAGGGTATCTTACCAGGTGACCACTGCCCACGGACTCCCAGAGCTGATAACAAGGGCAGAGCTTTCATATTTTCAGAAAAACCTAGATTTCTGTATCAACCTTTTTATTTTTTTTCTTACTATGGCACATGAACAAATAAAATTCATATATAGATATAAAACCCAAAAGTATAAATCTGATGACTTCAAGTATTAATGTAATCAAAGAATTTTTTTTTCCAGGAAAACAAGTCAATCATTATGACAGCCACTAATTTTGTCACAACTTTCATAAAATCATTTTATAAACATTGAGCAATTAGATCAATCACTTAAATTTTTTTTAAAGAATTATTTTATTTAACTTCCTTCCTTCCTTCCTTCCTTCCTTCCTTCCTTCCTTCCTTCCTTCCTTCCTTCCTTTCCCTCCCTCCCTCCCTCCCTTCCCCTCTCTCTCTTTCTTTCTTTCTTTCTTTCTTTCTTTCTTTCTTTCTTTCTTTCTTTCTTTCTTTCTTTCTTCTCTCAATTTGACCAGAGAGGGACAGAAAGAAAGAGAGAGAGAAAGTGAGAAAGCAAGCTGCCAGGTCCGGGATTCTGTGGCCAGCCATGTGGGAGTCCAGTGCCCTTAACCACCACACCACCTGTCAGCCCCACCATTTAAAATTTTAAAAATTATTTTATAAGAAAAAATAATAAACTGTAAATAAGTTAATTTTTCAAAAAGCATTAAATGTTTTTTAAAAGATTGATTTTCGCCCTGAATCTCTACCCTATATACCAAGGATGCATTATTAAGAATAAACACAGATAGTCCTCCTTTTGGTTTTGCTACACTATACAGATTTAAAATGTTTTGAACTTGTTATTAACATGAGCAGCTTAACTGTAAGTTTTATTTGTGTCATCACTATTCTGTATTTCTAATGGAAAAGACTAATAATGAGCTTGCTTTTCCACATTACATATATGTGAATGAATTACAATCTCTCCTTTATCTATTCTTCCTTTCTTATTAACATTTTATTTATCTGTTAAAACTGTAGGAAATGAGGGACCAGCAGTTAGCATAATGGCTATGTTGCTGGACTCCCATGTAGTCTACCATGGTTCGAGTCCCTGCTTAAACTCACACCAGGTGCATGTGCACATGCGTGCCCAAGATCCCGAGAGGAGAATGGAGGAGAAGGGATTGCGATGTGGCCATCCCCAGGAGTGGGGGGGGGGGGGGGGATTTCTCGCTTTCTATCTCCCTATCTCTCTCTGTCTTTCTGGCGAGTGCACACACCCTATAGCAAAAACCTCTCCAAAAAAAGAGAAAAAAAGAAAAAAAAACTGTATGATTAAACGATGATAACTCTTCAATGCTACAGCACAGCAGAAGTCTTGTACATGGCCTCTGCTTGACCAACCTGCCAGATCATCTCTGCTCTACATCCCCTCTGCAGAACACAGTGAGTGACATCTGTGCACCCTCAGTGCTCACAACTCATGGAGTCCCCCACAGCTAAACAGCACACTTACCAAAGGTTATCTAGGTCTCAAACATGTTGGCGAGTTTTAATTGCTCCTGCAAATAGATGATTTAATGAACGTATTGACTTTTCTATTGCTGAGTAACAAAATACCACCTCCTAGAAACTTATGACAACACTTATTTATCACCCCAGTTTCCATGGTTCAGTATGCCAGGTGTAGCTGAACTGGATTTCTGCACAGGACCTCACAGGCTACAATCAAGGGGTTGTGCCGGCTGAATTCTCATCTGGAGGCTTGATTGGGGAAGTGTTCACTTCCAAGCTAATTCATGTTATTGGCAAAATTCATTTCCTTTTAGCAACAGAACTGAGGACGCTAGCTTCTTGCTGGCTCTCAGTTAGAGACCATCCTTACCTCTTAGAGACTGCCCACAGGTACTTGCCAAGTAGATTTCTCCAACATTCTCAAGTCAGCAAGGGCAGTCTCCAGAGAACTCTGCTAGCAATACAGCCTTATATAACATAACGTAACCATGGGAGTAAATTCCATCGCCTTTTCCCTATTCTATGATTAGAAGCAAGTTACAGGTCCTGTTCGAAGTCAAGAGAAATGGATTATATGAAGATATTGACATTAGAAGGCAGGGATTAGTGGCGTTTGCCTTCAGGTTTGTTCAGCATAATTAAATTTCACATAAATTAACGAATTACCAGTTTGTTGTTTAATGAAACAAATCGAATTGAGCAGTTTGGAAATACTAGATAAAAGTTACTAAAGAAATTACTGTCCAATTATCTCTGGGCAAGACAAACGTAAGAGATTAAAATATAATACATGATTCTGCTTTTAGAGTGCTTCTTGGGTGCCATTAAATTCTTCCTTCCTTAATTAAAACAAAACAAAGCTACAAATAATAGCAAACACATTATGAATGTATGAGAGTTATTTTCACAAGATAAACAAAGCAGAATGCCAATCAGCAAACCAAAACTCAAAAAACAATAATACAAAAGTCTTTGGCACACATGAAAAGATTAGTCAGTGGGTGTCTGTTTATATGTTCAATTTAAATGTTAAATGTTTATGTCACTTTAAATAACCCCTCAATTCGACCTCCTTTTTCAATGAACAGTCCCTTATTGCACCAATAAGAGGGCTTTTACCTTGCTCCCTAACTGACACAGGCATTTCCTATGTACGAGAAAGCCTGGCCCATTAAGCCACAGCAATGAATAAGCCACACTGGCTCCTGGCTCCTTGATTCTAACTTCTTTTTCTTCTGTCCCTAGAAAGCACAACAAGTCATAACATAGTGAGGATGACATCGTCATATGGAGAATATTGAACTTACCCTATTTATTTTTTCTGAAATTATCTCAAAACTAACAGAAACACACTGACACCTCCAGACAGTTCCATGTTTCAGAATAACTAAAGAAATAGATTTGCTGTATATCCTTCAGGCATGCCTCTATAAGTATAGGTTTTGTTTATTTGTTTGTTTAATTGTTTGATAAACGGGGCTTTTGTGCAGCACGATGTTCATAAGTGTAACTTAGCTGGTACCTGGTATGTAGCTGTTCCTATTCTAAAAAGAACAGAGATGAGCTAGAAATAGGATTAAAAATCATCTTGAAGATATTGGAACATCTAAAGATAAAGGAGATAAAGGAAAGGACATAGTTCTAAGGCAGAGTCAAAGTCCTTATCAGAAAGTCATTTTCTCTTCTAGTTAAAACAACACACAGCCATTAGGTTCCTGTATCTCAAAGACGTCATGAATAGTGTCTGTGTCATGTGCTCCAGATACTGGTAGGGAAAACAGATGTCTGCAAGTATGTTAGTCCCATACTACCATTTGAGTTTCTTATTCTAGTTTTTCAGTCCATTGTTTCTTTCTTATTTTCAAACTGTGATGTAATGATATCCTCAGCATACATAAATTTAGCAGGAGAGTTCTACATTCACTAAGCCTATTAAAACTACTGTTTCAGATCTGGAAATTAAGGCCAGAGCTGTTAACAGTGTGTTAAGTTAGAGAAATGGTGCTGAGTGAGCGCTTGAAATGAGCCTTCTATAGGTAAAAGGCAGAGAATTTGCTACTTGGATGCTGCAACGGCTATTCTAGTGGATCAGAGTCCTTCATTGTTTCCTTTTTGTTCTTGCCTTTGTCCCAGATAATTGAAGTTAGTAAACAATCTTTAATGCTATGAAGAAATATTTACTTTTTAATTCAGTCCTTCCTGGTTAGGAGTTAAGTCAGTATTAGCCAAACTCCATTAGTTTGCCTAAATATTTGCTCTAAATTATGAGCATTTCCCTTTTCCCTTCTCAACTACTCTTTCTTTCTCCCTATTTCTTCATTCTTTCTGCCTATTACTCTTTTTTTTTTTTTTCCTGGTGAGAAAATCTGTTAAATTTAGAACAGACATTTTTTGTTCTAGTGACACTAATAACATCATAGTCACGGTAAGTAAAATGCACATCAAACCACCTCGCTGTGCTGCTCCTGGCCCACATGTGTCATTGGGACTGCTTACTGCTGCTGTGTGATTTTGGACAGATGAAGGACAACACTGTGGCTATCAGGAACCCGCTAAAATCAGTGCTCAATCTTGTTCTTCCTTGGAGAGCTCTTCCAGGCTGTCCAGTCATAGTAAACTGGGCTTGTAAAAAGAAGGTGACATGCAGATCTTGTGCCTTTCAGCACAAGCTTTCTTGGTCTTTCAAATATTTTTCTCTGTCTTGGATTTCAGAAGAGACAGGAGCTCTTTTCTGCCTTCATTGCAATTTCTGTAAAAATTCTATCTATGTCTTTGGCAACAATTTACTGGTCTATTAATGTGAAGTGAGAGTGCTGCTTTACCCTGCAGCAAGAGGCTGATAGGCCCTGGTAGGTCTTCATCTAGACTCTCATAGAAGTACCATTCTGTGAGGATTTTATATATATTATATTTGCTTATGTGAACAGACCCTACAGATTCAACTTCTAGCTTTTTAATTGTCAGGAACACCATGGCACTTTTTTTTTTTTTTTTTTAACTTTCAGTCATTTAACTGGGATGTCAAATATTTTATGAAATTATTGCTAACAGCACTATAACAATTTAACTTCTTAAGTTTTCTCCATAAAGTACCAGAAAAGAGAAAGAGATCTGAATATAATTTAATGAATATATATTAGATTGTGGAGAGTAGCCAACTTGAGAAAACGTGACCTTTAGATGCATGCAAAAACACACTTTTGTGAGCCTTTTTAACAGTGCCTACTAAGCATTTACATACAAAACGCTATTTGCCTATTGTTATTGTTTTTTTTTTATTGTTGTTGTTGTTGTCGTCAATATTCAATACCTAATACTGCAGGGCAGTATAAGGCCAAAGGAAGCCATATCTATTTATTAAATCTGGCCCCAAAAAGATTAGAGAAATTACACGGAGCCAGTTGCTTTTACATCTTTAAACAATTTACATCCAAAACCAACTGGCTTTGCATTCCATTTCCTTTTCCACCATTTTCTCTATATTTTATTTTCTCTTATCCCATTTTTTGCCCTTTAAAAGAATAAACCTGAGGCCAATTTAAGCCTCAACTTCTCCATCAGAGAAGTTGGGCCCACCCAATCCTTGCTTTTCTATATTTATTGTCTTTATGTGTTTATTATTGCATTTATTTCTAATCCACAACCTTCCCCACTCAAAAAAACGTGTTCAGCTGAATAAGTCCTGGCAAGTGGTGCCCAACATGGGGCCTGCAGGTGTATAAAGGTCACATGTTTTCTCAGATTGGTTGTTCTTCACATTAGATGATTTTGAATTAAAGAACAAAATTGTTTAGTAATACTTTCTGAACTTGATCATCTGTAGTCAAGTGTTTATGGCAACATAACAGAAGGAAATACTGATTAAATGACAGGCTGTCAGTTTCCCGTTTTCTTCATAAACAGAGTTTAAGATTCTTATTTCTTATAAACTGGTACCAATTTTATATTACTTGAGTCTCTCTTAACATCTTGTAGAATTCTGGGTATAGGTTGGTGTTCAGTAAATGTAACTGCTTGGGATATGAAATATAATAATTTCAGAAAGAAGATATTAAACTTAAAAATAGATTAAATTGAAAAAATATACAGAAATTATAGCAATTCAAATTAAAAACACAAATAATTTCTATCCATAAGATTGGTAAAAATTAAGGTATCTGATAATATAAAATGCTGGTGAGAATGTAGAGCAAAAGTCAATCCCAAACAGTGTTGGGAGAAGTACTAACCACCTTGAGAAGCAATTTAACATTATTTAGTAAAGTAGAGGATATGTATACCTTTCAACCCAGCAGTTCTACTTGGAGAGATCTATCCCTCTATACAACTACACGAACAGATATCCATAAAATGAGCACACCAGCACTGTCTATAATAGCAAAAACAAAAAGTCAACTAACTAAAAATACAAAAATCTAAAACACAGAATAATCTAAAATCTAGCAACAGGATAAATAATAACTGTAGTATATTAATGGAAAAATGGATACACCACAGCATATTCATATAAGGGGATATAATAGCAGTATTGAAAATAAATAACTACACTATAACTAACATGAATAAAATCATAAGACAATGTTAAATGAAAAAAAATCAAGTTACGGAAGGATAGGAGGTTTAAAAATAACCAACATAGGGGCCAGCAGGTGGCATAGTGGTTGAGGCACTGGACTCCCACATGGCTGACCACAGTTCAAGTCCCAGACCTAGCAGCCTGAAAATAATTAGGATAGAACCAGCAGATGGTGTAATGGTTATGTCACTGGACTCTACATAGTCAGTCATGGTTTGAGTACTGGATCTGGCAACTTAAAACTCACCCTGGATGTCTGCACATGTGTGCCTAAGATCCCAAGAGGAGAAGGGAGGAGAAGGGATTGCAACATGGTTATCCCCCTTGGGAGCTGATTTTCCACTTTTTGTCTTTCTCTGTCTCTCTGGCAAGCCCACATGCCCTATGGAAAAAAAATCTCTCTCTAAGAAAAACAGAAAGTAAAATTAACACCAGGCATGTGTGTATTCATGCCCAAACTCCTAAGAGTAGAATGGAAGAGAAAGGACTATGGCATGATCATCCCCTCTGGAGGGTAATTTCTCACTTTCCCTCTCAATGTCTCTCTCTGGTGAGTTCATATACCCTATGACAATAACCTAAAAGAATTTTTTAAATATAGAATTTACATACAAACACACAAATTTTTAAATTTTATTTTAATGGGAATGAGAACAATCAAATTCAGAATAGTCATTATTTCTAGATAGGAAAAGATGGGATGGAACCAAGAAATGACAAACAGGGCTTCAGCTGTATATGTAATGTTTCATTTATTTTAAAAAATAAGAAATGAAACATTTTGGTGCAATAAATAAATACCATGAGAAAGCAAGTTTGCTTTTTAATGGAAAAGACATTTAAAAGTCCCCCATGCAGAAGTTAAAAATAGACTATTTACTACATCCACAAACTGACCAAGTTAGAAAAAATATGGGAGCATGACTCTTAAAATAACTGAGATTATGACTTTTAAAATAGATGGTTATTTTTAAATCCATAGATAATTTAAAGATTCTTAGCCCCTCTATTCCTCTCAAGAGAAAATTCTTCCACACTTATTTCAATGACCTTTCTAAAAGTTTATTTAAGAGAGAGAGAATTAGAAGGAGGAGGAGGAAAACGAGGATGAGAACTAAGGGAGAGAGAGAGCAGAAAAGAGAAGGAGGAGAAAAAGAGGCAAGCTCCCCTGACTGGGTCTTACCATGCCACAATCTTTCCACTGTAGCCTTCCAGCCAGCCAGAATCACAGGGGCACTGTAGCACCCAGTCTGGTCACACTGAACTGAGACCTGAACCTGGGCCTTCCACATGGCTCCAGCATCCCATAGCAATGCCCTACCATTTCTACTACCATGACTGAGCCTATTTCAGTAAATCTTTTCTTTCTTTCTTTCTTTCTTTCTTTCTTTCTTTCTTTCTTTCTTTCTTTCTTTTTTTTTTTGCAGAGGTTTTTGCTATAGGGCACATGCGCTCGCCAGAAAGACAGAAAGAGAGACAGAAAGCGAGAAATCATCCCCAGGGGGGATGGCCATGCCGCAACCTCTTCTCCTCTATTCTCCTCTTGGGATCTTGGGCACGCATGCACACACGCCCGGCATGAATCTTAAACCACCGGGTCTGGGACTCAGTCGCGGCCGACTACATGGGAGTTCAGCAACATAGCCAATATGCTAACTGCTGGTCCCTTTCTTTCTTTCTTTCTTTCTTTCTTTCTTTCTTTCTTTCTTTTTTTTTTTTTTTTTTAAATCTTTCTATTTCTACTAAACTAAATATCCCAAGTCACAATCATAGATTGACCGGGAAAAGGAATTAGGTGATATGTCAGATTAGTTCCAAGACATTCAGATTGATTTTAGGATCCAACTTGACAGATTTCTTCCTGTAGATATTTACAGCTCTCAAGCAAATTCTAGTTGCTGAACTAATCACACTCAAAAGATGAAAGACTGAAAGTTTTCATTTGAAGGATATTAGCAAACAGATTCTTTATATATGCTCTTTGGAGATGCTTGCTCTGGAAGTTATTTTTCGTATTTGGACACAGCATTCGGATGTTAAATATGCCTTCTAATATATCACTGAGCCCTTTATGCAGGAACTAGTGAGGGCGAACAAGGTTTAGAGAAGTCTGAAAAGTCAGTAAACTGCTAGAAACACATTTTGAGAAAATCTGGTGATCTCATCCTCAACATTTGAACTGTTGATAATTTAGCTAGATATTAATATTGCTGGTATCACCTTTAAAAAAACTTGTTTGAACACCTCTACCTTCAAAATCCGTCATATTTCAGTGTGAAAAGTAAACTTCCCACCAACCTTCCACACTGCATGCTAAAGAGACAAACTTCTTTACAGCTAGGATTTTATGATAATCCTTGTTTTCAGTATTTCCCTCAAAACCAAATGAAGATCAGCAGCAAGCTGCTGACAATTGATTTCACAAAGAATAAAGTGTTGAGTGCTTGGGTATTAGGTCTGATCTTATTTAATAATATCATTCCGTACTAATCACCACAAAAAATAAACACACGAACAAATGCAGGCCTCGTGGTGTTTCATCACAACTGATTTAAAGACTTCTGCAGTCTACAACCCAGCTCACAAGATACTAAGCCCCTCAGCAGTTGGGTTTTCACTGACCCACATTAGAACCACTAGAGGATTTTCCTTCCAATGACCCACACATGTGACAAGAATTGTATGGAAGAAATACTCAACACATAGATGGTTTTGTTCAGCAACAAAGTGAAATACTCTATAAAGTGCACATACATGAGAATGACCAGTATGTTGACCTACGTCCAACAGAGACGTTTGTTAAGGAACATTGGCAAAGAGCTTCTTCTGCTCTCCCCTTGATCAAAATAATTGTCAATAATTTTGTGTTCAATTGCACATGTTTGGTGTCTTGGTACTTTGCTAAAGGACACTGAATTCTTAATATTGCTTCCACGGTTTTTTTTCCTCCTCTCTATCTTTAGTGACCAGATTCTTCAAAAGGACACCTAATTAGTATACCAGAGAGGGCTCTGGGCTTTCTCTGAAAACTTACAAAAGTTCAGATGGCTTAGGCCACCATTTATATTACAGTTAACACTACTAGTGGTATATGGGTTATTCATTTTATAAAGTTTAATTTCATACATCAATTATTGACATGTATTATACATTTTCTGCTTGGGCAAAGTCTCTGTCCTGGCTCAGAGCCTCATATTTTATATAACTTTGATGCAGCAATCCTCTACTATTTCAAGACATAATTCAATGTTGTAGTAGTCTTGTTTTCATTTTCACTACTGGTTTTACATCTCAAGAAATCACTTCTGAACCAGTGAGCCATTTCTTTTTCTTTTCTTTTTCTTTTTTTTTTTTTTTTTGAGAGGTTTTCACTGTAGGGTGCAAGCACTCGCCAGAAAGACAGAGAGAGACAGAGAGACAGAAAGCGAGAAATCACCCCCCAGGGGGGATGGCCATGCCGTTATCCCTTCTTCTCCATTTTCCTCTTGGGATCTTGGGCACGCACGCACACGTGCCCGGCATGAGTTTAAGCCACCGGGTCTGGGACTTGAATGGCAGTCGGCTACATGGGAGTCCAGTGACATAGCCATTACGCCAACTGCTGATCCCAACCAGTGAGCCATTTTTGTGAATTGGGAATACAGTGCAACACAGTACAACAATAGAAAATATAAGTGAATGCATAACACAAAAAAGATATAAAAAATGCTAGCAGAGGGGGCCAGCAGGTAGCATAGTGGTTAATGTGCTGGACTCCCACACTGTCGACCGTGGTTCAGATTCCAGACCCAGAGGCTTTCAAGCCGGAAGTCAGTGCATGCATGCCCCAAATCCCAAGAGAATGGAAAAGAAGAGGTTATGGAGTAGCCATACCCCAGGGGGTGGGGGGTGATTTCTCATGTTCTGTCTCTCTATCTCTCTGGCAAGCACAAGTGCCCTATAGCAAAAATTCTCTCAAAAAAAAAAAATTCTAGCAGAGATAAACTGCACCTGGGTAACTGCGAGGTGAGACAGAGTAACACAAACATTGTCATCTGTGCATAAATTAATGTATCCAAGTGTTAAAATTAGTGGAATTTCTGTGAAAATGATAATTAATCATACATTTCAAATTTATGATCTATGAACAAAATTCCTTCATTATTTTGCTTTTCCTTCAACATTACTAGACTGCTTAAAAGATCCGCAGGACTTAGGGCCAGCAAATGGTGTAGCGGTTATGTTGCTGGACTCCCACATGGCTTACTGTGGGACTGTGGCATGGCCATCCCCCACCCAGGGAGTGATTTCTCACTTTCCTCCTCCCTGTCTCTCTCTCTCTCTCTCTCTCTCTCTCTCTCTCTCTCCAGTGAGTGCATGCAAAAAATAAATAAATAAGCCCCGGGAATGACTAGAATTGGTTCAAGGACCTTCCTCCCCAAAATGCAAATGTATGAAGTAAGAATCATGTTTCAAAGAGAGAGAAGTAAATAAAGTATCTCAAATACTTTTTAAACCATGAAAACTCATTAAATTGGCTTCCACTAATTCAAAATATGTAATATATGTAATGTGGAGCCAGTTCCATGGTGCCACAGGTAGGCATGCACAGAGGAAGGCAGATCTGACGTGGCCAACTGGGATTCAAATTCCTGCCCTGCTGGCTTCCTGCTGGGTCCACACTTGCAAGCCCAAGATCCTGAAGAGATGGAGAACAGGAGGAAAAAGAACTGCAGTAGGACCAGGCCCTGCTGGAGGGTGCTTTCTCTTTCTCTCTCCCATGCCCCCATGCATGAACTTGCCATCTATCATGAGTAAAAATAAACCTTAAAAAAATGTGACAGAAATAATATGAATATAGGAAGAGTCTTCACAAAGTTCATGGGAAATGCTTATTAAGAAAAACTATGCTGGGCCAGCAGGTGGGGTGGTGGTTAAGGTGCTGGACTCCCATATGGCCAAACTCAGAGTCCCAGACCTGGGGCTTCAAAATCATGTGGGTATAAGTGTGTGTATTTGCCCAAGAGCCTAAGAGGAGAATGGAGGAGAAGGGATTTGAGCACGGCCATCCCCTCTGGTGGCCATTTTCCCTTTCTGTCCCTCTCCAGTGAATGCATGTACCCTATAGCAAAAACTGAAAAGAAAGAAAGAAAGAAAGAAGAAAGCAAGGATTAAAAATAAATTTGTACCAAAGTAAACTTGAACTAACTTGTTGTACCATGTGTAACCGCAATCCCTTCTCCTCTCGGAATCTTGGGCTCGCACGCACACACGCCCGGTGTGAGTTTAAGCCACTGGGTCTGGGACTCCAACCGCGGTCTACTACATGGGGGTCCAGTGACATAGGCATTATGCCAACTGTTGGTCCTGACAAGCACAATTTTGATATCACCTTCTCTAGAGCCCCTTGGGAAAGGCAGAGTGGCCATGTCACCATACAGCCCAGGTAGCATAACTCTAAGGTGTTCTAAATGCTACTTAAAATCACTTTTTCTTTTTTCTTTTTTTTTTTAGATTTTTGCTATAGGGCACATGCACTCACCAGAGAGACAGAAAGTGAAAAATCACCCCCTGGGGGGGTGTACCATGATGCAATCCCTTCTCCATTTTTCTCTCGGGATTTTGGGCACACACACACACACACACACACCCAGCGTGAGTTTCAAGCTGCTGGGTCTGGAACTCGAACCATGGTCGGCCATGTGGGAGTCCAGTGATGTAACCATTATGCCATCTGCTGGTCCCTAAATCACTCATTTATCAGAGTGATGCATGGCTTAATCAAGGAAACGTGGAAAAGCTAAGTGGGTCACAAAGAGGGCTGCTAGGTATGATGGTGCAGTTTCTGGATTTTAAAAGGGTTCCGGGAACCAGCAGTTAGCGTAATGGCTATTGTCGCTGGACTCCCACGTAGTCGACCGCGGTTCGCGTCTCGGACCCGGTGGCTTACAACTCACGCTGGGCGCGTGTGCGTGCGTGCCCAAGATCCCGAGAGGAGAATGGAGGAGAAGGGATTGCGGCGTGACCATCCCCCCTGGGGGGTGATTTCTCGCTTTCTGTCTCTATGTCTCTCTCTGTCTGTCTGGCGAGCGCACGCGCCCTATAGCGAAAAAAACCTCTCCAAAAAAAAAAAAAAAAAAAAAGGTTTCCCAGAACAAGGCTAAGCAAAAATCTGCCCCACTGTGGGTTTAGCCCAGTGTAAAAAAAAAAAAAAAAAGAAAAGAAAAAAGAAAAGAAAAGAAAAGAAAAAAAGGGCATCTTTGGGTGGTTCATCAGCCTGGGGAGAATGGCTTTTGCTACTCCCACAAATGTATCATGGTCAGTCGGAAGCCTGGTGCTAGAAGAAGAGACCTTCTCCCAGAAGAGGCCCATTACATACTGTCTCACATTCACAGAAAAAGAAGGATCCAGCAACTTCCATCTTCCACTCAGCAGAAATATCAGTGCCTTGTGAAATTATTTTGGTTAAGTACCAAGACAGATCTCTAAGGACAAATATATAAAAATAAACTGGATTATCAGGCACTAAGCCAAGGGGGAAGAAAGTTTTGATATTACAGTCACAGCAGGTGTAGTTAAACAAAGCACACTAAAAATTTCTTATAAGGTTCCCTGTTTTGGGAATCCAAATCCATTTATGCCACATGTACATATGTGACTATGATCGCATCATGTTCTAATAAAAACCATAATATATATTATCTCACTATACACAAAAAGCACATCTGGAGTAAATGTTAAAATACTTAAAGTACTAAAATGTGCAACTGAGGAAGTTTTCTATTCAAGAAATTAGTGAAGTAACATAAAACAGCTTTCACTTACTAAGGCAATCCTCATTCTTACTGCTTCATTTTCTCCCCACGCTGTTTTATATTTTTACCTTTTGAAAAAATGTTTTTCTTTTACTATGAGTGTTCTGAAATACTAGCTCTTATGGAAGAACAAAGAGTAAGTGAAGCCATGAAAGGAAAACTATCTATGGACAATATTTATTCATAACTAGAATTTCAACTAAAGAACCACAAATATTTCAAAAGATTTGAGATAAAGTTTTACATTTCTGAATTGAAAGATACAAATGTCTTTTATATAGTGCATGCATTTGAAGAAAAAATATTTTGCAAACATCTACTTCAAAAGTTAAAAACATGATGTCTTATATCATGTCTTTTTTTTCCTTATTGATAAATGTAGTATTGTACTTAAAAGGAAATTTAGAATAACTAACTACAGAATATCGTATGTTAATAATAAACTCACAATACAATTACATATTATTAAACTAATTAAATACCTTTTGTAGACTGGTAGGATTTAGCTGAGTTTTGTCTATTATTTTCACAGCAACCTAAAAAACAGAATCATTAATCTATATTTGAGAATACATATTTTAATGAATAAAAACTTAACAACAGAACCATCTTTTGTTTCATTCCTAACAGGATATAATGTAACTTTATTTGAGGTTTCCCATAGCTGGATGGTGAGGTTTGGTAATTTGGCAGCTGTAGAATATACTTCATTGACCTAAGTCATTAATGTATTTGATCCTGAGTCCATGAAATTAAACCTTTGTTATTTCTTCCACATTTCCCCTTTTGAATAAAAATACCAAATCATTCTGTATCTTAATCTTCTATTTACAATCTTGCTAAGCAATAATTATAGGGGGAGTGGCTTATAAACTCAGTTAGTTCAATATTACAGGAATAAAATGATCATGTGGGTTAGAGAAATTGTATACCCAGGCTTACTTATAACAAACTGACAACATGGACTTGAGTATCCCCTAAGTCTCTGCCTAGTCTAGCCTGTGTCTGAACAGCTCCTAGAGCCAGAATGAACAGAAGGGACTGGATTCAAGGGGAAATGACAAGATTATGTCTAGAGCAAAGTGAGAACTTAAGTGAGAACTTTCACGATTGAGATTTTTAAAATGATATCCTAATCAGATCCAGTAAACATTATATAAGACAAAACATTACTTGTTTAACTATTTTTTTCTACTGAAACATTTTTTAAAATTAATTCATTTATATTAATTCCCTGAGCATTGTCACAGCATACAAAATGTGATTTCCCATCCAGAATATACTGCATAGTGGCTTAATTTTATATATATATATATATATATATATATATATTTTTTTTTTTTTTTTTTTTTTTTAACCCCTATTTCTCATCCTCTGCCACTTTTTAGGCCCTCCTCCCACACTATCTCAGGTGTCTACAGCTGTTTTCCATTCCTTTTATTCCCCACATTTTATTGATTCACACACTTTTTTTTTTTTTTTGAGAGGTTTTCACTATAGGGCGTGTGCGCTCGCCAGACACACAGAGAGAGACATAGAGACAGAAAGCGAGAAATCACCCCCCAGGGAGGATGGTCACGCCGCAATCCCTTCTCCTCCATTCTCCTCTCGGGATCTTGGGCACGCACGCACACGCGCCCGGCATGAGTTTTAAGCCACCGGGTCTGGGACGTGAACTGCAGTCGACTACGTGGGAGTCCAGCAACATAGCCATTATGCTAACTGCTGGTTCCCGACACACTTTCTTAAATAATCTAACTACTTTTGATAGCAAGTTCAGCTGGTAGATACATGTTTGTGAATACATGTCTGACTTTAGGTGTGAAACTCTGAGTAGAATGAATACACATACTATAAGGTAGCACCTGGCTGATGCTATATAGCTTACTACGGTCATTAAATAGGTATTTTTTAAATAATTTTTTTTAATTTCAAGAAAAGCAGTTTTAGCTTTAATAAATCAAAAAAAAATGCTAAGGAACTTTGCTTAAAACTTAAAACCTGGAAACAGGTTAGGATTCTGTTCAAATAGTAGGTACATGAACCTATTGGCACCTTAAGACACGACAAAAAATCTTTAAGACTGGAAAACAAAGCCTAGAAGAAAATCAGCAATGTTTTAGTCGAAAGTCATAAAATTCTATCGCACCAGTTCAGTCTCACGTACTTAATCTATTTTCTGTTGTGGTTCGACCTTACCCGATTAATTTCTGGGACGTAATATTCAACTCCAGACTTGTCCCTACAATTAAATTGGCCATTTCTTAGTTTTTGAACTCTCATTTCTATGTGTCTGTATTTAATTTTCCTGATATAGCACTCCCTTGAGAACTTGGAGATCTGTTTTGGTGTTGGTAAATTCTTTCAGGTTTTGTGTGTCTGAGCATGTTCTTGTCTTTTCTTCCCATATGAAGAATAATCTTGCTGGGTACAGTATTCTTGTTTGAAAGTGCTTTTCCCTTAACACTTTGAATATATTTCCTCACTCTTTCCTTGCTTGCATTGTTTCCAATGAGAGGTCTGCTATTAGCCTGATGGAATATCCTTTGTAGGTAACTTGACATTTCTCTCTTGCCAATCTTAGTATCTTGTCTTTGTCTGTGGTTTTGGTCAATCTGGCTATAATGTGTCTTGGAGAAGATCTTCTTGGGTTGATTCTATTTGGGGTCGCTTTCATTTCTTGGATCTGGATCTTTGAATGCCTCTCTAGGTTTGGAAAGTTTTCTTCCATGATTTCATGGAATAGATTATCAATGTGCTTATGAATCTCTTCGCCTTCTGGGATACCAATTATCCAGATGTTTGGAATTTTGATGGTATCCAATATTTCTCGTATATTATTCTCATTTTGGGGGGCAATTTTGTCAGTCTTCGTGGTGGATTTTTCTAGGCCAGCGATTCTATCTTCTACATCTGAGATTTGATTTTCTGTATGATCTAGACTGCTTTTAATACTTTCAAGGGAGATTTTGACTTCCTGTATTATAGCCTTCATCTATAAAGGTTCATTTGATTCTTTTTTATAGTGTGTATTTCCTCTTTTAGATCTTGCAAGAATTTCCTCACCTGGAACTCATCAGCTCCTTTCTCTTGCCTCTTCTGTGGTTCATGGTCTCTCTTCTCTTCCATCTCTGTTGGCACTGTCATTATGAATATTCTAAATTCTTTATCAGATGTTTCCATGAGTTTCATTGTGCTGTCTGAGGATGAAAAGGAGCTAGTATTTTCCTTTGGAGGAGAGGTATTTTCTTGCTTTCCCATATTTCTTGTGACCCTGTGGTGATTTCTACTCATCTGATGGATGGTGTATTTCTTCCTAATTCTTGAAGTTCAATCAGAGCATTCAAAGGTATGCAGAAGGAGGTGATCTGGAATCTTGCATCAGTTCTATTTTCACTCTTTGTGTATCAGATTCAGTGGGGACAGAGGAATAATCTGACCCTAGTCATATTCAGATGTTTGGAAGCTGTTCACTTGGACCTGTCTAGATACTGAGTGAGTAGAGGCCACTAGAAATGAATCTGGAGTAAGAAGTCTCAGCAGAAAATCTTCATTTTGGGTCAAGGAAATAAATATTTCAGAGCTGAAGTTCAGTATCCATCTCAGGATAGGCCTGGCCTGGGTTTGTGCCTTTCCTAAATGGCTATTTATTTAAATAAAGTGTTTAACCCAAACATACATTTATACATAATGTACGTAAGTGCAACTATATAAATTATTACTATATAAATACACACAATTCAAAACACATGAGATTTTAAAATTCAATTACCTTATCACCTGAGAAAACAGTCTATATAATAATATAATAATACTTGTTCAATGTGGTCTCTAAATGGGTAAAAATGAACAGGTGACAATTACTTATTTACTCCCAACTTCCTCTATGCTGTTATTATTAAGAACTTATCTTGGCCTTGTTCCTGGGGTGGCACTGGTAACCAGCAATGTTCACAAAAACCATGTAATGGAAGACAGAAGCCTAAAGGCTCATCTATAGCTTACTTATAAAGAATACTAACATGTAGGAATAATTATTTTCTAAATAGTAAAAGGTCAACTTTCATGCCATCATACAGCTCTATGTGCTAATGTTACAGTCATATATATACTGGTGTTTTCCATACTGAAACTGTCATTTATGGCCCAACATTAGCTACAGGGAAGTTTTTTAGCAAGAATATAGAGAGATCAAGGCAAATATTAAGAGGTATCTAAAAACTTACCTCTCTACCAGTTAGAACATGTCTTGCCAATTTCACTTTGGCAAAATTTCCCTTCCCTATTGTTTTTTGTAAACGGTAATTTCCGATATGAGGCTGTTCGTCTGTTGCTGACGTAATGGAGTTTCTACACCGGGGGATGTTCTGTCTGCTGCTTGATTTGGTAGGCTGGATGTGTGATTCAGTATATCCATCCACAGATGTATGCTAAGGAAAAGATGATAAGATTTCACTGTTAATTAGATTGTATTTTAACAGGACAATTAAAAAGATTATACATAATTTTCATTAACAATTCATCTTCAATAAAAATGTATTGTACTACATAATTTTAAAGTTTGAACATTCTATTTTTAATTTCATCTTGACTTCAGCCTCGTTAACCAGAGGGAGTATAACTATTTAAAATGAAATGTTCTACATACCCTTTGAGATAATGCTTTTGATTAAAACATGTAAATGGATAGCCAGAAGCCCCACAGACCACTCATTATTCTTGGAAGAGTGTTGCCACTTTAGGACAAGATGATCACATAATCCAGAACTGAAACATTAAAATGCCAGAATATCTTTATTGCCAAAACAAATAAGTTCACATTGTAAGATTCTCTATACTATTCAGTCGGTGAATCAACCAACCAGCCAATCAACTACCTGCTTCAAATATATGTCTAATCAATTCCTGCCCAACTTGCCCACCCAGCTTTCCATGTCCAAGTGAGAACTATCTAACCTCTGCCCAGGCCCATGGCCTCACATTCACTGCACTCCTCCTTAGTTCTTTACACTAAGATCCACGTTGTCCCAATGTCTCACTCTAGCCCACAAGTGCAACACATCTTGTTCACTACAGTCTCAGCATCTGGATTCTCAGTTCAAGCGGCCTAACCAACTCTGTTTCACTATCTATCACTAACATCTTACTCTATTCTCGTTTTGTCTGCACTCTGAAATACATAAAATTTCTAGCAGTTATTATGAACATTTTTTAAAAAAGATAAACATCTTTACTCTGACTTCTTAAGAAATAGCTGAAGATGAGCAGAACAAATTGGCAAAGAAAAGGATATCTTTTATTGACAAAGTAACTAATGTTGTCGGATCTACATAGCAAAATTCGTCTAAAAATTTTGATTGGAAATCTCTTAAGAGCAACATTAAAGGTGAATATATTTGCTAGTTTTGTGCAAAGCATGATTCAAGGTCATTTTTCTATTATTACTTCCTGATGTTAAAATTTTATTTACTTATTTATAATGAATATATATAATTGTTTAAACTTGTTCCAGGATTAAGGGTTTTCTCTGAGTCTTACAAACATTTGTAGCCTCTGACTTCATTCTGGGTTAGATGCCTGGTGTACTCTCAGCATCTCATATTTCCACGTATTGCAGCATCCGTTCTATCGTACTTTCATTACACACTTACTTGTCTGTCTCTGCAACCCTACCATGGGCAATTTTAGGCCAGGAATGCTTTCCTCTCACCACATTACAGAGCGCCAGACCCATAAGAAAGATTCAATAAATCAATAGTTCTCAAAATGTTATCCCTGGGCCAGTATCGGCAGCATCATCTGCAAACTTGTTAGAGATGCAAATTCTCTGGTCCTGTTCCAGAGCTACTAAATAAGAAACTCTACGGCTAGGGGCCAGCAATCTGTGATTCAGCAAGCCTTTCAGGCGACTCTGATCCATGCCAGCATTTGAGAATTACTGTAATAAAGACGTAAGGAGGAGATAAATACAAAGTTATTCACTGGCTCTTAGAAACTCTGCTATTACTTGGACACTGTCAATAGATTTTAATAATATTCAATTTCTAAGAGGTAAGAGACTGCTATAATATTTTTCACAAATAGTACTTCTCTACCTGAACTTGTTCTTCAGGGAGTGTGGATCTGTCCACCCTCAAGATTGAATATGCGTATTTCCTTCTTAATATAAGATTTCTATTTTCCCTCACGAAGCAAATGTAATTATTCCTCTCTTTTGATACTATTTTATAGTTAGTAAATACTTCTACTATTGGAAATATCACACCATCTTTTAGGTATTTATCCATGGCCGGTTATTATTAGACCTAAAGCTCTCAAAGCCCCATAAGTTAATATAGTATGAGATACAAAGAGGGCATTAATACATATGAACTAAACTAAGAGCTCTAAGGTCCTTATCTGGTACTCACCTATAATAACTTCTGAGGAATGACTCCAGATCTCTGAGGCAGTTTAACAGTATAAATCAAAATACACAAGGTGTGACCCAGCTCCTAATACTGGTGGTAGATGACATCCTAAGACTAAACCAAACTGATCTACTACAGGTCAGCCCCACATGTTTACACCCTTTGCCATGTGACTTTTCCATGTCCTCCCACCCAGAGTGGGGCACAGTTCCCTACTCTTTGAATTCAATCACATGATTCTCCCATAGCCAATAGGATGAGTTGGATGTAACACTATACAAGTCCTAAGCTAATCTTCAAAAGACCTTGCTGTGTTTCGATTTGTTTTCTTAAACTTCTGCCCTCACCATGAGAAGGACTTCCCCAGGCTAATACTAGGAGAAAACCAGAAACATGGAGCAGAGACACTCCCAGTTGAGCTCAGATTAAAGCAACTGACCCCAGGTGACTCTCTTTATTCACACCCACAAAAATAATAATAAATTATTTAAGCCACTGAGTGTTGGGATGACTTGTTACACAGCAATGTCAGCTGACAGATAAAGCCACCACTATTTTTAATTAAGAGAAATAAGAAAAAAGAGAGAAAACACTTATGAACAATTAGAAGTTCCTTACCAGACACGTTCAAATTATAGCAAAGAAAGAAGGAAAGAAGAAATAATCAATTTCCTGAGAATTGATTGGAGGCAGAATCCTTGACTGTTTTGTATCCCCAGCACCAAGTATGGTGTAACAGAGGGATCAGCAAAAGTTTTCGGAGATTATACTACACATGGGCCATAGGCTATAGTCAACCAACCCTGGGTATGACACCTCACATTTCGTAATTAAGTTGTTTCTGATAATTTAGAAAGTGACCAGCTTCCAAGTAAGCCACACTAGTAACATACCAAAAGCAAAAACAAAAGTAAACTGGAATTAATTTCATTTTTCATTTAAACCACATTAGAGGCAGGCTAATGAAATGGCTGAATTGAGAGAGAAAACCCCGAGGAAAATGATATCACAGAGAATGAAACTGAAAATTTTGTATCAGCTTTGCAAAATCCTAAACTAAATTTGAACAAGAGAACTTCCAAGGAACGTGTCAGAAAGAGGCAGTTAAAAGTTTAAGGAGTAAGTGGAGATTCAGACTGCAGCTCACCACGCAGGAGGTTAAATCTGGAGTCCTTGTCAAGTCAAATTAACTTCTTCTTAAAGCAAAAATGAACAGTTTTCAGAAGAATATAATTGAATCAATAGTCTCTGTAGACTACCAACAATAATGTCAAGTATATAAGTAAAATTTACTAGAAACCTAAAGAAATATACAAGTATGACCCAATGTCAAGAGAAGCATTAATCCATGGAAACAGACCCCATGATAATCCGGAAATTGAAATCAACATGTATTTTAAGGCAGTTATTATAAATATGTTTTAGGATATCTGTGTGTGTGTGTGTGTGTGTGTGTGTATGTGTGTGTGTTTTAGATAGATATTTAGAAAGAAAATATATTTAGGGAATATCAACCGAAAACTAGAAACAATAATAAAAAGATGTTAGCCAAAAAGAAAAATTCAGTGATAGGCTTATAGCAGATTGCAAAGAAGAAAGGGTCAATGAACTTGAAGACAGATGAATAAAAATGATCCTGTCTGAAAAACAGAGAAGGTTGAATAACAATGAACAAAGCCTCTATGATCTGTGGGTTAATAACAGAATATGTGTAAATGGGACGCAGGGAAAGAATAAAAAGAAATGAAACAGAAAAAAAGTATTGGAAGTGATAATGGCCATGTAATTTCTAAAACCTGTGAACTCTTTACAGAATAAACACAAAGAAAAAAAAAGTAGGCATATCACAGTCAAATTGCTGAGAGCCACATATAGAGAAAAGGAAAAAATCCCTAAAAGGAATTAGGGTAAAATGGCACAATGCATATACAGAAATAAGAATACACACGGTGGACCATCAAATGGCGCAGAGTTCTTGAGGTAGTAAGATCCCCAAAGGCTGACTGCACAGTTTGAGTTCCAGATAGAGGGGCGTGAAAAACACACCAAGTACATGTGTGTGCATGCCCAAAATCGAAGAGGAGGATGGAGAAAGGACTGTAGTGTTGTCATCCCCTTGAGGGGTGATTCCCACTTTACCTCTCTATCTCTATCTCTGTCTCTCTCCTGAGAGCACATGTACTTCTATAGTAAAACTAAAAAAATAAAGGAATACAAATGGTAACTCACTTCTCATTAAAAACAATGTTGTTCAAACGGAACAACAGTTTTAAAGTGCTGCAAAAACAAATACAATTCAAAATTCTTTAATCACTGAAAATATTCATCAAAAGAAAAGGCAAAATAAATAAAATAAAACTTTACAGGTAAACAACTGAAAGTTTGCTACCAGCAATCATGCTCTGCAAGAAATGCTAAAGAAAGTAAAGTGATGGTAAAGGGTAAACAGAATCTATACAAGGAAATAAACCGTGGAAAATAGTAAATATATGGGTATAAAAGAGTACATCCATTTCTCAGTTTCCTTAAAGGATATTTGACTGTTTAAAGCAAAACATTACATGGATAACATCGGATTATGAACTTACAACAGAAGCAGATGTAAGTATATTATCAAAGCAAAAGCACAGACCAGATGAATTCCGAGACTAAATTTGATCTGAACGGGTACAATATTAACTCTATATATACTATAATAAGATATGGAACCATTCTGTCATCTCTAGAGCAAAAAGTACAGAAGCATAGGTAAGAAGCCAAGAGAGAAATTAAAATGAAAGACTAAAAACATTTTCACCTACTCAAAAGTAGGCAAGAAAGGAAGAAGATAGGAACAATACTTATCAGCAACAACAAAAATCAGATGAGACAAAATAGAGAAATAACAGTGCAAAATGATAGGCTTACATCCAAGCACGTGAATAATTACATTTAGTCTAAATAGACTAAAGGTCAGTTTAAAGAAAGAAATTATTAAATGAACTTGTTTTTACTGTCAGAGTATGCATGTGCTCACCAGAGAAAGAGAGAGAAAGAGAGATAAAGTACCCACCCCCAGTGGGGTGTGGTCACACCAAAACCCTCTTTCTTCCATTTCTCTAACCTCTCAGGATCAGTAGGGCTCAAAAGTTTGAAGAAAAAATATGATAGTAATGGGGTTTGATAGGAGTGTAAAGAACGTTGGGACCAGCAGTTAGCATAATGGCTATGTCGCTGGACTCCCATGTAGTCGACCGCAGTTTGTGTCCCAGACCCGATGACTTAAAACTCACACGAGGCACATGTGAGTGTGTGCCCAAGATCCCGAGAGGAGAATGGAGGGGAAGGAATTGCAGCGTGGCCATCTCCCCCACCCCACTGGGGGATGATTTCTTGCTTTCTGTCTCTCTCTGTCTGTCTGGCAAGTGCATGCACCCTATAGCAAAAACCTCTCCAAAACAAAAAAAGAACATAAACAACACAATAGGAAAACAGACATAAGATAGTAATAGACATTTGTTTGACTATAAATAAACAGTTCAAAACATGTTATAGCACAATAGTAATCAAGGAATGTAAATTTTAATTTATAGTAATTTTCACCTATCTGAATAACAAAAAAATTTAACATATAATAATATTAAAAATCTTAGTGCAATTTTAGGAACATTCAATATGTTGCTAGTGGGAGTGTTAATTCAGCCATTTTGTGAAGTAATTACCCATTAAAACTGACAGCATCATCTCCCAAGACTCAGGTATTTTCACTCCTGCATCTATTCTTTTTTTTAAATAATTATTTAATTTAATTTAATTTATTTATTTATTTTAGCATGACCAAAGAGGGAGAGAGAGAGAGAGAGAGAGAGAGAGAGAGAGAGAGAGAGAGAAAGCAAGCCACTGGGTCCAGGACTTGAACCACAGTCGGTCATGTGGGAGTCCAGTGCCCCTAACCACCAAGTTACCTGCCAGCCCTCCTGGAGATAGTCTTTCACACATATAGGTAGCATATATGGGCGTATTCACTGCTTTTTGTAAGTATCAACATTTGGAAATACTATTTGTAAGTGTCAACATTTGAAATTATTTCCAAGTTCTCCAAAAAGAGACTAGATAAATAATAGTTCTGTATTTAGAAAGTCCTGCTTGTAAGTTTGTCCTTTGGCTGACATAAGGAAACCTGACTCGTAAACATTTCCCTACAGTAATATAGAACTTTTCCTAAGGATTAAAGAGTGGTTCGTTGTGCCTCCATTGTTAGTGTAAAGAGTGTGATTTATGCTGACTCCCTGACATTCTTCTGGGAGTCTAGAATTTTGACATGTGCTAGCAATAAAGTGCCGACCTGACCAGCCTCCAGTAAGAACCATGGGCACTGTCTCTAATGAGCTCCATGGTAGACAACGCTTCACACACTTCACACATACCGTCCCTTGCTGGGGAATTAAGCACAGTCTGGCTTTGAAGAAGAGGTCATAAACAGCATGGCAGCTGGGGAAGAAAGAGGAGTGTAACCGAAGGAGGTTTGTGTTTGGGTACTGTGTTAAGATGGGAGAGACCTGAGCATGTTTAAGTGACAAAGGAAGGATCTATGGGGAGACACCGTTTGATGAGATGAGAGACAAAAGGTGGCTTCCTGAGAAGCTGGAAAGTGAGAGGATTCGGAGCACCGATGGAGAGATAGCTCTCCCTTCTTCTGAATCAATAGAAAGGAAGCAAAATCAAGTTGAGACGTGGAAAGGTACCTATATATGATAGGGAGAAGTAGATGGAGCCCCATTTGATAACAGCTCTTACTTTGTGTTGTGGGAGGTAAAGTCACCAGCTAAGAGTGCAGCTAGGCCACAGAGGTTTGCAGACAGTGGTGAGAATATAAAATAATCTCTGTTTAGAATGTGTCCACCAAAGTTCACGTTGGAAACTTAATCCCCAGTGTAACAGTGTGGAGAGAGGTGATTTTAAGAGGAGATTAGGTCACAAGGGCTATGCTCTCACAGATAGGTAAGTGTAATTATGGCAGAAGTGGGGTTATCATGGCAAGCTTGTGTTCACTATAACAGTGAGTTTGGGGGCCAGCAGGCGGTGTGGGGGTTAAGGTGCTGGACTCCCACATGGCTGACCATGGTCTGAGTCCCAGATCTGGTGGCCTTCTCTCTCTCAGTCTCTCTCCTGATCCCATAGCAAATTAAAACAAGAATACTACTAAATACAATTAAATAATTGTTTTTGTTTTTTTTTTTTGAGAGGTTTTTGCTACAGGGTGCGTGCGCTCGCCAGACAGACAGAGAGAGACAGAAAGACAGAAAGCAAGAAATCACCCCCCAGGGGGGATGGCCACGCTGTAATCCCTTCTCCTCTATTCTCCTCTCGGGATCCTGGGCACGCACCGCACATGCGCCCAGCGTGAGTTTCAAGTCACCAGGTCCAGGACGCGAACCATGGTCGACTACATGGGAGTCCAGCAACATAGCCATTACGTTAACTGCTGGTCCCAATAATTTTTTTAAAAGAGTGAATTTGGGTCCCTCTTACTCTCTCGTCCTCTCTCTCGCATGCGCCATGGGATAATGTGGGGAACAGGCTCTCACCAGAGGCTGAGCAGATGCGAGCACCATGCCCTTGGACTTTCCAACCTCCAGAACTAAGGACCAAACACACGTCCTTATAAATTACCCAGTCTCTGGTATTCCATTCTAGCAATACAGAATGGACTAAGGCAGAAGAGAGTAACTTAATTAAAGAAGCCTGCTAGGGTTGGTGAACAATGTTGACAGTCCCGTTGAGATGGGTGACCATACTTTTACTGTGCATTGAATCTTGTCCATATGTTACTTCCTTCAGTGATGGTCAAATGCTCAGAGGTTACAAGAGAGAAAGTGGGCATGTGAGTTCATCTCAGACTGGAGCCTCTCAAACAGATACCAACAGAAAGAAAGCAGCAAGATGAGAAAGGCTGTCATTACGTTATCAAAATAATAGATAATAAAATCTAAACTGGGTAGGGAAGGAAGTGAAGACAAAAAGAGCTAATGAATAAGGAGAGAGAGGGGCCAATGTACTGGAGGACCCGATTAGATGAAAGAGCAACTAGAGCTGAGAGAGCTGTTAGAAAGCCAGGTACTAGAGTGCGGGATGAGGGGGACTGGATTTAGTAGTAAAGGACGTACAGTAGGTGAGCTACGACCAGCATAGAATGTTTTGTTAAAATCACGAAGAACCGCTCTTGATTTTGGCAAGTTTTAAAAGCCTATGCCTGTTCCATTTTACAAATGATTTAGAGAACTGCATGAAACTTCACTGCCGCATTATTGTAATTATTTTTAGCTATGTATAGTTTTCACTTCATGTTATCAATTATGGTTTCTTATATCCCTAAATTCCCCTTTCTTAGATTCACTTTTTCTAGCTCCTAAATTTTTTTCAGATAGGTGTTTATGTAATATATTTTTGAAATACTTGCTGCTACTAATTTTTCTTTATTTTTAACTTCATATATAAGCAATAATTCAGTTGGATTTAGAATAGGTTTAAAATGTACATTTTCCCACTTATTCCTGGATTTATTCCAGAAAGCTAGACTTTTTAGAAACATGGCTGATAACCAGAAAGTGACCATAATTACTTTTTAAGATATTTTTGCCACACAGTGTATGTGCTCCCTAGAGAGAGAGAGAGAGACAGAGACATTGACAATGAGAGAGAAAGTGAGGAATCACTTTCCAGGGAAGATGGCCAGGCTGCAATCCCTTCACTTCCATTCCCATCCTGGGATTTTTTTAAATATTAAAACCTTTAACAAGTCAATTAGAAAAAAACAGTGAATGGAGCCAACACCACAGACAAGTGGTTAAGAGAGATGGATTCCAAATGGCTGCTACTCAAGTCGTGGCCCTGGTAGTCTGAAAAACATGCCAGGCACATGTGCATGCATGACTGAAATACCAACCAAATGAGAAGTGGAGAAGAAGGGATTGGAAAGTGACCACATTCCACTGGGAAGTGCTTTCTCCCTCTCTCTATTTCTCTCTCTGGTGAGCTCACATACCCACTGTCAATTTTAAAAAATTCAATGAGAAAATGAAAATGATCGAAGGATATTCCAGAAAGATCAGAGATAGAATAATACATGACTTTTAATCATGTGAAAACACATGTAAAATATAAATTAAAGCTACAATGAAGTAGTATTTTCACTTATCAGATTAGCAAAGATTAGAATTCTTTTTTTTTTTTTTTTTTTAGCTAAAGGGTGCGTGTGCTCGCCAGACAGAGAGAGACGGAGGGACAGAAAGCAAGAAATCACCCCCCCAGAGGGGATGGCCATGCCGCAACCCCTTCTCCTCCATTCTCCTCTCGGGATCTTGGGCACACACGCACACATGCCCGGCATGAGTTTTAAGCCACCAGTCCGGGATGCGAACCATGGTTGACTACGTGGGAGTCCAGCGACATAGCCATTACGCTAACTGCTGGTCCCAGCAAAGATTAGAATTTGATAGCATTAATTGCTTAAGGTACAGTGGAATTAGACACAGTTATATATAATTGGTTAAAATGAAAACTGCTACAAATTCTATGTACAAGAATTGGGAGATAGCTATCAAAAAAAAAACTCTACCCTCTTTGGACTAGAAATTAATTTTTTTAGAGAGGAGAGTTTTACTATAGGGTATGTGTGCTCTCCAGAGAAACAAGAGAGACAGAGCGACAGAAAGTGAGAATCACTGCCCTTCCTCCCAGAGGGATGGCCACACTACATTCCCTTCTCCTCCATTCTCCTCTTGGAATTTTGGGCACGTATGCACTTGCACCCCATGAGTTTCAAGTGTCTGGGTCTGGGACTCAAACTGCAGTCATTCATGTGGGAGTTCAGCAACATAACCATTACACCGTCTGCTGGACTAGAAATTTTACTTCTAGTAATTTATTCTGCAGACATAATCACAAATGAATGTAAGATGAATGCATACAAAGATATTTATTGCACAGCTGTTACAATAGCAAAAGAGTATTGACCATCAATAGGGAACTGGTCACATTACATATGGTATGTTCTTGCAAATGTGTTCATATGTGTGTGCGCATGCATCTATGCACAGAGCTTCAATAACCATAGAATATCTCTAGGAGGTCACGCAAGAGACTTAAGTGTAAGTAGTTATCTCTAGAGAGAAGAGCTAAGAGACTTGGAAACAGGAATAGAGGGAACACTTTCTTTTTCTAATGTATCTTTCTTAAAAGAGTCAAAATATTGTTTTAAATGCACATTTGTTAACTATTAAACATGAAACAAGTTAGTTTTTTCTTAATTTGTCTAAGAGAATGAACAAAGAGATGATAGAAACAACATTTATTAAACACCTACTTATGGGACCAGCAGTTAGCGTAATGGCTTATGTTGCTGAACTCCCATGTAGTCGACTGCGATTCGAGTTCTGGATCCAGTGACTTAAAACTCATGCTGGGCATGTGTGCGTGTGTGCCCAAGATCCCAAGAGGAGAATGGAGGAGAAGGGATTGCAGTGTGGTCATCCCCCCCCCCCCCCCCCCGCCCCAGGGGGTGATTTCTGTCTTTCTGGCAAGTGCACGTGCCCTATAGCAAAAACCTCTCAAAATTTTTTTTTTAATTTGAGGGCTAGCTCCACAGTGCAGTTAAGTACTGTGAGTCCTGGCCATAGCAGCTTGAAGAACACACAAGGTGTATGCGCCTGTGCCCGAAAGCACAGACCTGACCTCTTTGCCTCTTTGGGTGTTCCTCTCTCTCTCTCTCTCACTTTAATGTGAAAAAATTTAAATTGGGTTCAGCTGTGGCAGCGCATGCTGGCTGCTGCTGCTTTGCAGGCTAAGGCCACACAGCAAGGCCCAAATTCAATTCCTGGTCAACGCTAAAAGAGCCAGGCCCAGAGATACAGGCTTCTGGTCCTAGCTGCTCAGAAGTTTGTGGCCAGTTGGACAACACTGCAAGGCCCTTTCTGAACAAGCTGGGTGTGATGGCGTATGTCTGCGGGGTCCAGCTATTGGGAGACTGAGACAGAGGAGGATTGTGATGCAGTGAAACCCTGTTCAAAAAAAACCCCACAAAAGTGAAATCTGAAACAAAGCTGTGGGGAAAATGGCAGAATGAGAACCTTTAGGAACCACTGAAATTACACTTATGTGCCACATCATTACATTTTGTCAACAACTGAGATTGTAATAGGTCATAAGAATGTATCCTGTATGGCCCGCCTGTGCAGTAGGCTATACCACTCAGGTTTACAAGTTTGCGCAACAATGAAACTGCCTAAAGACACATTGCTCAGAATGTATCCCTGGTGGTAAACAATGTATAACTGCAGTTCATGGGAAAGAAACAAGCTACAGGATGATGAGAGTGCAACTTCAGCCCCATTTGTCAAACTCCAAACTGAGTAGTAAGCAGACTCTTCCAGAGTGCCCTTATTAATCACCCCTCGCTATGAGAGATGGAGCTGGGGTACCTATCCAGACCATAGGAGAAATGGCAAGCAGACTACCTGGCACCTGCAAGAAATACCAACAACTTATGAATACACACCCCATCGTTTCTAAAACTGTAGGCTTTTGCAAAGAATAATTTTTCAGTATGGAACAAGACATTTTTACTAACATATCCAAATACACTTAGTTTCTCTGAAATAAGAAGTCAAAGCAGATAAACTTAACGTTTAGGAATTAATGTTTTGACATTTTATCTTCAATCTTGCCACATGGTAAGATCAGCTTACCTTTTGCCAATTCAACTGCCTAACTAGGAAAGAAAAAAAAAAAGAAAGAAGGAAGGAAGGAGAGAGGGAGAGAGAAGGGAAGGAAAGGAAGACAAAACAGCTTATTCTGGAAAATAAATAAATAAAAAGGCCAAAGTTCTGGAGGTATTTCCCTGTGGGCATGCTATGGTTTGAACGTCCCCACCAAAATTCATATTGGAAGTTAATCCCCGTTGTGAGTAATTAAGAGAATGGAAACTAAATCTGACTATAGTATTAAGAGGTGGGACCTTTGGGGAGTAATTAGATCTAAGTCAACAGGGTGAGGCCTCCATGACTGAATATGGTGGCCAGAGCTGACGCGTGTTCTTGTCCTCTCGCCATGTGATGCCCTGCGCTACCTCAGACTCTGCAGAGTCTCCATCAAAAAAAGGCCTTCCCCAGACGTGCCTTCTTGATCTTGGGTCTCCAGAGTATGAGATGAATAAATCCTCAGTTGTTAGAAACTGTCCAGTCTGTGGTATTCAATTACAGCCAGAAAAAAGTGAACAGAGACGCCAAGACCCTTAGTACTGAGTGAAACTATTCTGAAAACATACCTTAACAAGGTTACCCGAGGCCTGATACACATCTCCCACCACCATCTCCATCCCTTCACTACTTGTCATTGCCTGCAAGCTGCTGAAGAATGGAAGAGACGAGAATCTACCAACACCCAGACCCAGCCGTCAGCCCAAGTTCTATTTTCACTTCAGGTGGAGGTAAATGAAGGAGAATCCACCTATGCTACTCTTTTATTTATTTAAGTATGATTCATTTCATTTTATTTATTATTATTTTAAGTTGCAATAGCGCACATGCACTCTCCAGAGAGAGAGAAGGAAGGTGAGAAAGCAAGTGGCTGGGTCTGAGACTCGAACCATGATCAGCTACGTGGGAGTCCACTGTCTTAACGATATCACCTGCCAGCCTCAACCTTCTAATATTTAAAATAAAACTAAACAAACTTTTTTTGAGAGAGAGAGATTTTTGCTATAGGGCTTGTGCGCTTGTCAGAGAGACAGAAACAGAGAGAGAGAGAGAAAGCAAACAATCACCCTTCCCCCCCCCCCCCCCCCCCCCCCCGCCCAGGGGAATGGCTACACTGCAATACCTTCTCCTCCATTCTCCTCTTGAGATTTTTAGGCACACACACACACATGCCCGGCTTAAGTTTAAGCCCCTGGGTCCAGGACTAGAACTACAGGCAACTAGGTGGGAGTCCAGTGAAGTAACCATTACGCCATCTGCTCATCCTGAAAACTGGCAACTATGTCAAAAGAACACAGGATTTGCCCTAAAGAAGCTCTCAGTGTCATTCTGCTGGCTGCTGTGAAGTAGCACCACTGGGACTGAAACCCGGTGAATGTGGCTCCCAGAGTCATGTTCTTAGCCGTGATTCCACACACCACCACTCAAACGAGAGACACTCAGTTAAAGTGGTGTAAGGAGATGAAACACTCTATTTGGTTTTCACATTTTTCTACCACCTGATGGCACCTTCTCAGACCTCACTGTTCGCCTTCCTTCTCCCCAACTTCCTGATACTGAAGGACTGCAGGAATTCAGGCCTTGGTATTTCTTTCTTTTTTTTTTTTTTTTCTAATTTTAAAATTAAAATTCTATACAGCGTGTGCACTTGCCAGAGAGACAGAGAGACAGAAAGTGAGAAATCATCTCCCAGAGGAGATGGCCATGCCATAATCACTTCTTCTTCATTCTCCTCTTGGGATCTTGGGCACACAAGCACATGCACCCAGTGTGAGTTTAAGCCACTGTGTCCGGGACTCGAACCGTGGTCAACTACATGGGAGTCCAGCGACATGGCTATTACACCAACTGCTGGTCCCAGGGCCTTGGGATTCTTATCATCTCTGTCCACACTACTCTAGCCCCCCTGGTGACCCCATCCAGTCTCATAGCTTTAAACAACATGTATTTGCAGACAACGCCAAAAGTTCTACCTCCAGCCCGTTCTTTAACTCCAGACTGTCATATCCAGGTGACACTTTGACATCTGTATTTGGATGGATGTCAGTATCTCAACCTCAGCATGCCCAACCTCAGCAAGTCCCAGCTTGATTTCTACCCCAAACTCCTGTAAAACTTACTCCACCAGATTTCTCTATCTCAGCAATGGAAAATCCATCCTTTCAGCTGCTCATACCAAAAACTTGTAAGGCTATCCTTAACTTGGACTCTTCCAGCCCTCCTCTCCTGCCTCTGGAAGACCTCTTTGTGTCTTTCTCTCATCCCATATTTAATGTGCAGAAAATTCTGTCAGTTCACCTTAAAAATATATCTAGAATCCTATCACTTTCATGAACCCTACTGCTACCATCCCAGTCCGAGCTACCCGGATGACTGCATGACCCTCCTGACAGGCTGCCTTGTTTCTAACGCAGCTGTCTTCACTATTTCCCTCTGCCTGCTCTACTTTTTTTTTTTTTTTTTTTTTGAGAGGTTTTTGCTATAGGGCGCATGCGCTCGCCAGACAGAGACAGACAGAGAGATAGAAAGCGAGAAATCACCCCCCAGAGGGGATGGCCACGCCGCAATCCCATCTCCTCCATTCTCCTCTCGGGATCTTGGGCATGCACGCACACGTGCCCAGCGTGAGTTTAAGCCACCGGGTCCGGGATGCGAACCGCGGTCGACTACGTGGGAGTCCAGCGACATAGCCATTACGCTAACTGCTGGTCCCTGCCTGCTCTACTTTTAATACAGCTGACAGAGTAGCTGCTTTTAAACATGGTATATCACGACCATCGTCTGTTTAAAATCCCTGATAGAGCCCCGCTTTACTCAGATAAAATCAAAGTCCTTGTAATGGACAGTAAGCAGGCCCAGCACAACCCTGACCTCACAGGCTGCTATGCACTAGGCGTTCTCACTCACTCCAGCCAAGCTGGTCTCCTGGCTTCTCTTCAGGCGCATCTGACATGCTCACATAACAGGCTGTGTGCTCTGGCTGCTCCCTCTGCTGGAACATTCTCTCAGATAGCCACTTGTCCAGGTCCCTCAGCTTCCTCTCATCTGTCCTCAAGTCCTGTCTTCACAGTGAGGCAACTCTGACCCATTTGATACCGTACTCCTCCACACTCCTCCGGCTCCCCTACCTCTTTTCTTCTTGCTTATTAGTATTCTCCTCCTTCTCCTACTGCATGAAGAAGAGTTAGTTGTCTATTCCATTTGCTGTTACATCCTGAGTGCCTGAGAATGCTAACAACAAGAACCACTAAAGGATTCGAACATCATTGAACAAAACTAAGCATATCAATCATATTATTAAGCCTAACTGGGGTATACTAACCTATTAAAAAAAGACGACTTCTGAGAAGACACCTTCATGGCTACTGAGAACTAGTGATTTCAGGGAATAGGAGAAATGAAGATTTTTCCACTGATAATTCAGCCTCCAGCCCACAAACAAAGAAGACTTTTATGTTGCGGGAGGTATGTACCTAAATTTAATTATATGCTACCTATAAATTACACATCTGAAAGAAGTGGAGTTGAAAGGGCTATAAAAGAAACAGAAGGTGCCAACATCTAACAAGCAAATTGAAAAGGATAGAAAGTAGAGGCTATGTGATCATTTAGAGGGTGAGCTTTGAAGTTAGACAGGCCTAGAATCAAATAATGCTTATGCTGGGCCAGCAGGTGGTGTGATGAAGGTGCTGGATTCCCACATGGCTGACAATGGTTCAAGTCCCAGACCTAGAAGCTTGAAAATGTCAACAAATAAATTGAAAAATAAATAAATGGTTTTTGTTTGTTTGTTTTTAAATAGTGCCTATGCCACTTAGCTATGCAATCCTTGGGAAGCTCTCTTTCTCTCTGAGCCACAGATTATGTATCTATAAAACGGTGATATGACCTGCAAGTCCAAGGATTTTTTCAGGAGAATTATATGAATGAAAGCATTTACAGTCATTGGCACATGCACAACACTAGATCCTAATATAATTACTATGCTTGTCACAGACCAAATGGAAGATTCACACCTTTCAATATTTTGGATATCAGACAAATAGTCCTAGTGAGAGTTGTTTTAAAATAAGAGGGAAGACCAGAGTAGTAATTCTAGCTTCTGCGTATCTACTCCAGTATCTGAAGAGGTGAAGCTTTTGCCACTGAAAGGCATACCATATATCTGGTAGCTGTCCTGTTATTTCTTCCCTTTGAGGCAAACCATAAATACTACGTGCTGTCAGAGTGTCCTAAGTATTTTCCCTAGGAGCTAGCAACTCCACTTCTAAGAATTTATAGCCTACCAATAAACAACTCACGTGCATCAAAGTGAAATGACATATATACAAGCTAGACGTATTCACTGCAACACAATATTTGTAATAATGGAAGACCAGAAGCAACCTAAACAGCTATCAGTAGGAAACTTGGTTACATCTATCCATATAGTAGAGTACTAAGCAATTAAAAAAATAAAAGACCTTTATATAGCAAGACAAAATCATTTTCAAGATATTCTTGTACAAGGAAAGAAACGGAAGAGTAAAAATGATCACATGCTGCTCCTGTATATGAGGGGAGACTCCATGCTTGCTCACATATGCAGAGAACATCCTTGGAACCAGACTCAAAAAACTAGGGGCCAGGTTGAAAATATCACTTTTGACTGATATGTCTCTTTGGACATTTAGATTTTTCGTGTATTTTACTATATTATCTGTTACCAAAAATATTTAAAAAAAAATAAGACTCTTGAGTATTGTGCTGCTGGGAAAAGTCATGACACGTTTTTGCATAGAAAAAGAAAAAAATACTCATAAATTTCCCAACAGCCTAATAGTTTCTATCAAAGGAATTACTTTCTAGGCAAATTAGTAGGTTATGCCTAAATTTATTTGCCGAACAAATGAATGCTAGCTGAATGCCACTTATGTGCTGACGTTTTAGCCTTCAATTTCATGATTTTCTTACTTGATGAATACTGCTGTCATTAGGGAGCTGCATGGCCATTTAAATCATATTTACTGAGCGTGGCAAGCATGCCGTACTTTAGTCTACAGACACACACACGTGCACATATAACAGAAAAAAGAAAAACCCTTAGTGATGGTTTGTTTTCAGTAAACTCCTTCATCAATTATAGTTTTAAGCACAAATGTCTTTTGGCCTGCAAATGGAGATACAAACTAGAATATTCTAACCCTTCAAAGTGTGGTAAAATGAGGCGACTCAGTATTATCCATTAATAGACCACTCAAGACCAAGCAACAGAGAATTATGTTTTAAGTGATGCTTCTCTCACCCAGGTGCCTCTCCCATTTTGTCCTAACTCCCACTATGAGCAGAATACACTGGCAACTACTTGTAATCCATGGAAACGGGAATAATGCTACTACCAGTCCAATAATTCTAACGGCAGTCATCATTAATGCAACACTGACAACGTCTTCTGTGTTGGGTGCTTTGCATAAACATAATTTTATTTCATCCTCACTGTAAACTTAGGAAACTGATACCTATACTCAATTTAAAGATGACCCATCAGAAGCTTTGTAAGTGAAACCAATTGCCAGAGGTACAAACTAGTTCCAGGAGTCAAACCCGGATCTATTTTACTATCGTCTATGCTTGTCATTAGAACATTAAGCTACCTCCCCAAACTTCCTTTCTATGCCAATATTAAGGCCTCTAAAGATACCAAAAGCAGTTACTCAGGGCTCCTTTTGGAGCTGAGGGTCTGCAGAGAATACACGCCTTCTCAGCTCTCATCCATGTGGTAAGTTTTACAGAGCAGGTTCTGCCTTGTGGCCAGAGGCCTGTGATTGCTAGCCTTGCCAGTAAGTAAAAGTGGCATGGTGAGAAGAAGACATAAAGATCTCATGAGCGCTCTTATGAAGACAGGCGAGAAAATTCCCATTGGTATCTCTTACTGTGGCCAGGACAAGGGCAGTTCCCTCTGCAGAATCTATAGCCAGAGTTTCGGGCTCTGGAGGCCTTGCCCTCCTCCCTCCTCCCGGTGATACTCTGTTCCTCACACCCCCTTTGTAGGGGATCCTCGACCAAGGGCTCATGCTCTTGGAATAGCACCCACCCACAGAGAACTGGGTAAATACAAACACATTTCAGCATTTCCTTCTGTCCCTCCAAACAAATCAAGGCTGTGGCCCACCTCACCAAAGTAGTTGTTACAGTTGTTACAGTGTATTCCCTGTACAGCACCAGAGGATGCCTTCTGGTGGGCCCCAGAACACCTGGATATTCTGACACGAACTCTACAGGGTCCAAGTGATGGCCACTGCTGGGAAACTGATCATCCATGCCACAGCTTAAATGCTCAGTGAGAAAGAAATGAAAAAATCCCTGATGTCTATGGTTAAAATGTAGTTACTGTCCCCTTAAGTTCTACTCCGTTTTCAAATCTACCATCCTATTCTTAATAAAGGAGTTGTTGCAAACAATGCCCTACTGAAATATAAAAGCAGAACAGTACACACGTGGGATTTTACATCCTTTCACATAAAATAGGAAGCTTTTGACTGTCTTAAATTACAATATAAGCAGGTTTTTCCTCTCTCAAAAATACAGAATGAGAAAAAGGGAGCAAATGCAACCTTCTTACATTTTTGGAGGATCACAAATTCATACCACCACGCCCAGCACATTCTACAGCTAGGCCAGATTATTAGCTGTGTGTGTGTGTGTGTGTGTGTGTGTGTGTGTGTGTGTGTAATTGCCAGAGAGCACATGTGCTTTCCAGAGAGAAAGCCGCCCCAGTGGGATGTGGTCACACCACAATCCTTTTGTCCTCCATTTCTCCTTCTCATGAGGATTCTGGGCACACATATACACACGCTCAGTGTTTTTTTCAAGCTGCCAGAGTTGGGATTTGAACTGTGGTTAGCCATACGGGATCCTGCTCCCAATGCACAGCTCTTAACTACTATGTTATAGGGCTAGCTAGCCTGATTATTCATTTTTATAGAAAAAAATGGCTAAGTTAAAATATTTCCACTAGGGCTGGCAGGTGGCATGGTGGTTAAGAATGCTGGATTCCTACATGGCCGACTGCAGTTTGAGTCCCAGACCTGGCAGTTTGCTTTCTTTCTCTCTCTCTCTCTCTCTCTCACTCACTCTGTCCCTCTCAGGTGAAAGAAGAAAGAAAGGAAAGAAAGGAAAGAAAGGGAAGAAAGGGAGGGAGGGAAGGAAGGAAGGAAGGAAGGAAGGAAGGTAGGTAGTTAAATAAAATAATTCTTCAAAAAAATTTTCATTCAAAATGTTTTGATTATTAATTTCCACAGACTTTAGGACAACAGTTAGAAGAAATGAGTCTAAAATCAGGCCACTTGGTTCGAATGCTAGTATCTTTGTGACACTGGGAAAGTTATTTAACGTTGGTCTTCCTAAATTATCACAAGTAGAAAAATGTATGCCAATACCTATTGCAAAGGGCAATGTTCAGCTTTTACTCAACAGCATGGGGAGGCTTCGCTGACCACCATTTCTAAAAGAGCCTTCCACCAGTTTCTATTTATCCTTTAATGCCCCCTTTATTTTCTTCACATAGTTTTCTACTATCTAAAATTGTACAGAGTGGCCCTCTGTCTCTGTCTGTCTGTCTGGCTGTCTCTCTTTCTCTCTTTAATTTTTTTTTTTTTTTAATTTTAAACCACTTCTCACCTTGGGCCTTTTCTTTCTCTTGCAGATTTCAGAAGCCATTTTTTACCTACAAATTTTTTTTTTCTTTTTCTTGGGTTGCTTATGTCTAGTTTTTTTTTTTTTTTTTTTCCTTTTTTTTTTTTTTAACCTCACTTTACCACTCTGCTCTTCAGTCTCCACCAACTGAGTGTGTAGACAGGCCAAAATGCACAGTAGCCAAGCATCTGAATGCTTAGGGTCATTGAATCCTCAATGCTTATTGAACCTCCTGCTTTAAGGAAGAAACTTCTTTTTATAAATCTGAACTCATAATCTCTTTCTGTGGATACCACGTTGCAAACACAGTAAAGATTTTGTCACAGAATGACCAGAAACCACTGCGGAGGCTCAAGAAATATGAGAAACCAAGAAAATATCTCTCCCATAAGAGAAAAGATAGTACAGATAGTACAGTGCAACTCCTGGAAATGTCCAGTAGAAAATTCAGAACATTCATAGTGACAAAACTAAACGAGATGCAAGAGTTGAGAGACAATGAGCTCTAGAAGATGCAGGGGAAAAGAGAATGAGTTCCAGGAGGTGAGGAAGTTCTTGCACGATCAGAAGAGGAAATACACACCATAAAAATATCAAATGGAGCTGTTAGAGATGAAGGCTGCAATACAGGAAATCAAAACTTCCCTTGAAAGTATTAAGAGCAGATTAGTCCACGCAGAGGATCAAATCTCAGATGGTGAAGGCAAAATCTCTGACCTAGAAAAAGACAATCAAAAACACTGAGAAAATAACCAAATAATAATAATAATACTATCCAAGAAATACTAGATACCATTAAGCATCCAAACATCCAGATAATTGGTATCCTAGAAGATAAAGAAACTAATAAGAGCATTGATAATCTATTCCATGAAATCCTGGAAGAAAACTTCCCAAATCTAAAGAGGCATTCAAATATCCAGACCAAAGAAATACAAAGGACCCCTAATAGAATCAATCCAAGAAGATCTTCTTTAAGGTACATCATAGCCAGATTGACCAAATCCACAGACAAGATACTAAAATTGGCAAGAGAGAAACATCAGATTACTTAAAAAGGTTACCCAATCAGGCTAACATCAGATCTCTCATCAGAAACAATGCAAGCAAGGAAAGAATGGGAAAATATGTTCAAGTGTTAAGTGAAAAACAGTTTCAATCAAGAATACTATACCCAGCAAGATTATCCTTCATATTGGAAGAAAAGATAAAAACATTCTCAGATAAACAAAACCTGAAAGAATTTGCCAATACCAGACCAGCTCTTCAAGAACTTCTGAAAGGAGTGCTTTACCACAAAAACTAAAGACACATACAGAAATTAGAGAACAAAAAGCAGCCAAGAAAATTGCCAACTTAATGCTAGGGACAAGAACTATCAATAATAACGATGAATGTTAACTTCCAGGATTTAAACGGAAAGATCAGACCACAGTAATGTGCAAATTCAACAGAAGAGAGATTAATTACATAAAACTGAACTGGTAAAATAGAATTTCATGACTTTTGAGTAAAACATTGCTGACTTTTTTTTTTTTTTACTATGCTTTATTTTCCCAATTTGAGGATTGCTTTCTTTTGAGCTGTTGATAGGTTCAGTAATTTGTTAAAATGTTTTTCCTTCTTGTTTTTTTTTTTTTTTTCAATGAAAATATAAACATTTCTCCCTTCCTGTCCCCTCTGGAATTGGAAAGTATTTGGGAATATTCTTAGTTTGTGGCAGAATGGTTATTTGCATAAGTTCAATAATACCTGTTGCTTTGAATCAGAAATAGGGAATACTCGTTATTGGACAGGACTTTGACTGGAATGTTGCATCTAAAGAGTAAACCAGAAAACTATGAACTAAGGTTGATCTCACATAAGCTAAGAGATACTCTTGGAAAGATGGTCTGGCACCATAAACAGTTCTGCCTGGCAGAGAGGATTAGAGAAGCCATATGAAAGAATTTGTACCATAAAATAACCTGGACTTTTCCAGCCCAGCATTGTAATCAGTGGAGATTACAAAAGAGCAGTCACAACCAGAGGATTATCTTGAGGAAGACTTTGAAGGAAGAATACTTGTTTTCATCTAATTTCACCTAGAAGAATAAAAATCTTGTCTCTTATTTGCCTCTTATATCTCTAGTGCCTAGAAACAATACCCAATACACACAAGTAGAGACTCAATAAATTAACTGCTTAAAATAATTTTTCCTGGGCCAGCAAGGTTAGATACGGAAGTTAAAGCATCTGGATCCCACATAGCAGACTCCATGGTTCAAGTCATGGACCCAGTGGCTTGAAAATCATGTGTGTATGTGCCCAGAATCCCAAGAGGAGAATGGAGGAGAAGCAAATGAAAGGTGGCCATCCCCCCAGGGAAACCCCCTCCTTTCTCTGTCTCTTTCTTTTTTAAAAAATTATTTCTTTATTTAATCTTATTGTTATTATTATTATTATTATTTAATTCGACCCAAGAGACAGAGAGAAAGCGTGAGAGAAGGGGAAAGTGAGAAAGCATGCCACCAGGTCCTGGTCTTGAGCCACGGTCGACCACATGGGAGTCTGGCACCTTAACCACCACACCACCCACTGGGCCCCTCTCTCTGTCTCTTTCCAGGCAGCATGCATGCCCTATACCAAAAACTGAAAACTAAAAAAAGAAAAAGAAAAATGTCCTTCAGTGTTAGGAGTTGCCACAGAGATACATTATTTCATTTAAGTTCATCTCATACATTTACGAAGGCCATACGAATACAGCATTATGTAAATACAGCGTTGAAAGACAGTCTCAGGCCCAGCCACAGTGGCACAGGCAGTAGGTGCTCCAATGTGTGATGCTAGAGGCCATATGGGAAGGCTCTGGGTTTTCCCCAAACAGCCTGCTATGACATGACCACAGGCGTGCCATGCCCATGATCCTGGCTCACTGCAGGACGAGAGGGAAAATCACAGTGTGATGACCATTTGGAGTACCCTCGTCTCTCTCTCATACACACCCACACACACAAAATATTAATAAATAGACTTAAAAAGAAAAAGGACAGTCCCAACTAGCCAAAAGACTGTGTCTTTGAGTTTTCCGCCTGCTCTGGCCAAGCAACCTACTTAAATGCAATATGAGTGATATAAACGTGGACAAAACATTACTGGGTTGAGGGAGAATGGGATGGGAATTTGTGAAAGATACTGAGCATTTCATGGAAATCCTCATCAATGACACAGTTCTTTGCTGACCTTCAAATTCCTTAACTTAATGGCTGAAGTTCTTACTGACCTAAGTTTTTGTTGATAATAGTACCATCGAAAGGTTAATTAGGTTATTACCTAGGTTCTCAAATAAGTTAGGTGTTCCCAAAATATTCCCAAATAGAAGCAAATTTACACAGATCCTCAGCAAAATAAGGAAAATATATGTGTGTGTTAAGCAAACACACATACGTCTTAGTGTAAGACTGCCGCACATTCTCTCTTAAAGGAACCATGCTTTATTTTAAGACCATATCCTTCTACCTGTTTGCTATTTGCTATTAAGCTGTGCTTTCCTGTAAGTAATTATGTTGAAGTCCCTGGTGATTTCTTCCCCCATCACTTGACAAAAAGCTGGCAAAGCATGTCTTTGCCAAAAGGTTTTTACTTTTTATTATTACTTTCCACAAATCTTACCCATCCATGAAGTTCTAGAATCTAGAACATCTAGACTTACACAGAACACAATTAACAGCTGCCTGGCCAAAGTCCAAAAACAGAATAGTTGGTCTTTTATTCATTACCATATCATCTCTTTATTTACCCCCGCTCAATTTTCATTAACCATTGTCTATAATATTTCAGCAGATCTGAATTATAACTCAGGCAACAGATTTTCTTTTTCCTGATCATGTGTTTGAAAAGGGCATGGCCCTTTCCAGGAAATGTTTAAATTTTGTCATGTATTACTAGAAACACTATTATCAAACCATGCTCTGATTATACTCTTTGTGATCATTTTCAACTTTGCTCGTATCCCCTTTGAATTTTGCCATAGAGAAGCATTTAGAGCATTTATTTGATGTACCTGTCTCCAATACCTTGCACTGGAAAATTCAAAGCATTCCTTCAACCTCAAAACTCCTAATCCACTGGTCCTTCCCATTTATTCCCATCATGCCTGCATCCATCTCCTTACCCAGGTGATGTGCCAGGATTCTTTACTATAACCACTTCCTTACAAACCCCCAAAACTCCTGCAGCTCGCCATTCTGAAACTCAGTCATCTCCTTACTCTACACTGAACCTGAAAGTCTAACACTGTTAGACACATACACAAATGGGTTACCTGATGTCACTAAAAAGCTTGGCCACAAATCAGGGAGGACTTGATGTCACCTGGCAATTCTCTGTGCTTATCTTACTTTTCTCCAAAACTTTCACTTCACGCTTTCCCCTCTCTTCTCTTACATCTTCACTTGCCAACCGATATCTTTGCTTTATAGTTTCTTAAAAATATAAGAACAACTACAGGGTCTCTCAAGTTACTGACACAATCAAAATACAGCCTGCCCAACACTTCACATTCTCTGCCTACAGGCATGTCACCACTGCTATCAAAGACCAAAACCACCTCCCAGATCCCTTTCAGTCTCACCTCTTTGAAGGCCTGAGCTCCTTACTTGTTCCTGCTTACCTACATCATCAATTACTCGCTCTGAAATGGACTTCATCCAACAGCATATAACCATGCATCCATACCTCGGGCAAGGGGAAAATTCTCCCATGACCACATATCCGCTTTGCAATACACAAAAAGTTCTTAAAAGATGTTTCTGTAATTCTAAATTACTATCACCATTTCTCCTCTTTGCTTCAACCCACTCAACCGGCACCATTCCGCTGAAACTAGTTTTGTCAAGGTGACAAGTCACCTCTATGCACAAATCCAACAGCTGCATCTGACAGAGATAACCTCTCTTCCTTTGTTCTTTTGGCTTCTGTCACACCACACTCTCCAGATTTTTCTTCCCATCTACAATATTTACTTCAGTGCCCTTTGCGCCTTTTCTCTAGAGGCAAATGTTGGCATGCACAGACCTCCATCTTGAATCTCCTCCTATTTTCATCTTTTCGAAGAGCCAGCTTTTGCTGTGGCTAATTTCTTTCTCCATCTCTCTTTTTATTAAAGGCAATATCTGGCAGAGTTGACTAGCACAGCCTCAAATTTGCAGTCTTCCTGCCTCAGCCTCAAAGTAGCTGGGATTACAGGTGCACACCACCTAGTCCAACTGGTTTCTCTAATTTTTGTTTTGCCACTTTGTAACAACTGCTCTGATTTTTATTATCTCCTCTCTCATCTCTCCTTAAGTTTTACCTATTCTTTGTATTGCAAAAATGACCTGAATCTCTTTAGTTTTATCTAACAGTCGCTGATTAATTTTCACTCCCTTGTTTTGTAATATGCAGAATAAGAAATTTTCATCTTAATTGCACATTAGCTGAAATATTCTGGATATGTTCAAAGAAAAGAGTATATTCTGTTTCAGAGTACATAATTTTATACATGTCTATTGAACAAAACTTATTTTTACTTCCTTGTAGTTTGTTTATTCTTACTAATTATAATTGTCCACTAATTTATAATTGTTTAAATTGTCCATTTTAATAGATGTATCAATGTTTGTTTTATGTATTTTGAGGCCACATTGTTACATATGTACAGATTTGGTAACATATCTCCTTGTGAATAATACCTTCGATCATTTAGGGCAATGACCATTCTTGATCTCTAATAATACTCTTTACCTTATTAGTCTGATATTAACAGAGACATGTCAGATTTTTATTACTTTTTTCAACCTTCGTTATCATTACACTTTAGTCACTTTTAAACACAGTTAGGCTCTGTTTTTATATGAACTGAGAAATGATTTTTTTAAACCAGAAAGTTTAATCCTCAAGGTTTATTTTGTGATCATTTTACCTACTTCTTTTCGCTTCTCTGCCTTCTACTGGATTTACTTTTCTTTAATCTTCCTCTCTACTACAAACTATTAGGTTGTCAGAAAAGTCATGATTGATTTTTTTGCATAGAAAAATACATCCTGACTTTTCTGACAACCTAACAGTATAAAGTCATATATTCCATTCCCCCTCTTTCAGTTAAATTTTGAAATGAATAAAGTGATCCCTTACCCATCCTCCCCACCAATAATCCAAGACCTCAAAAATTTTAGCTATCATTTTCCATGTTATTCTCAGGCAGTATTTTGTCTTAAAATGGTTGTTAGTTTTACAGTCAGTGCTCTTTTACATTTATCATCTGAATTCTTCTGTACATTATCCTGTCTTACACATACCTTCTTTCCTCTGGATTCTATTTCCTTCTTCCTGAACTACATTTTTTCAGTAGTTCAAAAGGTAGGTATATAGATAGAAAATCTTAGTCTTTGTCTGAAAATACCTTTATTTTGTCATTACCCTTTAAGGTAATGACCCCTTTAAGGGTCTTTTAACTAAGGAGAGAATCTGAGATTGACAGCTATTTTATCTCACACTCTTGAAAGATATTATACCATTATTTTTTTCCATTTTATTTATTTATATTTTTTAAAGAGAGATTTTCACTATAGAGCACTTGCTAAAGAGACAGAGAGAGAAAAAGTGAGGAATCACCCTCAGGGGATGGCCATGCCATAATTCCTTCTCTTCCATTTTCCTCTCAGAATTTTGGTCACTTGGAGATTTGATTCTATAACCCTGTGGAACAGGCTTCAAAGACCCTTTTAGCCAAGATGGCGCCGAAAGCGAAGAAGGAAGCTGCTGCCCCTACCAAAGCTGAAGCTAAAGCAAAGGCTTTGAGGGCCAAGAGGGCAGTGCTGAAAGGCGACCACAGCCACAAAACATAAAGAAGATCTGTACATCACCCACCTTCTGGAGGCTCAGGACTCTTCGGTTGCGGAGGCAGCCCCAACATCCTCGTTAGAGTGCCCCCAGGAGAAAGAAGCTTGACCACTATGCCATTAATAAGCTCCCCTTGACAACCGAGTCTGCCGTGAAGAAGGTGGAAGACAACAACACACTTGTGTTCATTGTGGATGTCAAGGCCAACAAGCACCAGATCACACAGGCTGTGAAGAAGCTCTATGATACTGATGTGGCCAAGGCTGACACTCAGGCTGATTGATGAAGAGAAGAAGGCCTATGTGTGACTGGCTCCTGATTATGATGCTTTGGATGTTGCCAACAAAATTGTGATAATCTAAAGTGAGTCCAGCTAGCTAATTCTAAATATACACTTTTCACCACAAGAAAAAAAAAAAAGAGAATTTTGGTCACTCACACACATGCACCCAGCATGAATTTCAAACCACTGGGCCGAGAACTTGAACCACAGTTGGACATGTGGGAATCCAGGGCCTTAACCACCACACCACCTGCTGGCCCTGATATTCTATTTTTTTTAAATATTTATTGCTGGAGGGAACCAGCAGTTAGTGTAATGGCTATGTCGCTGGACTCCCACGTAGTCAACCGCGGTTCACGTCCCGGATCCGGTGGCTTAAGACTCACGCTGGGCACGTGTGCGTGCGTGCCCAAGATCCCGAGAGGAGAATGGAGGAGAAGGGATTGCGGTGTGACCATCCCCCCTGGGGGGTGATTTCTCACTTTCTGTCTCTATGTCTCTGTCTGTCTGGCGCGCGCACGCGCCCTATAGCAAAAACCTCTCAAAAAAAAAAAAATTATTGCTGATGAGAACTTTACTGTTCATCTATTGTCAAGAATAAATGCTTTGTTTGACTGTTACTAACATTTTCTTTCTATTCTAAGTTTGCAATTTCACTACGTACAGATTACTTTTTATTTCTTTTGCTGAACATTCAGTGTGCATTAGTCTGAAGACATCTATCTTTCCATTCTGAATGACTCTCTGCCACAATCTTTCAAAGGCAGCCCCTCAAAATTTGGACTAGTATTTCTTTCTGGAATCTCTACTAGATATATGTTGTACTTTCTCATTCTATGCTCCAGATTTATTTTTTGTTTTTATTTTTCTTCATTTTAATTGCCAGAAAGCCAGTGACAGAAGAGACAGTAAAAGGGAGAAGGCACCCAAGTGGAGTGTGGTCATGCCACAATCTCTTCTCCTCCATCTTTTCATCCTGTCAGAATTTTTTTATGCATGCATGCACATGTGTCCGGTGTGTTTTTCAGGCCACCATGGTGGGACTTGACTGTCACTCATGTGGTATCCAGCTATCTTAACCACTGTGTTCTGTATTTCTAAGCAATCTTCACTATTATCAAGACCTATTTTTCTGTGACTCATTCCAAGTTATTTCCTCAGATATATATGCCAGTCCATCAAGTCTATCATTGACTGGTTATAATCTGCTGCTTAATTAATTATACCAAGTTTTCAATTTTGGTGAATACGTATTTCATTTCTCTAATTCCTACTTAGATCTCTCTAATCGGCTTTTTTAAAATTTCATTTCATTTCTTATTCTTTTGTTGTTTTTTATTCCAACTTTTTAAAAACGTTTTATCTAAAACAATTATATGGTTTATTTCAGATTGTTTAAATTGTTCCATTACTTCTGCTTCTTAGGGTGATATTGCTCTGCTTTTTGCATTTGCTAACCCTCTCCAAAGATGGTTAGCTTCAGGACCAACAGAGGGCATAATGGTTATGTTGCTGGAATCCCATGTAGTCTACTGCAGTTTGAGTCCCAGACCCAGCAGCTTAAAACACACCAGGTACATGTGCATGCATGCCCAAAATCCTGAGAGGAGACTGGAGGGATTGTGGTGTGGCCATTCCTCTGGGGAGTGATTTCTCATCTTCTGTCTCTCGGGCGAGCACATGCACCTTATAACAAAAATCTCTCTCTCAAATAAAGAGATGACTAGTTTCCTCTTGTAATCTTTCATTTGTATTTTTGGTGATAGTCTCAAGCCTCAGATTTTGAAAGTAATTCTAATATGCCCTTTTTCATTTGTTTCTACCAGAGTCTACTTTAGTCATGAACTATTCTTACGTCAATTTCATAGTTTGGGGTTTCTACTTCATACACAGCTAGAGGTTGTATTTATTTAGAGTAACCCTATGGCCCTTCTTAAATTTAGGACTTAAGTAGATGCAAACTTCCTTGTCAACACCCTCATTCAAAGGAGAGATTTTTTTTTTTTTCCCCTAGTTTTCTTTTCATGGAGACACAGTTATCAAGGCTTTGTGCTTCACTGGGAAACTGACTTCCAGTTCCCTTTGCATGGGGGTTACGACATCACATCTCTTGTCTCCAATGAGAGTGGCTGCAACCATATGTCTGAGGACCCCCCAGGCTGTCACCATCTGCTCACCATTCTGGCTTTGACTTCTCTTCATTCCTTCCCCCTTTAAAACTCAGTTATCTAAACTTTTCAAATTGTATTTTAAGTCTATCTATGTGTTTGTAGCAAGAAGGGAAAAAAATCCTGTCAATTCAGTCCACTGTATCTTTGGTACTCCTTCCTTTTTTCTAGCCATACAATTTTCCTAGCTTAATTTATTCAGTCATGTGACTGTCAGTATCTATATTATGTGACATCCAAACTACATCTGCCCATTTTAGACTTGTATATCAACTGCCTACATGACACCTCCACCTTGACTTCCACTAAGCACCTCAAATTTATCATAGCCACACAGAACTCTTAATTTCCAAACCCGAATTGCTTTTCTCATAGTACTGGTTATCTCATTAAATGGTTCTATGTCTATGAATTGAGAAGTTATTTTTAGTTCCTTCCTCTCACACTCTACCTCATTCAAAATCCTGTAAGCAAATTCAGTCATCCTTAAACCTAAAACATATCACAAATCTGTTCACTTCTATACATCTTTACCACCAAGACCAAATTACTACCATCTCTTGTTTCATTAGAGCAACAACCTCCCAACAATATTCCCTCCATCTCATTTTTTGCATTTTCCTACCCTGTGAGAATTCACTCTGTCCACAGCAGCCAGAGATTCTTTACGAGATACAAACTAGATTATGTGTGATTATCCTCATCCCAATTAAATATGTCTAACGGCTTTCCACTGCATTTAGGGAAAAAAATCCTTCAACTTCTACCTTGGCTTATTTATACTACAAAAGGTCCTATAGGATCTGACCCCTGCCTTTCTTCCTAGCTGACTGCATTTCATATTGCTTGCCATTCTACTCAATGTCATAATAACAGCAAGACTTTTTTTTCTATTCCTCAAACACAACAAGTTTGGGTACACTAAGTGTTCTCTCTGCTTGGGAAACGTAAACTGAAAGTTACCATGAAAAACCAACATACCCATTAGCATGCCTAAAATAAAAAAGACAGGGGATCAGTGGATGGCATAATGGTTACATCACTGGATTCGCACGTGGTCGACCACGGTTAGAATCCTGGACCCAGTGGCTTGAAACTCAGGCCAGGCACATGTGCATATGTGCCTGAAATCCCACAAGAATGGAGGAGAAGGGATTGCAGCATAACCATTCCTCCTGAATGTGGGGGTGGGGGAGGGAGAGTGATTTCTCGCTTTCTGTCTCTCTCCAGCGAGCGCATGTGCCTTACAGCAAAAATTTCTCTTTGGGAAAAAAAAAAAAAAAACTGATGACACCCAATGTTGGTAAAGAGGTGAAACTGCTGAAATTTGCACACTCCTGATGGGAGTGTAAAATGGTATAACCATTTTGGAAAATATTTGTCAATTTCTTGTAACATTAAAGATATGTCTTTGCTACAACCCCAAAATTCTACATAATATTTCCCCCAAAGAAATTAAATTACATACAAGTCCACAAAGTCTTGTACAAGAATATTCACAACAGCTTTATTCCTAATATCCCCAAACTGGAAACAACCCAAATGTTCATTAACAGGAGGATGGATGAACAAATTTTGGTAAATTTGTACAATAGCATACCATACTACTCACAAACATGAATAAATTACTGAGATATAATTACTGACACACAGATGAATGCCAATGACAAGCTAGTGAAGGAAATAAGAAAAGTGTACCACTTAATTCCTCTTATATGAAGTTCTGGAATAGCAAATCTAATCTGCAATAGTAGAAATAATAGTGTTGCTTTGCCAGGGAAATGATTAAACTTACAAGCAGAACAAACTTTCTGGGATAATGATAAAAACATTTTTTATCTTGCTTGGGGGTGCCACATATTCAGATAAAAGAATTATTGACCTGTTCACACACACAAAAAAAAAAACCCAAAAACAAAAACGAAACTGTGCATTTTCCTATATGTAAATGTTTTTAACCTTAATTTTAAACAACTACCCATCAACATATTATCTGACAGTATCAACCTCTATAATTTTAAATGCCTGGTTTTTATGTGATCATTGCATACTTGGATAATAAATAAAGTGAGAAAACCACACCACAAAGCTGAATACTGAGTATACTCACCCAATTGTTCTAAATAAACATATAATATAAATATGGTCACACACCATATAGTGATTTTTTTTTTTCTTTTTTTTTTGGAGAGGTTTTTGCTATAGGGCACATGCACTCGCCAGAAAGACAGAGAGAGACAGAGAGACAGAAAGTGAGAAATCACCCCCCAGGGGGGATGGCCATGCCGCAATCCCTTCTCCTCCATTCTCCTCTCGGGATCTTGGGCATGCACGCACACGCTTCCAGTGTGAGTTCCAAGCCACCAGGTCTGGGACACCAATCGCGGTCGACTGCGTGGGAGTCCTGCGACATAGCCATTACACTAACTGCTGGTCCCTCCATATAGTGATGTTTCACTCAATAGTAAAACTGCAGGGACCATCAAGTGGTAGTGGACTCCCACATGGCTGACTGTGGTTCAAGCTCTGGACCTGGTGGCTTGAAAATCACACTGGAAGTATGTGCATGTATGCCCAAAATTCCAAGAAGAGAATGGAGAAGGGACTGTGGCATGGTAACCCCCACGGGGGGGGGGGGGGGGGGTGATTTCTCACTTTCCCTCTCACTGCCTCTCTCCCTCTCTCCAGCAAGTGCATGCACCCTATGGCAAAAACCTAAAAAAAAAAAAAAAAAAAGAAAAAAGAAAGAAAGAGAAAAACCCAGTAAACTGCATATACAACAGTGGTGGCAATAAACAATACAATATAGCCTAGGTGTGTAGTGGGTTACACCATTTACGTCTGTGTAAGTACACACTATGATTACGCAGTGACAAAATAGCCTTGTGACACATTTCTCAACATGGATATCCCTGTTACTAAGCAACATGTAGATGTATATAGATTTTTATCTTTTGATGAGCAAGGATATTATATTCAAAGGTATTTTATTTGGCAAAACTATTATTTTGAACACTGTCCAAACCTTACATAGGAAAAACATCTCTTGCCATTGAAACAACAAAAACTGACTAATATCGATTGCTTGCATGAGTAGTTATTAAAAGCCACATCCTTCTAAACGCCAATCAGCCGTTCACATTTTGATCAAAAAGATCTCAAACCTTCAAAAGCCAGGACTGCCCTCATCATGTGTTGGTCACAGAGTCACCTATCAAGACTACACAGGCTGCTGTACTACACAACCTCAGGGCAAACCTGTCTCATTCTACGCAATGTGAATGGTGTCCCCAAGGCTTGTACACAGCTTCTGCAGCCACTAGGTGGCCCTGATCCCAGCCGTTCTACATGGGTAATTAAACTGATGTAATATCTGATATGCCTGTCTATACGCAACACAAATTAGCCTGAGAAGTTAAATTACCCATGATCAACATGAGTATTAGTAACAAAATCCCTGTAATCAACATAACTGTTTTGGTTTTATACTGTCAATTTAACCAAGCTGCAACTATGTTTCCCCCAATTCCCCTCTCTACCTGATTCTGAGTCTTTTGCCACAGGTGACATTTGTACAAGATTTGAAAGGCGGAGTGTCATGCTCTGGGTTTAGGTTAAGCGCTTTTGCAGCTGCTGTGTGACTTAAATTAAAATTAGAATCACATTCCTTCAAACAACTTCTAGACTTGAATTACTTCAAAAATTCAGAGTCCCTAGAATGAAGGAGGCTAGGTATCCTTCATGAACACTGCTAGATCTTCTAAAATGCATAATGTAAATTCCCTCTTAGCTGTCCCTAAACGGAACTATGGCATACGAGGGCAGTTATGCATTGAAGATGGGCACAAGGGGTAGCAAACAAACAATGATTTCTAGAGACCCAAAACTCTACTGAGTTCCACCAGTAGAGCAGGAGCTCACGGATATCAGATGATCAATTAGCTTTTAGACCTAGTCCAGTTCACAGTGGAACCAGGGGGCCCGTCAACTCATACCGTGGTTACCTTCCAGTTCTGGAATGCACATACCAATACCTGCCAGAACCAGGTTTGTTTCCTGGTCTGTGAATCAAGGGCTGTTATTGGGTTAAAGGGCAAATGGAATCCATTAGAACTACCTGGGCTTGCCAAAATGGTAAACCAAAAGCAATATTGCCTCATGCGGGATTGCAGAGATTAGTGCCACCATAAAAAACTAAAAAGATGCAGGGGTACTAATTCCCACATGTCCATTAATGCACTTATTTGGCCTGTGCAGAAGATAGATGAACTGTGGAAAATGAAAATAAGTTACTGAAGCTTAATCAGCTGGTAATTCTAATTACAGCTGCTATTCTAGATATGGTTTCCTTGCAGGATCAAAAGAACACACTCTATAGCACCCAGTATGCAGCTACCGAGCTGATGAGTGATTTCTTTCCTTTTATTCATTTCAAAAGAACACCTGAAGTGGTTAGCTATCCCACCTCTAGGCTATCTCACACCTCTGGCCGATGTCATAATTCAGTCCAGGGTTTCTGGACCACATGATACTTCACTGCAGGAGACCATCCTTTGCACTATAGGATGCTTAAAAGCATTCTTTTCTTCCACTTGCAAGATGCTCATAGTACCCCAACCCTCACTTCTAAGAACTGAAAATGTCTCCAAACATTGTCAAATATCTTCTGCAAGGCAAAATGGCCCCCAGTTGAGAACCACAGACCTAGTCCCCCAGGCCCTGAATCACCTTCTTTCCATAGGACATCCCACTGGTCCATTACGTTGGCAACATTATGCTGACTGGATGTGGTGAGCAGGAAGTGATAACTACTGTAAACAGCTGGTAAGACACAAGCATGCTACAGGGTGGGAAATGCATTCCACAGTATTCAGGTCCTGCTGTCTCACTGAATTCCTAGGAGTCTAGTAGTCTGGGACATATAGAGATAGCTCTTCCAGGGTGAAGAAAAATGCACTGCGCCTGACACTTCTAATCCTAAGAAAGGGCAACACATATGTCAAATTTGAAGCTAATGGATACTGCATTACCACAGAACATCCAAAAGTTTGCCATTTCTGAATGGAGGTAGAAACAACAGGCCTCTGCAATAAGCCTAGACTGTCATGCAAGCTGCTCTGCTGCTTATACCCAGAAGACCTACTGGTGCTTGAAATAAGTGTCTGTGGGACCAGCAAACGCCATAATGATTACGCCACTGAACTCCCACATGGCCAACCATAGTTTGAATCCCAGGCCCAGAGGCTTCAAACTCATGGTGGGCGAGTGTACGTGCGTGTCTAAAATCCCAAGAGGAAAATGGAGGAGAAGGGATTGTGGCATGGCCATCCCCACCCTGGATGGGTGATTTTTTGCTTTCTGCCTCTCTGTCTCTCCGGTGAGCACATGCACTCTATAGCAAAAATATCTCTCAAAAAAAGAAAAAAAAGAAAGAAGAGTCTGTGAAAGATAGATATCAAGTACTAAGCCCTTGGTTTGCTTGTATAAAATGAATCACAATTTAGATTTTCAGGACCTTGGAGCAAAGATATGCCATCCTCTGAAGATAATTATTCTCTTTTGGGAAAACAGCTTCTGGCTTGCTGTTGGGCCCCATTAGAGACTGAATAATTGACCATAGGCCACCAAGTTTCCATTCAATGTAAGTTTCCTATAATGACCTGGGCACTGCCTGATTCATCAGGTCAAGAAGTGGGATATGTTCAGCAGCATTCCACTACCAGTGGAAGCGACAAGTCTTCGCAAGTCCCAAAGGCACAAGGTAAGTTGCATGAGATGTCCCTGACCCACACTCCTGCTATCTTGCCACACTGCTAATTCTGTTGAAATCACACCTATAGCCTCATGGAGAATTCCCTATGATCAGCTGAGGAAGGAAGAAAAATTTTAAGCCTCATTTATAGTTGGTTCTGTGCAAAATGCTGGTACCACCTAGAAGTGGAATTGGACCACTACGGACCCCATTCTGACATGCCACTGAAGGAACAGTGATGAACAGAAAATTCCCCTGCAGGCACAACTTCAAGTAATGCACCTGGTTGTTTATTTTGCCTAGAAAGAGAAAGAGTGGGACGGGAGGTCTATAGAGATTCACAGTCTGGTGCTAATGGCTTGGCTGAGTGATCAAGGACTTAGAAGGAACAGGATTTGAAAATTAATGACAAGGAAGAATTGTGCAAATAGATCTCTCTGAGCACAACGTGTGGAGATAGTTATGTCCCACGTGAATACTCAGAAAAGAGGACTCATGCTGTTTATTATCAGTCAGCCTCTTTCTCTAGCTACCTAGCCTTGCCCCATGGTCTCATGAACAAAGTAGCCACATTAACAGGAATGAAGGTTACACATGGCCTTAGCAACATGGACTAGCTTTCCCCAATGCTAATTTGCTAACTGTACAGAAACTGAGCTACCAAAATGGTAGCATAGGAATGTCAAAAGGGGGTTAGCCAGTTACCTGGTAGTGGGCTGATTATATTGGCCTACTTTCATCATAGAAGGGATAGCCCTTTCTCTCTTCTCTTTGGAATAGACAATTGCTGTGCATATGGATTTGTCTTCCCTGTCCACGATGTTTATGACAAAACCTTCATTATTGGACTTACAGAGTAAGTTTTCACTATCATGGCATTTCTTCACCATGACAAAAGATTGTTTCTACACAAGAAACTCATTTTATAGTAAACGAAGCATGAAAATGGACACGCTTGGAAACTTTACCAATCCCACTAGAGGCTCCAGTACCCTGAAGCATCTGGCTTGATAAAACAGTGGAATGGCACCCTTTTGGAGTTTCTGTTACGATGCCAAGCGGGTGATAATACCTTGCAGATCTGGGTAACTTCCAGGATGTAATGTGTACTTTAAATCAGTGACTATATGGTGGTATTTCTCTGGTAATCAGAAATCACAGGTATGGGAAATCAAGGGGTAGAAACAGGAGTGGCTCTTCTCACTATTATCCTTAAGTGATTCACTGGTGTTCTTTTTGTTTTTTGTTTTGTTTTGTTTTGTTTTTTTTTTCCCCCTAGTACCTGCAACTTTAGGTTCTACTGGTCTAGAAGCATTTGTGCCTAAGGAGGAATATTTTTATCAGGGGTCATAGTGATGGTCAAGTAAACTGAAAGCTGAGGCTGCGTCATGGCAGCACATCAACAGGCAAAGGAGAAGGTTACCACACGGGCTGGGGTGACTGATCCTGGGTTACTATTACATAGTAATATGTGTAATTACATATATGCTATATATGTAATATGTGAGGAAGAGTATATCTAAAGTGTAGGAGGGCTTTAGATGGGACACCTCTTTTTACTCCTAGTTCTGAGATAAGTCAATGGAAAATTACAATAACCCAATACAGGCAAGACTCCTGATGGCCCAGACTCTTAGGAATGAAGATCTAGGTTACTTCACCAGGCAAAGAACGATAATGACCTAAAGTGTGTGCTGAGGGCAAAGGAAACATGAAATTAGTAGAAGGTAATTATAAATACCATCTATAACCATGTGACCAGTTGCAGAAAAAGGGACTATAACATTTACTTCTTCCTTAGTTTTGTATAAATATATTTTCTTTTCTTTCTTTTTATTCCCCTTTCCATTTCCCTATCATACAACATTGAAGTGTTAATATTGGTTAATTTTTTCTTTTTTTTTTTTTTTCATTCAAGGGTGCATGCATTCACTAAAGAGGGGCAGAGACAGACACAGGGAGAGGAGAAAACACCCCTCTATGGGGCATGGTCATGCCACGATCTCTCCTCCTCCACTTCTCCCTCCTTGAGGGATCTTAGACATGCACACACATGCACTCACTATATTTCTTTTTTTCCTTAAGAATTATTTTATTAACTTTATTTACTTATTTACTTATTTATTTATTTTCATTTGACCAGATAAGGACAGAGTAGGAGAGAGAGGGAAAGTGAGAAAGCCAGTCGCCAGGTCTGGGACTCAAACTACAGTTGGCCATGTGGGATTCCAGTGCCCTTAACCACCATGCCACCTGCTGGCTCCTCACTGCATTTCTTAAGCTAGATAGTGAACCGTGTAGGATCCAGCTGCCTTAACCACCAGGCCATGGAGCCAGTCCAATATTATTGGGTCATCGAAAAAAGTCATGATGCACTTTTGCATAGAAAAATTTTTGCATAGAAAAATGCGTTGTGAGTTTTCCGACAGCCCAACAGTTAAGTTTTTATGTTAATGTTGAAGTTAAAGTCACTTCTGAGAAGAGAAATGAACATCAACCCGAGATAGATAAAGGGACTATGTATTTATATCTATATATTTAGTTTATTTCTACTGTGTGAGAGAGAAAAGAGAGACAGTGATACAGGACCCCCATCAGGATCTTGATCCCATCATCCACCCCTAGCTCCAGCCAACACAGGCACATGCAAGCCAGAGCATACTCAGAGAGGTCTCCAGATGCAAACCCATAACCTTCCCGCACAGGTCTGCTTTACAGAATACTACATTCTACCAGACCACCACCATCTGGTACCCTTTATTTTCTTTTGAAGAGAGTTGGCCTGTTTTGGGCATACCTAGGATAGTTACCTCATCTTAGGCAAAAACATAATTTTGCGGGAACCAGCAGTTAGCGTAATGGCTATGTCGCTGGACTCCCACGTAGTCGACCGCAGTTCGCGTCCTGGACCCGGTGGCTTAAAACTCACGCCGGGCGCGTATGCGTGCGTGCCCAAGATCCCAAGAGGAGAATGGAGGAGAAGGGATTGTGGCGTGACCATCCTTCCTGGGGGGTGATTTCTCGCTTTCTGTCTCTATGTCTCTCTCTGTCTGTCTGGCGAGCACACGCGCCCTAAAGCAAAAACCTCTCAAAAAAAAAAAAAAAAAAAAAAAAAACCATAATTTTGCTATTATCTTTATTTGAAAGTGAAATTTAGTTAAGAGAAGTATGGCCACATCACATACTTTAAAAAAGATGGCCAAGTTGACAAGGGATGGGCTGTGATAGCTTCTGGTATGTCAATTTAGTTAAGCTGCAACAGTGATTCCCAGGATTCCCTTCTCTCTATGGTCCTGGGTTCGTACTGACCACAAAAGAAATCTGCACAAGATCTGGAAGGCAGAAATGAAAACAGTAGTCATTTATATGCTCTGAAGGTCAGTGGGGACCAGACACAGCTGCAGCTCATGCCTGACTTAGCTGATGCGCTGGCATGTCTCATGGGCATGAAGCAGCAGCCAGGCCTCACAGCTCAGCTCCTCAACCCCCACTGGGTGGCCAGCTTCTGCTGCATGGAATCTGGCCCAGGTGCAGGGGTGACCGTGATGAATGGCCCCAGCTTCTCCTGCAGGCCGCCCATCTTAGATGTGGGAAAGCAGTGACAGACAGACATGAGAGTTCTCATTTGTCCCTGCAGTTCCAATTCGTACTCATTCTCCCCATGTCACATTCGTCTTTCCTTCCTGACTGCTGGTCCCACTGATTTAAGCCTCTTAATACTGGACTCGGAAGCAGCAACCATACACAGAATGCTTAACCAGTTCCCACAATTGTGTAAGTATAATCTCATAGCAAAAGCCTTATTCTCTATTGCTCATTGGATTCTGTCTCCCTGACAGAACTCTGATGCAATAATTAAAGTTAAGTTGCAATGTTCTTATTTCTAAAAGGCATTTGAACAAGAGATTGTAATTCTCATTTAAGTCACTATTATGTAAACTTGATTAAGGTGAAATTAATTCCTCTAAATTAAAAAAAAAAAACCATCAAGCATTTTTTTTAGAAAGATGAAGAGAAATCTCTTTGTTTAAAGGAAAGCGGGACAAATACAGAATTAGAAGAACTTACAACTGCACCAAAGCCTTGTTCACCAAGCTATTATTTATCATTTGTTAAGGTCAAAAATATCAGGATTATGAGTCAGAAAAGACAAGAGCAGAAGAACATGCTATTCCAGCATAGACAGTGACATCAAAATGATCTTCAACCTATAAATCTCTGACTTAAGACTTGCCTTTACATTTGGGTTCAGGAAGATCAATGCAGTCTCAAGAGAGAGATTCCATCAGTATGTTGAAAGCAGTAATCAATTCAAGTATATTTGCATTTAGTCTCAAAAATAAACATGTTAACATGAAGAAAACAGCCAGCAAGGGAGGAAAGGAAGCCCCGAGATCACAGATTATGTTGTGTATTTTCATCTCTGTGGGGGTAGGAGAAATATGCCCTGAGAAGCAGCCGTGAATTTTCTCATCACCTTGGTTTTGATAAGCTCTCGATACCATTACTGAACACCCACTATTTTAAAATACGTTATAGAAGCATCAACATAGTAACTTAAATCCAACATCCTTCCAACCAGGTAGGTATTACCTTTGTTTTACGGATAAAGAAGCATACCCAAAATTATACACTTTGTAAATGCCTAACTGGGAATAAACACCAGAAACATCTTATCTTCAAAGTTCATGCTCCTAAACATACATAACACTACAGCTCTGTCCAGTCCCAAAGAGGACATCCATGCCACCTAATTCACTGTTTACCAAGCCACCTACATATCATTCAGCTTTCCACTGGCATTCTTTCTTCTTCTTCTTTTTTTTTTTTTTTTTTAAGAATTTTTTGCCTTAGGGTATGTCTGCTCACCTGAAAGAGACAGTGAGAGGGAAAGTGAGAAGTCACCTACCAGGGAAGGGGGGGATGGCCATGCCGAAATATCTCCTCCTTCTGGGATCTTGTGCACACCACACACCCTACCTCAGTTTCAAGCCACCAGGTCTGGGACTTGAACTGTGGTCAGCCATGGGGGAGTCCAGCAATGGAACCACTACACCACCTGCTGGTCCCCCCACTAGCTTTCTTATACTTAGTACAAATATTCCAGTAAACTACAAAGTTATACTTCACATTGTTAATTTAATATTTTTTTTTCTTGGTACAAAAAAAGAACATAAACCCATGACTTAAAATACAGAAAATTTTAAAAATGAAAATGATCTATAATCCAAGAACCCTAAAATGCACTTAAAGCTGGCATAGTACTTCTTCTAACCTTTACCTATAGCTCCTTTCACGTACAGGCACTGTTCTAAGGGTATTACGTGTTCGGTTAAACTTCACAACAACTCTATAAAGTAGACACTTTTGGTACTCCATTGCACAAGTAAAGAACCTTAGACATAAAGAAGTGAAAGAGCTTCCCGAGGTCTCAACTAATAAATGGCAGAGCTGAGATAGGAACCCAAGAAATCTAGCTTCAGAGAAGGTGATCCTCACCAAGAAGTTAAGCTGCCTCCATATCTGAATCGTGGTACACGAAAGGCAGCTATGGCTATGTCCCACATGAACAGTCTAAGGGTTGAAATACGGAAGGTCGACAGGGAGTGGCTGAGCATGTATGTTAATTTTACAGGCACTCCTTCTTAAGGTACTTCCTTGTACCCGAAAAGGCCCCTCTGGGAAAACGTTCACTACTGCTTGCCAGAAAACATTACTAGCTAACACAACAGAGTCCCCAAGGAATAAAAGAAAACATCTGCCCAAGTTATATCTAAAAATATGGTGTTAAATTCTTTTCAAACCTTCTTAGTTGTTTCATTCCCACAAGCACAAAAACATTACAGTAAACTCATGCCAGAAATGACAATAGATGCTTTCTCTTTAAATCATTATGTTTGATTTAATTTAACTCTAAGAATCAAAGCTTTATTCTAAGTCTTTTGGTTCAGTTATATTTAGGAAATCTAACAAAATTCTGTAATTGTTAATATGAGCTAATAATCATATCAACTTAAACATCAATATATTGGGTTATCAGAAAACTCATGACGTATTTTTGCATAGCAAAACAGAAAAGTATGTCATGACTTTTCCAACGACCCAATATTTTCTAAATAAACTTTTGGAGCATATTACTGATGACCTTAATTTATGAACATGAGCATGAGAAATATTTCTCCAATATATCTAAGATGTTCATAAAAAATGACCAGAATTTGGGAACCAGCAGTTAGCGTAATGGCTATGTCGCTGGACTCCCACGTAGTCGACCGCGGTTCGCGTCCCGGACCGGTGGCTTAAAACTCACGCCAGGCGCGTGTGCGTGCATGCCCAAGATCCCGAGAGGAGAATGGAGGAGAAGGGATTGTGGTGTGACCATCCCCCCTGGGGGGTGATTTCTCACTTTCTGTCTCTATGTCTCTCTCTGTCTGTCTGGCGAGCGCACGCGCCCTATAGCGAAAAAACCTCTCCAAAAAAAAAAAAAAAAAAAATGACCAGAATTTAAAAAGCAAATATTGTCACTATATAATACCACCTCAGGTTTGTAAAGTTCTTCGATATTTTCAAAGACAGAATGAATGCTAGTTGATGTATTTTTGAATCATTCCCCGAGGAGCGAGTATGTGTACAGCACTGGGCTGAAGTATTGTGGGAAGGAAAACATGTTTTACTGACAGATTCTCGCAGTTTTTAATTCTGCAAACTACAGGCACCAACTACCACTTGTTTGAGATGGAAATCAGTAACGCTGTGCTTGGTCTTAAAAGAATCTGCAGCATTCATATGTGGGACAGGATTAGGAAAATTATGATACCTTTTCAAAGTACTGTCACAAAGTGCACACAAAGCAGAATTAACAACATGGCAAATACTTAATTCTGGCAGAGAGTCGTCTCCTCCTTGGTATAAGCTTTCCTCTCCTGGGTTTTTCCTCCCCTTCTGGAGAAGAAGGAAGAAGGAAAAAGTGGAAACAGTTAAGCTGGTACCAGCCTTCTCTATTCAAGACTTTCCTCCTTTTCCTCTCTTAAGAATGTCTTTGTCGCAATGATAGTTAAGAGTTGACTAGAGGGCCAGTCAGTGGCATGGTGGTTAAGGGGGCTAATCCCCCATGGCCAATTGCACAGTTCGAATCCTGAACTCAGAGGCTTGAAAAACATACTGGGTGCATGTGCATGTACCCCCACAATTTTGAGAGGAGAACGGAAAGGAAGGGTTTGCACATGACCATCTGCCCTAGAGGGTGCTTTCTCTCTTTCTTTCTCTCTCTCTTCCTGGCAAGTGCACACAGCCATTGCACAATTAAAACAAACAAACAAAAAGAGTTCACTAGAAGCCAGTTCCTGGGCCAGTCCTGTAGGTAAGTGATTAAGTGCTGTGCAGCGGAAGCAAGATCCCATATGGCCGGTCATGGTTCAAATCCCCACTGCTGTGGCTTGAAAAACACACAGGGCACAAATGCCCAGGATCCTGATATGATGGAGAAATGGAGGAAAAGGGATGTGGCATGACTAGCCCCACTGAGGGTTCTCTCTCTCTCTCTTTCCTGTGCCCTCTGGCAAAAAAAAAAAGAAAAAAAAAATCAATTCCTCAGGTTTAAATAAGTGGCCCGCTGGTACATAACTTTATTTCCTTTTAGTTTACAGTATTTAAGCAGTAAGCAGAAACAATCTAGAGAGGCCAAAGAACCAATGGCATGGTTTAGTATTACCATGCGTCAATAATTTCTAGAGAAAAGTATGCGAGACAGTATATAGCTAAGTACCCAAGTGAGATGTACTGGTAAGACCCATAAGGAAATAAAGTTTTATCCAAGATAAACTAGCTACTAACTCAGTAGCATCATACTTCGACTTCTAGCCCGAGGCTGTTATCCTTGTTACAAACAGGTTGAAACTACATAGCAAAAACACCCTTTTCAAAGTAACTTAAGAGATCAGCGATAGAAAAAGAAATCCAAATTAGAATAAAACAGCAGCTGAATAATCTTTCTCCTGAGGTCAACTGTATTCATCACTGACTAAAGACAGAATGCCATTAAAGGAGGATGAATTATCAATCTGAGCATTTGCTAAATCCCTTCTTCTAACTCTTATATCACCCTATTCTTCCACTTTAAATCTAGAAAAGCTACTTTCTTATTTTTCTCAGTGATTCTTTTATGATTACTTAGGGCTTTTCTAATCTTACTCCCAGTACTATGACCACAGCGATACATGTATGGAATGTCATTGTGAAATGTGAATCTTTTCTTCACTGGAGTTGAAAAAAAATTATTCTCACTTGTGAAAATGGTAAAGAAGACTTTATTTAAGACACTTACAATAGGGTGAAGTACAATAGAGAAGACTGGTCAGGCTCAACTCTGAATATAGCAAAGATGGCTAAGGATTTATAGTCCTTAGCGGTATAACGGAGGGATCAGCAGATGGAAAATTAAATTACTAATAGGAAACATCAAGAATAAGGGGATTCTTGCTAAAGACAGGCCAACGACTCAGATATAGAAGGTGGGGAATGAAAACCTCAATCAGATATCAAGGAAAGTCAGATATCAAGGGTAAGGTCTCCTAAACTGATCTAACAGGATGTGTGAGGACTGGGTTACGCAGCAAAGGCAGGAAGGACACCCAAGGCCCAGGAAGAGGCCTAGTGAAGAAGAGGGCTCAGAGGAGCCGGACGAAAGCTTGGTTGAGAGTCCATGTCACTAGCACTGGCATCTCCCCTCTTTCAAAGTCTTCTCCTATATATCAAATAGTTTTTATAAATACTATACGTAAAGCTCGTTCACAGGTTATGAGAAAGCAGCCCACTGAACTTCAAAACCGAGGCAGATCATGTGCACACACAGAATACAAACCTGAGCACCTTAACCCTCTCTTAAGTTCAAGGGCTACTGTGGTCTCCAGGACCCGTTCTTGTTAAGGCAAGAGAGTTCCTGCCAGGTCCTCCCAGTAAGTGCTGCTCTCCCCTAAGCCACCACTCCCCTCCTCTCAACTTCACACCCAGCCTTCACGCACTATCTCAGCCCAATACTCTCTGCTCCCTACCAACTCACCTTCTGAGAGCCACTCGGCAAAGGAGTATTTATTTATCTTTCAAGCCTTAGCCCAAAGTCTTCTTGAGCACCCCATCCTGCCTCCCTCTTCTTCTCTATTCTGCACTCTGATCAGTCGAATGACGAGGACTGTAACTTTCTACTGCTCTTCTTGTCTCTATGTCTATCTCCCTCTTCAGACTGAGTCCCTCCAGAGCAGGGAACAGGTTTCATTTGCCTTTGTATCCCTATTGTCTTCACTCGTGATGAAGTGAATAGAAAAGGGAAGAAAAGCAAACCCTCTTTTCAAATTGTGAAAGCAGCACTGCTGATCTCAGGGGAAAAAGGCAACCGTGTTAAACCTGTTACCAAACCCTTCACAAGCCGTTCACGAAGTGTGGACTGTTTCTCCGCTTCTGATCTGTGTACTCCCTGAACTGACCTGATACGGTGGTCCAAGCAGCATTAAATAGTACTTTCTGGGAAGAATGAATCAGCCTGTAACCACAGGCGCCAGGTAGCGAGCTCCTCTATCTGATGTCACCCCCCCCACCCCCAGTAGGATCATCCCCATAGAGCCGGGAGTAGGAAGGACAAGAAGGAATTCCTCTTATACCTTATCCCTACAAGGGCCTTGTTTTCTCCAGACAACTCCCCAGTATTTCTACTGCTGGCATCATTTACAAAAGGATGGATTCATCATATCTCCCACCCTACTTTCTTTTGTTCTTTTTTAAAAAAATGATTTCCTTTATTTTATTTATCATCATAGTTATTTTCAATTTGACCAGAGCAAGAGAGAGAGAAAGGCACCAGGTCCGGGACTCAAACCATGGTCAGCCATGTGGGAGTCCAGCGCCCCTAACCAACCACCCTGCCACCTGCCAGCCCCTCTCCCACTTTATTTTCTATATAATCATCCAAATGTACTTCTCTTTTTGTTTTAATCGAAAGATGAGATGTATTATGATATCATCATCATTACATAAATCAATGTTTTTTAAGGCTTTATCAGTGGATCCCTGCAGCAGAATTACCTCTTATGGGTACGGGGAAAAAGATTCCTGGACCTCACCCTAGGGAAACTGAATGAGAACATAGGCTAGGAGAAAACAGGAGTTAAAGAAAGTGAATTTAAAACAATCTCATAAGTTCGTAAGTTCCTCATATTTGAGGGGGAAAATTAATAAGATAGACTTTGATTTACTGAATCACTGAGTACCCAAAACTATACCAAATACTATACTACGTAATAAGTAATGCCAGAAGTAGTCAGCAATCTGAAGTATTTCCATTTAGTTGAAAAGAAAATGTTCATAAACAGAACAGTTAGAGACCAACGCTAAACTCTGCATGATAGAATGGTCTCTAAACTGTTAATCAAGTACTTCTATCTTCATAATTTTTAAGTATGGATCCCCACAGAATACTGACTTAAAAACTACATATAAATTATTCATAAATAGATGATGCATGTTAAAAAACATAAAGATATTTCAGAAATATATTAGATCTTAACAGTACAAACTTTTCAGTGATTAATAAGACATTAATATTATACAATATAAATGAATGTTTCTTGATTTCTTAAGTCCTGGCTTAACAATTCGTGATACAGAAAATTGGAGGACTGACTGTAAGTTCAGTTTACGTCCACACTTGACTTCAATGACTGTTGAGACTAACGAAAGCACCACACACAATGGAAGTAGTGGACTGCACCTAATTATGATGCTCACACAGACACATTCACTTAACAACAGAGTTCTGTACCTAGGTCATTAAGCGAGTTAGTTGGTAAATGAGGCACTTAAAGGCAGACATCTTGTTGTGTGTGAAAAATAGACACCACAGGGTACATATTTTTCAAGTGCATATTTTCCAATAGACATGACGCAATACCACACTAGAATAATGTAATCCTATCCATACAAAAAGCATACATTAAATAAGAGCCAGAAAGTGGCAAGACACACTACAAGGCAATATAAATCCATTGTAATCATTCTTATTTGTTCTGAATGCTACTTAGGTGCACAATAAGCTACAAATTTATAAACAAAATATGTAGTCTCGCATCACTGCAAATGCTTCATGTGCTGAATACTAACCAGCTACAGGAACCAGACAAAGACTGAAAAAGGGAATTCCTGAGGCTCACAGACTGAGAAAGAGGAGATCTTGCTACAAAACTGGTCATAAGTCCAAGGAGTGCTAAACAGATAAGTGGTTAAGAAAAGAGTGGCCATATATCAATCTAGTCACTGATTACGTGAATGTTTCTGTAATAGTTCTAGGGTGGATTTCCATCTTCCCTGTTGATTATCAGCAGTTCTCGAAAATAATCACTTTAAAAAGTATAACAAAGATTTTTAAAATGGAAGATTTATAAGCAGAACATTGTACACATCTTTTTTTTTTTTTTTTTGAGAGATTTTCGCTATAGGGTGCGTGCGCTCGCCAGACAGACAGAGAGAGACATAGAGACAGAAAGCGAGAAATCACCCCCCGGGGGGATGGTCACGCCGCAATCCCTTCTCCTCCATTCTCCTCTCGGGATCTTGGGCACGCACGCACACGCGCCCGCCATGAGTTTTAAGCCACTGGGTCCGGGACGCGAACCGCAGTCGACTACGTGGGAGTCCAGTGACATAGCCATTACGCTAACTGCTGGTTCCCTCATTGTACACATCTTTAAGTGTGCATATATGAGAATTTCAGAAATGTCCCAGGGCATAGGGTAAAATAAATCACATAAGTATGGAGGTTTCTGAATACCTATTTTCAAAAAGCTTAGTCCAACCTTTTTCAGTAGAGTAAGCAAAGTATTAGAAGAGGTCCTCCAAAATAAAACACATTTTTTTCAATGCACTGCTGAACTGGAAGAAAGACAGACATCTAAAACAAAAACAAACAAAAATAAAAATCAAATAAATAAACACCAACCAAAAAGCTGCCACAAAAGCCAGAGTTAGCCTGGGGTAGAATAGGAAGCGCTGGACCCAGTGTTGGGCCACTACAAGACAAGAGAGCTGAACCTACAACTTCCTAAAATGAGCCAGAATCCTTCCAGGAAACTCAAGTGTCTCAGGTCAGTAAGGGTTTTAAGCAGGAACAAACACAATTCTCTCTGGAGAAAGGCATCCTCAGTTCAGACCCCAAGTTCCACAAAGATAAAAACTGGAAAAACAGAAGTTTATCATCAAAAACCATTACATTCAAGGGGACCAGCAGTTAGCATAATGGCTATGTCGCTGGACTCCCACGTAGTCGACCGCGGTTCACATCCCGGACCCGGTGGCTTAAAACTCACGCCGGGCGCGTGTGCGTGCGTGCCCAAGATCCCGAGAGGAGAATGGAGGAGAAGGGACTGCGGCATGACCATCCCCCTGGGGGGTGATTTCTTGCTTTCTGTCTCTATGTCTTTCTCTGTCTGTCTGGTGAGCGCACGTGCCCTATAGCAACAAAACCTCTCAAAACAAAACAAACAAACAAAAAAAACATTACATTCAAAAAAGAAAAAGAAGAACCACAGTGAATGAGAATTACAACATAAGAATCCAAGCTCCCAAGGGTTTCAGATAATGGAATTTACCAAGAACAGAATGTAAATAACTATGTATTAGATGTTTAAGAAAATAAAGATAAACTCATTTTAAAAAGCAAGGACCAAGGCACTGTTTGAAAAGGCCAAACTAGTCTGAGAGAAAAATCTTAGAAATTTTAGGAATTTAAAAACAGAATTGATAGGGGACCAGCAGTTAGCGTAATGGCTATGTCACTGGACTCCCACGTAGTCGACCGCAGTTCGAGTCCCGGACCCGGCGGCTTAAACTCACGCCGGGCGCGTGTGCGTGCGTGCCCAAGATCCCGAGAGGAGAATGGAGGAGAAGGGATTGCGGCGTGGCCATCCCCCCTGGGGGGTGATTTCCTGCTTTCTATCTCTCTGTCTCTCTCTGTCTGTCTGGCGAGCGCACGCGCCCTATAGCAAAAACCTCTCCAAAAAAAGAAAAAAAAAAAACAGAATTGATAGAATTAAAATGTAAACAGATGGGGAAAGGGAAGAGTGGAACATGCTATGATTTTTGGGCAACTGCTAGAGGTGCTCATTTTGGATGCTGATGGAACCTGGCATATTTTAGATATTATGAAAAAAAAATCAAGAAAGCACGTAGGAAGAGAGCAAGAGAGAATAAGAGGGACAGAAAAATTGTAAGGCAGATATAAAACAATGAACAAAATGGCAATAGTAAGTCTTTTCCTATCACTAATTACATTAAATGTGAATGGACGAAACACAGTAATCAAAAGATAATAGAATAGCTGAATGAATTTTAAAAGTAAGATCTAACTATATGCTTTGTACCAAAGACTCACTTTAGATTTAAGGACACACAGGCTGAAAGTGAAAGGACAGAAAAAGATAATCCATGCAAACAGTACCAAAAGTGAGCATGAATGACTACATCAGATAAAACAGACTTTTAGTGAAAACTGCCACAAGAGACAAAGAAGGACATCACAAATATAGATTAGGTCACTTCACAAGGAAAGTAGAATATAAATATATATGTACTCAACATCAGAGAACCTAAATATTTGAAGTAAGCATTGACTGAAGGCAGAAATAGACAGTAACACAATAATAGATTTCAATATCCTACATCAATAATGTACAGAAAATTCAAAAAATCTATAAGAAAACAGAAAGCTTGTATAACACTGTAGACCAAATGGACCTAATATATGCAAAACATTCTACCCAACTGTAGCACAATGCACATTCTTCTCAAGAACATACAGAACATTCTCCAGGAAAGATAACATGTTTTATCACAAAACAAGTCTTAACAAATTTGAGGCTGAAATCATACCAAGTACCTTTTCTGGCTGTAATGGATTAGAAATTAATGGCAGAATGAAAATTAGAATACCTACATCTAGAGTTTTTCTTTTCTTTTTGAGACTTTTCTTTTCTTTTTTTTTTTAATTTTTGCCAGAAGGTGCATGCACTCACTGAGAGAGACACAAAGAGAAAAAGAGAGCAAGGGAATGTGAGAGATCACCTTCCATGAGGAATGGTCATGTCTCCTTCATTTCTCTCTCCTTTGGGAATTTTGGACACACACATACACACACACACACACACACACACACATGCACCCTGTATGTTTTTCAGGCCTCAAGGTCCAGTCAACTATGTGGGATTCAGCCACCTTAACCATCACATCACCAGCTGGCTCAATCAGCATTTTTCAAGCCACCAGGGCTAGGATTTGAACTGTACTGTCGGCCATGTGGCCATCAGGACATAGGGCCAACCCTAAAGTATATACTCTTGAACATCCAATGGGTTAAAGAGAGAAATCAAAGGGGAAATTAGAAAACATCTTAAGTGAAAACACGAATACAACATACCAAACATATGGGATGCAGCAAACCAGTACTAAGAGGAAAGTTTACAGTGACTTCATTAAAAGCACCTACATTTAAAAAAAAGAAAAAGAAAAATCACATAAAACTACCCCTATAAGACTAGAAAAACAAGAACAAACTAAGCCCAAAGTTAGCAGAATGCAAGAAACAAATACAGATTATATTAGCAATAAATGAAATAACAGAAAAATGAAAAAAAAAAAAAATCAGGGCCAGCCAAGGCCACGGTGGTTGATGCAGTCAGATTTCACATGGCTGATCACGCAGTTCAAGTCCTGGACCCAGCAGCCAGAAGAGCATACAAGGCACTTGTGCAAGCATGCATGCCCAAAATCCCAACAGGAGAATAGAGGAGAAAAGACTGAGGAATGACCATCTTCTCTAGGGGGTACTTTCTCACTTTTCCTCTCTTGCTCTCTTTGTCTCACACTCTTTCTTCCTCCTTCCCTCCTTCTCTGCCTCTCCCTGGCAAGTGCATGTGCCCTATAGCAAAAGTTAGAAAAAAAAAAAAATCAATAAAACTATGAATTGGTTGGGGCCAAGAGATGGTAAAGCGGATATGTACCGACTATTGTTCGGTTCCGGACCCAGTGCCTTGAAACTCACGTCAGGTACGTGTAGGTGCATGTCCAAGATCCCATCAGGAGAATGGAGGAGAGGGGATTATGGTGAGGCTATCTCAGGGGCTGATTTCTCACTTCCCCTTTCAGTGTGTCTATCTTTCTCTCTCTCTCTCTCTCTAATGCTCTCTCTCCAGCAAGCACACGCGCCCCTAAGGCAAAAACCTCTACAAAAAAATTAAACAAAAACTATGAGTTAGTTTTTGGAGATCAACAAAATGAACAAACCCTCGACTAAGAACAAGAGAGACTTCAACAAATAAAATTAGAAATGATATAGAAGCTATTACAATTGATGCCACAAAATAAAAAGTATAATAAATAATTACATGCCAGCAAATTAGATCACATAAAAGAAATGGAAAGATTCTACAAAACATACAACTACTGTAATGGCCAATTTTATGTGTCAAGTTGATTAGGTTATAGGACAATAAGATAGCTAGTGAAACTATTTCTAGGTGTGTCCATGAGGGTGTTTCCAGAAGTGATTAGTATTTCAATTAGTAGACTAAACAGAGACTATGTCCTCATTAACGTGGGCAGGCATCACTCAATCTATTGAGAGCCTGAAAAGAACAAGAAGGCAGAGAAACGGTGAATTCTCTCTTTCGAGTTGGAACATCCATCTTCTCTTGTCCTGACCCCAGAGCTTTTGGTTCTTGGGCCTTGAACTCAGACTGAATTACACTACTAGCTTTCCTGGTTTTCCAGCTGCAGACAGTATATTGTGGGATATTTCAGTCTCTATAATCCCATTACTCAATTCCCATAATAATCTCCTGTTACATTATCTATACATATCCTATTGATTCTGTTTCTCTGGAGAACCTTAATAAGCCTAAAACTGAATTATCCAGAAATAAACAAAAATCTGAACAGACCTATAGCTAATCAGGAGATTAAATCAGTAATCAAATACCTTCCAAAAAGGAAAAGCCCAAGACCAGATGGCTTCACTGTTAAATTCTACCAAACATTTAAAGAAGAAATAATACTGATCCTTTACAAACTCTTTCAAAAAGAAGAAAGAAGACGTCCTAAGTCATTTTGAGGTCAGTATTACCCTGATACCGAAGTCAGAAAAGAACACTACCGGTAAAGGAGACTACAAGCCAATATCCCTATTTAATGTATAGACACATGACCATCTGATGGTATGGTGATTAAGGTGACTGGATCTCACATGGCTGACTGCATAGTTCAAGTCTTGGATCTGGTGACTTGAGAAATATACCAGACACATGCGTATGCATGCCCAAAATCCCAAAAGGAAGAGAAATAGAGGAGAAGGGATTGTGGTGTGACCATCCTCCATAGGGGGGTGATTTCTCACTTTCTCTCTCTCTCTCTCCAGAAAGTGTATACACATCCTAGCACATTTTAAAACTTAAAAAAAAAAAATTTTTAAAGAATATGGATGTAAAAATCCTCTGAAAAAAAGATCCTCCCCAAAACCTAGCAAACCAAATACAACGCACATTAAAAAGATCATGTATTATAACCAAATGGGTTTTGTTCTTGAGATAAAACAATTGTTCAACATCCAAAAATCAATCAATGTTATACACTACCTTAATGAGAGGAAGATAAAAATCGCATAATCATTTCAATAGTTGCAGAAAAAGCATTCAACAAAATTCAACACCTTTTCACAACTAAAAGCACAACAAAATAGAAATAGAAGGAATTTACCTTAATATAATAAAGACTACATGAAAAACCCAGATCCAATACCATACTCAGTGGTGGAAAACAAAGCTCTTCTTTCCTCTAAAATCAGGAAGAAGGCAAAGTTACCCATTCTTGCCACTTCTATTCAATATAGTACTAGAAGTCCTAGCCAGAACAGCTAGACATGAAAAGGAAATAAAAGGCATTCAAATCCCAAAGGAAGGAATAAAACTATCTCCATTTGCAGATAAGATGATCTTAGATGAGGTGGCTTCAAAATGTTTATGGAAAAAATGGAATTAAAGAACTAGTTTATTCTGCTTTAAAAAAAATTGAAATCCTTGCATAGTTCTTTTCCTAACATGCATTTCCCATGAACTTTTCAAAGAACTCTCATAAATAGAAAACCCTAAAGATTTCTCTCTCTCACACACACACACACGCACACACACCCCCCAAAATAATACTGCTAAAATGAATAAATAAATTCAACAAATTTTTAGGATGCAAAATTAGCACACAAAAAGTCAGTTGCATCTCTGTATACTAAGAAAGTATTTTCTGAAAAGAAAATTAAGAAAACAAGCTGGAAGAGCTTGCAGTGTAGCAGTTGAGCCCTGCACAAAGGATGCCATATCCAACATGGCCTACAAGGGTTTGAGTCCTGACCCCAGAGGCTTGAAAAACATATTGGACATGCTCTTCTGTGCCAAGGATCCTGACAGGTTGGAAAATTGGAAGAAACAGCACTGTAGCATAACCAGGCCCCATTAGAGTGGGACCTGCTCACTCCTACCACCCTCCATGCACATGCACATGCACTCTAGCAAATTAAAAACAAATTATTTTTACAAAAGCATTGAAAAGAATAAAATACTTAGGAGGACATTTACCTAAATAGACAAAGACTTGTATACAAAAACTACAAAATATTGCTGAAAGAAATTAAAGATGACATAAATAAATAGAAAGCCATCCATATTGTTAAAATGTCCAAATGACCCGAAGCAATCTACAAATCCAAAGGAATGGCTATCAAAATCCTAAAAGCATTTTTTTTTTTGAGAGATTTTCGCTATAGGGCGCGTGCGCTCGCCAGACAGACAGAGAGAGAGAGATAGAAAGCAAGAAATCACCTCCCAGGGGGGGATGGCCACACTGCAATCCCTTCTCCTCCATTCTCCTCTTGGGATCTTGGGCACGCACACACATGCGCCCGGCATGAGTTTAAGCCACTGGGTCCGGGACTCGAACCGCGGTTGACTACATGGGAGTCCAGCGACATAGCCATTACGCTAACTGCTGGTCCCCCTAAAAGCATTTTTTGTTTGTTTGTTTGCTTGTTTGTTTGCTTGTTTGTTTGGAGAGGTTTTTGATATAGGGCACATGCACACTTGCCAGAAAGACAGAGAGAGACAGAGAGACAGAAAGCGAGAAATCATCACCCAGGGGGATGGCCACGCCACAATCCCTTCTCCCCAATTCTCTTCTTGGGATTTTGGGCACGCATGCACATGCACCCAGCATGAGTTTAAGCCATCGGGTCTGGGACTAGCACTGCAGTCAATTACATGGGAGTTCAGCAACATAACCATTACACCAACTAGTCTCAAAAGCGTTTTTTATAGAAACATAAGAAAAATCTTAAAATCCATATGAAACCCCAAAGGACTCTAAATAACCAAAACGATCTTGAAAAAAACAAAGCTAGAGGCCTCATACATATTTCCTGACTCTAAAACATATTATAAAGCTACAGTAATCAAGAGTATCATACTGGTATAAAGGCAGAGAGAGAATGGAGAAAGAAACCCATACTTATACAGTCAAATGATCTTCAACAAGGGTACAAAAAATACACATTGGGGAGAGAATAGTCTTTTCAACAAATGGTGCTGGGAAAACTAGATACATACATGCAAAAGAACAGAATCAACTCAAAATGGATTAAAGATTTAAATGTAAGTTCTGAATTATAACGCTCATAGAAATCCGAACAATCTAAAACCACAGGAGAAAAGCTACATGACCGTGATGAATCTCCCTGACAATGGTTTCTTGGATGTAATACCAAAAGCACAAGTAACAAAAGTGACAATAGACACGTAGAACTATATCAAACTAAAATCCTTCTTGTAGAAAAGAAAACAATCAGGGACCAGCAGTTAGCGTAATGGCTGTCGCTGGACTCCTATGGAGCTGACCACAGTTCGAGTCCTGGACCCAGCAGCTTAAACTCACGCCGGGCGCATGTGTGTGCATGCTCAAGATCCCGGGAGAAGAATGGAGAAGGGATTGCGACGTGGCCATCCCCCCTGGGAGTGATTTCTCGTTTTCTATCTCTCTCTCTCTGTCTTTCTGGCTAGTGCACGCAAAAACCTCTCCAAAAAAAAAAAAAAAAAAGAAAGAAAGAAAGAAAAAAGAAAACAATCAACACAATGAAAAGCAACCTAAGGAATGGAACAAAAGTATTTGCAAACCATATATCTGATTAGGAGCTAATATGCAAATATAAAAGAAACCTTCTAGGGCCAGCCAGTGGCTGTAGTTGAGACAGCTGGATCCCACATGGCCCATTGCACTCTTTGAGTACTGGACCAGTTTGAAAACACACCAGATGTGCATACATTCTCAAAAGCCTCACGAGGAGAATAGATTCTGGCATGGCCATCCCTTCTAGGGGGGGCAGGGGTGCTTGCTCACTTTTTCTCTCTTTTTCTTTCTCACTCTGTCTCTCTCCAGCAAATGCATGCACCTTCCAGCAAATTTTAAGAAAAGAAAAAAAGAAACTCTTACAATTCCATAGAAAAATAAATAATCTGATTTTAAAAGATACAAAGGAGGACCAGCAGGCGGTGCAGTAGTTAAGGCGCTGGACTCCCCAAATGACTGATCACAATTCAAGCCCAGACCCAGCAGCTTGAAAAATCACTGTACGTAGAGACCAGCAGATGGCACAATGGTTATGCCGCTGGACTAGTAGTCAATCATGGTTTGAGTTCTGGACTGGGTGGCTTAAATGCATGCTGGGCACATGTGCGTGTGTGCCCAAAATCCTGAGAAGAGAATGGAGGAGAAGAGATTGTGATGTGGCCATCCCCTCTGGGGGAGAGGGGGTTGATTTCTCGCTTTCTGTTTCTCTGTCTCTCCGGTGAGCACACATACCCTATAGCAAAAATCTCTCTTTAAAAAAAAAAAAGTAAAAGAAAATCATGCTGGGAGCACGTGATTTATATCAATTCTGTTCTTTTGCATGTATATATCTATATTTATGCAGGCCCGAAATCCCAAAAGAATGGAGAAGGGATTGTAGCATGGCCATCACCCCTTGGGGGAGGGGGGATGATTTCTCACCCTCCCTCTTTGTTTCTGTGGAGAATCCACACACCTTATGGCAAAAACTTAAGAAGAAGAAAAAAAAAAGAATACACAGAGAAAGAGCTAAATGGTGGTGGTGTGGTGGTAAGATGCAACACTCACAAGGCAATTCCACATGGGAAGTTTGCCAGTTCAAGTCCAGGAACCTCTTTGAGTACACCAGGTAAATGCACAGCCCATTAGGTGGGGCTGGCTGAAGGCTGAAGGAATGATTGTTCGCACTGTCAAGGCTGTTGGGAATATGTTCTCTCTCTCTCATGCTGCTCTCACTCATTTAAAAAAATTTCAAAAAAGGTGCAAAGGACTTGAGTAGACATTTCTCCAAAGAAGACATACAAATGGCCAACAGGTACATGAAAAGGTGGTCAATGTCACTAATTATCAATGAAATGCAAATCAAAAACACAATGAGATAGTATGTAATACCTGTTAAGATGGCTATTATGGGGAAACAAACAAACAACAAAAAAAACTAAACTAAAACCAGAAAATAACAACTGTTGAAGAGGACGTGGAGAAAATGGAACCCGTTGATGAGCATGTAAAATGATGCAGCCACTACAGCAAACATTATGGAGGCTTCTCAAAAAAATTAAGAGTATAACTACTACACCCCAGCAATTCCACTTCTGGGCATTTATCCCAGAGAACTGAAATCAGGGTCTTACAGAGATCTTTGCACTCTGCATTTACTGCAGCGTTATTTAAAATAGCGAAGAAGTGGAAACAACCCAAATGCCCATTGATGGATAAATGGATAAACAAAATGTGGTACATACATACAACTGAATATTATTTCATCATAAAAAGAAGGAAATCTGATCATATGTTAAGACATGGATGAACCAAAATAGAGGAGCCACCACAGAGGGATGACGCCCCTGGAGCTGTGATGGGCTGTGGCTTACTGTCTGTGATGGACGCAGACTCCTGTTAGGTTGTAGTTTGCACACAAGAGCTTACATTGTCAAGCACAAAGGTTTTCTCAGGCCAATAAAGTTTGTTTTAACAAGGTTTAACATAATCTAATCAGAGTCCAAAACCAAAACAAAACACTACAGAGACCAGAAGAAAAGCAATGATCAAAAAGATCGTAACATTACCTTGCGGGTAAGTGTCCACAAGTTCTGAAAAATATGAATTCATAGATATAGAAAGCAAGCTGGATTAAAAGAAACTCATACCTAAATACACTGTAATAAAACACCAAAGAGAAAGAGCAAAACTGAAAAAGAAACAGATAGGAAAGATCACCTACCATCTGGCAGAGGACTTCTGGACAGAAACCATAGTAATCAGTGACAATGAAATACTATCTTGAAGCAGTGAAAGACATTAAACGACCAACCTAGAGTTACAGACTGGGCAAAGCTGTCTTTCAAAAATAAGGACAAAATATGTTTTCTGGCTTAAGAATGTTTATGACTGACAATCACCCATCAAAAGAACTTCTAAAGATGTTCATCAGGCAGGCTAGCCTCATGACCTAGAGGTTAATGGGGATAACTGCCATATGGCCGACTGCATGAATTGAATCTAAGCTCTGGGTGGCTTGAAAAACACACTAGCACATGTGCATGTATGCCCCAAATCCCAACAGGATGGAAAAATGTGCATTCTCCTTCCTTCTCCTCTGACAAATTGAATACATAAATAAAAATAAATGACTATGAAGATGTTCATCATGAAAACAAATAACCCCCAAAAGAAAAAAGTCTGAGCTGAAAGAAAAAAATAAATAAGAGTTATTGTTATTTAAAAATCATGTGCCTAGTTCTAAATAACCTGGGCTGAAGAAGAAGAAGAAAGAAGAAAGAAGAAAGAAGAAAGAAGAAAGAAGAAGGCAGTGGCAATAGTTGGGGCCAGCAGGTGGTGTGTGGTGGTTAACGCTCTGGACTCCCACATGGCCAAACACAGTTCAAGTCCTGGACCTGGTGGCTTGTTTTCTCACTTTCCCTTTGTCTCTTTGTCTTTGTCTGGTGTGCAAATAATAAATAAAAATAAAAATAATAAGTAAAATAAAATAATTTTTAAAAAGAAGGCAATAGCATTAGGTTAGAAGTAAAATGACAGACGTTAAAAATAGTTCTTACAATGGACTGTCTTGCAAACATGCTTTGGAGACCACTGGCATAGACGATCGTGACACTGGTGATCAGCTATGGCGGACAGCAGTGAGGACTGCAATCATTTCAGAAGTCTTGTCAAAACCATGAGCAAGCTATAACGCATTTGTAAATCTGGGATAACAAGGGAAAGAGTGGGAAACTCCAGAAAACAAAACCAAAAAGAGATTCAGAAGTAGTGATAAGGATGGCATACATTGTTATTTCTCTAATGAAGTAACTTGTATCATTTTATGTGTTCTTCCTCTAGTAAGGTAACTTGTATCATTTTATATGTTCTAAAATTTCTAAGACAGCACTGGCCCTGAGGCCTAACGGTTAAGGGATCTGGTTCCCACATGGCTGTTTGCAGTTTAAGTCCCAGCCCGGTGACTTGAAAGACACTGGGCGCATGTGCGTGTGTGCTGGAGATCCCTATAGGACTGAAAGATGGAGGCGAAGGGCCTGCAGGACCACATCCCACTAGAGAGCTCTCTCTCTCTGGCTTTCTCTGGTGAGTGCATGTGCCTTCAGGCAATTAAAAAATAATAACAAAATACAATTCCTAAGACAAAGACAAACAAACAAAAAACAGCTCCTGGGGCCAGCTAATGGTGTGGTGTTAGGGTAGCTGGATCCCATGTGGCTGACTGCTCAGTTTGAATCCCAGGCCTGATGGCTTGGAACACACACCAGGTGTGTGTGTGTGCATGTGTGCCCAAAATCCCGAGAGGACAATGAAGAAGGGATTGCAGGGTGGCCATCCTCCATGGAGGGTGCTTTCTCACTTTCTGTCTCTTTCTCTCTATCTGTCTCTGACTAGCACACTTTCCCTGTAGGCAACTTTTAAAAATTAAAAAACAAAAAACAAAAACAAACAAACAAAAAACACCTCCAAGAGGAAACAGCATGGGCAGAGCAACACAGGAAGATGTCAGAGATTCATTATTATAACCTTGGGCAGATCACTTCTCTGAAGGCTTTGGCTTCTCAGGCGAAATTAGTTATGCCTGCCTTTACCAAGGTCACTAGTATATTTTAATATTCAGTGAAAAAAATCAAAAGGGAAAGGTACTGATCTGCAAGTAGTCCCTGTGCAAGGCACTGGCAATCCAGAACGGAGGAGACAGTCAGGCAGCAATGACAAGGCAATGTGACAGGTGCTGTGACAGGTGAGGGAGGCATAGGCACTGGGGGTAGTGAGGCAGTGATGAACACTCACTTTTCTTGTGTTTTGTCACGCTATTCACAATGATTCCCGCAGGACAAACCACTAATGGCCGCTTTAGTTACAGTAAAGTACCTGTGGCAGTTTTTTTTTTTTTTTTTTTTTTTGGAGAGGTTTTTTGCTATAGGGTGCATGCAGTCACCAGAAAGACAGAGAGACAGAAAGCGAGAAATCACCCCCCTCCAGGGGGGATGGCCACACCGCAATCCCTTCTCCTCCATTCTCCTCTCAGGCTCTTGGGCACGCACGCACACACACCTGGCATGAGTTTAAGCCACTGGGTCCGGAACTCGAACTGTGGTTGGCCACATGGGAGTCCAGCGACATAGCCATTACACTAACTGTTGGTCCCAGATCTATCAGATTCTTCAGCAAGAAGAATTTTTGGGGGCTGTTTTGTTTTGACTGCCAGAAGATATACACACTCACCAGCAAAAGAGAGAGAAAGAGAACCCCAAATGGGTCTGTCATGTTGCATTCCTTTTCCTGCAATTCCCCACCCCATCAGGATTTTGGGTATTGTGCCCACTTTTGACATGTTTTTTAAGCTACCAAGGCTGGGATTCACACCACAGCCCACCATGTGGGATACGGCTCCCTGTGCTCTGCTCTTAAGTGCTATACTGTGGGGCCAGTTTTAAGAGTCTTTTTATGACAGATTTTTCAGTCTAACTAAATTTGATTTTAAAAATCCTAAAAAGTAGTCAAGTCAATTTCTTTTTTCTATATTGAGTAAAATTTTATCACAGAAATCTAGCCAAGGTATTGGGTTGTCAGAAAAGTCATGACACATTTTTGCACAAAAAAATGTCATGACTTTTCTGACAACCCAATATTTTTTTTTACTTTATTTATTTATTTATTTTTGAGAGGTTTTCACTATAGGGCGCGTGCGCTCGCCAGACAGACAGAGAGAGATAGAGAGACAGAAAGCGAGAAATCACCCCCCAGTGGGGATGGTCACGCCGCAATCCCTTCTCCTCCATTCTCCTCTTGGGATCTTGGGCACGCACACACACGCGCCCAGCGTGAGTTTTAAGCCACCGGGTCCGGGACGCAAACTCGCGGTCGACTACATGGGAGTCCAGCGACATGCCCGTTACGCTAACTACCGGTTCCCTATTTTTAAAATTTTTTAGAGGTTTTTGCTATAGGGCGCGTGCACTCACCAGACAGACAGAGAGAGACAGAGAGATAGAAAGAGAGAAATCACCCCCCAGGGGGGATGGCCACCCCACAATCCCTTCTCCTCCATTCTCCTCTTGGGATCTTGGGCACACACGCACACGTGCCCCGCATGAGTTTTAAGCCACCGGGTCCTGGATGTGAACCGCGGTCAACTACGTGGGAGTCCAGCGACATACCCATTACGATAAGTGCTGGTCCCACAACCCAATATTTTTGATCCATAAAACTTAGCATAATCAGATTTTCCAAAACACTAAAAATAATTTTGCTTCATTTTATTAAAAAGCACATAAGAGTGTCATGTATTAACTATAGATAATATATCAAGTCTATACATCGATAGATATAAATAATGTCTATATTATGGTCATCCCCTGGGCCCTGGGGGCACCTTTTCACTTTCTCTCTCTCCCTGTCTCTGCCACCTGTGAGTTCACACACGCTATAGAAAACTTTTTTTTTTTTTTTTTTTTTTTTTTTGGAAAAAAAAAGGAAGCAAAGGGAAAATTTTATATAAACTGCAAATGACAAAAATACCAAGATGGTTTTTATCCGCATAAGTTTAATTTCTCAGGATAATAAAATGGTTTTAGTTACTTTCCTTGATATCTCAGAGGACTCAGAAGCCTTTAATAGTTATATGAATATAAAATTTCCAGAACTATTGTAAAAAAAATACATCACAACTGAAAAGGATTAGAAACAAATGTACATTTTGACTGCAATATACTGGCACTGATATTTTAGCTAACAAACAGGTTTGTTACTTTATTTCATCAATGAGAGCTAAAGGAAGAATGGATTATGCCATGAACTACCAACCAGAGAATAAAGAGAAACAGCAGGCCTGATTTAACAGTCATCAGTAGTAGCCCCTTGAATAAACATCTGTAACACTTAGAAACCACTTCAGCCCTGAAGGATACACTGTCTCCTATTATACATTATTTGTCTGGGATTACATTTATCTTTTCCATAAACTGCTGGAAGGGAGAAGCCTTGTCTTAAATACTATGTCTGTACTTCCTCCCAGTTCAAAAAGAGAGCTGAGTGCACCCTTATTGATTAATTAATAACCATCATATAGTAGATATTTTCCACTACAATTAAGAGAAAATTAGGAAATGGATAAAGTAAGCTAAATGGAGATATATATCACACAGCAAAGAACAAGCCCATGAAAGTGACTTTGAAATAACATGTCCAGAAACAAAACGAATGAGTTGATACTATGTGATCATTTTCAGAAGGTACAACGAAGGGTATCACATTCTTAGTGCCTAGTTTTAATTTTTTTCAATCTTACATGTGCACTATTCTTTGGTGCGTATTTCTATAATGTTTTCTCATGTCTGTATAAAATACATTACCCATACAAGTGTGAGAAGAGCTGTACTGCCCAAAATCCAAAAGAAAAGAAATAGAAAACAATGTCTTTTTTCCACTCCCCCTAAGTTAATACACACAGTATTTTGTTAATTAAAAAAAGTAAAGGTCATGGTCTATCTTACTTTTCATTCACACTCCTGAAGGACAGGAATTTTAGCTAGAGTTCCTGTTAGAAAAGTACTGTACCGACTTGGCTATAAAATCAACTTTAACCAAATTCTCCGTCTTCTTCTCTGACCTTCAATGTCTTCATCGGAATTATCAATTGTATTTCTAAGACAACAGTCATGACGTAAATGAAGTGATAATTTATGATGGCAGCTACACTAAAAATGCACCGCACTAGAGAAGACAAAAGCAGACTGTGGTCTTCAGAGGTCTTCAAACAAGGGTCTCTTAGTAGAATTTCTTCTCCCTTCATGTAATTACATTTCTGTGTTCCCCTGGTCTCCAGGAATAAATAATCTGCTTATACTTCCAACACTTAAAAAGTGAGCTTTTCTCTCTCCTCTGGAATACCTTTTGTCTAAGAATGCAAGGCACTTCCTTATTTTATTTTACCAACCCCATCAAGTCATGGGTAACACCTCAAGATTTGGAGAGCTGATGAGTTAGCTAGACAACCAGAGAGCTCTGGACAGCTGATCCAAACTTCGTACCCCTCTCGCTCCTTACAACCAGTCAGAAAATCAGCCCAAGCCCCACTGACAGGTCAGGAGCGTTTGTAAAAAAATAAAATAAAATAAAACCTTTCCCACAAAAGAACTTGCACACCCAGCCAGTGGTACTTTTCAGAAGGTGGAAATACCACACTGTTCTTTGGGTTTTCAAGAGTTGGAACACCAAAGCTATCTGCATCTTGATAAAAACTCCTGAGGGCAATTTGATCAAAGGCACAGAAAAAAATCCTTCCTTCAAAGAAATACACCTTGTGACACTCCAAGGAGGAGGAGAGGTATTTAAAGTAAAACCTGCCCTGGATTGTTGCCACTGGCTGGAGGAAGAGAAGCAAAAGCCATGGGCTTTCTGTGGCTTTTAAACATTTTGCTGTAACCCTGGGCCACAGAAGCCGTTCTGAAATGGATCTGCTCGTGCCTGCTGTGACTATCTATCACCGCGGTGTAAACTCGTACGCCCATACACACACATCTCGACTTCCATCTCCATCCCTCTTCGGTGCCCATGACCCCAAACGTGGACACACTGTTGCAAAAAGCAAAGTCATGGGGCAATGCAGGGGGAGGAGGGCGCAAAGGACTGAAAGATCCAGAAAAGCAAGGGTGTAAGGTGGCCAGCTGTGCTATCGGAGAGCCAGCGACCGTTCGGGTGGGAACGCCGAATGCGGCGGGAGCAATAAAGCGATCCTGGATGCCCGCTCTACCATCTCCCTCTGCCCCCCATCACCCCGTCCTCTCGGCGAGGACCACCTCCGAGCGAGGGGGCGCCACTCACAGTCCCCCGCACCCTCACCCTTGACGGGAAAGCAGCGACATGGGGTTGGAATGAAGAATGGGCGCCGAGCGGCGGCTGCGGGCGATGCGGGCTCCCAGCGGAGCGCGTGCCGCGGGTGGTCGCGCGGGGACGAGGCGCGGCCGCGGCGAGGGTGCAGCGGGGACCGGAGGAGGGTGTCGCCCCGCCGCCCCCGGGGGCTTCGGCTACTCACATTCTCCGTGTCCCGCTCGTTCACCGTCGGCAATGGCGTCCGGGCCGACATTTTGTGCGGGCGGCGGGGTCGGGCCGGGGTCTCGCCGGCGGGGTCGGGGTGCGGGCCGCGGCGACCCGAGGCGGCGGGTGCAGGCAGCAGCACAAGGCCGGGCCCGGCCGGGGCGAGCGGCTCCGCAGGCCGCGGGGCGGTGCAACAAGCGGCCCCTGCGGGGCGCGGGGAGAGCGCGCGGAGGACCGGAGCCGCTGCCCGCGCCCCGGGCACTGGCGGGAGCGGCCGAGGGCTCCGGGCGAGGGCGGCCCCGGGCACGGGCCGGGTGAGGCCGGCAGGATGCGGCGCCGAGGGCGGGAGGCGGGCCAGGGGGGCCGGGCGCGGCCACCGGGCCCCGCTAGGCTCTCCGGGCCATCGCCGAGGGCGGCCCCGGCGCCTCAATCCCTGCCTGGTCGCCCCGGCGAGCGCGGTCGGGCCCGGAGCCGCGGCCTGACAGCGCCGCCCTCCCCGCGCCCCGCGCCCCGCGCCCCGCCTCAGGTGTGCGGCGCCGCCCGGCCCAGCCGCATCCGCAGCCACGCGCCCGGGGCCCACGGCGGCGCCCCCCTCCCGGCGCCCCGAGCCCGCGCGGTCGCCGCCGCCGCGCCTCCGCCAGGACGAGCGGCCCAGCCGGCTGCGCGCGGAGCGGCGGGCGCGGCACGCAGCCCACAGGCACTTGGCGGCCGCCGCCGGGTGGGCGGGCGCCAGCCGAGGGGCCTCTCCATTCATTCCCTCATTAGGGATGCGGGGCCGCCTCCGCCGCCGCCTCCCGCGCCCGGCCCGCCGCCCCGTGTTTATTTTCGTGCCTCGCCCCTCCCGCCGAGTGTACGGCCGTCGGAGAGCCTCTGGGGGCTTTATTTTTATTCGTGGTTGGTTTTTGCCGGGTTGGGTGGAGGGGAGCTCGTGCACAGAAGCGGCCTTTATTTGATCCTGCCGGTTGTCTCGGAGGAGCGCTGGGGACGAGCCTGCACTGGCTCCTGCACCTCCTCTCTGCTGCCTACCGCGGGACTTTCTCATTCTTAAATTCCTCTCCGCCCGGGCTCGGCAAGGCTTTCTCAGTTCCTGTGCCGGCCTGAGCCCTCCTTCGGTCCCCTGCGGGGTCATCCTCAGAGCTGGGCACAGGGCACAGAAGCCCCCAGAAGCGCCCAGCCCCCGAGGGCCGGCTGGAGAACCCTTAGTGTAAGGGGCTCAGGCCCCGACGGCGCGGCCTTCACGGTTCTGGGCCGGCCCAGGACGGCTCCAGGAGACTCGCAGCACCCCCCGGGGTGGGTGAGACCAGGGAGTCACGACATCTACACTGGCTGGTCGTCACTTCCTGGGACTCAAGGAAGTATCACTTAGGCGAGCTTCTTTAGGAAGGGTGGAGAGCCGCCCGCGGTTTGGGCCCTGTCCTACCTCTCCAGGTGGTTTCCGCACCCTTCGGTCCCCCTGCCCGCCAGGACGTCCTGTAGACGTCCGCGAAGATTGCCCCGGACCGATTGGCCCTTTAATAAGCACCAGTGGGTTCTACTATCTTATCTGAGAGCTTGCATTTTGCACACTCAGCCTCTAGGACATCTCTTTCAATTCACTATTTCTTTTTCTCTTCCTTTCATGACAGGCAGGGAAATAAAAGGAGCAATCGGTAAGAAGGGATAAATCCACGTCGTGAGCTACTTCCATGAGCCTCCTGCGGGACTCCTAGGATGGACTCAAGTTCATCCATCTGAAGAAAGAATACCCGGACCAGATGGTTTTCATCCTGACTCATAAAAGGTTATTTCTGAAAAGCAACACTTGACCCTTCAAACGTGGGTCCAAAAGACCTAAAAATAGTAAACACAGAAATCTTCTTTAAAAAAAAAAAAGTCCAGCCAGCATATATTCACTCAAGAATACTGTAATTCATTTCTCTAGCGTTTTATCTTGTACAAGGTGCTTCTTAATGACAAAGTAAATAAAAGTCAAAAGACACCCTTTGGGGGACCAGCAGTTAGCGTAACGGCTATGTCGCTGGACTCCCACGAAGTCGACCCCGGTTCGCATCCTGGACCCGGCGGCTTAAACTCACGCCGGGTGCGTGTGCGTGCGTGCCCAAGATCCCGAGAGGAGAATGGAGGAGAAGGGATTGCGGTGTGACCATCCCCTCTGGGGAGTGATTTCTCACTTTCTGTCTCTCTGTCTCTCTCTGTCTTTCTAACGAGGGCATACACCCTATAGTGAAAATCTCTCCACAAAAAAAAAAAAAAAAAAAAAAGACACCCTTTGGTGGTCATCACTCCTCAGACAGACTTCAGGCTTTGAAACTGCAAGGCTGGCAGTGTGTTACTGGGACTGCCAAGCTGTGGCGGTCTCTCTGCGAAGATCCCGAATCCCCTAGGTGGACTGAGCGTGCAGGACACGAGCTTTCTGATGAGCTGGAGCCAGTGCTTCCTAGAGGGACAGCTACTATAATGTCTGGGGCACCCTTGGCTTCCACAGCCACACAAGACTACCTGGTGTTGCATGCTGCCATGGTGAACCTGGGAAAACACAATGTTCTGTGAAAAGGCAGCCGGCGCCATTGGCATACGAATCACTCCTGCAGTTTGTGGCTTGATGGTTGCTATTCAAAATGTCCTCACCTGGACCTTTAGCTTCAGGGTGACCCTAACAGGCCTATTTATTTCTATTTTACAAAAATCCACTAGAGGGACTTATTTAAGATCACAGATGCACCAGGTTCCACAAGATACAGAGGAAGATACCTGGAATATGCCCTACTGTTCAATCTTGCACCAGTCACAAGACCCACAGGTTCATCTCTGCAAGGTACAACGGCTAATCACAGACAGAGCTCCAAGGAGCGCCCGGGGGTCTGGCACAGTGGTTCTCCTAGTTTCCCAGATTTTATACAAGAAGGATCATGGATAAATCTCTTAGCTATATTTGCTATACTATGGTCTCACAGTAAAATTTGCTGAGTATTATATAATAACGTAAGGGAATATGTTTTTAAGTCAACCCTCAAAAAAAGTTTGTGTTTTGTTTTGTTTTAGATTTCTTGCCATGGGATGCACGTACTCGCTGGAGAGAGAGAAACAGAGACACAGGGAAAATGAGATATCATCCCCACAGGGGCGTGCCTATGCTTCAATCCCTTCTTCATTCTCCTGGAATTTTGGACGTGCATGCACATTCGCCCAACCTGATTTTCAACCACCAGGTCCAAGACTTGAACCATGGCCGTGTGGGAGTCCAGCACCTTAACCACCATGCTATTTGGTCCCCCCAAATAAAGTTTTTAATAGTGGAACTACATTCCAAGACTCATAACTGGGTCATTTAAATCCATAATTCTGGCTAACAACATAAACTAGAAACAGTGCTATCCAAAAAAAAAAAAAAAAAGGCATTCAAATTATCCTTACTAATACCCATAGTTTTACACTGGTACATAATGACAAATATGTGAAAAATGCACTTTGCATAGGTTAAAAATAATAGCCATTGTGTTTTTTTAAAGGAGTTATCGAGTATGTACCCCTGTGTGAGTTCTCTCTAGTTGAAATGGCAGGCGACAGTGTTGTGGTAGAATGAAACTGTTTAGCCTTAGTCCTCAATAATGAAAATGATCGTGGGCAAAATTTTCTTGTGTTGCTATATATAGCTTCTTGTACCTGTGACTATGGAAAAACAACAAAAGGAATATTTTAAGGCTTTGAGCAATTTTCTTGGGGTTATTAACCAAATGTGGCATGCTCAGTTTAGAACTTTCTAACTTAAGGTGTTCGGATAATAAAAGTTTCAGAAGAAAATTGAATTACTGACAAAGCAAAAGGAAAATAATGATCTACAAGGTACTAAACCTACACTAAAATGTGGTCAAATGGAGTTTCCGACCTTCAGCCCTAGAGGACAGTTCTATAGGACAATCCCTCCCAATACTATAGGTACTGGCTCCATGTGGCTATTGAGCCACTGACATGTCCCCTGAATTTTACGTTTGATAATTTTAAATAATTTAAAGTTAAAAACTGTTTTGATTCAGATTTGAAAACATTTAAATTACATTAAAAAATAAGTATATGTCTATACTTTTTTTTTCTTTCTTATTTTTTTGCTGGGAGGTACGTGTGCTAGCCAGAAAGAGAGAGAGAAGGAGAAGAGAAAGATCCTCCTCCCTCCGGGAATGGTCGTGCTGCAATCCCTTCTTATCCATCTCTCTCTCTTCTAGGGATTTTGGGCACATTTGCGTACGTGCTTAACGTGTCTCTCGAGCCACCGGGTCTGGAACTTGAACCGCAGGATTGGCCATTTGCGTTTCAACTGCTTTAACCACCAGGCTATGGAGTGTGCCCCAGATCAGTATTCCTGATGAATATTTATCAGCTGAATTGGGATGTGGCGTAAATATAAAATGCACATCAGGTCCTCGAAGACTTAATAGGAAACAAAAGAGTGTAAGATGTCTTATTAATAAATGTTACGTTGAGGACCTGGTCCCATAGCACAACAGTTAATCACTATTCAATAGGAAGTCAGATCCCACAGGACTAACCACAGTTCAAATCCCAACCCTGGTGCTTTGAAAAACACTCAGCATACGTGCATGTGTGCCAAAAACCCTTGTGGAATGGAGAAACACAGGGAAAAGGGTTGCGGTGTAACCATGCCCCATTCAGGAGTGCTTTCTCTCTCTCTCTCTCTCTCTCTCTCTCTCTCTCTCTGTCTGGCAAGTGCATGCACCCTGTAGCAATAAAACTAAATGAATATTATATGATTCCATATTGAAATGCTAATATTTTTAAATATTAGGTTAAATAAAATACACTACTAAAATTTTATTCCAACTGTTTCTTTTCTTTTTTCTTTTTTTTTCTTTAAGGTTTTTGCCATAGGGCAAGTGCACTTGCCAAAGAGAGATAGTGAGAAGGAAAGTGAGAAATCACCTCCAGGGGGGATAGTCATGCTGCAATCCCTTCTCCTTCATTCTCCTCCCGTGGTTTCGGGCATGCATGCACATGCGCACAGCATAAATTTCAACCTCCAGGTCTGGGACCTAACCACAGCCATGTATGAGTCCAGTGTCCCAACCCTTACACCACCTGTGACCCTATTAACTGTTTCTTTTTTTACTTTTTCAAATATGGATAATGAAAAATATAAACTTACTTATATATGTGCTGGACAATTCTCTATAAGGTTAAAATAAAGAAGAGGTTTAGTTGCTGAAGAATTAAACGCCTTAATTAGAAGCTATTAATAATTTGTTCTGTGGTAGAGTGGTACCCAGTAAATATTGTTGATACCACTCTACCACATGCCAAGCTGTGTTTTTTAAAGGGAATATTCTTCACCTAATAGTTAACAGCAGTTAGCATTATAATTCTTTTTAAAGAGCAAAATGGAAAACATGTTGAATTCATACAAATGTGTTAACAGATTGCAGTCATTTGTAAACAAGGAATTTATCAAATGTGACAGATTCAGTAGCATTAGTAGTAATTCATAAAACTGCACGTTTCCCGTATCATATACTTTATTATTACTTTACATTTTTTTTTAGATTTTTGCCATAGGTCATGTGCACTCTCCAGAGAGAAACTGAGAATGAAACAGAGAAAGAGGGAAAGTGAGAAATCACCCCACAGTGGAGATAGCCACACCATAATTCCTTCTCCTCCATTCTCTCAGAATTCTGGACATACACACAAACACATACACATATACCTGGCATGTTTTACAAGCCAATGAGTCCAGGACTTGAGCCACAGAGTTGGCCATGTGCAATCCCGTGCCTTAACTTCCAAACCACCTTTTGGCCCATATATTATGTGCTTTAAATATATCCAATTCTGATAGCCATGGCCAGTGAATATCTATCGAGAGGATACTTTGCGTCTGATACTAGAAATCTATTTACAGTCTTGCATTTTAACTACAAAAGAAAACTACAGTATAGACAGCTCTGTAAGTTAACAAAGAGGTGTCCCAGCTAAAGAGAAACATGATTAATGTCCATCGCGAGAAAGAACAATCGGTTCTTTCCATAAATAAGCTGGGTCCTGATTATACTCCTATTGTTAGTGAGGTGAGGTTTCATTGCATCACCACTGAAGATGTGAATCACTGAAATGGATAAGACCTAGTGAGCAATGATAGGTTGAATTTTTAGAATGATATAAAGCTGCTGGTTTGGACACTGTATTTGTGATCACAGAAGGACTGAAAAGTCCTTCATAGCCATCAGTGTGCACAGAAGTGCGAGCCCGGTGTGCTTTTCGGGTTGTACCATTATCCTCCTCACAATGTCTACTTTGATCAAAGTGCTAGTTACTCTCCTTCCGTTCCCCAGAAGCACTCCACATTCAACAAGGTTGGACTGTGGAATTCCCCAAACACGCCATACTGCTCCACTCCTCCATGCCTTTGTGTCATACGTTCTCTCTTCCTGGAATGCCCTCCTCCCTTTCTGCCTCAGAGTTTATTTTTTTTTTTCTTTTTGGAGAGGTTTTGCTATAGGGAACATGCACTCACCAGACAGAGAGAAACAGAGAGACAGAAAGCGAGAAATCACCATCCAAGGGGGATGGCCACACCATAATCCCTTCTCCTCCATTCTCCTCTCAGGATCTTGGGCACACACGCACACACGCCCCTAGTGAGTTTAAGCCACCGTGCCCAGGACTCAAACAGCGGCCAACTACATGGCAGTCCAGCAACATAGCCATTATGCCAACTGTTGGTCCCCAGAGTTGATCTTTAAAAAACCTTCTTTGGATGCCTTCCCTGACACCCTTATTCCTACTCACATGTTCTTCTACTGTTGCTCTCCTGCACTGTGTACCCAGCTGGTTCCCTACCCGATTAGTCCCCTACCCCACTGTGCACTAGGCAAAGACAGAGAATATGTCTCATGTCATTGTTTTTCCTCAGGGCCTAGCACAATGCATAGCAATTAGCAGATATAACAGTTTCCTAAATGACCTTTATAGACTTGACCACTATCCTAAGTCTTCCTATACTTCTACATTTAAAAAGAAATTTCTAAGAAGCATTATATAGGAATTGAAAATATCAGAGAATAGTGTAAAAATGAGAATTATAAGACTGGATAAGAGTTCACACAATATACAACATATCTTCCCAGTAAGTGTCATTCCCTGGGTACCAAAGTAGCTCTGTTCTGTCTCCTAGCTTAACAGAGTGCTGCTAAATTTTTTAATTTAATTTTGTTTTTTAACTTTTTGCATGTGTGCCTACCACAGGGAGTCAGAGAGAGGGAAGGTGAGAAATCTCCCCTTCACCAGGGGTTGCCATACTACAATCCCTTCCCCTTCACTGTCCTCTTGAGATTTCAGGAACATATACTCACGTGCCCAGTGTGATTCTCAAGCAGCTGGGTCTGGGACTCAAACTATGAAGCTGGACTTGTGGGATCTAGTGCCTTAACCTCCATGCCACCTGCTGGACCAGTGCTGCTAACTTTAGTGCTCTGTGAAGTTACTGCTCTATAAATTTTACTGTATGTATTGATTTATTTTCATATGTAGGAATTGGTGATCACTACTATTTTAGCCAGTGATTAGAAATTTCTGATCACTGATACTCTTACATGAGTATCTATGAAAAGCAGAGTATTCTGACAGCAAGTACTTGGTCAGGAGGAAGCACCTCAAAAGTAGGTGGAAAACTGGGACCAGCAGTTAGCGTAATGGCTATGTTGCTGGACTCCCATGTAGTCGACCACGGTTGGGTCCTGGACCCGGTGGCTTAAACACACCGGGCACGTGTGTGTACGTGCCCAAGATCCCGAAAAGAGAATGGAGAAGAAGGGATTGCGGCGTGGCCATCCCCCCCAGGGGGTGATTTCTTACTTTCTGTCTCTCTCTGTCTCTCTGGCGAGCACACACACCCTATAGCGAAAACCTCTCAAAAAAAAAAAAGTAGGTGGAAAACTTTTCAATGAAATCATACGACCACAGAGCGCTGGAAACGAAAGAGCTGGCAGATCAACTATGGGGAGTAGTCACAGGAATTGGGTGGCCCTTCCTAACAAAAGCCTTTTGGCAGAATGAGCATTAGAGCATCACTTGGCAGCGCTAACTGGGACAGCAAAGCAAAGGACAAGACACATGAAAGTGACTACTGATGACAACTCAAGCAATGATCTTTAGCAACACTGGAACAATGCAGGTAAAAACAACAATGGTAGCATCATCTTCAAATAAAGAGACAACGGTTGCATAGATTCGTGTATTTAAAGGTATGCATACACCCACGTTATTGTATCTTCCAACCTGTAGTTTTGTAATGACACAGAGAAAGCAAAACAACCTTTTTGAAAGTATCACGGTAGCCACCCTAAGTAGGAGTTTAGATTTTTCTTTCTCTTGGCATATGTGAACAAATTGAACATAATGTAACTCAATGCCATTTTAAGCAGTCGTGCAAGTGAAACCTGTGTTTGACTTCGTGCATAACATGTCATGAACTGTTCTCTTATGTTTTTGTACTCATTTTGTTAGAAGTATTTATTTTGTATAGTTTTCTTCTTAAACTCAACTCAGTCAGTCCCGTCAAAAATTTTTTATGTTAAATGCTACATCACTTATATTTTGATGATTTTCTACATTTTTACATGGATATTAATATAGTTTGTTACTTTGATTTTCATTCATTTAGAAATATTGAGCCCTGGGGCCAGCAGGTGGTATGGTGGTTAAAGGTGTTGGACTCCCATATGGTCAACTGCAGTTCAAGTCTCGGACCTGGTGACTTGTATTCTCACTTTCTCTCTCTCTGATGAAACTGGAAAATAATAATAATAAATAAAATTAAATAAACTCATTCTTTTTTTTTTTTTTGGAGAGGTTTTTGCTATAGGGTACGTGCACTCACTAGAAAGTCAGAGAGAGACAGAGAGACAGAAAGCAAGAAATCACCCCCCAGGGGGATGGCCACGCCGCAATCCCGTCTCCTCCATTCTCCTCTCGGGATTTTGGGCATGCATGCACATGCGCCCAGTGTAAGTTTAAGCCACCGGGTCCAGGACTCAAACCGTGGTTGACTACATGGGAGTCCAGCGACATAGTCATTACACTAACTGCTGGTCCCATAACTAAAATAAGTCTTAAAAAAAAAAAAAAAAAAAAAAAAAAGAAAGAAGGAAAAAGAAGTATTGAGCCCTGTTTATGCCAGGCACTATTCTAAACTCTTTAGAAAGAGCAGCAGACAAAATGGACAAAAATCCCTCCCCCCCGCCCCCACTGCACTTTGGGTGTCTAGACAGCTCAAAACCAGAAGCTCCCATAGTGCAGCCCTTTATCTTATGCAGTGATTGTTTTTCTCTTTTGACAAAACACAAGCACCTAGGTTTCACATTTTTTTCAGCTAATGAATTGCAGTAGCTCGATCTTTTCTCCAATTCAAAGGTAATTGCTTTCTCTCTTAATATTTTGGCCTTTTTCCAATAAGCTTTTGTATAAACGGTTTCAACTGGTTCCACAAGTAGCTTGGGTACTTCAAAACCATAATAAAGATGCCTTCCTGAGTAGGTGACTTGTATTTGATCTACAGTATGTAATAGTACCCAGCTTTATTGACACTGGTATACTTAACTACATTTTCACTTTATCATTATAAATTGTTGTATCTCCAGTCACTGATAGTTTTTTCTCTCTATTTCTGTTAGCTCCAGACAAGCTGTTAATATTTTAGTAGTTCAGCAAGAATTATATAGTAAATAGGGTTCTATGTTTATACCCATTTTTTTTTTTTTTTTTTACATTGCAGATAGAGCGTGTGCCCATCAGAGAGAGTGATGGAGACAGAGTAGGCACCCTCTACCGGGGCATGGTCAGGCCACAATCCCTTCTCTGTATCTCCTTCCTGTCAGGATTTTGGAAGTGCACACACATGTGCCCAGAATGTTTTTCAAGCCACCTGCACTGAGATTTGAACAGTTGGCCATGAGAGATCCTCCTCCCTTCACTTCTGAGCTATGGGGTTGTCCTTGTTCGTAACCAGTTTTGCAGTACTTTTTCCCCTCAGATGAACAGTTTTGGTAAGTTCTTCTCTGTCCGTCCTATATTTGAGTAGTATATTCCGCTTCCTTTAGCGCTTAGAATGATGACGAGCAGGAGGCACTGTGAGGCTTCCATCCAAGACTGTCTACAGTGCCTAGCACAGTGCCCAGCCTACAGGACTTGCTCAAAGGAAAGAAGAGTAAATTGAACCACTTCTCTGATTTAAAACATGTGTTCTCAGATCTATGTGGGATTTTTTTAGGTGATTTTAGTATATTGCTACTCATCAACAGCCCAGGTTAAGTGTTCTTTGATCTTTTCACACTGATTGTCTATAGTCACCTACTGGGCACTTGCCATCCGTTGCTTAAGAGCTCAATTGTTAAGACTCTCAAATGAGTTTTTTCCACTGCTAGCCAATATTTTCCTTTTCTAGTTCCAAAGCAAGTATCTCCATTCCTAAAATTATAAATGTCTCCCTTTAAAAGCATTACATTCACGAAGTATGCATGTCAGAAGATAAACATGGCTAGAACTCAGGTTTACTTATATGAGAAAAAAATGTATCTCCTTTGTAATATTTTTAACCATTCTTTTGCTATCTACTTATATCATACAAAACTCTTAAATTTGTAACTAAGTCACAATCAATTGCATACTATTGTGCACCTACTATGAGCTTAATTCTGTCTGAAGGGAAGCTGGGTACAAGGTATGACGCTAACAAGTTACAATTAGCTTTTACAAAATTATATAAAGACTTACAGAGCAAAAGTTAAGTTAAATCTTCAAAATGGTCACTCAGAGGAAGTCTGTGTTTAATCCAGTGATGTGATGCTACCTCTTAGACTCCTCTTTGGCAAGTGCCTCTGGAGTCTGTTACACAGTCTTTTGTGTATTCTCACCAGTGGTAAATCTTCATTTTTTTAATTTTTAATTTTTTTAATTTATTTTTTAAGAATTTTTTTGCTATAGGGTGCATGCGCTCGCCAGAAAGACAGACAGAGACAGAGAGACAGAAAGTGAGAAATCATCCCCCAGGGAGGATGGCCACACTGCAATCCCTTCTACTCTATTCTCCTCCAGGGGTCCTGGGCTCACACGTACATGTGCCCGGCGTGAGTTTAAGCCACCAGGTCCAGGACTCGAATCGTGGTCGACTACATGGGAGTCCAGTGACAGCCATTATGCCAACTACTGGTCCCAATCTTCATTTTTTGACTATTCATTTTTAATTGAAGAGTCTTTTGGAAATCACTTTGATGAGTAGCATGGGTGAATAAATTAGATAATTCTACATCTGATCAAACAATAGAAAATGTAATAGTAAAAACAATAATATTTTCTTATATTCATCAAGCTCTTAGTAGGACTATTCTTTAAAGAATCACTTAAAGCATTGAAAGATGACAGCCCTTTTCAAATGTAAAACCTTAAAAAGTGACTATTTTAAGTATGTACTGATTGTTTTATAATCACTTCTACATGTGGTCATATGGCTCATGAAATTAAGGAACACGCTGCCTTAATGCACTAACATGAAAAGTTAAAGAAAGAAATAGAGTGTTAATTGGTACAGGTCTTAAGGGCATTAAAGACAAAAGAAAGTGAATGAAAGGCTTCGTTCGTATAGAAACATTAATATACATTATTATCATCTTCATTGAGAGTTAATGTTCATGTGAGTTTTCTAAAGTCTTTGGTTTACATTATCTCCAGTAATCCACACTAAAAGTCTTGTGAACAAACAAGTAGTGTTAGTTCATTCCCTGGAGAAGAAACCAAGGCTTAAAAGGTGAAATGGTTTGCTTAGTAGCTTACATTTTATGGTAAACTGATCTGGAAACCCAGGTCCTCCAGCCCCCACCCAGGCCTCCTTTCATTCATTTCTCAGTCTCTCACAATTACTCACCTGCATAACAATCACTGATTACCACGTTCAGATCTCTTACTTCTCTTACTTTTTACTCTTCCTAAAAACTACCATCGTCTTCCACATGTGATGACATTAGTGCAATGAAGCCATGGAGGTGAGTGTGAAGGACATAAAAATAAATGAATAACTGTTGCAAACATATTCTGCTATAAATGTGAAATCAAAGCAGGCCCCAAGGCAAGAGCCAGGTCAAACTGCATTATGTAGCTTGTCTAATATTTTTATATGGGTGAAATCAGATTAGAATGAAAATCAACAGCAAATTAGAAGGAAAATGCTGTAATAAAAAGATGTCATTTATGGCCTAGAGTATATGTGTTGGGGTATAGGGTAAGACCGAGGGTACTTATATGCAGAAATGGATAGAAACTTTGCCTGGTTGATGGTTGGGAATGAGTTTGTGGGCTAATTATATCATTAAACGCATTGGGTTTATTCTTTTGGCTGGGTAAGGCTGAACTGCGTAAGCAACTAACGTGCTAGAAATGACTTAAGTATTTAACCAATGCGCACTTAAGAAAAGTTAGGCTACCACACAGCAGAGGTATTGGCTATGAAGTCCTAGCTAGGTTTGCTTTGCAGTTAAAGTGCAGGTTAGTTTGAGAAAATGCCTGAGCTGGTACATTGAGGAAATGGTAGACAGGGTGGGCTGACCCTCTGAAGATTTAGGAATGATCCAGTTCCCTCTGTTGATATGTCAAAATTGGACCTGTCTTGTAGGCAAAACTGGCTCCCCAGGCATGCAGTTACACAGAGACCTACACTTAGAAAGGCCCCAAAGTTGGCTTAAAGCTCTTTTACTGTTTTGAAATTCTGATTAGATTTTAAAGAAGGGGTTCTGCCCTTGGCCCCACAATTTATGTAGCTAGTCCTGCTTGGTTGCTTCAAGGTTTAAGCAAATCAATACACTTAAAATACATGAAATGGATCCAGGCTCCATAATTTTCTTTCAGTAATGTTAGTTATTTTTCTTGCTATATTATTATTATGACCATTATTATTATTAGCTATGCTCCAGAAACACTAGGAAAGAAAGAGATGACCTCAGTCCATGCAAGCTTCATTAACTTCATAACTGCATTCCTAAGGAGAAAGTAGTGAAAGACAAGGAATGTCTTAAATGCTAGAGTCAGAAGAATAAATGTGGGCCATTTCTGCAACAACTAGTTAATCAGGAAGTAAATCTCACATACTAACTCTCCATCTAGAATCATATACAAAAAAACAGAAGGCTCCTATTATTTAACATTGACTGGACACCCTGCAGTTCACATCTATCATCTTATTTAATTCCCACAGCAGTCCTTTGAGAGCTGCCCAAAGTCACACACCCCTAGGGAATATGACTGACTCCACCCCACCCTGATGCACCAGAAGGAATTGTCCCTTCTCTGGAGAAGCTCGCAATCCAGACCAAACCCCTACCACCACGTCTCACCACTCTACCACCAGGACCTGAACACACACACACACACACACACACACACAGCCAAAAGCACTTACAAAGCAGAATAACTGTAGCAATTACAGTATAAAACGCATAATAGAGCCACAAGGAAGCAACCGAGTCAGTCCTGTTGGATTTATCTGCTTCTGGGGGAGCTGGGCTTTCAGTTGTTGTTTAAAAGACAAGAAGAACAAACATGAGTGGAGCAAATCAGGCATTCTCTGAAGAGAACGTAATGGCCAAAGGTATAGAGGCAAGAATGAGCATGCTGTGAACCCGAGAGGGCAAATAGCCTTGTCCGACTGGAACAAAGTTATAAGTGGTCCAGAAGACTCCTAAGAAAATCCGACTTAAGTCTTAAGAAGACTCATAAGAAAACTTCTATGTTGCCCTCTGTGAAACATCATTTTCCCCCAATACAACTTCACACTGGCTGTAGAACTATTAGCATCTATTGCCATGGCTTTAAAGTAGTGCTGGAAACCACCACTTACTTTTTCCAATTCTTTCGTGCTTCTCTCCCAATGGGACTGCTCAATTCTCCTTGTCTTTGGGCTGCTCTGAATTCTAGAAGCCCTTACTCCCTTGAATCTACAGAGCTAGTCTCAAAAAAAGAAAAAGAAAAAGAAATTGCAAACTTCTATTTCCTTCAGTGCGGAATACAATCTTTATTTACAGTTGAAATGTATTATCGTGAGTTTTCTGACATTCCTTCCCAACAAAGACCACAACTATCTGTAGTGAAAGAATATGTCGCAGTTCAACATGTGGAAACGTGTTTTTGTGAGATACTTTTAGTGCATTACTGAAGAAATATGTTTGCTTTGCTTTGCTGTCTGTTATTTTTATAGACCATTTATTTGTGATACTAAGAGCTTTAAACAATAAACGAACACAGTCCCAACCACCCAGAATCTTCTCCGGGGAGGAAATGAGGTCTGGATGTTAAACCTTAACAGATGATGGAATGATAGGAACTCTGAGTCTGATTCCTGGTTTCAATGTATCTTTGTTACATTCATTCCCAAGCCTTAGTTTCTTTTTCTAGTGAATGGAGATAGCTCTTCTCACTGGACAGTGAACACTTAGGACACATGGCCAAAGCCTCAATGAAGTACCAATATAGACTTGGAAGTATTCACTTCCTGGTATTTATGATGAAACATAAAAGATCTAGGCACCAGCAGGTGAGGTAATAGTTACATCACTTTTCTCTCACATAGTCAACCACAGTTCGAGTCCCAGACCCAGCCTGAAACTCAACGTGGAGACTGTGTGCATGGATGCCCAAAATCCTGAGAGAAGAATGGAGGAGAAGGGATTCTGGAATGGCCATCTTCCTGGGGCGGGAGAAGGGGTGATTTCTTGATTTCTGTCTCTCCGGCGAGCACACACACTCTATAACAAAAATCTCTCTTAAAAAATATATATATATATATATTATATATATATACACATATTATATATATATATATATATAATATATATATATATAATCTATGTGATATAAGAAAAGCCACCCAAAATTGAGAACTGATCATTTACCTCAGACCTCTTAGATGGCCACCAAAATGCCACTGAAATTTTCTCCTATTTTATATGTGGCCCTATTCTGAGGTTGAGATAGATAATTCTGATTTTTTTAAAGAATTATTTTATTTAGGGACCAGCAGGTAACGTGATGGTTAAGGTGCTGGACATTCCCACATGACTGACCATAGTTTGAGTCCTGGACCTGGTGACTTGCTTTCTCACTTTCTCTCTCTCTCACACTCTGTGTCTCTCTCTGATCAAATTAAAATAATGAATGAATAAAAAAAAACTATGTAATTATTTTTTAAAAATTATTTTATTTAACTTTATTTATTTATTTATTTATTTATTTATTTATTTATTTATTTATATTTGACCAGAGAAGGACAGTGTGTGTGTAGAGAGGGGGACAGAAAGAGAGAGAAAGTGAGAAAGCAAGCCTCCAGGTTTGGGACTTAAACCAGGTGGGCCATGAGGGAGTCCAGCGCCCTTAGCCACCACGCCACCTGCTGGCCCCAGATATTTCTGACTGGCTTCCCTCAGCTTCTGAACAGACATATTCTTTATAACAGTGTTTTTCAAACCATTTATACCAAAGGGCCAAGGTTTTTCCCCTCAATTTCAAATCTATCAAAGAAGAACACTTCTGTCAAATACAGTAAGAATAAATTTATAGAAAAATATAAAAACTTTAATGTAGATATACGAAATGAAAGCGTAAACTCATTTTCAGATTGATCAGATGTAGGATTACTCCTTTGAATTCTACATGTTTTTAAACACATTCAATTTATACTCATCACTGAACAACAATGAGCAATTCGGAATGTTGCACTTGCGTGTGTACAGACCCTACTTGGAGCAGCACAGTTGGAGAACACTCTTCCTGAACTCTCTTTCCATCATTTCCTCATATACCATCTCCCAAAATGTGCATTACCCTGACGGAGTGACAACAGGTTGAGAAGTCTGCAGAAAGGAACCTGTCCTGTGTCGAGGGACTTCGGGACTCTCCTCATCTGTGGCTTGCCCAACCACCCCCAAAGTTGTAGATCCTCTTGAGCTATTTAGGAGAGATGACCACAACTGGTCACATCTGTTGCTTAGTCAGAGCCAAACACATCCAAGTGGAATACCACATCCTCTCTGCCCGAATTCCTGGTCCAGGGACAGTGGGGCTCCAGATCGTTGGGGACTAGAGAAATGCATTTGTCCTCTTTCCTACCTTTTGCTTTTAGTGACCTCTGTCACCTCCATGAATGACATCTATCTAGTCAAAAAATCTTGCAAGCAGCCATCCTTCCTTAAATTTGGCACCATTTTTTTCTAATGACTGTGTCCTTGTGACATCAGATACATAGAAAATAAAGAACAGCCAGTGGATATTGGTCTTTATGACTTCAAAGCTAACAGAAAAAAATTTCCTAAAGTCACCCAATCTTACTTCTGCTTTCTGCATAGAGCTATAATTAAATTAAGGATGATTTATTTGGATTTTGAAAAAAAAAAAGATTCAGAAATCTGCTGGAAAGATGTAAGAAAACATGTGTATATGTGACCTTTTCTACAAAATGGGGCCCTAGCTTAGTTAGATTTTCAAAATATCTTCATTTTTCAAAAAAGTTAAAAACTTTTAATTTAGGCAATCCCAAATGGAAAAATAGCTCATTTTCAGGGCTCTCATCCTAGATTCTTCCCAGTGTTAAACTTGAGATTATTTAATATTTCCTCTTTATCTACACACTGCTTTTCAAATTGCCTTTGCAATCCATCCCATGAATGCTATAGGTAGTTAAAAAATTAATTGGAAAAGAATGAAATAATAAGCAGTGTCTCACGTATAGTAAGTACTATTGCATGACCTTTTTGTCATGTGTGTGTCCTGGATCTTGATGTAAAGCAGGCTTTTTTTTTTTTTTTCCTGAGTTGAAGCCAAAAAGACTCAACTGCCAGCCATTGTGGTAGAGCTCTAGTTCTCAGACTTGAGTGCGATCAAGAATCAGGAGACAGTGAATTAAAATGCAGATTTCCAGGCACTACCTGCAGAACTTCTTGCCAGAAATCTACCTGTGTACAAGCTCCTCGGATAGATTTGGTACAGGTAGTCTGTGAGCATACAGATAAATACCCACCTGGAGGTATCAATTAAGAGCATAGGCTTGAGAGATACACAGACCAGAAAAGAAAGACCAAATCAGAGGACTAGCAGTTGCTATAATGGCTATGTTGCTGGACTCCCATGTAGTCAACCATGGTTCTAGTCCCAGACCCAGTGGCTTAATCTCATGCCGGGCGTATGCGCATGCATGCCCAAAGATCCTGAGAGGAGAATGGAGGAGAAAGGATTGTGGTGCAGCCATCTCCCCAGGGTGGGGGTGGGGGTGATTTCTCACTTTCTGTCTCTCCATCTTTCTGGAGAGTGCACGCGCCCTATAGCAAAAACCTCTCCAAAAAAAAAGAAAAGAAAGAAAAGAAAAGAAAGACCAAATCAGATGTGTTTAGGATCTTGGCTGTTTACTCCTTCAGCCCCAATTTCCTTATCTGTGAAAGGGCATTGAAGACCTATCACATAGGGTAGTTAGTTGTAAGCATTACCAGAAATAGCCTGTGACGGCTGCCTAAAGAATCTGCAGAGCCCAGTGCAAAATAACAATGAGGGACTCTCGTTCCAAAATTATTTAGAATTTCTAGATGGTGACAGCAGAACATGAAATCAAATGCAGGGCCCTTCTGAGCTTGCATCCTTACAACCACACAGGTGCACATCCACGAAGCCAGGACTGTGAACATCCCATCCAGTGTTTGGCACGTGGGAAGCAATCAAAAAAGGGCAGCTTTATTTAGCTAGAGCAAACATACGTAAGTATAAATATGAGCCAGTCTATGTAAGATCATTTTAAACCAAAGCACTCAACTGTAGATCAAGGTATGATTTAGGATTTGAGCTGTTACGACGCTGGTATGAGTCGATCTGAACTTCCTTAACTGACAGCAGGGATGCTTTGTTCCATAGTTTGGTTGTTTGAAGAAGAACCACTGTGTGAGGACAACTGCTGAATTGGTTCTGGCATGTCCAAGACCTGCTACTTCCCCCCACCCCAGCCCCCCAGTGGGGGTCACAGGCAGACAAGCTACCATCCCCTATCAGCAGCAGTGCCCTGAGTGTGCAGCAAAAGCAGCCTCATGACCTGTCCCCCAGTAAAATCTCCCAGAAACTTCTCAGCAACCTGATAAAAGCCCACTCCCTTATCAATCTGGCAAGTTAAATAAAACAATTGCAAAATCTAAGAGTAATTCTTAGGCCTTCGGATAAAGTGGAAATCAAGTGTTATTAAACTAGTTCAAAGATGAAAAGCAACATGTAGGCAAATTTGCAGTCTCTGGACAACTTTTCTACATACTCCAGGAGTTATTTCTATGCCCTCAACTCTCCAAATTACATTCTCACAGGGTCACTCATTTTTTATCCACTCTCAAGGAAAGTATCTTTCTACTTTAGCCTCAAATGGGCTCTAGTGCTTTAACCTCAAATGGGCTCAAAAACAGTTTTATTGTCTTTTTTCCTTACAATGGCTTTTGTTTCTGGTTTCAATTTGTTAAAGAATCCCAGACCAAAATCTTGGAATTTTTCTGCCATTTCGGTAGTTGATCCCTACACACATACACCATTCTCTCTTGTACATGGCTTTGTCTTAGAATTAGAATTATTTGTGTGCTCCTCTATGGCCCCTACCAAATGCTAGTGCCCAAGGGCAGAAACTGTGATTCTTCTTTTATTATTTATATATTTTAGCTCAGTTTAGTTTCTGTTATACATTCAATCACACACATCACTTAGTTCGTAATGTGAATGTTCCAACATGAATACAGTGTTAAAAAAATTTTTAAATGATTATCATAATCTTGTTTACATTACATTGAATCACCTATATCTTTACAGTGTATTACATTTCTTTTTCCAGAAGGAATACCATGCATATCAGTCAAGACAAAGACATTTCTTATCCACATCATCATCAAATAGCTTTTCATTATTTTTTTCCAGATTATTATTATTATTATTATTCTCATTATCTGACATGAATACATTTCCCACCAGTCCAGTTGGGGATACTATATGCGTGATCATCAACAGATAATAACCCATTTCTGTCCTATAAATGTCTTGCCTCTCTATTTTTCTCCTTAATGTCTTTCCTCAGACTCTCCTCCTTCTCCCACCATCTTCCCACACTGTATCTGGTATCTATAACCATTTTCTATGTTTTTATATCCTCTAGCCTTTCAGTTTCAGCTGCAATTGCCCCATCAACAAATAGACCTATCCCGTGCTTCATTTGCTTATGAGAGTAGAGGGAGCTAGCAAAAGGCCCTGAGTTTATTTCAGCAGAGTTTCACTTCTTGCTTGCTGCATGCTTGGGATGCTGAGGGAGCTCCAGGCATCTGGTGAGTACAACATCAACAAATGTTCCCCCCTTTCCAAGTACTCAGGATCCATAACAAATGTCATCATTTGCAATTCTTGTGTTCCACGAAGAAATATTTGCCTGTGATAGGGTTAAGGTGCATAGGAGTTCTAGCTATTCCATTGGATAACAAGGTAATACTTAATTTAAGAATACTTACATTTAAGTACCTTAAGTCATTCTCCTCTGACATTTTTAATTAATTAATTTTTTTTTTTTTTTTTTTTTTTTTTTTTTTGCCATAGGAAGCATGTGCTTGCCAGAGAAAGATAGAGAGAAAGCGAGAAATCACCCTCTAGGGAGGATGGCCATACTGTAATCCCTGTCCTCCATTCTCCTCTTGGGACTTTGGGTTTGCATGCATACATGCCTGATATGATTGTTAAGCTGCCAAGTACTGGAATCGAACTGCAGCCAGACACGTAGGAGTCCAGCACCTTAACCACCATGCCACTGTCTGGCCCCATTTTTGATGCTTTGATACCTGAAACTAGTTTTCTGGTATGTTAATCAACAGGCTTAAGAATAATATATCAATCGATCTAACATGCTAGGTCAGGTTCTGATATACTGTCACAAGGCATAATTCTTGACTACAAGCATCTTAAAATTGAGTGGAAGACATTGTTTATAAAAGTAGAAACAAATCAAATAATATTTAAGTTGTATAATGGGCTATACATTACAGAGCTAGATACACAGTTACAAGAGAAATGTGTGTGTGAATGATTGGAAGAAGTCTTTATGGAAGTGGGCCTGGGCTTGAAACCTAAAGAAGGAGAAGGCTTTGGATGAGGAGAAGGTAGACGAGAGAAGACAGAGGGGGGTTGGGGGGTTGGCAGGGGGACAGCAAGCAGTAAACGAGGTAAGCCTGACTTCAGTATGGATGGGAAATTAGTCAAGAAATCAGCCCATCTAGGGATAGGAGTTTATGTTTGGGAATATCAGGTTATGTTTAGGTAAGCTTGAAACATTAGTTTCAGAATGATGAAAATACTTTGAACTTAATTTGACAGGTAATAGAAAATAGTTACAAATCATTTTCAAGGAAATGACGGGAAAAGTCAGGGCATATGAATTCGTCATCAGTGCATACAGTGATGTGGGAACAGAAGATGATTGTAAGATGTCCAGAAGGTTAGAGGCTGTGTCATTATCCTAAATATTAAGGGAATCATTTAACAAGCACACTTACTCATCAGATACGTGAGATTATGAGAAGCTGGACAGCCAGAGAGGTAGTTGAGTGTAGGACAAATAAGAAGAATCAATCTGAGAATTGCTGAAAAGACGTAACTCAATTCACATGTATTTACTGAGTGTCTGCTAAACATATCGGGTTCCGCAATGCTCAGGCAAATCAATGGCAACTGGACACACATAACCCGGATATTCCAGAGTTGCCTTCTGGAGAGGGAGCAGACGATTAAATAAGCAGGCAGGCTCAGTCTAGTGTCCCAGGTCTTCCAATGAGAAAAGTGGAAAGTATTCTCCACAGACACATTCAGAAGGATTTACAGCCCTACTGGGACAAGAGCAGGAGCAGAGAGTTAGGGAAGAAATCTAAATACAATAATACCTTACATAAGAGGATAGGGTGGGGAGTTGGCAGGTGGCATGGTGGTTAAGGGCCCCGGACTCCCACATGGTCAACTGTGGTTCTAGTCCCGGACCTGGAGGCTTGCTTTCTCACTTCCTCTTTCTCTCTTTCTCGCTTTCATTCTGTCCCTCTCTAGTCAAATTAAAATAAATAAATAAATAAAGTGGTTTTTTTTCTTTTTGTTTGTTTTAGGATAGGGTGGAAGAAAGAAAAGTATTCTGGATGTTCAACACACTGAAGGGAAAAAAAGTCACATACCCAATACTATACACACAAAAAAGCAAGCATACCTTAAAAGCAACCCTCAATCTTTATGTGATTCTTCTTTGAGAAATGATAGAGCCTTGTCTTTTTGAGCTTGGAGATAATGAAAATTGTATTTGTGCTTTTTGTCCCCCTGGAAATACGTAGTCTTAACGTATAGAAGAAAAGGAATCGAGGTCCTTGCTCTAGACTGCTGGCGGCTGAAACAAGACTATGATACACTTCAAAATCCATGTGGAGAAGAACAAGGCTTTGGACAACAATACGTGCCTGTTTTTTTCTGTCTGCAGTTATACTCCCATTATCTGCTGAAGTCTGGATACCAAAGTTGTGTCTCAATAACGGACAGGCTTGGAGAGGCCAAGAAGGCGGCAGATGAAACATCTCGTGCACGCATGAGCTTAGTGATGAAGGTTAGATAAGAGAAGTACGTAAGTCAAGGTTATGGGCCACTGGGACTGGGGATGGCCTCCTTTATTAAAAGGAATGTAGGAGGACCAGCAGTTAGTGTAATGCCTATGTCGCTGAACTCCTATGAATGGAGGAGAAGGGATTGCAGCGTGGTCATCCCCCCTGGGGGTGATTTCTCGCTTTCTGTCTCTCTCTGTCTTTCTGGTGAGCACGTGTGCCCTATAGCAAAACCTCTCCAAAAAAAAAAAGGCCTATAAGAAGAGAAGCAGATTTGGAGAGGAGCTAACAGTTCAGTTAACATCATCAATGAATCCAAGGTGTCTCTGAGATATTCATGTAGAGATACCCAATGGGCAGGTGAATCTGGAACTTAGAGGAGAGATCCAGGCATCCCATACAATAAATACTTTATTTAAAAACAAAAACAACGATTTGAAGCCAATAGTGAAAAATGTTAACATATGTTAAGTCTTGTTAGTGGAGATATAGGAGTTTAAATCACTGGCAAAATCACCTTCTGGAGCTAATATTTATGCAGATTTATCTTTTTAAGAAATGAGATATTCCCAACATAAAGAAACATTAAAGGAATCATTTAACAAGCACACCTACTGATCAGCTGCAGCTCTCAGCCTTTAATCGGTTTACCCAGAAACCACAAAGGCCTGAAGACAAAAAAAAAATTCCAGTTGCCCCACCCACTGTTCTTCATCTCTTTTCTCCTCCTCTTCCCATTTTATCATCTCTTTCTATTTTACCCTTTTTTTTTCCTGAACCTTTCCTTTTTTATCCAAACCATTATTCATTATCTTTTTCTGAAATAGACTTTACAAAATGTTTCTTTTTTATTTTTTTCAGTTTTTTTATGGGGCACATGTGCTCCCCAGAGAGAGATAGCAAGCGTGCGTGAGAGAGAGAGACAGGGAGAGAGAAAGTGGGAAAGCCTCCCCACCTTAGGAGGGATGGCTACACTGCAATATCTTATTCATCCTCTACTTGAGATTTTTGGGCATGCATGCACACACGCACAGCTTGTTTTTCTTTTTCTTTTTTTTTTGAAGAGGTTTTTGCTAGGGCATGTGAGCTCCCCAGAAAGACAGAGAGAGACAGAGAGACAGAAAGCCAGAAATCACCCCCCAGGGGGGGATGGCCACACCACAATCCCTTCTCCTCCATTCTCCTCTCGGGATCTTGGGCATGCATGCACATGCGCTTGGCGTGAGTTTAAGCCACCATGTCCGGGACTTGAACCGTGGTCCACTACATGGGAGTCCAGCAACATAGCCATTATGCTAACTGCTGGTCCCACGCACAGCTTGTTTTTCAAGCTGCTGGGTCCAGGACTCAAACCACAGAGTGGGCCATGTTGAAGACAACCTCCTTAACCACCACACCCCTGGCTGGATCCTACCTTTCCCAAGATTAAATTCATTGCATCTTCCTGAGTAACATCCCAGTTTTCCGTAGCCAATGATGGGACCTGGGTAAAGGATGGCAAATAATCTCCACATAACTCCTATACCCAGGTGCTTCCTCCTTTCCATGCTAAAAAGAATTCAGCCTCCAAAAACTATTTACAAATGCCAACAGTACTCCCAAGAGCAAACACTGCTTCCCAGACCGATCAGCTCTCATTCTATTTCTCTCTCACTGTGTTCTTCACACTGAGCTTGTTCTTATATTCTACTCACCTCCCACTTTTATCTACAGCTTCACATCTGCATTGAAAGTCATTTACTGTGGTCATAAGAGATGAAACATCATCATCAATGTTGAATCCCACAACTTCTGAAAATCTGGATAAACATTATAATTCCCCTTAGCCAGGAGCAGTGTGACCTAGCAAAAGTCTATACTTTCAAATAATTTTTCCTTCCTTGTGCTTTATCCTGATTAACCTTACATTCTCAGCTCCTTTCTGCAATCTTCTCTACATATCCTAACATCTTTTGTTGTTGTTGTTTTTGTGGCTTTTTTTTTTTTTAAAAAAAAAGTTTACTTATTTATGAGAGAGGGACAGGCACCCTCAACAGGATCCTCATGCCATGAACCATCTCCTGTCTCAGGCAGCCTTCCATGGCACATGCTCATATACACCTAGCATGTACAGGGAGGCCCCAGGACACAAACCAGGGGCCTTCCCATCTGAGTCCAGTTCTGTTACCACTGTACCCTCATCTGGCTCCCTCTAACGCACTTTATTATTTCCTTTTTCTTAATGACCATAGCATTACTATTAAGCCAACACTATAATTAGTACAATAAGGCACTTGTTTATGTTGTGATTATTTCACCAACACTTTGATATATCTTCTAAGATCTGGGATAGTGTTAGTCAAATTGTAATTTGTTTGAACTAAATAATAATCCAGGCTCATATCCATGTTAAGAGTGGAGACGAGATCAGTCAGGTATGATAAAGCCAGTGAGAAAGTCGGCCTATTTTCATGTTGGCACTAGGGAGTGACAACACAATTGTTTGTCCCCACCAGCCTGCCCGTGTATCTCATAGTTTGTGAAGTCTATGGTACATGTAACTGGGCCATCTAGTTCTTGGGAAGAACGTGGACTAGAACACAAAAAGAGAAGGGTAGCCCCCCTCCATGTTCTTGCACTCAAAGACTTAATGTTCCCAGTTTTACAATCTCCCAAAGTTTACTCATTTCTCACAGTGTAAACTATCATGAAATAACTATCCATGCAAGTAGCCACATATTTTTCCTAATGAAATTTATCTTTACCATTTCCCTCAGGCTTTATAACTTCGGTAAGAATAAATGTGAATTTAAGTGTAAGCAGAGGAAGTGTATGGGACCGGCTGCCTGTTTAGAAAGGGGTGAGGTATGGGATTTATCTAAGTAGGATGGATAGATAGACACATAGAAATACAGATGGATAGAAGAGTTTATAGAGTTTATTGAACATTTATTCTGTACCATGTACTGTGTTAAATTTATTACAAAGAGTTTCCCACTAGGTAGATAAATGATTACTCTATTTTGAAGACGGTAAAACTGAAAATAGGGGCCCGCAGGTGGCATGGAGGTTGCGGCAGCTTGATCCCACATGGCTGACTGTACAGTTTGAGTATCAGGTCTGGTGGCTTGAAAATCAGGCCAGGTAGGTGTGCATGTTTGCCCAAAATCCCAAGAGGAAATTGGAGGAGAAAGGATTGCAGCATGGCCCACCACCCTCAAACTCCAGGGTGGGTGATTTCTCACTTTTCCTCTCTCTCTCTCTCTCTCTCTCTCTCTCTCTCTCTCTCTCTGGCAAGCATAAGCACTCTATAGCAAAACTAAAAACCAAACAAAACAAACTGAAAATAATAGAGTTAAATAATTTGCCAGTCTGCTTCTATAGTCCAGTTTTGTTTGTTTGTTTGTTTGTTTGTTTTTTTGAGAGAGTGATTTTTGCTATAGGGCATATGAACTCACCAGAGAAACAGAGAGCAAGAAATTATCCCCCCACCACCAGGGGATGGCCACACTACAATCTCTCCTCCTCCAGTCTCCTCTCAGGATTTCGGGCATGCACACACACATGACCAGTGTGTTTCAAGCTTCCAGGTCCAGGACTCAAACCATAGTCGACCCTATGGGAGTCCAGCAATGTAACCATTCCACCATCTGCCGATCCCATAGAGCCTACATTCCTAATGCTAATGTTCTTCTAGATATAAAAAGGAAGTTCAAGCTTTCTGTACTTTTACTTTTTCATCCGTAAAATACCTGAGAACATCTGAATTGTTCTTTCTCAAGAATGTTACCTAGGAAATTTGGGAACTTGAGAGGATCATGAATAAATTATCTTTATATTTCCTCCAAATGTAAATTATTCTAAAATCTTACTGCATATGACCAAGTTTTATTAGTATTTAACTTTCAAACCAAGAGAAAAATACATATAATTGCTGTGGGATTAATTTTTTATGAATTAAGTAATTAGAAATATATTCAACGTGCTTGGAGAAAGAATATGGATGAGTGGGTGTATTCAGAAAACTGTTTTAACCATATCCCTTTCCACCCACCCCTAACATGTATACATACAAATTGATCCTAATGAAGCTAATTTCACTTTCTCCTTCAAAACCTCTGCTCAAGGACTGCTTTCCCCAGGAATCTTTCTCTGACCTCTTTCACCCGGAAGGCTCTCATCCATGTTCACTTGGTGCACATCTCTTGTCACAGGATTTATTACATGGCCCTGTCATCACTGGCTTTCTCATTAGCCTCTCCTGCTTAACTGCATGTGTCTTTGCGATCGTGAGCATGCCATCTTCACAAAACAGTTTCCAGTCTAGAGGAGGGCATTGAAAAGACACTAACACGTGGTGTAATAAATTAATAAATAAACCATAAAATAACAGGGCCTCTAAGTTTGAGGGGAAAACCCTCATCTTCGCTGTAGGAACCACTGACTGAAGCTAGCTCACCACACATTCCCAAAGTGTGAACAGCCTGTGCAAGAGCCCGAGACAATCAGAGAAATGTCCAAGCTACAAACCCATATGGTTCTCAGGGTAGAAGACTACAGAGAGAAATTGTTCTCACTTGTCACTTCTAATACGAAAAAAATGTCACTAGACTCTCAGGAGCCACTGCTGTTGACAAGCACCATGGCGAGCAGGTCCTCTCTGAGGTTTGAGAAGGGAACATGGCTTTGCTTTTCACAGTGCTCTTGCATAAGGTTTTTCTGTCACATATTTTATTTTTACATAGAGATTTTAGTCCAAGGTCACATGAGTGACTTTGCTGGATGTAGAACTCGGGGTTCCTGTCCCTCAGACAAGGGCCATCCTACTAGTTGATTCCGACTCTTCCTTCAAAACCAACTCAAGCCTCCTCTCCTCCCAGAAGGCTTCAGTGACCCACCACTCATATTTAATTTTAAAAAAAGGGTGGGGGGGGGGATTCCTTTGTGCTCTCATTTGTGCTTTCCTTGTAGTGCTTACAATACTGGTCAGAAGAGGGGCGGAGTCATTTCTTTGTTTTCTACCAGGCTATGAGCTAGAGATCAGGAATTAACGTCTCCTATCCCAGGGTCTAACTCGGAGCTGCCCAAATAGACCCTTGCACTGCTTCTCTCCCGGTGTTTTCCTGATGGGGTAGGGGTAAACATCCTTTAGTCTTTCCCTGTCCTAAATGGTCTGTGCTTCTGATGAGGTCATGTTGGCATGTCTCACGGCTGCAGGCAGCAGGGAGAGAGATTGCTGTGTGTCTTCACCATGTTAAGATGAAGCCTGATGCTAAAGCTAGCCTAAATAAATCCCAAGTCCTTCCAGCTGCTAGAATCGAGAATGCAAATTCATTAGATGCCACATTCCTTTCTCCCTCCCTCCTTCACCAAGCCCTGCTCCGCTGCCCAACCTACATTAGAGAAAACAGGGTGGCACTGACTGAGCAGCCATCTGAAGGCGGATGTTATAAACACACCCTGGGACTTCCTAACAGTTGGGGAGGCTGAACTTGCTGTCGATTCAAAGACAAGTCCCGCTGCTGCCCCGGGATGAAGGATCACAGGGAGAAGATGCTGAAACAACTGTTATAGATTTTACCGGCAGTGGCTTTCGACAGACTGCAATCGAAGGGATAATTGGTGAAGACGTCTTAGAGGTCACGAGTGAGTATGAGAAAGCTCTCTGGCTTTCTATAATAGCAGTCTCTGCCTATGCTGGAAAATAACCTTGAGGATGGTAGCTTGAAAGATGAATTCATAGGGGGAGAAAGTCTGGGCACACGTCTCAATAGCCTTTCAGAAACAAGTGCTATAATAAGGGCAAAGCATTTCTCTTTAGAAGAGCTTTTGCTACCAGTTCAGGTAGTAAAATGACTGCACCCTGTTTTACCAAAGAAATAAACCTTCTAAATGAACAAAGAAGCCAAAGTCATTAGTGGGTATTTTCAGCGATGATTGTATGATTCTTAGTGGAGTAGAGAGAGGATAGAGAAGTTAGCTTCTGCTTCCTGACTGCAAATGACCTCAAAAGACACTCATAAATAATAAATGTCCATTAACTACTCTTGAAATAATTGCATTTAAGCCAATTTTATGATCATATAGAACCACATTTTACATCATTGTGTAGCAAGATAAAAGTGCTCTACATTGTACATATTAGTCAATATCAGAGGCAGTCTTGTGAAAAGGATGAACTTTCAGGGCCTCGAAAGACCCTGAGTGTCCCCCAAATATGGATTCACCAGCCTGTGACATCAATCACTTCTTTTTCCATTAAAAGATAAACTAGAGGGACCCAGAGGTGGCATGGTGGTTCATGTGCTGCACTCCAACATGGCCAACTGCAGTGTGAGCTCCAGATCCAGAGGGGACTTGAAACACACCAGGTACGTGTGCATGTGTGCCCCAAATCCCAAGAGACTGGAGGAGAAGGGACTGTGGTGTGGCCATCTCCCTGGAAAGTGACTTCTCATTTTCCTCTCTCTGTCTCTGTCTCTTTCTCTCTGGCAGCTCATGCACCTTATGGCAAATAAATAAATAAATAACTAGAGATCAGATTCTAAGGGTTAAAAAGTTGCTCAAATGTCCTTCTTAAAAAGCAAATATGTAAGCCAACCTGTGGCCTAGTGGTTAAGTGGAATGGATCCCAAATGACTCACCATGCTGTTCGAGTCCAAGCCCCAGAGTCTTGAGAAACATGCTGGGTTGCATGTGCATGTATGTCCAAAATCTTGAAAGGAGGGAGAGACGAAAGAGAAGGGACCGCAATGTGACCATTCTCCATAATGGGTGCTTTCTCACTTTCCCTTTTTCTGTCTCTATCTCCCTCCAGCGAGCACATGTGCCCTCTGGCAAATAAAACAAAACAAAACAAAAAACAAGCAAAAAAAGAAAAAAAAAAAAAAACCAGCACATATGTGACTTAACAAAGAGAGGCTCTTTATGTAGCTTCTGCCACAAAAGTAAGTGTTTTTCCAATTAGCTATTTATCACTTTAGAAGATGGAGGAAATCTGCTAATATGTATTGACATCCAACAGTGAGGAGGAAAGGAAGCTTTAGAAATGTGGGACGTCAGGACTAGCAATTGGCGTAATGGCTATGTTGCTGGACTCCTCTGTAGACTACCACGGTTCGAGTCCCAGACCCAGTGGCTTAAACTCATGTCAGGCGTGTGTGCATGCGTGCCCGAGATCCCAAGAGGAGAATGGAGGAGAAGGGATTGTGTCGTGGACATCCCCCCTGGGGGATGATTTCTCCTCTTTTTGTCTCTCTGTCTCTCTCTGTCTTTCCAAGCACACATGTCCTATAGCAAAACCTCTCTAAAAAAAAAAAAAAAAAAAAAAAAGAAAGAAAGAAAAGAAAAGAAAAGAAAAAGAAAGAAAAGAATGTGGGACATCATTTTATCATTGGTATGTCTGTTAACACTTTCCCTTTGCACGTGGCCTACGATGTACATATCATCATCATTTTATCTGAGTACACCAAAGTTTTCTGGTCTGTTGATGGTACTGGGGAAGAATTGCTTGAAGAAGCCTATCCTTTTCCCTCACCTGTGTACTTGAAGGAGAAAGAGATACAGAGAGACACTTTCCTTTCAAAATGAAAATTTTGCATTATTGGTATCAGTAAGAGACTTCTTATGCTTAAGAGAAACAGTAACAAAAACGTCTTTTGAGAGGAACCTAGTATATCATATTACTATGGGCAGCAAAGAGGTCAAAGTGAAGAACTAATGGCAACAAAGTCAAACAAGAATACGTTTGAAACATGCACTTGCCTAGTTAATAGCTCAGGGGAGCGCAGTCTGCCTCCTGCTGCACGTGCTCTACCTTAATGGACTAGCATGAGGGCAAAGGTTTCCTGAGCGCAGCCTCTTATGCCGCTCTGTGCAAAGAGAGCAAATGCTTTAAGAGAAAATATGGTTCCTGCTTTAATGAGAATGGTCTTCTCACCTTGGTCAATAATTCGGAACCCTCTGATGCCCTCAGGGAAGGTGAATAATCAACCAGGGGTTGAGCTGAGAATATCAAACTTGCCAGTAGCTTTCCCTTTCATATTTTCTTTTTCGAAAAAGGTTATTCATTTCTTCCAGGGAGAAAGAGATCCTTGGGATCTTCACACTGCGATCCTCCTCATCTTCAACCAGCCTCAATTACGGGCACACACGCTTGTACCCAGTGTGTGCAGGATGGCCCCAGGATGTGAACCCAGGACCTTCTCACGTGGGTCCAGTCCTGTTACTTATGTGCCACCATTCGGCCCCTCCCTTTCATATTTTCAAGCTGCTCCTCCACCACCTCTAAACACTTAACAGGAGTGCAGAACAAGTTGTGGAGTTGGATTTGTTAAGACTTTCTGTAATTTGCAAAAGGGGGTTCCAAGAATGACGATCACTGATAAATGAACCATTTGATTAATGAACAATTTGCTCAGCATTCCTTGTGGGGCAGCACCATGAATGGGTGGGACATAGCTTGCATGCACATTAGGGCCGAGTGGAGGGATATAAAGGGAAGGGAAGGAGCCAGCTGCATCTGCCCCAAAGCACCTCTTCCCCAGACCAGCAGAAAGCCTCACGCTGGCATTTAGTCTATGCTGAAAGCAGCTAAAATGAGAGTCACCACTCAACAGATGGGCATTTTTTTAAAAATGTAGTAGCATAATTTGAGAAGTTTGTTAAATATCTTCCTTCTCACCCTGTAAACTGCAGCTGATTGCTTGAAATCCACACAGTCGTGCTTACTGTACATGAAAATAGCCTTGAACTTCTGACTCCCACTGATTTCTCACGCCTATTGGACTTTCTTGTCCTGGGGTGTTTATTTGGTTTAACTGGGGAGATTTTCCAAAATACAGCTTTCTGAGTCTCCTTGCTGCATAGATTTGATTCAGTGTCCTTTGAAAAAACTTAAGGGACTACAATATACATCCTGGGTTAGGAACACTTTTATCACCTGGGAAGATACCAGTCTTAAGTATGAGTATGAAGACATTAGGGACACAGCCAACGAGAACCACGAGTGAGTCAATATCTGCTGGGGCTGCTGGAGCAGCGGACAGGGCAGGAGTGAGGTCTAACAGTTGTTTAGCACCATGTACCTCGGTCTTCACATCTGTAAGATGGAAGCAGCAATAGTACTGACCTCATGGGATTGCTATCAGCATGAAATGAATCAACCAGTGTAGAACACATAGCACAGTGCCTGACACTTGTATATTCTTGATAAATATAAGTTGCTGTGGTCTTTATGTGGATCTAAAGCTGCCTATGTAGAAATTAGAGACTGGAGCAAGACTGTTTAATGGGACCAGTCTAACAAGGTGCTAGGGAAGGCACAGGGAAATAAAGTTTCTAGCACCTTTCGAAGTCCAGAATAGAGCAATATATTCTTCTGTGATCAATCTTTGTGGGTTAGTGTTTTGTTAATTTGCTTTAAAAGAGTCAACTTACTGCAGAATCAGTTACCACTCAGAATATAACAATGTATGTTATCTGGAGGAATCAGAATTTGACCAAAACAAAAAAAAAAAAAGGGAAAATATTTGTAATTCACATATTACTTGGAAGCCCCTGGCTTCATGAACATTTTTAATAAAAACTGTAAAATTCTCAGCATTAATATTTAAGGGACCAGCAAGTGGCAGAGTGGTTAAGGTGCTGGACTCCCTACATGGCTGACCGTGAGTTGAGTCCCAGACCTGGTGGCTTGAAACTCAAGCCCAGTGCATGTGCGTGCATGCCCAAAATCCCAAGAGGAGAATGGAGGAGAAGGAATTGCAGCATAGCCATCCCCCCGAGGAATGATTTCTCTATTTTTATCTCTCTGTCTCTCTCTGTCTCCAGTGAGTGCACATGCCCTATAGCAAAAATCTCTCAAAGAAATGTATTTTTTAAAGGTGTTTTTTTGTATGTTTTTTTTTCCCCCCCCCCCCGGACAGTGCTTGAGCTCACTGGAGGAAGAGAGACAGAGACAGAGAGAAGGAAAGTGAGAGATCACTCCCCTAGGGATGATGGCCATGCCACAATCCTTTCTCCTCCACACTCCGCTCAGGATTTTGGGGATGTACGCACATGTACCCCTTATGATTTTAAGCCACTGGGGCCAGTATTCAAACCACAGTTGGCCACGTGAAAGTCTAACACTTTAACCATCACCCCAAATGCTGACCCCTTTTAAAAATAACTTTTTAAATTGACACATAATAATGTACATGTCTTTGGGATATGGTGTGACTTTTTTCAGTATGTGACTACTACATATAATAATCAAATGAGGGTAATTAGCACATCGATCTTCTGAAACATTTATCGCTACTTTGTGTGGGGACATTGAAAATTCTCTTTTCAGTGTTCTGAAATATACACTAAATTATTGTTAATCACAGTTACCTTACTGTGCTATCAGACATCAGAACTTACTGCTTTTCTCTAACTTCAATTTTATTTGTGCTAACATTTCTCTATTCCTTCTTCCCCGCTACCTTTCCCAGCCTCCAGTAATCACTATTCTACTCTCTACTTCTATGAGGTCAACTTTAGAAATTGCCACACGTGAGTGAGAACATGCAATTTTTCTTCCCATACCTCCGTTATATTTGACTTAACATAATTTCCTCTTGGCTCATCCATGTTGCCTCAAACAACAAGGTTTTATTCTTTTAAATGCCCAAATAGTATTTGTGTGTGTGTGTGTGTGTGTGTGTGTGTCTGCACGTCTGTGTGTGTATCATATTTTCTTCATCCATTCATCTGTTTATGAACACTAATATTGATTCTGTATCTTGTCTATTGTGACTTGCATTAAACATTGCAGGGCAGATATCTCTTCCACATACTGATTTCCTTTCCTTTGGATATATGGCTAGTGGTGTGATTGCTAGATCATACAGCAGTTCTATTTTTCAATTTTTCAAGGAACATCTATACTGTTTTCCATAACAGCTGTACTAATTTACATTCTCAACAACAGTGTGAGAGAGTTCTCTTTTTTTTTGCATCCTTGTCAGCATTTGTTGTTTTTTGTCTTTTTGATAATAGCCATTCTAACTGAAATGAGAGGATATCTCATTGTGATTTTGATTTCCATTTCCCTGATGATTAGTGATGTCGAACATTTTTTATATGCTTGTTAGCCGTTTGTACATATTCTTTTGAGAAATGTCTATTCATATTATTTACTCATTTCTTTTCTTCCCCCTTCCCATACTCCCCCTTTTTTATTGCCAGAGTGCATGTGTGCTCACTAATGAGAGAGAGCTAGCAAGCACTACCCAGTAGGGCATGGCCACACCACAATCTCTCTTCCTCCGTTTCTCCACTTGTCAAAATCTTGAGCATGCTTATGCACAAACATACATGCACAGGCACACACTCACACCTAGCATGTACAGGGCTGGGATTCCAACTGGAGGCAGGCACTTTGGTCTGGCTCCCATCACACAGTGCTTAACTGCTGCTCTATAGGGCTGGTCTATATTTTCTCACTTTAAAATCAAATTATTATTATTTTGCTGCTGAGTTATTTCAGTTCCTTGTATATTCTGTTTATAAATATGTCACATACAGAGTTTGCAAATATTTCCTCCCATTCTGTAAGTTGTCTCTTCATTGATTATTTCCATTGATGTGCAGAAATTTCTGGCTTAATATAACACTATTTGTCTATTTTTGGTACTGTTGCCTGTGCTCTTGATACCTTATTCAAAATCCAAACCAATATCCTGAAATATTTCCTTTTTTTTCAGTACTTTTGTAGTTTAGGGTCTTATGTTTAGGTCTTTAATACACCGTTGAGTTGGTTTTTGTATGCAGTAAGAGTTAGCATTTTATTTTCATTCTCCTCTATGTGAACATCCAGTTTTTGCATCACCATTTATTAAAGAAACTCTTCTTTCCTAATGAATGTTTTTGGCAACTTTGTCAAAAATCAGTTGCCCATATATATGTGGGTTTATTTATTTCTGGGTTCTCTATTCTGTTCCATTTGTCTATGTGTCTGTTTTGTTTTGTTTTGAATTTTTTATTTGTTTGTATTGTTTTTGCCAGTACTATGTTATTTTGGTTACTATCATTTTAGGTATGTTTTGATGTCAGGTAGTATGATGCCCCAACTTTGTCCTTTTTTGCTCAAGATTGCTTTGGTTATTTAGATTATTTTGTGCTTCCATACAAATTTTAGAATTGTTTTTTCTATTTATGTGAAGAATGTCATTAGTATTTTGTGAGATAGTGCATTAAATCTGTACATTTCCCCCAGTAGTTTGTATATTTTAATTATAGCATATATTGGTTCCTCATGTCCATGAACATGAGCTGTCTTTTCATTTGTGTGTGTATCTTTTTAAATTTTCTTTAATCTATGTTTTTTTTTCTATAAGGTGTGTGCACTTGCCAGACACTGAGAGAGAGAGAAAGTGAGAAATCGCCACACCCCCTTTACCCCCAGAAAAAATGGCCATGCTACAATTTCTCCTCCATTCTCCTCTCGGGATTTCGGGCACATATGCACATGTGCCCAGTGTGATTTGCATGCCACAGGTCTGGATCTTGAACCTTGAAGTTGGTCATGAGGGATCCAGCTGCTTTAACTTCCATGCCACTTCCTAGTCCCTCATTTATCATTATTTATAATTTTCACTATGCAGATTTTCACCTCTTGTTTTTATTTATTCTGATATACTTAATTTTCTTTATAGCTTTTATAAATGGGATTGCTTTTTTATTTATTTTTCAACTAGTTCATTATTGGTACATAAAAATAGTATTTTTTTTTAGAGACTTTTGCTCTACAACATGTGCACTCACCAGAGAGACAGAGAGAAACAGAGAAATAGAAAGCAAGAAATCACCCCTCAGCGGAATAGCCATGCCATAATCACCTCTCCTCCATTATCCTCCTGGGATCTTTGGCATGCATGTACATGTACTCAGCATGAGTTTGAAGCCTCCAGGTCTGGGACTCAAACTGTAGTCAGCCATGTGGGAGCTCAGCAACGTAAACATTACATCATCGGCTGGTCCCTGTATGTTGACTTTGTATCCTGCAACTTAACTGAATTTGTTTATCAGGTCTAGTAGTTTTTTTAATGGAGTCTTTAGGTTTCCTATGTATAAGATCATATCATCTGCAAAGAAGGACAATTCATCTTGCTCCTTTCCAACTTGCCCTTTATTTCGTTGCCTTCCCTAATTGCTCTGGCTAGGACTTAACAATAATATGTTGAATAAGAATGGTGAAGGTCGACATTCTTATTTTATTTTAGTTCTTATAGAAAAAGGTTTTGGTTCAGCACATAATGTGGTGGTGAAGGCAGCTGGATCCCACAAGTGCACAGTTGAAGTCCCAGACCTGGAGGCCTGAAAAACACATCAGGAGTATGTGTGTGCATGCCCAAAATCCCAAAAAGGGAGAGAAATTGAGAAGGAATTGTGATGTGACCATCTCCCATGGTGGTGGTGGTGGTGGGGGGGGGGGTGTGTTCTCACTTTATTTCTCTTTGTCCCTCTATGGCAAGTGCATATGCCCTCTGGTCAAAAAGAAAAGTTTTCCACTTTTCCCTATTTATTATGATGTTAGCTGGGGGTTTGTCATACATGCCTTTATTGTATTGAGGTCCATGCCTTCTTCTTCCATAGAGTATTTGCGCTCACCAGAGAGAAACAGAGAGAGAGAAAGTATGAAATCACCCCCAAGGCAGGATGACCATGCCACAATCCCTTCTCTTCCATTCTCATCTTGGGATTTTGAGTATACATGTACATACACCTGGTATGATTTTCAGGCCACCAAGACTAGGACTTTGACAGTAGTTAGACTTTGGGAGTCCAGTATCTTTTCTTTTTTTTTTTTTTTTTTAGAGGTTTTCGCTATAGGGTGTGTGCGCTCGCCAGACAGACAGAGAGAGACAGAAAGCGAGAAATCACCCCCCAGGGGGGATGGTCACGCCGCAATCCCTTCTCCTCCATTCTCCTCTCGGGATCTTGGGCACGCACGCACACGCGCCCGGCGTGAGTCTCAAGCCACTGGGTCCGGGACGCGAACCGCGGTCGACTACGTGGGAGTCCAGCGACATAGCCATTACGCTAACTGCTGGTTCCTGGGAGTCCAGTATCTTAACCATCATGCCACCTGCTGTTCCCGAGATGCCTTCTATACCTAATTTGTTGAGCATTTTTGTCATGAAGGATGTTATATTTTATTAAAGGTTTTTTCTGAAACTACTTAGTCATTTAGTTTTGTCCTTCATTTTGTTGATGTGGTGTGTCATGTTCACTAACTTGGATATATAAAAACCATTATTGCATCCCTGGGACAAATCCACTTGGTCATGGTGTCTGGTATTTCCAATGTACTATCAAATAATAGTTCACTATTATTTTACTGAGAACTTTTGCATCTATGTTTATCAGAAATATGGGCCTGTTTTGTTATTACTGTTGAATGTTTGCCTCATTTTGGTGTCAGGCTAATCAGGATTAGCATTTAAATTCTAACTTACAAGCAAGTTAGGGCAGTGCATTTGTTTTCTGTTAGGTTATAGAGAAATTCATGACGTGTTTTTCTATGCAAAAATGCATCATGACTTTTGCAACAACCCAATATTACTAGTTAACAAATAACCACAAATGTAATCATTTTTAATAACAAACATCTATTATTTTATGATTTCTTTGACCCAGAAATGGAGAAACAGCTTGTCTAGGTTCTGTTCTTTAGGGTGCATCCAAAACTACTATCAAGGTGTCTGCCAAAGTTGGAATTTTATATGAAGGTTGACTGGGGAAGAATCTACTTCCAAGTTCACATCATCGTAGGCATGATTTGATTCTTTGCCGACTGTGCCTTTTTCCTTGCCATTTGAGTCTCTTCAACACTGCAGTTTTCTTATCAAATGCAGCAACCAAGAGTCTGCTAGCAGTACAGAGGACACCATCTTATGTAACCTGATAGAAGTAACACCCTATCATCTTTGCTCTTTTCTGTTGGTTAGACATGTTATAAGTCCTACCCATCCTAGGGGAGGGAATTATATGAAGGCATCAATACCAGGAAGCATAGTTTGTTAAAGTTCACCTTGCAGTTGGTTTGCCATGTTACATTTCCCAAATGGGGTTCTCTGAAAATCTACTGTGCCTCGAGACATTAACTAATGTTTCCTAAGACAAGGTAAACTGAATCAATATCAGTAATTGTTTTTCCTCTAAATGTTCTTAGAAACAGAAGTTGAAAATATACAATATACAAAATACACAATAACCCCAAATATTATGTGATAATTTTCCATACTCAGGAAGACTTTCCTTGAAAGATTATCACTTGATATAAGAAGGCAAAATGTTCACCTTCTACACTGATGCATAAGCAGCATCGATTTCAGGTCGATCTATGTCATTCATACAATGACTGTTGCTGTATGTTATGTATCTTGTCTTACAATTTCAACATAAATTAATATTTAATGTTTTTTATATTAAATATTTATACTACACAAATTCATTCTCCACAGATCTGTGACTCTAAGGACATTTTCATCCAAAGAGAAGTCTCAAGATTCTCAAAGTATGTCGCAATCAAATAAGCAAAAGTTGGAACACATCAAAATGAAGGTTAAAGATCTGCTGTTTAAAAATGCCTGAGAGTAAGCTATCCAAAATGAAATCATGAATTATTCTGGAATAATCTAAATCAATAGTATAAAAATTTTGCAAAACACATAGATTGGTTTCTTCATTTCCCTTTAACATACCTCTACAACATGAGAGTTCTCATATTGTTTACAATAAAAGAAAAATGTAGAATAGACTTAATGCTGCATTTCATATTTGGATTTTGACTCAACAATATCCTTCCCCAAGTAAAGAAAATTTATGGGTCGGCCAACCAGTGGCATGAGGGTTAAAATGGCTGGATCCCAAATAACTGACTTCACAATCCAAGTCCCAGACTTGGTACCATGAAAAATATTCTAGTTGTATGCATGTGCATACCCAAAATCCTGAGAGGAGAATGGAAAAGAAGGAATTATGGGGTGGTCATTCCCCAAGGAAGTGATTTCTAACTTTCTCTCTCTCTCTTCTTTTCTCTCTCTCTGGTAAACACAAATACCCTATAACAAACATTTAAAAAAAAAAAATCCATGGGAGAAAAAAAGATACAAAAACACAATTTTCATTGAAATGTTTGTACTTTGGGGACCAGCAGATGGCATAATGATTATGTCACTGAACTCCCACATAGTCAATCACAGTTTGAGTCCTGGGCCCAGTGGCTTAAAACTCATGCAGGGTGCATGAGACAGAGAGACAGAAAGTGAGAAATCACCCCCCGGGGGGGATGGCCACACCACAGTCCCTTCTTCTCCATTCTCCTCTTGAGATCTTGGGCACTCACGCACACACACCTAGTGTGAGTTTAAGCCACCAGGTCCGGAACTCAAACCACCGTTGACTACATGGGAGTCCAATGATATAGCCATTTTGCCAACTGCTGGTCCTAAAAATAACAATATTTTTATGTATTTTAAATTTTTCAAATTTTTAGTGTGACAATTTTATAAAAGAGACAATGGGGGTTGGCAGATGGCATGGTAGTTAAGGTGCTGAACTCCCACATGACTGACCGTGGTTCAAGTCCCAGACCTAGTGGCCTTCTCATTTTCCCCTTCTTTCTCTCTCTGTCTCTTTGGTCAAATTAAAAAATAATAATAATAATAACAAATGAAATAAAATAAATAATTTTTTTAAAAAGACAAGTAAATACTGTATCTTAAATACTGTATCTTTCCCCTTGTCATGCCTTCCAAAGAATGTTATCATTTCATGTTTAGTTAGCCCTAATACCTTTGTGGTGCTGATGGGCTAAAAAGATGGATTAGAGATTGGGAGAAATTTTGAGAAAATCGATGAGCTCATAGGAAAAATTACAAGGAAAAGGATGGCAACAAAATTCAGAGGGAGAGAGAAGTCATTGAAGTTTTGGAAAGACAGAGACACGAGCTGGAAGCTCTATCTGGGAATAATGAGTTCAGTACTGAGAAGGGTGGGGAAAATTACTTATTTTCTTTCTGTGCTTTACAATATAATTCTCTCCTTTATTGTCCCCTCAAGATAATCTTCGGTAATGATCGTTATTAATCTTTAAGGTTTGGGGAGGCATATTTATGTTCCCTCTGGTGTGTGTGTGTCTACACTGTCTGCAGGCACTCAGGAAGTCGCTGGTTTCCACAGCATCTTCCATGTTCCCTCTGTGCTGAAACGAACAGTAACATACTGGGCCAATACAAAGTGGGTTGGAAAGTCTTTTCTTTGATCCGAATACTGTACATACTAGAGATGAAAATAGTTCATGCATCCAGAATTGACTGAATAATTAGTATGAGCCACATCCCAGAGTTATGTTTTTTAAAAAAATACAAAAACAAGCAAGCAAAAAACAAAATTCCTCAAATATGCACACAGTCTAGCTTGTCTCCCAGTTTTCATAGAAAGAAATTTACTGCACAGGGTGTTAATGTACAAGGTCAATTTTACCGGAGATTTCATGGTGGAGACCAAAGAAAGGCTTTTTCACACCATGAATGACTTCATTACAAAATTTCCCTTGGGACATCATCACTCCCTAAGACTCACTCCTAGTCTGCCAGCTGCCGGGTCTCCTTGTCTTGCTTCTCATCTGCCTTTCCCTCCTTGCCCACTGATATGCCTATCAGTCTTCTGGTTCTTTCAGAGCTGCCTAACCATACCCAAAGCCACCACCACACATGGCAATCAGAATACTCTCCTAAAGCCCCTGTAGAATAATGTATAAATGTTTTTCACTGTCACATAAAGTTCAAAGAAATAAGCAAGAAAAATCAATCACATTTTAATCATTTATGATAGCAATTGTTTTGGATGTCATTTTTCTGGTATGAAAATAAATCAAGCCCTCATTATGTCTCTGGACCTCCTGTTGCTGTCCTGTCAGCACATTCTAATTTTAAAGAGGTTCAGGTGGCAAATGACTTGGGAAATTTTGCAGTAGGATGTATGGATGGGAGAGGCACTCCTAAATCCAAATTAGACAGAAGGGTCCAGGCCAACCCTGATTAAACTGGTCAGTTCAGAAGAATAAGTCACACAGAGGGGGAAAAGCTGAAAGTTTATTAGTTCACTACTAGAGTACACCTATTGTGTGCTATTCTGTATATAGGCTATGTCTACTATACTATTACGTGTATATATTGTGTATGCTATTAGGGATCTACTATGAGCCAGGTCCTGAGTTGGGTGCTGGGACTACAATAGGAAAGAAGGTGAATATGGTCCCTGCCTTCTCTCAGTCTGTGGCCTATGGGGGAGACCAGCAATTGAGCAAGCAACTCAATAATGTGCTTAAGTGGCAGGGGAAATATGGCGTGTAATGGGACAATATTCCAAATTTCCTACCATGTTTATCCATTTATCTAGGACTAGAGAAGGACTGGGAAGGAGAGGAGGAGGGTCTTTTGAGCAGAGGTAGCAACAAGTGCAGGGGTGAGGAAGCAGAGAAAGCATGGGCAGTTGGAGGGGTGTTGAGACAGGAGCTTGTTTTGCCTGGGACATGGGATGTGGGCGGGGTGGGGCAGGAATGGCTCCCAAATCCTCAGGTTTCCTTCCTGTTCCTTAAGCTGTACTGCAACCTGAGCTGTCTGTGCTTGCATTTTTATTATTATTATTTTTTCAGAAAGATTTTTTTTAATAATTTATTTACATTCATTCCTTAAGCACTGTCACAGCATACAAAATGTGATTTTCCATCCAGAATATACTGCATTGTGGCTTAATCATGCATGTTATCATCAATAATTTTCCATTTCTAGTTTCATGTGTGTATATATATATATATATATATATATATATATAATATATATATATAATTTTTTAAAGCCCTATTTCTGGCCCTCTGCCCTTTCCCACCCTCTTTCCAAACTATGCGCTTGCATTTTGACTACATTCCTTTCAGCCCGGAGTTGGGGGGATGCTCTGCAGTATTGAAAGATATTCTTTAGCAATTGTCACCTACTCTCCAAATTGGGACATGCAATCTAACTCCAGTTGAACTTTCTGACACCTTACTTGTATTTTCTACTGGAAAAAACAAAAAGTTAAATCAAATATATTTTATTGATATAAAATAAATTCATTTTACTTTAAGAACTTTTGTGAAAATTTCTTTTTTAAAGGGTTTACTTATTGGGATCAGCAGTTAGCGTAATGGCTATGTCGCTGGACTCCCACGTAGTCGACCATGGTTCGAATCCCAGACCCGGTGGCTTAAACTCACGCTGGGCGCGTGTGCGTGCGTGTCCAAGATCCTGAGAGGAGAACAGAGGAGAAGGGATTGTGGCGTGGCCATCCCCCCTGGGGGGTGATTTCTTGCTTTCTGTCTCTCTCTGTCTGTCTGGTGAGCACACGCGCCCTATAGCAAAAACTTCTCAAAAAAAACCAGCACTGCAGTTCAATATTGATGGTACCACCAGGTACAGCCCACCTTCAAAATAATGGTAACATTGTGGCGTATTACAAATTGGGTTTGAGTGGGGACCAGCAGTTAGCATAATGGCTATGTCGCTGGACTCCCACGTAGTCGACCGCGGTTCACGTCCTAGACCCGGTGGCTTAAAGTCACGCCTGGCGCGTGTGCGTGCGTGCCTAAGATCCCGAGAGGAGAATGGAGGAGAAGGGATTGCGGCATGGCCATCCCCCCTGGGGGGTGATTTCTCGCTTTCTGTCTGTCTGTCTGTCTCTCTCTCTGTCTGGCGAGCACACGCACCCTATAGCAAAAAAACCTCTTAAAAAAAACACAAAACAAACTGGGTTTGAAATACTTTTCCTTGGTATACATATGTTGCATTTGGGAAATGAAAATAATTAATTTAGATTTTATCAAATATCTAATATTAGTCACATTGTAGAGTTACATAAACAAAAAAGAAACATACTCTCTAAGTGCCCACAGTCTAGGAAATATATTAGCACTGTGCATTCTTGTGATAAGGAGAGATGCAAAGGGCATTATCACAACGCTGACCTGAAGGCACAGGGTTAAAACAGCGGCTGGGTTAGGCTCACTGAGAAGGCAATGATTCATATCAGGCAAAATTGCTTCTCTTTGCCCTTCCTTCTTTTTCCTTATTGCCTGATCATTGCTATTCACCCAGGGTTTCTGGGTCCACGTGCCCAATTACCACACCAATGTAGTAAGTAGGTAAAAAGACTTCAAATGAAAGTTTTTGGGAAGACTCAAGTTTGAAGGAAGGGAACTTGCTTTTAGCTATGGGAAACTTCTCTATCTCAAGCCCCTACTCACCGTTGTACGACATCTCGGGCTTGGCCCATTTGGCCAGAGAAATCTCCAATCTCAATAAACAACTGAACCAGAACCTAGATTCTTCCTAGATACCCCAACACTCTTCTCCCCAACCAGGAATTCATATCCACCTAGTTAGAAAAGACTCTAGAAAGACACGGAGGCAGATACCAAAACTACAGAACTTAGTATACACGGGAAGGGAAGCCCACACAAAACATCAGTGGAGAAAAGCACCATGTGTCCTATCATTTGTCCTAAATTCAGACTTTTAGAGAAACCTGGCATTCTAATAGAAAATGACGATAAACACTTGGTGTCGTGAAGTAGGATAAAATAATGCGCTTTTTTTCTTCTCATGCATCTTACAGTCAGTACCCAAGAGCCCACATTGAGAACCAATTATCCTCTGAGTTTTGAATAGGAGAATTTGAACATTGTTGCTAGGCTTAGTTATTAGTAATATTTATCTTTTTCATTCATACAACAAAAATATATAGAACCCCCACTACTCGCTGTGCATTTTGAATGCAAAATATAAGAAAGATTAGGGCCAGCAGGGGGTGTGGTGGTTGGGGTGCTGGACTCCCACTTGGCAGACCATAGTTCAAATCTCAGACCCAGCAGTTTTCTTTCTCTCTCTCTGTCTCTCTCTGATAAGTACACATGTGCTATAGCAATTTTTTTAAAAAATGTTCATGATAAATACAATTAAAATAAATAATGCTTAAGAAAAAACCAAGGTCAATCTAATAACGGAGACAGTCAAGTACAGTACAATGATTTGAGTGTAGTATTTTAAAGAACATTGCAAGCATCACAAGGGCCATATTTACCAGTCACAATTCTATCCCTAACATTTAATACAACACCTGACATAAAATAGGCACTCATCAAATATACGCTAAATGACGTGTGTATGTGTCAAACACACAGTGTACTATGCTAGCATGGAAGTGGGACATATACTCAGACAGGAGTGGGAGATAAAGATGTGCAAATGAATTTGGTAGGTATCTATGCTCAAAATGACACAATTCTGCCTGATAGTATGACTTTGTAGCGTTCTCAGCTACTTAATTATGAATGGAATCAGATGACTTAAATAGAAGTTTTAAAAGGTATAATATACAAGAATAGGAGGGCAAAGAGCCCTCTTGGAAAGAGATTGAAATCTAGAATAAATAGGGAAGGGAATGATGAAGCTCAAAGGGCACGATAATAGAGTGGTCAAAACACCAGAGGTCTCAATAAAATTTAAAGCCTAGAGAGTGGGGAATCAGAAGAAGGAGATAAGACAAAGGGACATAGTGATGGCCAAGATTTCAGAAATGGAACTGTCCGGATAACACCCATTTCCAGTGGGGATGCCGACATGGAGTAGGGGCCATTTAAGCAGAGAAGATCAAAGCAATCTGTAGTGCTTCGGTGGTGGATGGGTTGTTCTTGTGTAGGAAGATGTCTGCAGTAGCAGTGGAGGGGAAGAGCTATAGGCTGAAGACCTCCAAGAAACAGTGACAAGGTCATCAGTAAGTGATGACATTAGAGAGGGATAGTCAGGATGAGATGAACTTCTGAGGTGTTTTAGCCAGAGTTCTCCTAGAAAGCACAGCCAGAGTCAATGGCTTGCATGAAGTCACTGGTTTCAGGGACAATGTTCTAGAGTACAGGAGGAGAACAATGGAGAGGATAAAGCAGGAAGGAAGAAAAGCCAGAACAAGGGATTGTGATGGAGTGACCCCTAGTGTGGATGAGGAGAGCTCGATCCTGAATTCAGAAACTTCTGAGAAGTCATAGGCAATGAGCCTCAGAATATATCCACCTTATTCTTCCCACATTAGGGTTGACTGTAAGGCTTGAATTTCTTCTCATTAGGACTGCATCAGTGTGTCAGGCAGTTTTCTTCAGGCATCCTACTCTATGACTTCTATGACCCCATATAGAAATCAAATGAAAACCAAACACAGCTGAGGCAACATGCCATCAGGCTCATGGCTGAAGCTGATCCTCACATCAGAGGCTGGAGTAAAATGTGGGCATAACGAATGTGAGATGGGACACAAGAATAGTGTGTTACAATGAGTCAAGGAGTCATTGGTTGTAAGTGACTGTAGGAGCAATAAAAGCTGGTGTTGGCAAAGGCACCTAGGGTACTGCATTGGAATGGAATTCAAGACCACGGTCCAGTTAGAGCTCCAAAATAATGCAGATGAAAAGTCATCTTGCACCTGAGCAAGACTAAACTTCAAGGAAGGAGGCCAGATGGGAAGATCCATGCTTACCTAGGCTTCCAGGTGTCTAGCAGGACCAAGCAGGTTTAACCAGATCTAGAAACCTAATTAAGAGATGGGTAAGGATGTGAAAGCAAACTATGGCCTAATCAGTGGTGTCAATATATCAGTAGAAACAATGTTTGATCTCACAGAAGTCTGATCTGAATGTAGAAATGTATATGGTATGTGTGTGTCTATGTGTATGTGTATTTGAGATGCTCTAGGTAGAGACTAGGAGGAGAAAAGAAGGCAGCATTTAACTGAGGCTTGAAAAGCTTTAGCTTATACAGATACAATTTATCTGATCCACTTTGCAGTCTAATTTATCAAGGTAAATTAACAAATTAGCATTCTGATTTAGATATAACTGTCTTGAGAGTTCGTTTGGCTGGCCAGTTATGCTCCCCTGAGCCTGAACAACCCTGAGCTTGCGAATCAATCAAGTCTATGGACCGCCAAAGCAGAGGCTCATGCCCTGGGAACTAAGAAACCACAACAAAGCCTGTGTGGTCCTACATTAATGTCACCTCTCTTTTTTATATTTTAAGATTGATTTTTTGATTTCAACAAACTACTGTGACATATCATTGTACAGAAATAAAATTAGATCTATATGGCTGAGTTACCTTTTTATGCATAACAAATTACCCCCAAACCTAAACAACCCACTTTATTGTCACACAGTTTCTGTGGGGCGGGACTCTGAGCATCACTTAGCCAGTGCCTGCATTTCAGGGTCTCTTACAGACTCAGTCAATGTGCAGCTGGAATGTAGTCATCTTCAGGTTCAACTGGGCAGGGATCTATTGTGTGTGTGTGTGTGTGTGTGTGTGTGTGTGTGTGTGTGTTTTGAGATTTTTTTTTTGCTATAGGGCATGTGTGCTTGCCAGAAAGACAGAGAAAGACAGAAAGACAGAAAGAGAGAAATCATTCCCCCAGGGGGGATGGCCATGCTGCAATCTCTTCTCCTCCATTCTCCTCTTGAGATCTTGGGCACGTACACACACGTGCCCAGCATGAGTTTAAGCTACCGGGTCCAGGAATCAAACCACGGTTGACTACATAGGAGTCCAGTGACATAGCCATTATGCCAACTGCTGGTCCCCAGGGATCTATTTTTAAGCTCACATGATGGCTGGCACAATTGAGGTCCTCATGGGCTGTTGGTCTGAAGGTCTCAGTTTCTTCCTGGCTGTTGGCCATAGTCCACCTTCAGTTCCACGCCATGTGGGCCTCTCCAATGTGGCAGCCTGCTTCATCAAAGCCAGCAAGAGAGAGAGTCTGTTAGCAAGAGGGACATAAAAATGTCTCGGGGACTGGCCCACAGTGTGGTGGTTAAGTGCTGTGCAGAGGGTCCCAGATCCCAGCCAGTTTGAATGACAGTTTGAATCTCTACCCAGGGGTAATATACTAGGCACAAATGCCCAGGATTCTGACAGGATGGACAAATGGAGGAAAACGATTGTGATGTGACCAGACCCCACCGAGTGGTTCACTCTTTCTCCCTCTCCCTGCATGGGCACACGTAACAAAACATAACATAGCATAGCAAAAGAAATATTTTGCAATTTAATTACAGCAGTGACATCCTATCATCTTTGCCATATTCTGGAAGAGAGTCAATGGGCAGTTCATATTCAAGAGTAGAGGATTGGGGTGCTTATCTGGAGGCAGGGATCATTGAAGACCACTTTAGCGGCTACCTAGACTACTATGTACCTTTGTGATGAGGACTATGGCTCATTGAGGGTACAAGCTAAGCTGCTTGGACAAATACATCCAAATCCAGTGGTTAAAATGGGAATAGAAATTTGATTCTCTCTCTTTCATAAGAGTTCAGAATCAGAGCACAGTTCAGGTAGAGAGGAGGAATGTGTCTCTCCAGAGACCAAGGATCCAGGTTCCTTTAATCTCACTGTTCAGCCCTCTCCCAGGACGCTGTCCTAGCTCCCATGAACAAAGCTGGTTTACCACCTCATATTCATCCTAATCCTTGGGAATGAAAAAGAGAGAAAGATGGAGCCAGACAGTGGCACAGTGGAAATGAAGTTAGACCCACATGGGAAGGTGTTGGATCCACATCCTGAAGCCTTCCTGTACAAGCCATGCAGGTGCACATGTGCCCATGATCTGGACTGGCTGAGGCTGGGGGTGGATCATGGCATGAAGACGCTGTTGAGAGTGCCTCTTTTTCTCTGTCTCTCTCTCAGACCAAATAGATAAACATACTTTTTTTTAAAAAGAGGGAAAGAAGAACTGAATCAAATTTATTTTAGGGATGTGTTGCAAAAGAGAAAGTGTACAAATCACTTTTACTCATATCCCATTGGTTGGAACTTGGGCACATAGCCATAGCCAGAAGGCTGAGAAATGTAGTCTATTGCAGGTCAGCCATGTGCCTTATCCAAACTTGAGGGGAAAGGTATTAAAGGGGGATATTCCAGCTGTGAGGAGCCTCTGAGGTGTTTTAGTCGGGGCTCAACCAGAAAGAAGAGCCTAAATTAATGACTTGCAAGAAGTTAGTAGATTTGGGGGACCAGCAGTTGGTGTAATGGCTATGTCACTGGACTCCCATGTAGTTGACCACGGTTTGAGTCCCAGACCTGGTGGCTTAAACTCACACCAGGTGTTTGTGCATGTATGCCCAGGATCCCAGGAGGAGAATGGAGAAGGGATTGCGGTGTGGACATCCCTTCTGGAGGGTGATTTCTCACTTTCTGTCTCTCTGTCTCTGTCTTTCTGGCAAGTGCACACACTCTATAGCAAAAATCTCTCCAAAAAAAGAGAAGAAGTTAGTGGATTTGGGGTTTGTCTGTCATTTGTTTATTCATTTACTCACTCATTCATTCATTTTTTTCCTAATAAAGGGAGATGAGAAAATGGATAATGGAAAACAATAAGCAGAACCCACTGCAGTGTCCAAAAATGAATGGAGAGCTGAACATTTAATTTGTTACCATCAGACCAAATGTTTGTCAACTCTGGCATTCTCTTTACTGCCAGGATGACCCCCTGGAAAATGGTGTATGCTGGCAGGCATAGCCGCCTGTCCTAGATGATTCATTTTCTGCTGGAGTAAAATATCAATTCTAGTCGTAATGAGGGATAGTTCAAGTGAGGTGTTTTCTGAACTAGAAAGAAAAATTAAGCACATTACAGATTGCCTCCACATTATGTATCTGTGATTTGTTATTGACACATTTAAAATGCTAAAATTCAAACACAAACTATTAAAATTATCGGATAATTGCTAAACCCACCCTTCACTTTTACATTTCATCATCACGGTCTATCAAATTCAGAAAACCCCTAGTGCATTTATTTTTAAAAATTAATTTATGAAAAAAGAAAATCTCTATATTCCCTTACTGACATGAAATAAACTGACGCCTCTTATACTGTATTAGAAAACTAAGCTCTGCTTACATTTCGATTGCCATAGCATTAGCGACTGGAGCATGTTCAGACACTAGTGGTGGGCCGGACTGACGACTGGCAAAGGAAACAGGGATAGTACCCAGGTTCTTTTTATTTATTTATTTATTTATTTTGAAGAGGTTTTTTTGCTATAGGGCACATGAGCTCACCAGAAAGATAGAGAGAGACAGAGAGATAGAAAGTGAGAAATCACCCCTTGGGAGGATGGGCATGCTGCAATCCCTTCTCCTCCATTCTCTTCTTGGGATCTTGGGCACACATGCACATGTACCTGACGTGAACCTAAGTCACCAGATTTGGGACTTGAACCACAGTTGACTACATGGGAGTCCAGTGACATAGCCATTTCACCAACTGCTGGTCCCAATACCCAGGGTTTTTTTTTTTTTTTTTTCATTTCTCTACCGTATGTGTTATCTGTCAGTAACACACTTGTTTCATAATGTACAATTTACTGTTGTAAGACTCCAAGCTTTTCTGGGAGGTTTCAGGGGCAAGCTTAAATTACATACCTTCTTATACTATACTATTTTTTGTGCCAATTTAGAAAATCTATAGCTAAAAAATTCTTTCTATCTTGAAATTTGTACATGGAATCGCTGTCCTGGGTACAACTGATGAACAAAGATGATCGACCAGAATGTCAGGATGAATTTTCAAAACTTAACCTTTTTCTACAAATAATTAGCCTAGTCTAATGGTATTTTCCCAGATATATTTAGAAATTCAGAGACATCTGTTATCTTTCACCTAGTTATTGACTATTTATGAGTATAGTTCAAATATTTTTATTTCTTCTTTGTTTTTTTATTAAAGCAAAATACAATGGGATGGTATATTTCCCTTGCTTCTTTACAAAACGTCTCAACAGGGATTCTACAGAGCTGCTTTGGGAGTTCCTCAAATCTTCAGAAATTAGGGACCAGTAGTTGGTGTAATGGCTATGTCACTGGACTCCCACGTAGTCCACCGTGGTTCGCGTCCCAGACCCGGTGGCTTAAAACTCACACCGGGCACGTGTGCGTCCGTGCCCAAGATCCTGAGAGGAGAATGGAGGAAAAGGGATTGCGGCATGGCCATCCCCTCTGGGGGATGATTTCTCGCTTTCTGTCTCTCTGTCTCTCTTTGTCTGTCTGGCGAGCGCACACGCCCTGTAGCAAAAACCTCTCCCCCCCAAAAAAAAATAGTTAAAAAAAACTTCATAAATCATTTGTAAAATTTGTGTCTATGTGTACAGACTCTGAAAAGGATCTTTAACACTAAAGGTTAAGAACAATTGTTCCAGTGAACGAATGATGCTATAGTGAAATAAAACCTACAAACAATAGAAATAACACTAACTCATATATTGAGCAATTTCTGCACACTAGACATTATGTTAAAAGCTTTTATGTAAAGTTTACCATTTCATCCTCATGATAACTTTACAAATTGTGTAGTAATATCTCTATTTAATATAAAAACAAAGAATGGCATATTTTAGGAGTGGCATATAAAATAAAGAGTTGGGCTGTGCAGATGGATCAAAAGGGAGTGGGATTCTAAGAGTGAACTGAAGTTTGTAGAAAACAGAAGCTCATGTAGACTTACTGTCACATGGCCAATAGATGGCCATAGCTGGATTTGAACTCAGGGTGTCCTCTTGCCAAAGCCAGTCCTCTAATTCTGATAAAGTCTAGCCTCCTGTTATATTAACAGGCATAAGAGGGGTTTCCCTTATATCCACAGTAAGAGGAAACTTCATAAACAGAGGAAGGTTTTTGGGTTGGGATTTACCTGTCATTTGTTTATTCACTCATTTACTCATTTATTCACACACACACACACACACACACATATACATATATATAATATTACAGAGCAATTAGCATATCCTTAGTGCTGGGGACCTCAAGGCCAAAAGGCTTATTTGTCTTCTTGAGCTTATGTGTTAGTGGGGACATAGGCCTGCTAACCCACAATGACAGTACAATGCGAAGGAACTATAAAGTTAGCTTGTGAACACACTACAATGAGAGCATAGGAAAGGAGTCCTTAAATCTCCCTTGGGAAGCCAGAGATGATTTAAAAGATGAAAAAATTTTAAAGTAGTTTTTAGGAAGATAAAGGAGAAAGGAGGGAACAAAACAGAAAATAAGGCATGCTCAGGGACTGTCACATGGTTTGATTATAAAAGCACAATGAGTGAGTAGGATGCAGAGGTGTATTGAGATAAAACTATATGGCTGCACTGGAAGTATGACTAAGGAGAGCAGTGTGCACCAGGCAACGCAGATCAGGAGGCCACTGACATCGTGTGAGCAGCAGAGTGACATGTGCCATTGTTCTGTGACTAGGGCCACGCTTAGCAGTGCAGGGGAGGGAAGACTGAGGACGACTCAACCTGGAACAAGGCTGGAATAACTTCTGGGAAGCTATTGAATAATCCACTGACCAGATGCTATTGTCTAGACCTAGGACAGTGGAAGTGGCGATGGATTTGAGATACAAATGGGATGTGGACTCAGCTGGCCTTAATGGTTGATGGGGTTTGAAGATGAAGGGAAGGAAAAGACTAGGATGACTCCCAAGTGTGTGACTTATACAACTACTAGATGATGGGAACAGTCATGGGCTGGGAACACAATGAGTTGAACGGATTTGGTAAGAGGAGCATCTGCGGGCCGGTTGGTGGCATGGTGGTTAAGGTGTTGGATTCCCACAAGGCGGACCACGGTTCAAGTCTCAGACTCAGCAGCTTGAAAATCACAACAAATAAATAGATAAATAAAAATGTTTTTAATTTTAAAAAAAGGAGCATTTGAGCTCAGTTTTGGACATGTTGAATGTGAGGCACCTGTGAGACAGCCCAGTGGAAACATCCAAAAAGTTTCTCCCACCCATGCCACTGAAGGCTCGAGAACTGAGGCTGCCCTCAGCTTTACGGTGATTTGTGGTAGACTCAGGCAGAAAGTACCCCTATTCTAATCTGTGTCTTCCTGTGGCCCACTCCCCAGCCAGTAGAGAAAGGTGCTCTTGCTCTGAATCTGAGTCTCCTGAGAATTAGCTCCTTCAGCTAATACCTTTTTTCCCACACTGGTTTAGAGCCGTTTAATAAGACAGGCCAGAGCACACTCCATGCCACACCCTCTATTGTTCTTTCCTTCTTCATGCCGAAAGCTGAAGTCCCTAAGCACATGGGCAAACACACACACACACAAATTTTATATATATATATATATATATATATATATATATATATATATATATATCCTGGTTGAGGGTGAGTAGATATACTCACACACAATCTCTATTCAGGGATGCCCCATCCCCACTCCATATATGAATGGAATGAAGTCTAGGACATGAGTGATGATGATGATAGTGGCTATGTCTATGTGGTGGGATGATAAATGGGCATGCCACAACTCCTCCTTCATTCTCCTCTTGGAATCTTGGGCACACACGCCCAGCAAGAGTTTTAAGCCACCGGGTGTGGGTCTGAATTACCCTGGGTTGTTTTTCTTGAATGTTGTTTTAGGTGCCTAGGGTTGTTTTTCTTGTAAATGGTTTTTTAATGTCTCTTTACTTACCTTTATTTAAAAAGTTTTCTATTTGCGTAATTAAACTTTAAAAAGAATTAGAATTTTTCATCTCTCAATTGCCCTCAGTGCCTTGTCTGAGGTTGTCTCCATGACAACGAACTGAACCTGTCCCTGGATGCCAACTGTTGATCCTGTGCACTCCAGTTTTCCTTTCTGCTCAGCCTCTGCTCTGTGATCAACGGGAAATCACATGTCCAGTGAAGGCAGAACCGCGTGAAAGAGAACTGATTGCTGTGAGCATTCGCCGCATTACGGAGAGTGTGGAAAGAGAAGTGTAGCCGGCAGTAATCAGAGTAAAAAGCAAGCTCTATTCCTCATCAGCTGTGACATCATCGCACATTAAATGGAAACCATGGCAATGAGTTAATAATGGGAAACTGTAGTCGCCTGAATGCTGCAACTAAGAAGAGGGTGGAACAATGGAAAGGTAGCAGGAAGGAACAGTGTCATCCAGGACAAGTGTGAAACGCTGAATCCTGCTCTAATTAAAACTGGGCCGCCGGGGGACATGGCAGGTTACGATGGTGCCACTGTCCAGGGTATTAGTCACCCGGTACCCATCAGGTGACACCCCAGCCTGAGCAGGAATATCGCCCGACACCATAGAAACACTGTCCTCTGATTCAGTGCTCACCAATGGGGAAGTTAAAAATTAACTATGGCATTTGTACCACCCCCACGCACACCTTCAGACTTCAGCACTGTCTCCTAGCAGGGGCCTCTTTGGCCTGCTAGCATTGCAGCTTTCACTGAATTATTTTTTGTTTTCCAGCAAATACCAACACTATTTCTGAATTGTGATTGTTCTACAGAAAGACCCACTCAGAGAGTGGAGACCATCTTCTGCTCAGTATCCTGGGGCTCTGTGTTGGAACAGCCCCAGGAAGCAAGCTGCCGGTCAGTGACTGCACTTCTAGAGTCTGCCTTGTCTGCTCTCCAGTATCTCAGCGTCTCTCAGACCAGGGTTTGCTTCCTGAGAGCCATTTCTACTTTTAGGTGAGTGTTCTCTGCTTGGATTTAGGGACACCAGGCAAGTCTTTCCAAGTTCTCCAACATTTTAGCCATGAACCAACTCAGACTTGAAATTCTATAAGTAGAATGATCTCTGTTCTGTGAACAGAGTTAAAATTCCACTAACCCTGCAAGTAGAATGCAAAACAATGAGTGAAGGCATTAGTGCCCTCTCCTTCATCCAGGCTCTGTAGGTTCTGTTTCTTGCATAGTTTCCCCAGATTTGTTTTCTTCTTTCTTTATTTCCAAAAAGTGGATGCACTAACTGGAGAGAAACAGAGAGAGAGAGTAAGCACCCCCCAGTGGAGCATGGTCATATCACAATTCTTTCTCTTTTACTTCTCTATCCTATCAGGACTTTGGACCTACACATGCACTGGCACACTTCTCAAGCCACTGGGGTTGGAATTCAAATCACAATTGGCCATGTGGGATCTGGCTCCCTTAATCACTAGGTCGGGGGGCCAGCTCTTCCCTAGATTTTAACTCACATGGCATTCCTCACATCTGAATTCCTAAATAGACACCATCTATAGTATTCATCTTTGTGCACTATAGTGCCTGCCAATATGGTACACATCATATATTAAGTTTATTTATATCTTCCATGAAAGAGTGAGAAAGAGTAGGGAAGAGAGAGAGAGAAAGAGAGAGAGAGAGAGAGACAGAGAGAAACAGGTACTCCCAACAGGATCTTTGCACCACTCTCCACCCTCAGTCTCAGCCTACCTGGATTACGGGCACACATGCACTCAGAGTACTCAGGGAGGCCCTAGGGCAACTCAGGACCTTTTCCATGGGAATCTAGTTTTGTTACCATGGTGCTATCACCTGGCCTCCAACATGCTATATTGTATTGTTCTCTGGTCCAGCCATCTTCTTCTTAGGGCAATTTATTCCTCAGGGGATATTTGGCAATGTCTAAAGGCATTTTTGGTTTCCACAACTTAGCATCGAGTACGTAGAGGCCAGAATACTCCTTGTTGCCAATGAACTATCCAGCCAAAAATGTCAACAGTGCTGAAGCTGAAAAATCCTATTCTCATCAATGGATGTCACCCTGCATTTTCAGCTATATTAATACTAATGACATTTCAAAGAAAAAATTCAATAAAGCCTAAAGGGAGTATTAAGCCTTATCAGTTATCTACAGTGTGTGTGCATGACTTGAATAGACCCTTTATGAGAGCAGATTTAATGGATGAAAGTTAAATATTAGGATTTTGGTGAAGGCCAAGGGGTGAGACTTGGGGGAGATAATTCAACATCAAAACTGCAGAGAGGGACCAGCAGATGTGTAATGGTTATATTACTGGACTCCCAAATGATCAAATTGCAGTTCAAGTCCCAGATCCAGTGACTTAAATCTCTCACTGGGTGCATTTTCATACATGCCCAAAATCCCAAGAGGAGAATGGAGAAGAAGGGATTGCAGTGTGGCCATCCCCTCCCTGGGGGAGGGAGGGGTTATTTCTTGCTTTCTGTCTCTCTATCTCTCTGGAGAGTGCACATGCACTATAGCAAGAATCTCTCTTAAAAAAAAAAAAAAGAAAAAGAAAAAAAAGAAAGAAAACTGCAGAGAAAATTTTACTTTTCCAGGATAGGTGCTAAAGGGCTAAAGGTTTACTTCCCAATAATTTGGTTTCTTTTCTTTTTCTTTTTTTTTTTTTAGGTTTTTTTTTTTTGTTGGTTTTGTTTTTTTTTTTTTTGTTTTGTTTTAGTTTTTGCTATAGGGCATGTTTCCCATGGTAAAAGAACTAACCATGATTATTCTGATTTATGGTTCTGCAAATTAAGATGAAAAGGCCCTTCCAGCCTGGGCTTGAATCCCTTGTCTTGAGAGATAATAATCCCACAGGGCCATCTCCACTAAGTTTCCATTACTAGGCTCTGGAGCAGAGGCAATGTTACCCTGAAATACAGCTTCTACTCTGTACAATTCTTGAATCTGGAAGATTGAACATGCATGAGAGAAAGAGCACTGACATGGGATCTCAGCACTTTTTTCTTTATGTAGGAACCCAGAATTTCAAAATAACTCATTTTCTCTTAAAAAGTGTATTATTTTATTTATTTGCTCACTCATTGCATCAGTCAGCCACTAGCCATATTTGAGACTGCTTGTCCATAAAGTTGTTCTATGTGCTTCTGACAAGGTATATTACAAAAATAGCTTCCTTAGGGAAGTATACAGTCTGCTAGGGGGCACAAAATAAAGCAAAAACCATGTAAAGTTGAAAAACCATTCAGAAAAAAGAAGATATTTTTGGACGCAGTCAGGAAGTCATTTATCTCCTTTTGGTCCCAATTTCCTTGCCTGTATGACACTGGATTAAATCAAAATGCCATCCAGCTTTCAAATGCTCTGAACCTATCCTACTGTAAGTGTGTGGCTTGAGTGTCTATATATTTCATGATAGATTTTGTCTCAATGAGAATGTCAAATAAGAGAGTGAACCCACTCCAGGGAGGTACCTCCAAAGCTCACCTGTAGATATCAACCTCTATCGACCCTTTGGGATAAGGTCATGGCTGCCTCCTCTGACTGAAGGCCTGGCACCTTGCAGTTTGAGTCAGTTACAGCATGGACAGGATATAGTCCTTTGACTTCAGCTTACATGTTGGTGGCAGTTGGATTTGATCAGTTCTGCTGCCTGTGACCTATTGCAGAAAGTCTACCATTGCACTAAGCACCTGACCTCCTACCTAACCCTGGCATGCCTGTCTACGCAGCCCAGTGTTATTAGCTCAATCTGGAAGGCTTGGCTTTTGCTTTGTTTGCTACCATTTGTTCATCCAGCAAATATTAAGTACATGTTTATATCAGGCACTGTCCTTGGCACCCAGGTACAGACAAGGAGAACAGGCCCTCTGCCTCACAGAGCCCAGGACTCTGCCTGACCTGGAAAGCCCATCTTGTTGGTTGAGCTCCTGCTGTGAAGGTTAAATGTCCAGAACCTTGTGGCCGGGGCTCCGGCTTCCTCCTTTCATCTGTGAATCAGACCTCTGTTAAGATGAACACCTGTTAGGGCCAGGAGGTGGCGTGGTGGTTATAAGGGGGCTAAACTCCCACATGGCTGACTGCAGTTTGAGTCTAGGACCTGGTGGCTTGCTTTCTCACCTTCTCTCTCTCTCTCTCTCTCACTCTGTCTCTCTCTGGTCAAATTAAAGTGAATGAATGAATTAATTAATTAAAAAATAAAAAAGATGAACACCTGTTCACATCTGACACTAATGTACCCTTCTCTCTTCCCTTCGCCTTCTCCCCCCCCTTTGCCTTTCTTCTCTCCTCTCCTCTCTTCTTCCAGGCCCTCTTCATGGGTCTCCCCATCTCCAAATAGCCATCTGACCTCTCCTCAATCTGGGTTCTGATTGGTCCTGCCTTCTTCCACTAACTCAACATGCCATTGTCTTCTTTTTTGGAGTGGTTTTAGCTGTAGGGCGCATGTGCTTGCCCGGAAAGATGAAAGACAGAGCGGCAGAGAGACAGAAAGTGAGAAATCACCCCCTGGGGGGATGGCCACGCCACAATCCCTTCTCCTCCATTCTCCTCACGGGATCTTGGGCACGCATGCACACGTGCCCAGCATGAGTTTTAAGCCACCGTGTCCGGGACTTGAACTGTGGTCAACTACATGGGAATCCAGCGACATAGCCATTACGCCAACTGCTGGTCCCCCTCAACATGCCATTCTTGAGGTGCCGGCTGTGGTCAATTTCACCTGAGTACAGGCAGAATGGAAGAATCAAGTAACCCTCACTCTTCAAGTTATTCATAATCATCAGTAGTTTCCTTCAATATGCTCCTAAAGCATCCTGCTTAAGTGTGTCGCCATCCAACACAGGAGACTTTCAAACAGACGGCTGTGTGGTTAATATAGCACTGGAGCATTAATAACACTGAATCCATAACTGAGAGAGTTTCCCACCAAGTGTCAAAGAGCCCAATCTTGAAAAAACTGAGTAATGGGATGCGTTCTGCCAAGACTCATCATTTTGCTCTTTCTCTGCAGTCATGCTGCCAGTGTAAGGACGATGCTGGTGACAGGCAGCACCAGCTTTCCTTGGAAACATCAATCCGAAAGTTCTGTTATCTGTCCTCTGCACTCCCCTCCCCACACCACCCTACCCCAGTAGGAGTTTAGCACGCAGCACATATGTGCTTCTCTTTGGCTGGGACTTTGCTCTGGATCCTGTAAGGCTGCTTTGCAAACATATGGGCAAATCCTCCCTCCCCAGCCTCCTCCAAACCAGAATCCCCTACAGTCTGGAGGGGGAAGGCAGCGCAAGCCCACGCCACAATATGGAGATGTTTATTGAGTCAGTGGCCCAGCCTCCACCCTAATCTGCCAAACACTGTCAGCAAAAGGTCAATCTCAGTTTTCTTTAAGAAGGAAGACTTTGAAGCTGCTGTTTCTCAGCCTGAGGAATTCCAGAGGAAAGTTGCAATGGAAATTGCTATGACCAACGCAGTGGGCTATAAATAACATTTTAAAGTCATCGAGCATGTCGTCACCTGCTCTCATATCTTTCTTTCAATCCCTACAGTCCCACCCCCTGCCAGATGGGTAGAATCTCAAGGCCTGGGCTGATAACTGAAGTTTCCTTCCTCTCTGCTGAAGGTCACAACAAAGACACAGAAACTGTTAAAGAGGATCCATAATCACCACCCTCAAACTCTCAAAGTACATTCTAAATTTCAAGTCATTATTAGACATCCCAGAGAGGGGAAAAGCAAGCTTAGCAGTAGCTACATGCCTAGTTTTTTAAATAGCCTTTGACCCATCATCTCTCTCTCTCTCTCTCCTCCCCATTGGCAGAAGGAGGATAATACTTTACTGACACTTTATACGTAAGTAAGATTTTAGAAAAATGTTAAGATGGAGAGATAGATGGGAGTTAACCCTTAGGAAACTTCTGATGTGCTGGGTGAGTCTTTACCTGCAGTCCACAGAGGCCAGGGACTTTACCTTTGTGACCTACTAATCCTCCTGTCTGTCTTGTCAATTAGATATAATCTCCAATTTTCAAATGAGGAAATTGCATTTCAAAGGCCCCAAGAATTTGCCCTGGATGGAACTACTGATAAACTGAGCTAGGGACCCAGAATCTTAGGATGCCAAACACTACTAGTTAAAATAGTTTCATTTCCTCCAATCTGAATGTGTGCTTTCATAAATGTATTTATTCAGTAAGTAATAATAATAATAATATTTTTTTACTATGCCAGAATGCACATTAGCTTGCTGAAGAGCTAGAAAGAAAGGGAAAGGCCGAAAGCACTCCCCAGAGGGGGTGTGTTCATGTTGTAATCCCTTCTTACCCACATCTCTGTTCTATCTGAATCTGTGGCACTCGTACATGTACTCTCAGCGTTTTTCAAGCTACCAGGGCTTGGATTTGAACTGCACAGTTGGCCATCCAACTCCCTTAAACATCAGGACACGGGGCTGGCCCAGTAAATAATAATTCTTCCACAGCTACTATGTGTCAGGTCTTTGTGATAAATTAATGAAAACAAATTAAACAACATTTCTTGATTTTATGGAGGTTTTACTCTAGTGAGGAGGCAGAGAGAAGATATTTCAAAGTTCTTTTGGCCTAAAATTCAAAAGTAAATATTGCTATTGAAAACATCCATAGATGTTATGAGAAATGCTACATGAAGAGTGCAATTTGCCTAAGTAAAGCTGAATTGATGACAATGATCAAAGTCAGGAAATTCAACCATTAAGATAAGAAACCATATTAACAAATGGATTTCTACTTTCATAGCAGCCAGCGGACAATTGCTGAAATTCTGCACCATCAGCCAGCTATGGAATGCTGTGTATGCCGAAACACTTATTAAAAGGATTAGAGATCTGTCAGTTGAAAATATTTCACCATAACATTCAAATGTCTATATTTCTACAACCATTTCATAGCTGAGGACACTAATTCACAAGGGGAGGAATTGCTCAAAGTTACTCAAGGTTCATTCCTAGAATGATAAAGTGCCGCCTTAAATGGAAAATTTTAAAAAATTGATTTACCAGCAGAAATGTGAGAGAAATTTCATGAATGCTCCAAGACATGCTCCTGAGTTTCTATTTCTCAAGCAATAGGAGTCAGTGCAGGTGACTTCTCTGTGAAAATCCTGTAGAAGTCAGACTTCCCTTTTTAAAGCTATGACTTCCTCACTAGAAAGGCTAGTTCTGATAACAGGATTTCTAGATGAGTCATCTAGTATTTCTCTACTGTTCAGCAAAGAAAAGATTAATGACTCAGCATCTAGAATATAAGTTGTGGCTACACCTGTGGGGTGAAATGAAACCATGACTCCATTATCTGGATCAGATAGCTTTCTTTACCAAAGCTCATAGGGATCCAAAAGGCATGAGGTAACTTGCCATTGGACCATTGAGATGGGTGTTTGTGGACAAGTCATTCAAATTCTGACTCTGCCACTTACCGGCTATGTCACTTTGAATAATGTACTCAACATCTGTGCGCTTTGGTTTCCCATCTGTACAGTGGGAATAACAAGAGTACTGGCCTGACAGGGTCATTCTAAGGGTTCACAGAGTCTATATGTGTGAAAGCACTGAGTTGACTGACATCTGGCACCAGAGGAAGTCCTCGGTAATGAAAGAGTATATTGTTATGTAGATTACCTGGCTACACGGAGAAATTGGGTAACATTCTGACATAGTTTGTTTGCTCTAAGAGCATTTGAGACTTTTGCACTTGAGACTTTTTTTTCCTTCGATGATGATTGAAGCCATATAAAAGCCACTCCCTGCCATGCCTGAAAGATGAGATAGCTCTTAAGACTTTCTTTGTCTACCTCAGTAACAAAATCTGAATCAAACAATGCTTTAGGCCACCAGTCCATAGTCACCCACTTAGATGATTGAATACTGATTACCTTAGCTGGTTTGATTGCTCTGTCTGGACCTGAACTAAGAGTGGCTGACATCCCATCATGGCGCAGATCAGGAAGTCCTGATGCTTTAAAAGGAGCAAAAGAGCTAAGTGATGATGAGAAGTACTCTATTCCAATAAAACAACTGGTAAGGATCCTTTTCTATAAATACAGGGGGGAAATTTCAGAGGTTAAGAAAAGACATTACACTGGGACCAGCAGATAGCATAATGGTTACGTTGCAGGACTCCCATGTAGTCAACTGTGGTTCGAGAAACTTATGTCAAGCATGTACGTGTGCGTGCCCAAAATCCTAAGAGGAGAATGGAAGAGAAAGGATTGCTGCATGGCCATTCCCCCGGGGGATGGGTGGTGATTTCTCGCTTTCTATCTTTGTTTCTCTCTGTCTCTCTGGAGAGCACACACACCCTATAGCAAAAATCTCTATACCAAAAAAATATATATAAATAAATAAAAAAGACATTACACCAAATTATAATGATCCAGAGTTTCAGTTTGGGAAGAAAGCAGTGATAGGAAATTTTGTTTCCTCAAGAGAGATTATGATCTCTGGCAGCCTTCTGAGTGATTTGGCAAGATGGGACACAAACCAAAAGAATTCAAGGAGCCTTCGTAGTTATTATAAATGGTGCAAGTAATAAACTGTGAGACTAACAGGCTCTTTTCACATGGACTTGGACAGTAGAGAGTGTCAACAGGGAAAAGAAGAAAATAAGTTGTTTCTGAAGAAATAGCTAGTTTTTAAAAATAAATAAATAAATAAATGGGATGAAAGAGGGAGAAGGGGCGGACGAGGTGAGAGAAGGGAGGAGAGACAGGCACTAAAGACCTTGACCCAGCAGGGTCTTCATGCCACATTTTGTAATCCAATGCCACAGTCCTATATCCAACCTCAGCCAGCCAGGATCACAGGCACCCACATACTGTGGTATGCGCAGGGAGACTTCAGGATACAAATCCAGGACCTTCCCATATTGAGGAACTGTGTTACTGCCACAACTGCACCATCATGGCTGGCTTTTTCTTTTTCTTTTTTTTCTTTTACTATCACAGCCTGGGGTACTAATAATGACTTTGATCTTCCCCTACTGCAAAACGAAAAACGAAAACCTTGACTTGGAGCTTTCAGTTCTAGAATCAAAACTTTCACTCAACTCTAAGAAAGAACTCTTTGCAGCTAGAAATCCATGTGAGAAATCCATGTAGTACAAAATGCCTTTGGTAGCCTAAAAAAAAATGAGAACATGCTAAGAGAAGAATCTGCTGCTCCACTGCCTATATATGGGAAAGGAAAACAATTTTTTTCCTCCCTCAGGTCACGATGAATGAATATCTCCAAGAGGTTATGCTGGTCAGTATTTTATTGGAAGATTGCTGGCATAGGCTAAATGTGCAGAAGTGAAATTGAGTAGACATTAAAAAGTAATGTACATGCTATTGTATACATTAAAATTAAAACAATTAACCTCTTAATTTCAGCAAAATATGTTTCCACAGGCATCAGAATATTTCAGTTTAAGTATTTCGAAGCTTGTGTTTTCTACACAATACCCTCGACTTCCATCTCCAATTTTCTCAGAGAGATCCTAATTTTAAAGTGTATTAAATACTTGCCAGATTTTTTTCTTCTTCTTTTTCCTGCTTTCTTTGATCTTTTTTCTCTCTCTTTCATTCTTTTTAACTATGTACTTACCCATAACTTGCTTGGGTACTAAAGAAACTTAAATATTCTTTGTGGGCTTTGGATTAATTTAATAATCAAAGGGCACCTAGATATATTTTTAAATGTCTAATTGGATACTATTTAGCTATAGTTTTTTTTTATTTAAATACAGGAGTCTGAGTATAATAATTATACTAATAGGAAAAGCTCTATGTATATTTAATTAAATATATTTTCAGGGGGTCAGTAAAATTTTTACCCTAAAAAAAATCTGAATAATGGGATTCAATAATAGCATGGAGGTTAAGTTGGCTAAATCCTTCATGGCTAACTTGCGGTTTGAGTCCCGAACCTGGCAGTTGGAAAATCATGCCGGTACATATGCGTGCATACCCAAAATCCCTAGAAAAGAATGTAGGAGAAGGGATTGTGCTGTGGCCATTCATTGCCCTGGGGGACTGATCTCACTTTCCCTCTCTTCCTCTCTCTGTCTCTCTTTAGTGAGCACATGTTCCGTCTAGGAAAACTAAAATAAATAAATAAATAAATAAATAAATAAATGAATAATAACCAAATGTTGTCCTGAATGGTGAGATCCCATAAGGGATGAATGGAGTCCATCACTATCAATGAATGAAATGACAGGACAATGGCAGGACTAAAGCTGGAAAAATCGCCTAGAGAAGTAGGAGTATAAAAACAGATCTTGGAGCAGAAGGACACAAAGAATAGGAATAAAGAAAATGTGGGACCAGCAGTTAGCGTAATGGCTATGTCGCTGGACCCCCATTTAATCGACCACAGTTTGAGTCCCGGACCCAGTGGCTTAAACTCACACCAGGTTCATGTGTATGCATGCCCAAGATCCCGAGAGGAGAATGGAGGAGAAGGAACTGCAGTGTGGCCATCCCCCCTGGGGGGTGATTTCTCGCTTTCTGTCTCTCTGTCTCTCTCTTTCAGGCGAGTGCATGTGCCCTATAGCAAAATCCTCTCAAAAAAAAAAAAAAAAAGAAAAGAAAATGCAAGCCTACTAACGGGTGTTGGAAAGCTCACCAATATGGTGTCAGTCCCCGCCCTATGTACTTTGTAGCACGCATGGGGTGGGCTGTGTACCTGCACAGGTACGTCTTCTGGAGTGCACTCTCAGAGATGCAGGTGCTAGCCATGACCACAGTAAGGCACGGACTGACAGATACTGCTGCAGGAAGGACCTGCTTATTCCTGGGATAGCAGGTCAAGTGACTCAGTTTGACCAAATATATTTGATATCAAAATGTCAAACTGTTTGAAAACTCATAAATCAATGTATAAATTAGTTCATTTGAAGTGAAAGAAACTATAGCCTGCATAAAATGTGATAAGTAAGCTTTAGGTCTAGAAATTAGGGTAAAAAAGCTGTAAAATTTATCTGAAAAGTAATAAAGCATATGTAAATGTCAGATATTATTATTACGCCATTATTTTCCTGCACTTCCATTATTGGATTCATTTATTGTTAGTATCACACTTCCAGTTTGGGAATGAAGACTAAATTACTATATTCTAGAAAATGTACATTTTTGAGACCCATACTGACTTGTCTTCACATATAAATAAAACCATATTAATTGCCCTTGTTGGCAGCCATGGATTTCTTAGGACTTTTTTTTAATCTACAACCAAACTAATTCTCCTTGAATCCATTCTGACAACATTTCAATTATTCACTAGTTAATAATTCTTAAAAAGCAACTTCAACATTAAAATGTTTCTAAGAGTATGTGCAGAGCTATTCAAATCCATATAATAATTTCATACAATATTTATATCAACCTAAATTTTCTTTGAGATCTTTATAAAGATATACTACATATTTTGTATGCAAAAAATAACCTTAAAATTCCATGACTTTATATAACATCTTTTGCTTGATATGTATTCATAGACTCTAAATACCTTGCTTTGTTCATATAGTTTAAGTCTATCTGAATTCAATTATTTATTTATTTTTGGGGGGGAGAGGTTTTTGCTACAGGGCGTGTGCACTCGCCAGAGAGAAAGAGAGAGACAGAGAGACAGAAAGCGAGAAATCACCCCCCCAGGGGGATGGCCATGCCACAATCCCTTCTCCTCCATTCTCCTCTCGGGATCTTGGGCATGCATGCACACGAACCTGGGGTGAGTTTAAGCCACTGGGTCCAGGATTCAAACCACTGTCGACTACATGGGAGTTCAGCAACATAGCCATTATGCTAACTGCTGGTCCCTCTGATATCAATTTTTAAAAACAATTTAATAAAAGCATAGTCTCTATGTATAAAATTATAGTGCAAGGAGTATAAAGTGTTCTGTTCATATCCCCATGAAAACCTCAGCCACAATAGTTGAACATAGGAAAACAATTAAAAATAAGAAAAAAATATAAATAACACTATATAGTAATAGAATATGTTTCTTTCTTAGGTTAGGCTTCTCAGATGAGGAATTGGTGAAAATGACTTGGAGAGTGAAGAAATAGGGTCAGAAAGGAAAGTCCCTGTAGTTTGAATATTTCCTCTAAAATTCATGATGAAATTTAACAGTCCCCTCTGTCTCTCTGGCAAGTGCACACACCCTATAGCAAAAATCTCTCTAAAAAAAAAAAAAAAAAGAAAAAAGAAAGAAAAAAGAAAAAAAGAAAGAGAAAAAGAGAAAGAAATTTAACTGTCATTGCAAGTGTTGACAGATGAGATTTTTAGATGGTGATTAGGTTATGAAGTTATTTTTAAGAGGTTTTTGCTATAGGGCGCATGCGCTCACCAGAAAGACAGAGAGAGACAGAGAGACAGAAAGCAAGAAATCACCCCCCAGGAAAGATGGCCATGCTTCAATCCCTCCTTCTCCATTCTCCTCTTGTGATCTTGGGCATGTACCCACATGTACCCGGCATGAGTTTAAGCCACTGGGTCTGGGACTCGAACCCACAACTTAGATGAGAGTCAGAGGACTTATTGTGATAGCAAGTGAGAACTGCTGGGTCTTAATCCAGCTGAAAGAACAAACCAGACATTCGTTAGCCACATCTCAGTGGGCACTAGTGTAACCAGACTCGGAGACCTGACGAGTCCAGAAACTCATTACCTGGGACCAGGGCAGTCTGAGAGCCTCACCAGAAATGACCATCCAGTCTTGAGCTTCCCAGCTTCCCGAATAGTGGGTCAAATAAACTTCTTTTCTTTATAAATTACCCAGCCTCATATTCTGCTGTAACAGAAAACAGACTAATAGTAAGAGTAAATATGAATATATAGGATGAGTACGTTGAGGACTAAGTGCATATGACTCATTTTCATTTGGTCAGGAGACACTTCCATATTTTAGTGAAATACTTTATAGCACAGAACAGGTCCTTCTGTAAGAAATGAATATATTTAAATTATTTTTATCTGACTATATGTCACATATACACACACACAGACACATACTAATTTCTCCTCCAAGTGTTTGTTGACTAGGAACCTAATTATAATGCTGTTGTAAGTGTGAAGTGGTGACACTCTCTCATCACCCTGTATTAGTAAAAATATGCATTTTTCTCAAACTTTCTGGGTCACCATGCCAGCTATTAGGATAGCATCAGTCTGCTGCTATTGATGATGAGAGATGATGTCAAGTAATTTAAAATAAACTTTTCTTCCCCACCCCACATGCACCTCAGCTTCCATCATTTTAGAGCTGAAGGAAGCAGGTGTTAGGGGGAGGGAGAGTTTAGCAGCCACCTATGCAAAGGTATATATATATATATATATATATATATATATATATATATATATATATTTATATCCATTCCATTTTTACTGTAGAAAAGAACCAGCTAGGGACCAGCAGATGGTGTAATAGTTACATTACTGGACTCCCATGTAGTCAACCAGTGTTCAAGCCTGGACAAAGCAGCTTAAACTCATGCTGGGTGTGTGTGCATGCATACCCAAAATTCTGAGAGGAGAATGGAGGAGAAGGGATTGTGGCATGGCCATTCCTCCTGAAGAGGGATTTCTAGAGTTCTGTCTTTCTGTCTCTCCCTGTCTCTCTGGCGAGTGCATGTGCCTTTATAGCAAAAATTTCTCTTTAAAATTAAAAAATAGAGCAAGCTAGATAAATGTTTATGAATTCATTTGTTTGGAAGATAACACATTGTCACAAGAAGGAAAGAGAACATGGTACCCATAGACTCACAGGAGTGCTTACAGTTTCTGTAGAGAGAAGTCATACCAAAAACACAGGTAACGATGGAGTGAACAGAGAAAAGCAGGATGTGAAAAACAGTGGCAGAGGTGAGTCAATTGCCTCTAGTAAAAGGAAAGAGACTACTCTAAAGCTATCTGGAGACAAGATCCAGAAAAGACAATAAAGTACTTCAGGGTACTAGAATCAGAACCAAAAAAGACTTTTGTAAATTGTAATCACTGAAAAATATTGTGAGTTGGTTTGGTACCCTTCGCTATGGAATTACAAATAAAAACAACACTAATGCATAAACTAAGTAAAATACAGTACTTAGCAGTTTTTTTAAAAGATCGTGCCTCACATTTACTGGTCCACCAAGCATACTCTTAGGGTATCTATTGGGTCATCGGCAAGATTAGCGCTAACTGTGAGTTTTGTGCTAGGTACCATCCTGGCAAAACCCTTGACCTCAAATTCAAGGAGACTGAGAGAACCCATCTAGCTGAATTAAAGTCAAAAGAAGGGGGCGTGTTCTTACAGGACAATAAAGCAACACTGGGCCACCTAGAGTGGGGTGAGCTAGGTTTTGTAAAGCGCCTGGAGAGTGACCATAAAGAAGCTGAAAGAGCAGTGGGTAAGGATCATTCCATTCACAGGTGGAGATATGTGATGACCATAGCCAAAGGGAAGATCAAACCTGTCGTGGAAGGGACTTTAGATCACCTTGCTATAATCAGGAAAGAGGTTGAATAAGTCATCTGTAATCAGAGATGTCATCTGGTTCCAAATTCTGTTTCATGTCTCCATTAGCAGCTTTTTTTTTTTTTTAACTTTTCAAGAGGGTGTGCACTCTTGCTGATGAGAGACAAGAATAGAGAGAGGGAAAGTGAGATAGCACACCCCCATTGGGGGACAGTCATGCCATGATTCCTTCTCCTTCATTTCTCCCTTCTTTCAAAATGTTGGGCATGAATCATACAATCCAGGCGTGTTTCTCAAGCTGCTGTGTCTAGGACTTGAACTGCACAATTGGCCAGAGGGACCCAGCCACCTTAACTACCAGGCCACCAGCTGGCTCTTCAGCACTACCTTTAGTTGCTTTCTTCTGCAGGTCTTTGGGAGGCTTGGGAATCAGCAATCATATATGCAAAATGGAATATACACTCAAGAAATAACCATGTTAGTAACCTCAGTGTCATCCTCAGACCATGAGAGTTCCCAGTAGTTGCTGCCTTGTTCTTAGAGCTTCTGCCTGGCACAAATCGGGGGCACAGAGAATGGTATCCTCTGGTATAATTAATGCAGCAAACACAGAGGCACTGCCTAACTTACCATTCTTCACGCCTACCTATTTTCCATTTTTCTGATGTTGAGTCTCAAAACTATCTCATGTACTGAGTCCCCAGTTTTCTAAACTCCACCCTGTCTCTCTTTCTTGACAATGGTCTGTCTTCTTTTATTTTTTTTTGAGAATTATTTGTTTAATTTTATTTAGCATTATTATTTAATTTGATCAGAGAGAGACAGAGATAGAGAGAGAGCATGAAAGTGAGAAAGCAAGCTGGTAGGACTCAAACCACGGTTGGTCAAGTGGGAGTCCAGCCCTTAAACACCACGTCATTTGTCAGCCCCAGTAGTCCACCTTTTCACACAACAGCATCCTGGGTTGAACTCAGGTTTGAAAATCATTGAAGTGGAGCCAGCAGATGGTGAGGTGGTGAGGTAATGAACTCTCCCATGGCCGATCACAGTTTGAGCCCTGGATCTGCGTGCATGCTTTCTTGCACACTCTCTCTCTCTCTTTGGTGAGCACATGTGCCCTATAGCAAATTTAAAATAATAATAATAATAAATAAGTATTTAAAAAAACTATTGGAATAAAATAAACACACACACATATTTTAATGCTGGAGGATATATGTGCATGCACAAGAGAGATTAAGAAAGCGAGAGAGAAGGCCATCCCAAAAAGGCCTAGTCACCTAGCCATTCTTTTTCCTCCGTTTCTCCATCCCATCAGGATCCTGGGCACACATGCACGTGCCCTGTGTGTTTTTCGAGTTGCCAAGGCCAGATTCAAGGTCAGCCATGTGAGATCAAGTTCTCTAAACCTCTAAGCTTTAGAAGTGATCCTACTATTTTTTTTCCTTTTATTTTTTTTTCAATGGGCTGTGCTAAAAAGCAAGCCACATTGAGCCAACCCCGGCATGATGATTTAGGTGACTGGATCCAACATGGACATCTGCGTGATCTGAGTCCCAGACCCTACAGCTTGAGAAACATCCAGGCATGTGAGTGTGCGTGCCCAAGATCCTGAAAGGAGGGAAAAACGGAGGAAAAGGATTTCCACGTTACTATTCCCCATTAGCAATGGGGTGCGTTTTCACTTTCTCTCTCTCTCTCTCTCTCTCTCTCTCTCTCTCTCTCTCTCTCCCCCTTAGCAAGCACATATGCCCTCTGGCAAAATTTTAAAAAATAAAACAAGAAAACCACATCTCTGCATTGGCACAGTTCCACTCCCCAACTATAAAGGATTATTCTGTTCTCTAGAGGTCTGTTTCTTGGAGGTCAAAATTTTAAGGTCGTCCTCATCAGAAGAGTATGTTTTTTAAATTACCTGCCTCTGGTACACTGACTAAAGGGACGATAAACTAACCCAATTCTGGGTAGTAAGGTGGAAAAAAATAGAATTATTACCACCTACTGATTATTCATCCTTTAGGAGAAGTTTGTTGTTTCTGTATGGCATCAGACACACAAATAGAACAAGTCCTTCTCTGTCTTTATGTTGATTCGGTTTGTTTTCCCATGTATGTGTCTGATAGTCTCAAAGGACTTAGAATGGATCCATGTGATGTGACATGAACCATATTATATGAGGCCTAAGAGATGGATGGTGAAATGGGCTGGACTAGGGAAGTCTGGACTAGAAACCTAATAAGACATACAACACAGGATAATCTTGAAGTTCAAAAGTGATAGATGGGTCATTCTATGGAAACAAGAAATGGTGAGCTTCATAATATTATATTATCATTTATTTAGAGAATACAGATTATTGAATTATTTATACTCTTCAATTCATAGTGTATTAATATTGATGGTCTATGCACAGCTTTTCTCTTTTATATTTCATTTCATTCATTCAACAATTATTTACAAAATACATGCCATGTGCCAGGTATTGTTCTAGGAGTAGGGATACAACTTTGAACAAAACAAAGATCTTTGCTCTTACCGAGTTTATATGCTAGCAGGGTCAGACATGCAGTCAATGATACAATAAATAAGTAAATTATATAGTATGTTAGAAAATAATATGTGCTATGAAAAACCAGATTTAGTGCTTCCCAAATAAGATGCAAACATGATTCTAAAAATCACAATACTAGAGAACCAGCAAACATACCTTCCAACTGGAACCACAGAATTGACTTCTTAAAACAAAACAAAACAAAAACCTCACTTCATTCCTAAACCCTAGGGCAAACATACATGAAAGAGAACAAGTGAGGACAAAGAGAGAAACTTGGAAAGACATAATCTGCTCCAGCAATTCTGAGTCCCAAAATATTTTAACAGGATACTTAAACCTGCCCTTGGATAATCTTAGAGGGAAGTTGTTTAATCATTGACTAGAGTTACTGTCTCTTATACCATAACATGATTTTTTTTTTTCACTTTAAATGAAAGCCAGATTGCTTTAATCAGACTTTAAGTTAAAATTCTAGATCACCATGCCAAACATGAAAAGGGCCCATTTCAATTGTTTTTGAATACATGTTGACAAGAATGCAGAAAGGAAAGTTTTATTCCCCTAAACTATATAGTCCATTTAATAAAATGCCCTCCCTGTCCCCCATTAACTGGAAATCAGCCTCCATGCCAGGTTCCTATCTTACCTGTCTCCTCCACAAGCTGTGAGCCCCTTACAAGCAGGACCTGAGCTTTATTTTTTAAATTCTGAGTCAAATTCATTGCCTTGCCTGAAGTAGTTGATTCAAAAATATTTGCAAAACAAATACATTACTATCCTGTAATGCTGCTAGAACTATATTCATTGGCATGGATGATATACTTGAAGGGGTTGATAAGGAGTTGAACTTTCTTGTTTAAATAGCAATATATCGGGACCAGCAGTTAGCGTAATGGCTATGTCACTGGACTCCCACGTAGTCGACCGCGGTTCGTGTCCTGGACCCGGTGGCTTAAATCGCACGCTGGGTGCGTGTGCGTGCGTGCCCAAGATCCCGAGAGGAGAATGGAGGAGAAGGGATTGTGGCGTGACCATCCCCCCCGGGGGGTGATTTCTTGCTTTCTGTCTCTCCGTCTCTCTCTGTCTGTCTGGCAAGCGCACGCACCCTATAGCGAAAAACCTCTCCATAAAGAAAAAAAAATAGCAATGTATCCATAACAATTGAGGTGTCCTCCATATCTCAGATCTATTTAAGACCATTTTGAGAGGTGATTTTCTTTTTCTGGAGTCCATGACTAACTTGTCTTTCCTGCTCGGCTGTAAACAGGAAAGATTTTCATTCTCAACATCTAACTCTCCTTCATTATGACTCAAACCTGACGAATACTCTCATTTTCACTGGCATATGTGTTTGTGTGTTAAAGCGGGGTGGAATGAAGTGAAGTGTTGGTATAAAGGGAAGGCGTGAATTTCGTCTGGCTGTTCTCATCTGATATGACTGGGGTGAACTAAGGGTACTTGTCTGTTCGTTCACATGTCCTCTGCCTGGATCATATGGCTGGACTTCTGCCCTAGAGCCTATTCAGGATGTTGTGTTGTGCCACCTGGATCCTCACTTCAGCAATTTCCCTAAACTAAAGGGAGGTGCCTTGCCGAAGATTAAAATTCTTCTTTGGGGGAAGCCCATACCCAAGGACTGATCAATGCGGAGGCAATAGCCCTAACACCCTGCCTTCTCTGGACATCTTTGAATGACCATTCAAGTTTAGAGCTCTCCATGGGACTGAAGGAAACCTCTGTTACAATGGCATCACACTTTACCTCTCCCTCTGATGAACTATGCTTCCCTCACAGCCTTTCTAACAGGTATTGTTCCTAAGAGCACTCCCAGTAAATTTCTTGCATACACATCTCCAACTCGGTCTGTTTTTCTGAAAACTTACTTCACAAAAGCGTGTTACCTACACTCCATGAGTTCTCCTGTGCTTAGAGCTTGCTTCACACCTTAGCCAGCTTGGCTGGTGATCAGAATCTGTGTGTAGACCTTAATTGTCTCCTTTCACAGAGAGCTGGACCTTATTCCCCATATCTTTAGCAGATGGAGCAATAGACCACTTTTTAAATGACACCATCACCTATAAGAATTTTAAAGATTTCACTTGCCTAGAAACTCCACTGCACCCTATTTGGTAACTGGGTAATCAAGCCTTTTTGGACAATCGAACCCTTTGGACACCAATTTGATCTGTTGGCTTCCAGTTGGGGAGACAATTAGTATTTTGGATTAACACAGAATATCACTGAATCTGTAGTAATTACTTGGTTTATTCAGAGATTTCTCTCTCTTCCCTAATGACTACATGTACATTCTTTGGTTGAGCTCATAAGAACAGTAAATCCAATCTTGTCTACTACATTGCACTGACATACATTCATATACAATGTGATATTTTGATATAACTCAGTGTCTGTAATCTCCTTCCCATTGAACATTCTCCAGAAAAGATCTGGAGAGTTCAAATTCTGTGGTTGTGAAGTACATATTTTGGCATAAATAAAAATAAGAGATCTAAAATATCAGGGATATATATATATATATATATATATATAGAGAGAGAGAGAGAGAGAGAGAGAGATCTATGCTATAGGGCACATGCACTTGCCAGAGAGACAGAGTGAGAGAAAGCGGCCATCCCCCAGGGGAGGATGCCACAATCCCTTCTCTTCTGTTCTCATCTCAGGATTTTGGGCATGCACACACATGTGCCTGGTGAGAATTTTAAACCTCTAGATCTGGGACTTGAACCACAGATGGCCATGTGAGAGTCCAGTGTTTTAACCACTATACCACTCACTGGCCCCAGATAGCAGAGTTTTTACATATACAAATTTTGCTGGGTAAATAAAATATTATGCTAAAGTCTTTGACTCAATTTCAATTTTAGAGGCTTATGAGAAATGTATACAAAGATAATATGTATAATAATATCTGCCACCACATTGTTTTATGTTAATAACATTCTGGAAAAAAAAAGAAAATTATGTACATAGACTGGTTCATCAGTAGAAGATTGGATAAACAAATTATGGCATAGCTATAAAAGTATGTAGTCACAAAAATGATCCTATAAAAGTATCTTTATTAGTGTGGAAATAGATTCGCATTATAAAGTTGACATTTAAAAATCAGGTTACTAAACAGTATGAAAAATGTGACCTATTTATATAAAATGTATTTGACATTGCCATACATAGAGATTACTAGAAAGATTGCCAACATGTTACCAGGGATTAGAATGTCTTATATTTCTCACAGTAGTTTAAATTATTTTAAAGAATTATTTTTTATTAAACTTTTAATTAATTAATTAATTTTAATTTGACCAGAGAGGGACAGAGTGAGAGAGAGAGAGAGAGAGAGAGAGAGCGCGTGAGAAAGCAAGCTGCCAGGTGCGGGACTCAAATCACGGTAGGCAATGTGGGAGTCCAGAATTCTTCACCACCATGCCACCTACCAGTACCATGAATTTTTATTTTATATAAACTCCATAAAAAATAACATGTTTTGTTTTGTTTTTTGAGAGTTTTTTTTTTCCTTTCTTTTTTTCCCCTATAGGGCACGTGTGCTCACCAGACAGACAGAGAGAGACAGAGAAACAAAGCAAGAAATCACCCCCTGGGGGGGTGGCCACACCACAATCCCTTCTCCTCCATTCTCCTCTCGGGATCTTGGGCACACACACATGCACCCAGCATGAGTTTAAGCCTCTGGTCCAAGACTTGAACCACGGTCTACTACTTGGGATCCAGTGACATAGCCATTATGCTAACTTCTGGTCCCAAAAAGAACATATTTTTAATTATGAACTTTTCCTTCTTGCCATCCTTCTACCCTCCTGCCATTTTACATTCTCCTACTTCTTTTGTACATGCTCTCAAAAAAGAAGGCTCAAACCCATATATCATAGCAATATTATACATAATAGCCAAAAGGTTGAAACAATCCAAGCATTCCTAAACATATGAATGAATACACAAACTGTGGTATATCCACACAATAGAATACTATTCAGCCTTAAAAAAGAAGGAAATTCTGGGACCAGCAGTTAGCATAATGGCTATGTTGCTGGACTCCCATGTAGTCAACTGTGGTTCAAGTCCCGGACCTAGTGGCTTAAACTCACACCAGGCGAATGTGCATGCGTGCCCAAGATCCCGAGAGGAGAATGGAGGAGAAGGGATTGCGGCATGGCCATCGCCCCTGGGGGCTGATTTCTCGCTTTCTGTCTCTCTGTCTCTCTTTCTCTTTCTGGCGAGCACATGCGCCCTATAGCAAAAATCTCTCAAGGAAAATAAAAAGGAAGGAAATTCTGACACATGCTGCAGCATGAATGAAAGTCGAAGACATGCTAAAAGAAATAAGCCAGTCACAACAGGTACAGACTTTCAATTTTACAGATGAAAAGAGATCTGGAAATGGAAAATGGTGATGGTTGCACAACATTGTGAATATAGTCAGTGTCCCTGAACTGTGTACTTAAAAATGGTTAAAATGGACCAGCCCTAGTGCAGTGGTTAAATGTCAGAGGACCTCAGACCCTACATGACTGTATAGGGTTCAAATCCTGGACCTGGTGGCTTGAAAAACATGCTTGGCACATGTGTGTACATGCCCCAAATCCTAATGGCAGGGAGAAATGGAGGAAAAGAGGATCTAAGTATGACTGTGTGGGGTGCGTTCCCTCTCTCTCTTTCTTGTGCAACTACTCTAAAGATTTTCATGATGTTGGTGATGTCAGTGGGGTAACTTTGGGGTAACTTTCACATATGAGGAGACTGAGGAAAAAATAGAACACAATCAGCATCATTTGTGGCAATGGGAGAGGATTCAAATACTGTACCTAAATTACAGAAATTCACTTGGTTTCAAATGCTGATGCTGGCAGAAGAACTGACAAAAAAGGAGATGGAATAAACGAAGCCTGGTCCTCTTATGAACAGAGCCCAGCACATCAAATACCAACATCTCTTACCCTTGTTTTTGCAAAGAATCATCCAAATGACTCCTCTAGGTCTTTATCCCTTCAGTTCCTCCCAAGGCAAAAGTCTTTTCTGACCCTCATGAACAATTTGAACCTACTGACCTTGAATAATTCCAGTTTCTCTGAAAGGCTGGCGCTTCCTGTTAGCTAGACTGGGAGAGAATGATTATGCAATTTTGCCTTTCTCTAGTTTTCCCAATGTGATAGGCATACCATGCTGGAATTTCATGTGCCCTTACAACAGAGGAGACCAGGATCAGTAGAAGAGTTTTTAGGAGTGAATGTAATCATTTTTATAAAGAGCAATGTCACTCGCTCAGGGTGGTGTGAAAAGGCAATAAGTTTGGAATTTAGAAGTTTTTTGAATTCTAAGTAGGGTTAAGAGCAAACGAAAGAGGAATTTTGTGCTGGGTAAAAAAAAAAATTATAAAAAGAGGGACTAGCAGTTAGCGTAATGGTTATGTCGCTGGATTCCCATGTAGTCAACCGCAGTTCAAGTCCCGGACCTCGTGGCTTAAACTCACGCTGGGCGCGTGTGCATATGTGCCCAAGATCCCAAGAGGAGAATGGAAGAGAAGGGATTGCGGTGTGGCCATTCCCCCTGGGGTGATTTCTCGCTTTCTGTCTCTCGTTCTCTCTGGCGAGTGCATGCGCCCTATAGCAAAAATCTCTCAAAAGAGAGAGAGAGAAATATCTTAGTATTTTGAAGAATTGAAGTAATTCTTGGTGGTCTAAAAACTCAGCTAATATGTTCCACTTTGTACCTTAGGCTTTGCTAACGACATCTAAACAGGACCAGATATTTGGGAGCTATCACCAATACAGCGAAAAATCCAGGTTTAAAATTGCAATAGCTATATAAGTTACTCACTAAGAAATTACCAAGTGGGCAAAATTTATGAAACAATGATGTAAATCTTCTGGGTTTTTGTTTTAGTCACTCTAATTTTACAAAGTTTTTCATACGCTTCTAATTTTACAAAATTTTGATTCAGTCTCTGCTTCAAATTCCACCACCAACTCACAACTTGTGTAAGAATCTGGCTGTTAGTTCAGTCACTATTCTCTTTTTTACAAAAATAAAAGGCATTGCTTGCCTTTTCCAAATCAAAGTGTTCTTTGCCACATCCAATTGAGGATTGTTTCTCTTGTATCTCTCACACGTGTGTGTGTGTGTGTGTGTGTGTGCATTTGTGTGTATGTGCAAATGTGTATTTTTTTTATCTATACCTTAGTTCGCATCTGAAGTGACTCGACCAATTGATCTTAGTAACATATATTTGTTTGGGAAAGTTTTATTCCAACTGATTGCCAACTCTGTCCACTGCTAACTGTTTCTATCAACATCTTTTAGTTTTTTGAGATGTCAATTTCTATAGGCCTAATGATAGCAGTTAGACTTAATTTAATAGATTCCCACATCCCTAGAGAAGAAGGTTGCTAAGGCCAGGCACTACTGGAGAGGTCAAAGGTGCAATTTCCTGTCCTTGCTCCATGCACATCCACAGATACGCAAACAGAAACAGCAGCAGAAGGCAGCTGATAGTAAGGGTCCTGGGCTCAGCGGGGAGATTACAACCATTCCAGGAATCAGAAAAGGGTTAGGGTGGAAAGTGAGCGAGGGCTAAGCAAGGATGGATGTGATTTCAACAAACAGAGAAGGGAAGAAGGGCATTCTGACGGCAGAAAAGTGTAAGTGAAAGAAAGAATGCAGAAACCAGAGTGTGTATAGGAACAGCTAATATTTCACTGTAGCCAGAATAGAGAATATTTGCAGGTAATCCTTGAGAGAAATGCCAGAGAAGGCAGGAAAGATGGGTTAAGCTTGCAGATTACCTATATGTGGTTTCTGGGGTTACTGGGAACTTCCAAGTGAAGCAATCCCAGGATGGCAATACTGAAATGTGACAATCAATTGTTTCATACCATGTTCATAAAAAAAGATGAGATAGGGGCCAGCAGATTGTGTGGTGGTTAAAGCACTGGATTTCTACATGGACAATTGCAGTTTGAGTCCTGGACCTGGTGGCATGCTTTCTCACTTTCCCTCTCTCTTTCTCTGGTCAAATAAAATAATAATAAATAAAATTAAATAAGTAATTCTTTTCAAAGAAATAGATGGGCTAAGAGAAAGGGGATTGGCAACCTAGAGCCAGAAATTAGCAGCTTTCTTCCAAGCACTTAGCAGAGGGGAGAGCAGTTCCTCAGGCTGGTGCAGGGGTATGTTGACCTGAGACACATGCCTCTGCTATGGAGACAAAGCCCAGGGCTCCTAAGCCTCTCTGATCATAAAACCACTGCTCCTGTTCTAACTGCACGCTCACCAACCAATCTTGCTATGCCAGTTTTACAACGTTTATTCATTGCCTGTAAAATAAAACCCAAACTCTATCGCAAGACAGAGAGGTCATGCACACAGATTCAAAGTTTGCTTGCCCATTTCTACCGCCCTGTAATCTCTGCCCAAGTAAGCCACAGTAGAGATGTGGGAGGCTAAATCTTAGAATTCACCTGGGTTCTGGGTTTAGGGCTGAGGTATTGCAGTTGAGATGAGATTGATTTGAGAGCTACAGAGCAAAGAGCCAAGGGATGGACAAAGGCAGGGCAAGAAGTCAAGTCAGAATCTAACCTAGCCAACATCTCCACTCACAGGGTTATGCGGAGAGACAGAAGCCAAACATGGGAATGAAGTTCCCAGGCAGACAAGCTTATTTGATATTGTATGTAGGTGGCAGAGCCTGGATAAATTCCAAGGATCTGGAGCGCTGTCTCAGTGATTTTTTTACATAGGCTATCTACATATCAACACATTATATAGGGATGTTATGAGGCAACAATGAATTAATATCTGTGACATCACCTACAGATGGGGAGGAAACTACTAATGGAAAACAATGCCCTTCCAAAAATCTTTTTTAAAAAATTTTAAATGAATTATTTCTTCAGAGAGTGAAAGAGGCAATCAACAGGGTCTTCTTGCCACGATTCACCCCAAGCTTTAGCCAGTCTTGGATCATGAGCATACACATTCAACACACCCAGCATGTTTGAGGAGGTCCCTGCCTATGAAAATGGAACTTTTCTGTGTGAATCAACTTTGTAGAGCATTGCATTAACTATGCCACTGACCAGTCCCCTTCTAAGAAACTCCACACTGTTGTTTTTCTCTCCCTATCATGCACATCTTCTCCCCCACCTGCTTCTTGAGCATCTCTTTAACACTTTCAAATCAGGTAGCTTTGCCTGATTCTCCCTGGCAGAAAGAGAGATTTCCTTCTTTGAGTTCACAAAGTACTTCGTACACAATCTTATTGCTAAAGAGACCATCTTTTACAGACTAGAAAGTGGGGCACATTGTGTGACAAGTATGGGAGACAGAGTATTTGAAATGAATGCTGTTTGGGAAAATCAAGTTCACAAATTTACCGTATTTATAACATCCATGCCAGTACATGGTATCCTGGTTATGTATCTTTCCTGACTAAGGTCTGGGCTTCTGAAGAACAGGGACTGTATCTCATTCACCTTTGTAACTGCTCCTGCATTAATACATGCTTGACAGATGATAGATTCTCAGTTTGTTGACTGGTATTTATGGGAAAAGTCATCCACTAATTTTTTTTTAAAGAAATAGCAACATATACATGTTATTTCATTTCCTAGTTTGTTTAATACTATGCCTGCCCACAAAATAAAACTTTTCTTTTTAACTAAAAGTAATGATTCTTTCAAAATCTGTTTTATCAAAAGTATTTTAAGCAGATATTTTTTCTTCATTCATCAAGGATTTAATATTCTCCCATTATTTTATTTCTTACTTAACAGGGATCAAAGTATACAGACAAGCATACACTTGTGTCAGTCTTTGCCTTAAAAAAGTATCACCTTCAGCTGATCAGCAAAGTTTTCTTCCAAGAGGCAGAGCTGGGCAAGCCCATGGCCTGGTGGTTAAGCAGCTGGATCCCACATGGCCAATGGCAAGGCTGAGTCCTGGACCTGGTGGCTTGAAAAATATGCCAGTTGTGTGTGAATGCATGCCTCAAATTCCAAAACGATGGAGAAATAGAGAAGGGATTAAGGCGTGGCCATTCCCCATGAGGGCGGCCCTTCTCACTTCCCCTCTCCCTCCCTCTCTCTTTCTCTCTCTGTCTCTCTCCTGTGAGCACATGAGCCCTCCGGCAAATAAAAAAGATGAAAGAAGAAGCAGAGTTAGGATGGGAGAAGAAACTAAGATGAATTGGCCAAGTCACTTTAGGGGTGAACTAAGGGCATAGATGTAGAAATGGATATCTGTGTGAACTGCAAATTATAAGAGAGAGAAAAAAGCAAACAGTAAGAGCTGACAGCAGGATGAGGGCGAGAAGCAGGAGCCAGTTATATTAGAGGATCTGGCCAAAGGAAATGGTTTAGAAATGATTGTCCTGGACCCAACTATGGGTTGAATAACCCCTTTTCAGGTTGTTGAATATGTGGCAAAGGAGAGGGGTATGTTGTCTTAAGAAGGAGCTTTGCAGGGCGGACCATCCTCCCAGGGAACCTGGAATAACCTCTGGGTTGCTCCTTCCCCTTGTAAAACCTGCATGATACATCTCTCAGGGCATCAATAATTATTGTTCTGACTATGCAGAGTCAGAGGCCAGTATGGGCTACTTGGCTACTTTCCTTTTATTTTTTTATTTTTCTTTTTGCCATAAAGAGCATGTACTTATTGGAGAGAGACAGAGAGAGACAGTGAGAGGGAAAGTGAGAAATCATTGCTGCTTCCATCCCCCCAGGTGGATGGTCATGCTACAATCCCTTCTCCTCCATTCTCCTAGGCTTTTAGGCACGTACTCACACACATGCAGCAAGATTTGTAAGCCTCCTGGTCTGGGACTCGAACCACGGTTGGCCATGTGGGAATTCAGGGCTATAATCACTATGTCACATGCTGGTCCCTACTTTCATCTTAATGCTTCTTTAATAGCATCAGGAATCAAGTCCTGGGATACACTGTATTGGTTAGAAAGACAATTCAGCAGCTGGAAGAAAGGACAGTAACAGTGGCTAATATAAGACAGAGGTTTATTTCTCTTTGGAACAAAGTGAGCAGTCCAGTATGGACATGGAGGTTCCATGATGGTAGCGACTCAGCGACTTCTACCCTGTGCCCTTCTCCTCAACACACAGCTTCTATCTCATGCCCAAGGTGGCTGCCCTAGCTCTCTGCAGGTTTTCATATTCCACCAGCAGGAAAATGAGAAGGAAAAGGGCAGTGGATGAGCCTTTCCCTTTACGAATAAAACCTTGAAGTTGCACAGGACAGTGTGACTTCTGCTGACATTACATTCTCTCCGCCCACTCTCAAGAAAAGCTGCTGCAGCCCCATAGCCTAGCAGTTAAGGGAGCCAGATTTCACACAGTGGCTTGTATCCCAGCCCCAGCAGCTTGAAAAACATGCCCACAACGTGCCCCAAAATCTGACAGGATGGAAAAATGGAGAAGGGATTGCAATGTGACTGTGCCCTACAGAGAATACATTCGTGCTTTTCCTTTTCTCTTACTCTTTGTCCTGTCCAGTAAGCACAAGTGCCATCTAGAAAAAGTTAACCCCCCACCCAAACAAAACAAAGAAACAAGAAAACCACAATGAGACACTACTTTGGACCCATCAGAATAGCTATCATTAAAAATAATAATAGCAAATTTTGATAAAAATGTGGGTGGGAATGTTAGCCTGTGGTTATTTTGCTAAACAGATATCTTAAACTGGCTGATTTTGGGGGGGGGGAGAAAAAGAAAAAAATGACTGTTTAGTGAGCTCATCAATTTGGTGACTGGAAACTCTGAGAGCATGGGGCTGAGAGCTGGCGAGGCTCTGCCTCTATTGCAACATCACTAATAGAATCAGAGAGGAGGCAGGTGCGTGCAAAGAGAGAAAACAGCATTGTCCACTTGCTCTGTTTGTCCTGCTCATACTCCTGGTTGGATGACGCCCTTCCACTAGGCCCCATCTCTTAAAGGTCTCATCATCTCCTAAAGACATAATGTGGGGGACTAAGCTTCCAGAACACGAATCTGTGGGGGACAAACCGCTATCCGAATCACAGCAAAGGCAAAATGGTGCAGCCACCGTGGAAAACAGCCTGGCGGTTCTTCAAAAGTTAAACATAGAATAACCATATGATCCAGCAATAACGTTTCTAGGTATTTCCCCAAAAGGATCAAAAGCAGGAACTTAAAAATATAGTTGTATCCCAATATTCCTAGCAGCACGACTCACAAAAGCCAAAATGTGGAACAATCCAAGCATTAGTCAACAGAGGGATGATAAAGAAAATATGATATACACATACAATGGAATATTATCCTGCCTTAGAAGGGTGTGACATTTTGATATATGCTACAACATGGATGAGCCTTGGAAACTTTATGTTATGATTATGTTTATGAAAAATAAGTCAGACATACAAGGGCTATATTTTGTGATTCCACATATATGAGGTAACTAGAATAGGAAAATTTATAGAGACAGAAAATAGGATAGTGGTTACCAAGGACTGTAGGCAGGAGAGAGTGAGGAGTTAGTGTATAATAGGACAGAGTTTCTATTTGGGATGATGAAACTATTCTGGAAGTGGATGGTGATGATTGCACAGCAATGTGAATGCCATTGAATCATAGACTTAAACCGATTAAAATGGTAAATAGTAAATTTCATGTCATGTATCTTCTATCACAACAAAAAAATACAGGAAAATAAAGTGAGTACCTGCCTTCAAATTTCTAAAAGCAAATAACTGTCAAAACAATGTTTTAATATCAGATCAAATGATCAGTTAAGGAAGAATATAGAATAAAGACATCTCAAGATTGTAAAAATATATGACCCATTAATCCTTTTCTGGGAAGTTTTTGAAAGGTGTGTTAGCATAGAGTCAACTCCAGTCCTTTTTTCTTAAATAAAAAGAATCAACAAAGACAGCCAGTTTAATCTCAAAATCATTTTTAAAGACTTATTTTATTTATTATGTTATTATTATTTTTTAGTTTGACCATACAAAGAGAGAAAAAGTGAGAAAGCAAGCTGCCAGGTCTGGGATTCGAACCAGAGTTCGCCATGTGGAAGTCCAGCACCTTAACCACCACACCACCTGCTGGCCCCCTCAAAATCATTTTTAACTCAGAGTTCTATACACAGCAGATCATTAGGCAAGTGTGAAGGCACAATGAAATATTTTCTTTCTTCTTCTTCTTTTTTTAATTGCCAAAAGGCATGTGCTTTTGCCAGAGAGGAAGGAGAGGGGAAAAAGCACTCCCCGGTTGGACCTGATCACACTGCAAATCGCTTCTCCTCTCATTCTCCATTTTTGGGGACACAAACTCTATGCCCAGTATGTTTTCAAGCCACTAGAGCCGGGATTTGAACTGCAGTTGGCCATGTGTGGTCCAGTTCCCTTAACCACCAGGTCATGAGCAGTCCAAAATACAGTGTTTTCAAAAGTTCAAAATTTTATGTCTTCTTAGAAATTATTTGATGATACATTCAGGAAATAAGAGGTAAGCCAAGAAAGGTAAGGCATAGAATCCAGAAGATTCCACTTAGAAAAGTAAAGAGAAAGATTCTTGGGGCCAGCAGGTGGCATGGTGGTTAAGGAGCTGGACTCTCCCAAGTGGCTGACTGTGCTTTGAGTCCCAGAACTGGCAGCTTTTCTAACTTTCCCTTTCTTTTTTTTTCTCTCTCTCTCTGATATGCACATGTGTCCCATAGCAAATTATCAAAATAATAAAAATAAATAAAATTAAATAAATACTTCTTTTTTTTTAAAAAAAAAAAAGAGGAAGATTCTCAGCTATCAGCTGGGGAACTCATGTAAATGGGACGAAAAACTCCCAAAGAAGGCTGGTCCCTGGAAAACGTACTACAGAGCAGATAAAGTGAGTTAAAATCGGGAAAACTTGAAGTTATAAAAATTATGAGAAAAAGGAATAAAAAATGAGTAACCCCAGGAAAAACAAAAAGCTATCCAAGAAACACATAGATCAAATATTAAGCAAATATCTTGAGATTCAAAAGAATATCCATTTTAACTCAAAGCTAGGAATATTTTATTTTATTTAGCCCATGAATCTTTCTACCAGAAAGAATGTAATCCCAGCCCTCAGCACAGGCATAGACTAATCAAACTAATGTAAAGTATGTATTGATTTTAACCTTTTAGAGTCAACTGTGGACTCAGCAGAGAAGACTTGTTGTCATGACAGAAGCAAATGTAAATGTTAAAAATTCTGACACAGTGTAAAGGTAGAAAGAGTTGCCCAGAATGTGGGATGAAATGAGAGAGAAAAAAAATAATAACAGAAAAATAGCAATGAAGAAAATATTTTCATTTTATAAAAATGAAGACTCGAGTGATACTATGCAAAGCTGACATGGCAAAAAGTAGAAATTTTAGTATATTCAAGATTAAAGTTTCAAGGTAACCAACAGAAAAACTAAAAGTAAAAGAATCAAATATGGAGAGGAAGATGAGGGAGAAAATAGAATAATGAACAGTGAGGAGTTAACAGATGTAGATGAATCAAGAAATAGGAGTATATGCATATTCTTTCGATGTTTGGATAAACCCAAAGAACTAAAGAGTTTGCTACTGGAAAGTGGGATTATGGCTGTGGAGGAGGAGAAAAAGAAACTATTGCTTTTCACCAGAAGCTCTTTTGTTCGTTTTCAGATGTAAAAGAATTGTCTTGGTACCAAAATGATGGCTCATCTGAAAGATTTGCCCCCTCATGGAGGACGTCTCTGGTTGTGGATGCTTGCCAAGAAATCTGAGACCTTAAGCATTCCAAATTAACTCGACTGTCAGACGCAATGGTGAACCCCTGCCCTTTGCAAAGGGGTGTGGAATACCAACAAAAGGCCGAAGGTGTAGGATCTAAAACAAAACACTGACCCCTCCATCTCAAGAATCAGATTTTATTTCATTCAAACCAATCCACACCCTTGCTTTTGCTTTGAGTGAGGCTCTGGCTCTATTCCTCTCCATTTCCTGTCTTTAAAAACAGCTTCTCCAGGGACCAGCAGTTAGTGTAATGGCTATATCGCTGAACTCCCATATAGCCTGTTCGAGTCCCGGACCCAGAGGCGTGTGCGTGCGTGCCCAAGATCCTGGAAGGAGAAGGGATTGCAGCATGGCTATCCCCCCTGGGGGGTGATTTCTCGCTTTCTATCTCTCTGTCTCTCTCTGTCTTTCTGATGAACACACATGCCCTATAGCGAAAACCTCTCCAAAAAAAAATAATAAATAAATAAAAAGGCTTCTCCATGCATTTGACCCTTACTAATTTTCTTGGAATGAAGTTCCCCAAATTGCGTGGGTCCGTGAACTTGGTCTCCTAGTATTAAGCGATATTTAACCTTCCTCATCCTCAACAAAGAAATATCAACGCCTTCTTCAGTACAATAGTTTCACTTCTTCTATACACTCTAAAAGAAAATGCCGAACAATGTTTAGATTTCCTTTGTAGGGTATATATGATTTCCCATAAAGCTCTTCCTCATTCTCTCACTTGGCAGCTGGGTCATTTATTTATGAAACTACCCTGCACTTGTTCGGGTCCCTGCCTGCCTTTCTCATGCCGTTGTCTGCATGTGCCAGTACACTCTCTTTCACCTTGCTGTCTCCTCTTGTATTTTAAGATGTAGCCTGAGTCCAGCTCTAATTCCATTTTCCCATAGGAAGATCTTTCTGCTTAATTATCCTTTTCCTGCTTCCCCCAGCATGAATCTCCTTTCTCTTTTTCCCGCTGGTTGTTCCATTGCTGGGCTCTCTTCCTGTCTACTTCTTAAGCATAGACCCAACAAAAAGATGTAAATAGCATTCAGACAAATAGAAGAGATGTCAAAAGAAAAGACATGATTAATTGCCAAATCTATAGACAATAATTGCTGTAGGAGGTCAGAGGAGACCCAGTGCAAGCATGCTAATCAACCATTTATTCTTCCTCACCAGCAGCTCTCTCACTTGGCTGTTGTCTGTTTAATCATTGCAGAGGCTCTCCAAGAGTAGTCCCTCCACCAGCAGAAGCAGCATCTCTCGATGGAATTTGTTAGAAATACTGGGGACCCACCCCAGACTTGCTGAATGAGAAGTTCTAAAAGTAAGGCCCATTGTGTGTGTGTGTGTGTGTGTGTGTGTGTGTGTGTTTTAAATAATTATTTTATGTAACTTTATTTATTTATTTAAATTTGACCAAAGAGCGACAGAGAGAGAGAGAGAGAGAGAGAGAGAGAAAGGGAAATCGAGAAGCAAGTCACCAGGTCTGGAACTCAAACCACAGTCGGCCATGTGGGAGTTTGGCACCCTTAACCATCACACCATCTGCTGGCCCCAGCCCACTGTGTTTAACAAATTCTCCAGGTTATACTGATAAACACTTAGGTTTGAAAACTACTATCTAAATATGGAAACTCCAATCCAAACTCATGGCTAACAATGGTTTGAGTTAAAAGAAGTTGCAGTGATTTCTATGAACTAACATAGGCAGTAGATTATTTGATGTCTCACAGTTTACAGATCTGTTTCTCATATCCACCACAAGCTTATCTTGCCTGCTCAAAATCTACCAGTTCCAGGACCAGCAGTTAGCATAATGGCTATGTCACTGGACTCCCATGTAGCTGACTGCGGTACAAGTCCCGGACCCAGTTGCTTAAACTCATGGCGGGCACACGTGCGTGCACGCCCGAGATCCCAAGAGGAGAATGGAGGAGAAGGGATTGCAGCGTGGCCATCCCCCCTGGGGGGTGATTTCTCACTTTCTGTCTCTCTGTCTGTCTCTGTCTCTCTGACGAGCGCACTCACCCTGTAGCAAAAACCTCTCCAAAAAAAAAAACTACCACTTTCTACAGCCCTAAAGGAACAGCAGGTTCTCATGGACCAGCTGGTGGCATGGTGGTTAAGACAACTGGCTCCCACATAGCCAAATACAGTTTGAGTCCTGGACTCAGTGGCCAGCCTGAAAAACATGCCAGGCAAGTGCCAAAAAACCTGAAAGGAGAATGGCAAAGAGATTTCAACATGACTATCTTCCATGGGGCTTTCTCACTTTCTCTGTCTCTCTCTGAAAGCTCTGAAACCCTAAAGAAGACACCAGCTATTCTGTTAAATACCTTATGCTATTAGTAAGTTTCTTATTAAAAATTGAACAAGTTAGTTCTTTCTCTTACTACTTTCTACAGGGAATTCCTTTCTTGTAACTCTAAATATTTAAAGACAAAATAAGGCAATTATTTCAGATCTTTAAAGACAGTAGGGGGCCTGCAGGTGGCATGGTGGCTAAGGTGCTGGACTCCCACATGGCTGACTGTGGTCAAGTCCTGGACCTGGCAGCTTACTTTCTCACTTTCTCTCTCAATCTCTCTCTCACTCTCTGGTGAGTACATGTGCCCTATAGAAAAATTAAAATAATAATAACAAACAAAATTAAATAAATCTTTAAAAATAAAATGAAGACAATAAATATCAGGTAGGCTTTGATTCCACTTCCTCCAGACACTTCTCAAGATTTCATTCTTCATGGAAAATGCTAATTAGAGGCAGCTTGGCTCACCGAGCAGAGCGCGTAGATTTGCACTTAATCCTCATGACACTGCTATCAGATGGTTAGTAAGCTTTCACCATTCACAGGGAAAAACAGATTCAGAATGGTGGCCTAGTTTCCCTCAAGGTCATATAGCTTGGAAGTGGCAGATTGAGGATCAACTGGATTCCGAGGCTGACAGTCTCAACTGACAAACCAAGAGTGTATCAGCCACTTAGCATCCCACTGCTCTGGGGTTCTTTCCCTTTCTGACGTATCTATAGCATCTTGGTCTCTCTTCAAATAGCTCTTAGACAAACCAAGAGCAAAGCATACACCGCTCTCTAGTTGTGGCTCGCCCCATCCCCACACTAAGTCTGATTAACAATGAATATTTGAAGAATGAGTATATGGAGGACGATGGACCTGTTCCTCCTCTCCCACCCTCTGGCTATTCCATGGGATTGGAGAAGGGTCACTGGGGGACATCTGTGCTTCCAAAGGTTCGGATTCTCTGTCTCCCCAAAGCTGAATTCCTAAATTTTCTTCATGTAGGTTCCCAAGGGAAGAAAAGAGCATGCATTTATTTCTCCTGATCGCAGCTCACCTTTGTTCCCTAATTCCTTGATTCTGTCCTAAGTTCATATATACCTTCATAACTATCCTTCCAGCTAAGCGTGTAACTGCTGTAGGGAATGTAGGGAAACAATTTTAGATACATGCTGGATTCAGTGACTGGCTTATAGAAATGTAGTAGAGGGGCCAGGAGATGGTGCAGCAGTTACGTTGCTGGACTCCCACATGACAAGAGTGGTTCAAGTCCTGGACCTCATGGCTTGAAAATTATGCAGGGTGCATGTGCATGCATGCCCAAGATCCTGGGAGGAGAATGAAGAAGGGATTACAACATGGCCAACACCCGGCAAGCATACATACCCTAAGGTAAAAACCTCTAAGAGAGAGAGAGAGAGAAATGTATTCGTTATTCAGAGAAACAGAATCAAGATGTGTGTGTATGTGTGTGTACACACGGATCTTCAAAAATTTATGGAAAACTGTATGAAAAAACTATGCATGGATTTCAATTTTGGGGCCAAAATAAATTCATAATTTAATTTTATCTTCCATTAACGTTTGGAACTCCTCTCATTTATATCTATGTGGCAAGGGTGGTGGTTGACAAGCTGGAGACCCAAAAGAGCTGAAGTTCTAGTTCCAGTCCAAAGACAGACTGCTCTTGAACCAGAAAGAGCTGATGTTGCAGATAAAGTCTGCTAAAGAATTCTCTTTTGCTCAGGAGAAGCCATTCTTTTTGCTATATTCAGACTTTCAACTGACTGAATGAGGCCCACTCCTATTATAAAGAGCAATCCAATTTACCCAAAATTTATTGATTAAAGTGTTAATATCATCCAAAGCACCCTCACAGAAACACCTAGAATAACGTTTGACCAAACATCTAGATACCCCATGGCCCAGCTAAATTGACACGTAAAATTAGGCATCACAGGAATATCCAAGATCAGGTTAGAATAAAATAGCAAATCTAGGGACCATCAGATGGTGTAATAGTTACATCGCTGGACTCCCGTATAGTCAACCACTGTTCAAGTCCCAAATCTGGCAGCAGCTTAAACCTCACGCTGGGTATGTGTGCATGTGTGCCCAAAATCCTGGGAGGAGAATGGAGGAGAAGAGATTGCGGCGTGGCCTGGTGGGGGGTGGGGGGGTTAGAGGAGGTGATTTCTTGCTTTCTCTCTCTCTCTATCTCTCTGGTGAGCACACAAGCCCACATGCCCTATAGCAAAAATCTCTCTAAAACAAAACAAAACAAAAAGAAAGAAAGAAAAAAGCAAATCTAACAAGTAGCATCAACAGATGTCTTTTCTTGAAGATCTGTGTTTGTCTTATTGATTTTTTTTCCTGATCATCTTCTAGGATCTAGTGTGCATAACAAATGTGAAATAAATATTGGTTGAATTAGTGAATATAAAAGGAATAAAATATTTTCAGCATTGAACAGAGAGAGCTGTGAAGTGTTTCTAATACTTCTCCTTTTGCTGAATCAGACTTTGTTTAAAGAACACTCTGTCCCTGAAAGCCACTCATACCTCCCTAAACTCTAGTGAGACCTAGAGGAATGGATGGAAAAGTTCAAATGGTTGGTTCCAGGTTGCTTTTGGAAAACGAAACCAAGAACTCGTTTTAGAATTTTTCCATAGAGAGAGGGAAAGTGAGAAGTCACGCGCCCCCCCCCCCCCCCCCGCAAGGTGCCCCCCCCCCCCCCCCAGGGAGGATGGCCATACTGCAATTCCTTCTCTTCCATTCTCAGGATTCAAGGCACGCATACACACACACACACACACACACACAGATTGTTTTTCAAGGCACTGGGTCAGGGACTCCAAACTCAGAATCAGCCATGGGGGACCTAGCATTTTGACCACCATGCCACCAGGTGGCCCCACAAGAAACTTCTTTACCATTCTATTCCTTCATGGCACTAATCAAATGCCATGATTCACAGTGGGGTTTTACGTAGTGATTCAGAGAAGATACTCGAGCACATCACGCCATACACAGCAGTGCATGGTTGGCCTATGAGAGAACTCTGTGAGCATTGGAGAGGTATTGGTTGATTAATAGGTTTACTGGTTTCTCCTTTTGGGTCAAACTACTATAGTATTTGATAATTAATCAGCCTCCAAATCATGGGAAGCTGATTCTTAGAGCTCTATTACTTAAAGCAGTTAATCTCAGAAACCGATGCGTAAGGGAAACCTGTTCAACACTGCAGACTTTGGGGAGCCATTAGCAGAGATTCAGTAAACTTGGAATGAATCTTTGATTTTTACCAGATAGTCCCAATAGACAGTGAGATAGATGGTGTAGGTGACATACACACACCTGATTTACATAAAGAAGAACACTAGCTCATTACTTTTTTTTTCCTTCGTTTTAGAGAGGTTTTTTACTATATGGTGCATGTGGTCACCAGAGAGACAGAGAAAGACAGAGAAACAGAAAGTGAGAAATCACACACACATACACACATACACACACACACACACACACACACACAGGGGGGAATGGCCACACCGGTATCCCTTTTCCTCCATTCTCCTCTCTAGATTTTGGGCACCCATACACACACGCCTGGCGGCTCACTCCTTTACTTTAAAAATCAACTTAATTCACAAAAGAAATACTCAAATGTCCTGGGGAACTTGATACTACTTGATACATAACACAAATATTATCATTCATTTCAATAGGTGTTACTGTTTCGGAAGCACTACTATTTATATCTCACCATTTTGATCCTTCCAGTTACCAGTTATGATGTAAATAGAAAAATATAAGTATCCCCATTGAACTAATAAGGGATGAATTTAGAGAGTAAGGTGGTACTAGACTGCTCCGCTGAAAGGTGGCCGAATGATGGCTACATTATTTTTGTAGGGTCCTCAGAGTGAATCAAACTCTGGCACTTCTTTGTAGGTTCATCAGTTTTACCCCATAGGTACTATTAGTTCTTAGAGCTTTCAAAAGGACCCTGGGGCACACAATTCTTTCTTGGAAAATTAATCAGGTCTGCTCCTCTCCCACTCCAGACTGAATCCTGATTCTGCACTTGCCTGTTTCTAAGCTTCTGTTGGTTTCAATCCCAGTTGTTCTCTCCATAACTGCTTATAATTGTTCTTTAAGCCTTTGGTATTTCCTGGGTCTGTGAACCATGATGAATAGCCTAGTCTTGCTTCTCCAACTCCATAAGACACGTTAGTTTTGTTACTATAAGAATCCAGGACAGCTCCTCCAAACTTTCCTCCAGAATTTAGCTTCACTCCTAGTTTGAAGGCTACCTCTGTCCAACCCGGATGGCAGATGGTACTCTATAAAAAAAAGTTAAAATTCTCCCAACAAGAAATAGCAATTTTTATCAGTAGAGACACAGCTGTCTCATCTTTTGCTCTCATGCATAGAGGATCTATGTGCCAATTTGCCTGGGAAAGTTCTGTTTTATGTCTGGTTTCCCAGTATAATTATTAATAGCTCCCGCTTTCACTCTAAGAAGTATCTCAGATTAGACAATAAATTAGATGACCAACCTACTCATTTGACATGTCTCCCCAGGAACTTGGCTTATATATTTTAGAATAACTGTTAGCATTTGGTGCATTTTAACATTGGTTAGGCAGCAGAATTACACAGGGAGCTCATTAAAAATAGACTTAAAGACCCTCTCCCTTACACACACACACACACACACATACACACACACGTGTGTGTATGTGTGTGTGTGTGTATACATATATATGTAGCATTTTTTGAAGTAGAACTGAAGAATTTTTTTAAGAAAGAACTATTTTATTTATTTATTTATTTATTTATTTATTTATTGTTTAATTTGACCAGTGAGGGACAGAGTGCGAGAGAAGGGAAGAAAGTGAGAAAGCAAGCAGCCAGGTCTGGGACTTGAGCCGTGGTTAACCATGTGTGGGTCCAGAGCCCCTAACCATCATGCCACCTGCCAGCCCCAAGAATCTGAATTTTAAGAAAGTTCTCAAGTGATTCTGATCATGTTCTATAGATTCAAGTTTGGGGCCTATTCTTTCATTATATTTCTTCTCTGTCCTTTGTTCTCCATGATTCTTTCTTTCTTTCTTCTTTCTCCTTCTCTCTCTTTCCCCTTAATAGTGGCCACTCTAAGTCATATGAAACAACATGAAGGAAGAAAACACCCTAATATGATTTTTGTCAAAGTTCACTTTGTTCAATTGAAGACTGTTATCAGATCATTGTCACTCAGGACTGTTTGAAATACTGCCTCTGAGGATCAAGACGCAATCAGTTTTGGAGAGACATCATCAAGATGCTTGATTAGAAGTACCTAGCACCTGTCTCCTCCACAAAGGAGGAACAACAAACAAATAAATGCACTTTAAGTGGAATGTATCAGAAGAAACACTGGAATTCACCAAGGAAATGACTAAAGCCATATGAAACAGGGAGGCTCAAGACTACAGCATAGAGAGGTAAAACACCTGGCTGAGAGCACAGAGCTAAGAGAGACTCCACATTGCCAAGGAAGGATAAAGCAAGAGATCCCTAATGGCTCTCATCACCACCATGGAGGACTGTAGTTTTAACCCAGCATTTCTTAAAGTCCATGTGGCTATATAACTCCAGGAATGAAACTTGCACAGGGTAGTCCCCCAGCCCCTGGAACCCAACTACTATACCACAGAACTCTTCTGAGAATAGAGCCAGTGCTAGAGTAAATCCTGCCCTGAGGGCCAATAGCCCCCACATCTCCACAATACTGAGATCCCACCACACCCCCACAGTGGGTTACACCTGCAGCCCCAGCAGATTGAGCAGTAGGGACATGATCCTGGCATCTGAGCCCATATACTCCCATACAATCTACAGATGGCCCAGTACAGAGGTAAAATCACACCCAGAAGCAGGTGAACTGAAGCACGTGCAACCCAGGGACTATGAGCCAGCACTCCCAGCCTCCCACTAGCACAGGTAACCACTCCCCCTCCATAACCAGGCCAGGATCCCTAAATACTGCAGGCCAGCATCCTTGACTTCGAAAGCTACTGGCCATCTTGGTGACCCCACCTCCAGCAAAGCCATGCTATGACCAACACAAACACTTGTAATCTAAACCACTGAGTTACTCACAGATACCACTGGTGTCTATCACAGTTAAAGAAATCACATAGAAACAACACTACTACTCAAAATGAAAACACCCTACCTAACCAATACTATAGGATACACCTTTTGAAAAAGTCTTTTTCTAAAAAAGATTCCATAAAATCAGAAGAGATAACCATTCCTCCACATGTACAACTATCATCATAGGGACATAAGAAATACAACACCTCCAAAGGGACACAATAATATCTGTAATAGATCCTAAGGAAAAGAAAATATTTGAGATGCCTGAAAAGAAATTCATAATAACAGGTGGCTCTGTTACGCAATGGATAGCGCATTGGACTTCTAGTGATGAAAGAAATTCATAGTTAACAACCTTGAGGCAACCTCATGAGAGGTGAGGTAAGGATGCCAAGAATGGGGAATTCATCCTTGGTGGTGGGATTATAAATGAGTACAAGCACTATGGAAAGCAGCATGGAGGTTATCAAAGAACTAAAAATAAAACTACAATATGTTCCAACAATCCTCCTACTGGGTACCTATCCAAAAGAAAGAAAGTAGTATGTTGAAGAGTTCTCTGTACCCCAATGCTTCTTACAGCACTATTTACAACAGCCAATATGTGGAATCAACCTGAGTATTCATATACAGATTAATGAATAAGGAAATGTGATATATATAAACAATGGGATACCACTCAGCCATAAAAAGGGTGAAATCTTGTCATCCATGGCAACATGGTAAGTCTGGAGAATGTCCTGTTAAGTGAAATAAGCCAGGCACAGAAAGAGAAATACCAAGTGTTCTCTTTCCCTTGGAAGTTACAAAAGTTGTCTTCATCTAAGTAGAGAGCAGAACAGTGGTTACTAGAAGTTGGGATGAGTTGAGAGGTAAGGAAAGATTGGGAGCATTTAGTTAAGGGATCCAAAATTATAGCAAGATGGGAATAAGTTCTAGAATTCAAAAACAGTGACAAAATCGATTGTATATTATTTTAAAAGTTTGAAGGGTTGATTTTAACTGTCCCCAACACAAAGAAACAATCATCGTTCTAGATGATAGATATGCTAATCATCCTGCTTTGATAATTTATAGTGTATCCATATAGCAAAATTTCACACCATACCCCATAAATTTGTTCAACTATTATTTGACCATTTAACAAAATAATAATTGACCTCACTTTATAAATTACAAAGTACTTTCTACTTTAGCTCATGTTATTGTTACAACTCCTTGGAGTTAAAATTACTTTTGACTCCATTTTATAACAACAACCAAATAAAATGTTCTTGATGAAGGCTGAATTACATAGGTATATGCTTTTGACAAAGCTCAACAAAACTACACTTAATATTCATGCATTTTGCTTCACATCAAAAGAAAAATAAGTAAATATTCTACTGTAGTTAATGATATATATACTGAAGTGCTTAGGGAAGTATACTAATATCTGTGAACTGACTTTTAAATGCATCAAAAGTTAAGATGGATTGATGAATAGGATAGATGTATACATGAATAGATATTTGATAAAGAAAGTATAATAAAATATTAATGATAAAGTCTAGTTGATGGGCTTATGGGCCTTTGCCTTAAAAGTCTTTCAGCTTTGCCTTCTGTTGGAAATTTTTTTATAATAAAATGTTTGAGGGGAGAAAGAAACAGTTTTTCCAAATTTGATGTCCAAAATGCTCTTTAATTGTAGTTTGTAAACTGGTCAGTTCACTGAGCTTAAGTTTTTGCTATTGTTGTACCTTGCCAAAGAAAGCCAATAATAGTCACACTGTCACTAACATTTTGATGTCTTCCAACTACTTGCCCTGGAGTTATGGTTTCAGTACACACATACACTGCCTTCCATGTTATCAGAGCGGGTACTTTTTACTAGATGTTTTTCCTTTTTTTTTGCTATAGGCCATGCACACTTGCTGGAAAGACAGAGGGAGACAGAGATGCAGAAAGCAAGAAATCAACCCTCAGGGGGATGGCCATGCTGCAGTCCCTTCTCCTCCATTCTCCTCTTGGAATTTTTGGCACACATACATGTACCCAGCGTGAGTTTAAAGCCACCACGTCCGGGACTCTAACCCCAGTTGACCTTGTGGGGGTCTAGCAACATAACCATTATGCCATCTCTGGTCTTAACCAAATATTTTTCTACTGCATAATATGAGTTGCCACTTTTCCAGCCTTTGTTGTTCATTTCCTTCTTGCCCATTACTCAGCTGCTAAGCCCAACATCATGTATTTTGGGGTTTTATTTTGAAAGACACCTAGGCCACTTCAAGGCACCAATGTAAGTGTGCTGTTTAACATAACAAATCAACCAGATAAGTATTTATTTCTTGCTTGTGTGGCCAGGATGTGTTCTGCTTCACGTATTCATTTCAGGCCTCCACTCCTTAGGTTTAGTGGTTCCAACATTTCCTTTGTGTCTTTAGAGTTTTCTGCTGGTTTATTCGCATCCACTCAGCAGATAAGGGAAAAGCAGCAGGCTGGAGCATTGGGTCTTAATGGGCCAATGGGGTATATTCCTTATACCCACATTCCACTGGTCTTATCTAACTGAAAGACAGCCCGGCTTACCAAGTATATCTGTGTGCCCAGAAAAAAAAAGAGAAGTGGTTTGATAAATCTTTGCATATTTTTTCTGTGACATTGGGAATACATGAAATAAAGCATGTAAAAAAATGTAATCCAGCATAGGCTCACAGTAAATGACCAACATATATTCTTATTTTTAATTATGCATTTTTTCAGTTCTGGCTGAAATTAAACTTTGGATGAGCTACTTATTCCTAATTTGATATGGTTGAGCCCTGAACTATTCGACTATTTCATTATGAGAGAAAAATCCACCAAAGGTGACTTCCTGCCTCAGAAAGTTCACAGATCACAGACATGAAGCTATTTATTTATTACTTTTATTTTACTTGGTATTATGATTTTTTAATTAGACCAGAGAGAGACAGATTTTTAATTTGACCAGAGAGACAAAGAGTAAGGGAAAATGAGAAAGCAAGTCACCAGGTCTGGAACGCAAACCCTGGGTCAACCATGTGAGAATCCAATGCCTTAACTTACCACACCACCTACTGGCCCCCAGTTATTAAACTTTTTCACTAGAGAGGTTCCCATTGGTGAGAATAACTCACAGAAAGTCACTCTGGGAGAGGAGCCGGGATAATAGGACTAGACCTCAGTGTGATCAAGGGAAAGAAGATTAGATGTCAGGAGAAAATGTACAAACTGGTGAAATTCTGAGCTAGTCATACCACTCAGAGAAGAAGATCGTCTACAAGTGCATCTTAGGCCCCAGCTCTGTGCACCCAGAATGGGATTTCCAGCTCTATCTAGTGTCAGAACCTGTGAAATGTAATGAGGGGACTCTTCAGCACATCCAAAATCAAGATCACATGTATGTTCCCTCTATCCAGCCTCCCTTTCCTTCTACTCCCAATACCTGCAAAAGAACTTGAGCTACTTATTTTACATCTTCCTTCTTCCCTGTAATCGCCATAGATTTCTAACATTTCCAGTTCAACACTAATTACTCTATGGTTATTATGTGTAATAATATTGCTTTTAAATGATGGCCAATAAACTTATTATTTCAGTTTCTAGCAAAGAGGCCTGTTGTTTCAATCTCTCTCTAACTGCCGGGGTCCAGCCTCGGCGGGGGTGGGTTGACTTGTCGGAAGCGATGCTGGAAGAAAAGAAGACTAAGGCCTCGGTGCCTTTTTCATGCACGTCCTTAGCCGGACACCCCCAGAGATCGCTCTCTGAGGAGTGACCCTTGCTAGGAATCATCATGCGTTTTTAAATGTGTTACATGCAAGTAAACGGGAGAGGGGCTATGTGTTTCAATTGTCAGCTCATAAAGTTTTAACAATAGGAAACATAGATTCTATTCAGGGTTGGATTAAGGGTGGGTCTAGTGCAGTTCCGCAATTGTTTGTTTGATGTAGGTGGGTCTCCATGGAATGCAGTTTCAGGAAAGTGGTTCCAGGCAGCAGAGATGATTATCAGCTAATGCGGTGCAGCAGCCATCTTGTGATTACTAGGAATGGTGCTGAGAAAAGAAAATCTCAAGTATAGATATTAGTTCTTATGGATCTTAATAAAGAATGATACTTATATAGTTTTATAGGGATCTAAAACTTAACTTAAGGAATCCTAATATATTTGTCTATTTCACTTGGTGAGGGTGGGAGTGTCCTGGGCCAGTTTCGGCCTAATCCTATTTTATGTAAAGAAAAGATTATCTTTAAGTTTATGTTAAATGTATCTTGAAGGGCCTTCCAAAGGTCAAGATTATTTCTGCCTAGACAGAACTTCAGCCCACCCTCTATTGTGACCACGGAGATAAAGCATTGTAATTAACAGTAGGTGATCGGTGTCGAGGGGAGTGGTCGGGGGACTTTTGGGAAAATCTCATCACATACTCGAGAGAGCTGTGTAATTTTTTATAGTATATCAGGGAGTCAGAGGGGGGTCGCTTTCCAGCAAGGCTACTACAGTTTTCTGGAGCAAATAGCAAGCGGCCTTGCCAACGTGCTGACCCGACCTAAGAGGTAGAGGTCAAAAGCTCAAGACAGATCCTGGGGCCCTACCGGGTCGGACTCCTCCATCTAACCATATTTCTTCTCGTGTGCCTCTAGTCTCTGGAAACAATTCTTGAGAAATAAATAAGCAAACAGTGGAACACACTGAGAAGTAATTAGAAAAATATGTTAACAAAAATGCATCTTCAGAGTCAAGGCTATATTTAAATATAGCCTACTGATTAGGATTTCATTCTTTGAGTAGTTTGGACAGGCATTTGCTAGGAACACAAATGTGCCAAAAGGCTTCTCAAGTAAATATTGACTTCGCTCAACAAAACCTGACATTTCCTCCAGCTTTTCTGACACTAGTGAGGCACTCACTTCGTAGTACTGTGTAAAGGTGGAAGGGTAAATAAGCGAGCAGATGTCTACTGACTGTGCAGGGAAAAAAACGGACCATAGTCTACAGATGATAGAACTTTCTCTTAATGTAGTGTTTCCCAGACCTGGAGACAAGGAGCATTTAGAAAATACAGATTCCTTGCCAGCCAGTGGCATGGTGGTTGGAGAGACTGGACCTCACATGGCCAACTGCATGGTTTGAGTCCCAGACCCGGTTGCTTGAAAAACACGCCAGGTGTGTGTGTCTGCGTGCCCAACATCCTGACAGGAGAATGGAGAAGGGATTGCAGCATGACAATGCTCCATGAGAGACTGCTTTTTTGCTTTCTTTCCATCTTCTCTCACTCCAAGAGCACACACACCCTCTGGCAAATTAAAAAATTAGAATAGTAGTAATAAGATAAGAAAAGAAAAAAATACATATTTCTGGCCAGGCTCTCACACAAAAAGGTTGGCAGATTGCCCAGGAATCTGTGTATTTTTACTGTTTTAATTTTTGCTGCACACTACATGCGCTTGCCATAGGCAGAGAGAGAGACAAAGGGAAAGTGAGGAAGCACCGCCATGTGAGAAAGCAGATTTGGGGAATTACAGTGCCAAAGGCTCCTCGTTCAATTACAACTGCAGGCCCAGCACCTACGTCACCAGGGCTCACAGGGGCCAAGATGGAATGAGATGAGAAGGATGTGTTAACCTTATGTTCCACAGAGGAGGTTCTTCAAGGTTAGGGTTGAAGCACATGGCCACTGTGTCCATTTATTTCATAAATAGTGGAATTTATCCTGCGGGCTGCCAATTTGGCACTTGTTTGAAGCATTAAATTCACTTAGCAAGTAGAAAAGGGAGACCTTAAAACAAAAATACCATTTTAGTTAGGGTAAATGTCCATGGACAGGACCCCTAGCTTTTTATTGTCAACAGCTGTGATTGCTCAAACACTAACAACAGCATGTAACTAAACCTGTATGGAGGACATACAAGTTCTTTTGAAACTCAGTCATTCAATCCTGGTTAGGAAATGCCAACTCTAGTCAGAATAATAGATAAACCAACAGAATCAGTCAGATCTGGGTTTGATAACTGATTTTACCTCTTATTGGTCATGACAAAGGACACAGCTTCTAAGTCTGGTTCTTTAGTATTCTGTGAAACCAAGGTAACGACATCACTTGCTAAATTGGGTTAACATGAATTATAATAGTACAATATAGGCAAAGCTTTTAACTCATTGCCTGGCACATAATAAGCAGTCAAAACTGTCAGCTATTACAGTTATCATCATTAGTATTATATTTGACACATAGCCAACACGCAATACAGATGCTCCTTGTCTTACAATGGGGTTAGAATGATAGAATATGTCCTGATGAACCCATCATAAGTTGAAACTATCATGAGTCCAAAATGCACTTATACATTTTGCCTCTGATGAAAGCATATGAATACATTCCTTTCTTTTTCTTTCTTTCTGTCTTTTTTTTTTTTTTTTAAGAGAGATTTTTGCTATAGGGTGCATGCGCTGGCCAGACAGACAGACAGAAAGTGAGAAATAACCCCCCAGGAGGGCACGACCACGCCGCTGTTCCTTCTTCTCCATTCTCCTCTCGGAATCTTGGGCACACACGAACATGTGCCCGGCGTGAGTTTCGAGTCGCTGAATCTGGACTCAAACCACAGTTGATTACGTGAGAGTCCAGTGACATAACTGGTATGGCATCTGCTGGTCCCACCTTACTTTTTCTTATACCAATGGGATTATACTGACTATAGCTCTGTAATTGAATTTTTTCCCACCTAGTATATTGTAAACATCTGTGTCGATCAATTACGTTTTACCCTTTTTTATTTATTATAAATTATTCCTTTATAGAAGAACTGTAATTTGTTAATTGCCTATTGCTGGACGCTAAATTTCTAACTTTTCTGTTACAAATAACAATTTGAAAATCCAAATAAATACATACATACAAACATTAAAAAATGCACTTATACACAGACTTAATACACAACCAAACCATCATAGCTTCATCTAGTCTATCTTAAATATGCTCAGAACACTTACATTACTCCATGATACCGCAAGTCATCTAACACAAAGCCTATTTTGTAACAAAATGTAGAATATCATTTATAATTTATCAAATACTGTACTGAAAGTAAAAAACAGAATGGCTTGATGCTATTGCCCAACATTCAAGAGAAAGTATCATACTGTTTACATCAATAACCCTAGAAAAGATCAAAATTCAAAAATTTCAAGTACAGTTTCAATGGATTGTATATCACTTTTGCACCATTGTAAATCAAGCCATTTGTAAATTGGGGTCCATCCTTACATGATGATGTTAAAAGAGAAACTTTAGACAAATTTAGTTAAGCAGAGTTGAGTTGAGCAAAGAATGATTTGCGGATCAGGCAGTCACTGATCTGATTATGAGGAATACCAAGTTGTCATATGATTGATGAACATTTTTATGGACAGGAAAAGGAAAGTGATCTTTAGAAAACACAAGTGCAGAAAACAAGGCAGAGGTACAGCTGGAGTGGATACAGCCTTTGTGTTTATCTGTTTGAACACAGTTTTAACAGTGGATCACACGTGACTGACTGGAGCAGAGCTGTTGTGATGGACTGTTAAGGAAACAGAATCATAAATTAGGTTGTGGTTTGTTTAATAGAACTCAAGTGGGTGAGTACGAAGGCCTTCTCAGGCCCACGTAGTTTGGTTGAACAATGATGATGACTATGGTAGGGTCAACTAAGATTATTCTTATAATCATTTCCACCCCCACCACCTCTGAGGGTTCACTAAGAAGCCATTAAACACTGTGCTCTTCAATGTCAAATTTACATAAGATGGCTTGTGAAATAACTCTGGGCAGAGAGAGAGTTATTAATTTTCTCTCAGCATGATAATCAAGCTGATGAAAGTATTTCACTAGAGAGTCAAAGTTATATCAATAGGAGAAATAATTTCTCCCGCAGATCAAAAGGAGGGAAGTCTGAAGAGAATTGATTTTCATGGTTGTGCTTGATTTCCAATACATTCAAGGAAACTAGCCATAGTCTGGTGAGGAAGTTGTCTAATTTTCTCCTTCCCATACATGGGACTTGTCTGCCTGAGGGACAGGCAGATACAGAGATCAGACCCTACCCCTCTGCCACTGGCATTTAGTAAGAAGGTTGTGAAATTTACAAGACTTGAGAGAAGACTTAGAACTTGATGATTTTCATAGGAAATGATTCCCAAGGGCAGGTGGGAGACACTGGAGATGAGCAGAAATGAAAGGGAAAGGGCTTTTAAGAGGTAAGTAGAGGGTTTAGGAGCAAGAGAAACCTGCAAGGCACACTCCAGTTGCCTGGGGAACGTCAAGGTAAGCTTCTTACAGCAGGCTGAGGCAGTGAAACTTTGACCCTTGTGTGATCCAGAGGGAAAAGGAAATCTCCTGAGGAAAATGCCAATTCTTCCTCTATCCTGTTTCTTCCTCATGCCGCTTTGGAATGATCACCTAAAGCCCTTCATTAAAAATAACTCACACCTGGGACCAGCAGTTAGCGTAATGGCTATGTCGCTGGACTCCCATGTAATGGACGACGGTTCGCGTCCTGAACCCGGTGGCTTAAAACTCACATTGGGCGCGTGTGTGTGCGTGCCCAAGATCCCAAGAGGAAAATGGAGGAGAAGGAATTGCAGCGTGGCCATCGCCCCTCGGGGGTGATTTCTCGCTTTCTGTCTCTCTGTCTCTCTCTGTCTGTCTGGCGAGCGCATGCGCCCTATAGCAAAAAAACCCTCTCCAAAAATAAAATAAATAACTCACACCTTTATTAAAGTCAAATGTGAGGTAACCCAAGGGAAAGTCAGGAAATACAATGTTTCCTGTCACTGTTCTGTGGGTACATCCCCCATTGTGGACCACACACAGGACAACAAAAAATGACTATCCATAGCCTGTCATCTCACAATGCTCCTCACCCCCACAGGACTGCTCTGACCCCTCAGAAGAGATAGCTAAAGACAGAACCTTATGGGCAGAACAAGAAGAGGTTTCCTTCTATCAGGAGTTAATTGGTAGTTGTTTTGACAGATGCTGTGGGGTCTAAAGGCAGCACAAACTATATCCTTTGCTGTCTTTCCAGGATTCAAGTAATTAAACCTTTGAACATACTTCCAAAAGCATTTGTGAATTTTCCATTTCTAAAATCATTCAAATACCCAGCTCATCGTCTTGCACTGTTTAGATTTCAATGTTGCCTGACATAAGCTACACCAGCTGACCCTTCCAATCTTTATGGGTTAAGCTCTTTGAGCTTATGTATGATCTGCAGAAAGGGACAATGTTCAAAGTAGATTCACAGAATTATCTCATCTTATTCTCAGAACCTTGTTATCATGAACAAATAAAGAAACTGAGGCTCAAAAAATTTAACTTGACCCAGGTCACCATACTTCTACAGTGTTAGTTCCACACCCAAAGCTCCTGATTTTATCCTCAAACCAATTTGCTTTTCCAAGGAGGTCAAGAGAGGCATCAGCAGAGGCCAATAGTTGTTTCATCTCTTAGAGATGCTTCTAAGAGAAGGGAGCACTAAACACAGACTTCAGACCACTGGTGGTGTGGTTTTCACACGTTGGGATTAAAATTCATTTGTCATACAAAGAGTTTTTTACTTTTCTTTTTTTTTCCCCACTTAAATAATTATTGACCATCTTTATTCATTCAAATATCCCCTGACTTTCTCTATAGAGCACAATGCTGGGTGCTGTGGTATAGGCTGGAGGCAGGCCATTTCACAGAAGGATGGCTGAATGTACAGGACACAGGAGTTAAGTCAGTGGGTCAGAGTGTATTTCAGCTGTGTCTGTGTCACAGTTAAAGGCAGAATTCAGGCTTCAATACTCAAGATAGCTTGAAAAGCAGAAGAGCACCACACAGGTCATCAAATAAAGGCAGTCCTAAACTGAATTCTGGCCAGGCCTTAGCCACTGACGGAGACTGAAACTATTCTGCACCAACCCTGACACAAGACTCAAGCCAATGACTCCGGAGATTTACTTAGTGGAAACATCATTCAAAGCAGGACCTGCCTGTGACTTCTATGTGGATTCCTCAGCATCAGGCTGGGTTCTCCCCTTGCTACTGGTGCACAGTGGCACACATGGAGATCTCAGCTGGTATGTGTGGTGTGTGTCTCTATGTGTGTGTGCATGTGTGTACATGTGTGTGCATGTGTGACAGGGAGATAAAAATTGTGGAGGGCACTGCATACGGAAGCCATCTTGAGCTATCCACCATCTTGGAAACCATTAGGCTTCACTTCCTCACTGAGCAAACCATTTCTCAGAAATCATGTGACCAACTGTTCTCCCCGGAAGTGGTTGGGTTTCTAGGCAACGGGAGAGATCTACCCACACCAATGATTGGTTCATGCTGTTCTATCTCATTTGCAGTTTGGGCAACCAATTGGTGCCCACCAGCTGTATATAACTCACCATTTTTCCTCAATAAAAGAGGAGAAAGAAGAAGAAGACTTGATCAGCACCTCGTATTGTGTGTGCGTGTGTTTGTCCCATCTCTCACTCCCTCCCCCAGGGTACCTATTCGACTGTCCCCCAAGTTGGGAGAAAAAATAAAGAAGAAAGGGTAGACTTTGACTGGGGCCCTCAGTCTCTGTGGTTTCTCCAACTCTAGGGGCTAATAACCTCAGAGAATCCTTAGATACAGTTTTTGACTCCATAGTCCTCATAAAGATCTTGTGTACATTGAAATGTTCCGTCTCTTAGCTTGTGAGAAATAGAAGATTGATGAAGGAAAGTAATGAGAAAGATTTGAAAGATAAAATTCAGGCCAAATTACAAACACCCGGAATAATAGACCAAGGAAAGATTTTGAGAAAGTTTTTTTTTTTTTTTTCCCCTTTTAGAAACACATTTTGGAAACCATCTGGATGTTTAGCCTTTTGTAAACTAAAGATATATGTAGTTGAATATTCTTCAGCCAAAGATCTTGGTATCATTTAAACATTGTCTTTGAATGTTTGCCAACATTTATGCCTAGAATACATTCCCCCAAATTGTGTCCAAGTCACATGTTGTAAATCAAATTACATTTTAAATGGACTTAGGGATCTTGATATTTAATTCTTTTTTTTTTTTTTTTTTTCTTTTCTGTAGGGCACACACAGTGGTCAGAAAAAGGAAGAAAGGAAAAGTGAGAAATCACCTCCCTCGGGGAGAATGACCACACTACAATCCCTTCTCCATTCTCTTCTTGGGATTTTGAGCATGCACGCATATGTGCCCAGCATCGATTTCAAGTCACCTGGTCTGGGACTCAAATTGTACAGTCATCCATATGAGTTATTAATTCTTTATTAAACATTTTATCTACTGAATATATGCACACAAATATATATTGTGTATGTGTATGAGATAGTATGTATGCATGTAGTACGTTTTTCTTGGCTTAAAATAGAATACAATTGTACTTTGCTTTTATCACTAAATTTACCATTTACTAAACTCTTGTTTTGCTGTCCTTCCCAAGAATTGAATGGCCTGAGCCAGTAAAAACCACTTCCCTTAATGTCTGCCTAATTTCAGACAAGAAGACATCAGTTCATTACATCTAGTTCATGTCCACAATAAGCTACTGTCAATAATATCTCTGTCTAGTGAAAGCGGATTTTATATTGAAGGGTATAAGAGGGAGGAGGGAAAGAACTGCCTAACTCTTCCCCAGACATATATGTTAACTATTGTTTGTCTGTTTGGAAGGACTCAGTGAGCAAGTAAAATGAAAGTGGAAAGAGGCTGTTGAAGGCAGTGACCTGCTGGTGGGAGGAGGAGGCAATTGCTAAAGCCAGCTCAGAGAACTTCCTCTGAACAAAGAACTGTTTTCCTGAAGCTATGCTCCTAAACCTCTCTAAATTACTCAGTTAAACCAGACAAAAATGGGTCTGTTGCTTTACCCAGCTCATTGCTCCAGCTTCCCATTTTGCTCTGTCAACAAGAAATTTTACTCATGTGAGTATAAGCACCACCCACATTTCCATGAAAGAGCTGTTTATTTTGCATCTTGCACAGGCTGGCTGAGATCTTCTCTAAATTTTATTTTATTTTATTATTTTATTTCTTTGTCATCTTGATCTTGAACAAGTCTTTTAATTGCCCATTTCAAGGCTATTTTTCACAAGACCTTCTGTTCTGGAATGACTTGTCCCAAGTCATTAGCACTGTGCTAGGGAGATAAAAATGCTGCCAAAGCAGAGATGGGACCCTGGCACATCCCACCTGTACTGCCTCTGCCTGTTCACAAGCTCTTGGCTCATCCTCACTACCTTTCTCTCCATGCATACTCATCTGCCATCACAAATCAGGAACCAGTTTTGGGGACATGGGATATTTAGCTGGTAGTAATTATACAACTGGAGAACGTTTATCAACCCTGGATATCTGAGGTTATGTTGCTGTGATGTTTCCATATGCATTTAATTTAGCCCAGTGACAAAAAAAAATTCCATAGATTATCTAGAATTCTGTCTATGTGTTTCACTGTTTTTTTTTTTTTTTTTTTTCACAAAATTGTCTAGCTTTTCAGTGCCATGTTGGAATTTCTTAGTTTATCCTCATAGGTAAGAATTACTTCTTTTTTTTTTTTTTTTTTTTTTTGGAGAGGTTTTCACTATAGGGTGCATGCGCTCGCCAGACAGACAGAGAGAGACATAGAGACAGAAAGCGAGAAATCACCCCCCGGGGGGGATGGTCACGCCGCAATCCCTTCTCCTCCATTCTCTTCTCAGGATCTTGGGCACGTACGCACACGCGCCCGGCGTGAGTTTTAAGCCACCGGGTCCGGGATGCGAACTGCGGTCGACTACATGGGAGTCCAGCGACATAGCCATTACACTAACCGCTGGTTCCCAGGTAAGAATTACTTCTCATTCTCAAAGCCAACATGCCCTTGAGAGTTCAGGGAAACTAGGAAAAGAACATCAAGATCTATGGAAAGAGTAACTAAAGGAGACTAACTTAAAAGAATACTCTATTTTTCTATGTCTTAAGTTTTTCTAAATTTATATTTGAAATCATAGAGTTTGAGAACATGAAGAGAAGTGAAATTCTGTGCACAAAGTAGAGATAAATGCAATCAAAAATGTTCACTGGAATAATTGTACTATCATATTTCCTTCCATATTTTCATTTCATTACTGACATTCAGTCAAATAGATGCCTGTATGAGATTTGCATACTTAAAGTTACTTTCATAAGAATGAGAGTCGGACCTTTTAATAATGCCATATGACCGCATATGATTAACAATGATCATTACTGTTATCTATTACTTAGTACCAGGTCTTATATATTTGGTACTTTTTTATCATAGGGCAGGTGCCACCACGCCCCAATTAGCTACTTTTTTAAACATTATTTTTTTCAATTAATCTTCAGAACAACTGTCTAAGATCTGTATTTTTATTCCCAGTTTCCTGATGAGTAACTGAAGCATAATGTAATAGACATGACTTATTTTTGTCTGCTTAACTTGTCTTCCTTTGAGGAACAACCCTTTCCCTACTCCATAAACTACTAGGATTTAAATCCTAGCTGTTCAATCACAGGATCACAGGGATGGGCACATGACCAAGACAGACCAATTAGAATCTCTATCCTGAGAATATTAATTCTAGCTGGCGTTGCCTTCCAGGACTCACTAGCAGCTAGGATGGAGTTGGCAGAGTGGCAAAAGATACAAGGTTTAACATCACTGCCAAGATCGCTGGTACCACACTAGACCTTTCCCTCACAAGGCCTTGGTTTCAGCTCTTTCTTTCATTCTATGAATGATTGTTTCTTCCCAACAAATTCTTTTGGGGAATGGTTATGTTAGCCAGAGCCAGTTTCTATTCCTTGCCATCCAAGAACAGCACCTGACAGACTTAAACAGGTCCAGTAATTGCTTCAATCTCACAGCTACTTGAAGTGGCTAAATTGGAATTTTAACGCTGGCTTGTAGGACTACAAAATTCCATGGGCAGCTATTACATATGCAGATACATCTGCCCTGCGGCATGCATCTCATGGCTTTTATTCCTGTAGCAACAGGCTTGGTGATTTTTTTGCTTTATAGCTAAAGGCTTTGGCCAACTTCTTACTAGTATATCACATCAACCAACACAAGATTGTTTTGCTTTGCTTCTTAATTTCTGCCAGAAAGCATATTAGTAACACTATTCCTATAATGTTGGACAAGTTATTTCACAGTTAAAGTACTCAAAGGCCTAGGGGAAGTGATCCAGAAGCCAGAACCTAGAAACGGGGGAATAAATGAGCCCAGTAGTTTTTCTGTTCACATTCTTGTGTCAAAACTTTCTGAGCATGCACGAAAAGGTATATTTTCAGAGCATATCCCCAAAAGTATATATTTTAAATAATAAATATTTATCTGAACCATTGTCATGTTAAAAAACACATGCAAAAATGTAAAAAGATACATTACAAAGTAACACAGTTACTTTGAACACCACTCATTTAGGGGTCTAGAGAAATAAACCCTATAATAATTCCAGACAAATTTATTTTGGTTCACAGTTTTTGCTAAAGAACTTTTTTTTAAGGTTTTTATTTTTTTTTTGCTATAGGGCGCGTGCGCTCGCCAGACTGACAGAGACAGACAGAAAGACAGAAAGCGAGAAATCACCCCCCGGGGGGATAGCCACGCCGTAATCCCTTCTTCTCTGTTCTCCTCCGGGGATCTTGGGCACGCATGCACATGTGCCTGGTGTGAGTTTTAAGCCACTGGGTCCGGGATGCGAACCGCTGTCAACTACATGGGAGTCCAGCGACGTAGCCATTATGCTAACTGCTGGTCCCTTTTAAAGTTTTTGACATAGGAAACATGCATTCACCAGAGAGGAGAGGGACAGTGAAAGGGAAAGTAAGAAATCACCTCCCACCCCATCCCCCCCCCCCCGCCAGGGTGAATGACTATGCTGCAATCCCTTCTCCATTCTCCTCCTGGGATTTTGGGTATGTACATGTGCCCAGTGTGATTTTCAAGCCTCTGGGTCTGGGACTTAAGACGTGGTCTGCCATGTGGAAGTCCAACTACTTAACCACTACACTACCTGCTGGTCCCATGCTGATGTACTTTTCTTTTATAGAGATTTTTGCTGCAGGGTGCATGCGTTCGCCAGAGAGACAGAGGGACAGAAAGCAAGAAATCACCCCCCACGAGGGATGGCCACAAGCAATTCCTTCTCCTCCATTCTCTTCTTGGGATTTTGGGCATGCATGAATATGTGTCTGGTATGACTTTTAAGTCACTGGGTCCAGGACTAGAACTGCGGTCAACTATGTGGGAGTCCAGTGACGTAATTGTTACACCATCAGCTGATCCTGTTGATGGACACAGAAATGGTGTTGATATTGGTTTGATAGTGGGAGTGCATGCCACTAAGATGCTGAACTCCATGGGCTGGGACCATGTGGTAAGACTGGGTTTGAGTCCCAGCCCAGCCTAAATGCTGGGCATGGTGGTATGTGCCTTTAATCTCAGAGACTCAGTGAGGCTGAAGCAGGAGGATTGCAACAGGGCAAGACCCTATCTTTAAAAAACAAACCAAAAAAAGATGTTTTATTGCTAACTTAGTACTTACTACATTACATTAATTAATTTTTGTGTATGTTCTCCCACTTAATTGTGATATTCTTAAGGGCAAGGGCTGCATCATATTTATTTTTGCATTCTCATTATATGGCTCTAACACAGTATGTGGCACAGGTAGGTGCCTAAAAAGCATTCATTTACTAGGACCCTGTTCCCTCTGTAGTCTTTCTTCCAGAACTGCCAGGCTAGGTATCTGCTCTCCATCACACGACTGGGACAGTATAACTGGGGCCTAGGGTTACCAAACCCAGCAGCTCTGCTCCTACCCCAGCCTCGCTGATCAATAGCAAATGATCAACGCATTTTAAGCACATCAAATGCAAAGAATTGAATATCGAGAAATTAACCTTAAGCCTCAGAGAGATACATGTATTAAATAGCAATATCTTAAAAGCTATCTTTGCCTTTAGATACAATCCTTATTGGAAAAATGGGTCTGGTTTCTTTTTATTTTTGTTTGCTCATCTTATTCATGATATGCATGCATTAGAGAAAGAGAGAGAGAGAGAGGAAGAAGCACCCTCGATGCTGTCTCGTGATGCCGTGGTCTCCCTTCTCCCTTTTTCAGCCCTGTAGCCCATCAGGATCTTGGACACATGCGTGTATCCAGTGTCTATAGTTCTTGGGCCTTGAGGTACTTATGTTTTGCAAAATCTTTAAATGTGTTCAGGTCAGGAAATAGTGCATATGTTTCTTGGTTTCTCTAATCCCTTGACTATATATTATTAGAGTTTATGGAGGCGGAGGCTATGGCTCACATTTTTGTGAGATTATGCAATTCATTCTTCCTTGATGTCCCACAAGAAGCCTGGGAAAACTCATGATTTCAACCTTTTCTCTTTCCCTGAGAAGGAAGTAGAATTCCATTCCTTTGTCTCTGCTATTTTTCCCTCACAGAAGAAAAAGTATTATATGAAAATATTTCAGAGAATAATCAGACACTACACTCATATCTTCAGAAAGGGAAAAAACTAATCTGGTTCCCAGGGCCGAAGAGATTTAATCTGTCCAACTTCAAGGACCATTCTCTTTTCACACATTTTCAAATGATGAAACAAAGGAACATCAGATCTTATTCCCTGTCTGGTGAATGAGGTGAAACGAACTCTGCCAGAAGGAATACAGATAAAATAAATGGAGAGAAATCATGTAACTAGAAATGTCTGTCCTGTAATTCTTCAGTGAATAGGTTATTTAACCCGTGATGGGCTATTTCTTTTGAGATGACATGTTAGTAGTACATCCAGAAGACTCACTTAGGGAGGCTAGCTAGAGTCTTCCTTCCAAGCAACAACACTCAAGGATTTATTCAAGTCTCCTCTCCCTCAGCACAAATGCTGGCTCAGCTGTTTGTGGCGGGCACTTTCAGATGCAAATGTAATGCTGGTCACTGGGCGCTAATCTCAGTCGCTATTCTCCTTGCTCCTCTGTCCAGGAGAGAATTGGCTGAAACACCAATACTACACTTCAACATGCAGCGTCACTTCTCTGTGCCTACTGCACTTAAAAAAAGAAGAAGAAGAAAAAGGAAAGAAAAAAAAATATTGCTAGCATTTCCCCCTCCAACAGGGACAATTAGTTATGGACTTTTCTTTTGCCTCCACGCTATTCAGTGAAAGCCAACCAGATGGAACCCCAGCCCCTCCTCTCCCTGAAGTTCTCTAAGAAACTCACAATGCACACACCAAAGGAGTGTCTTTCCAGGGCTGGATTTTTCTCTCTGAATCTGTAAATAAAAAATATTACTGTAGCATTTGTGCTTTTGAATTTTTCCCTCCCTTTTGCACAAAACACATCGTAGTTGTCCTTCTGATCTCAAAAAAGAAGAAAATGTTCGCCCTAGTTACGTTTTGAAATTCTCTCCTTGAACCCAGCTTGCGTCATGGGCAGATTTGCAACATGAGATTGAGTGGTCTTCAGGGCTGTCAGCAAAATAATATCACTCTTTTGTGAAGGGGTGACGGGTCATACAAAGAGTGCGGCCTATTTTATCTGTTCATGCTGGCTGCCAACCTTAAAAAAAAAATTTAAATATTTTCCCACAGAATATATGCTAATTGAAGAAAATGTATGTAACCTCGAACAGTCAAATAAAGGGGCAGGGGATCACTCATAATTCCACTACATAAAGGTAATCACTATTCACACGCGATGTGTGTATCTTGCTTGTCTTTTGTCTATGCATGAATTGTCTTTTTGACGAAAATAAGTACTGTTTTATGAATTGCTTTTTTACTAAACAAAATGTTCTTATATTTCTCCTTATATATTACTTCGAAAATTTGTTTCTAAAAGGTGTTTTGGCTTTTTGCCTTATGAGTATGGCATAATTTACTTAACCAATCCTCTATTTTGAGAACATTTAATTTTTTTTCCTATTGGAAAAAATTATTTGGATGAAATTTATATTTTGAACACATTTATGATCAATTACTAGCAGTAATTGCTATTCCAAAGGTAAAAAAAAAAAATCTTGTCTTTTGACTCATTGCCAAATTGCTTTTTAAAAGGGTTATAGCAATTTACAAGACCACCAGCTATGTATAAAATTGCTTTTAATCTCTGACATTTTGCTGGGCATCCACCAAAACATTTTCTACTACTGTTGTAGAAAATCAAATTTTAGACAAACTAAAATAGTTTCCCCATAGGGCACATGCACTCATGAGAGACAGAGAGAGAGAAAGAAAGAAACGACTTCCTAGGGTGATGACCACACTGCAATCCTTTCTCATTCATTCTCCTCCTGGGATTTTGGGAACACACACACACTCACACATGCCTGACATGATTTTCAAGCCTCTAGGTCCAGGACTTGAATCACGCAGTGGGCCCACGTAAAATTCAGCACCTTAATCACCCACACAACCTGCTGGCTGTAGACAAACCTAAGTTGTAACAAAGTTTAATGGAACAAGGAGCAATTTGAATCAGGCAGCCCCCAGAATGGCTTCCAATGAACTTGAGGTAGCCTCATGGTCAAGCAACATTTATGTGTGGGAAACAGAAAGTTACGTACAAAAAAAAAAAAAAAAAAAAAAAGGAAGTGATGGAAGTGAGGGAATGAAGTAGAGAAATAATTGAATTGTTTACAGTTTGTTGTTTGCCTGCTTGAACACAGTTTAAAGGGTGGGCTTTCTGTGATTGAAGTGTGGCTGCTACGATGGGTTGTAACTCAGCAACTCACTAAGGAAACAGACTTCCAAGTGAGGTTGTGGTTTGTTTATAGGAACTCAAGTGTGTGAGTACAGAGGTCATCTTGGGCCAATATAGTTTAGTTTAAGACTGCTTTAGTTTGAATTTATTTAAATAGATAATACACTGAGCATTTTTTCTATCACCTATTCAGAGCATTTTTTTTTTTCAGACGCTCTATTTTATAAAATAAAGCTTTAACTCAGAGTCCTTGGACAGATAGCATGCAAGAAAGTGACAACTGGGATTTTTCTTATTGATATGTCAGAACTTTTTATATATTATACTCTGGTAGACCATCCTCTATATATTACAATTCTTTTTCCTCAGTTTGATGTTTGACTTCCAATATTATTTATTACATGGGACATGTGCAATACGTTTTCTTGATGATATATTTACTAAAAATTGTTAAAAATACAGAGAGGCAATAAGATAAATTAACCACAGTCATCAAAATATTACTACTTCAGGGCCAGCAGTTAGCGTAATGGCTATGTCGCTGGACTCCCACGTAGTCAACTGCGGTTTGTGTCCCGGACCCGGTGGCTTAAAACTCATGCCAGGCATGTGTACGTGCATGCCCAAGATCCCAAGAGGAGAATGGAGGAGAAGGGATTGCAGCGTGGCCATCCCCCCTGAGGGGTGATTTCTCGCTTTCTGTCTCTCTGTCTCTGTCTGTCTGTCTGGTGAGCGCACGTGCCCTACAGCAAAAACCTCTTAAAAAAAAAAATCACTACTCCAAAATAATCAAGATATGCAGAAATTTACTGTTAATATAATTCAAAATATTTCAACATTTTCTTTTATGATTTTCATATTTCTTGTTCTTAGGAACTCTCTATCTTTCTTACTCTATAGTCATGTGCATTTTCTTTTATTTCCTTTTTGTTAACATGTACATTTTAAAAAATAATTATTTCATTTAACTTCATTTATTATTACTTTAGTATTTCCAGAGAGGAACACAGAGAAAAAGAAAGAGAGAGAAAGTGAGAAAGCAAGCCTCGAGGTCTGGGACTCAAACCCTGGTTTGCCATGTGAAAGTCCAGCTTCCTTAACCACCATGCCACCTGCTGGTCCCAACATGTATATTTTTAATTAATATGGAATAGTTTTGGTATATGGTATAAGATAAGAATGCAACTTGATACCTTTCTAAATTCTTTCTTCTGCCCAGGATATTTCTGTCTAAAAAGCATATGTAGCTCCTTGTTTCTGTATAAATGCGAGACAACAGAGGGAACTGTGTGTAAGTAAGCAAATAATTCCATGAAAGCAAGGAACTGTCGCACCAACAGTGAAGACCAATCAGCGTGAGTGGTCACATAGAACAACCAGGTCGAAGGTGGTCCAACAGTGTGTGGTGACATGACAGAATGACTGTGGATGCCAGGAGGTGAGTGGCCGCTCACATTCAATTTCTGGCCCGCTGCCTTTTCCTCTACTACCACCCACCAGCCCCTGCTGCCATCTCCTGGGAAGTAAAACACAGGCCTGCGCATTAAAATGAGATAGCATTAGAGCAAAATGACATATTTGAACCGAAACATAGTGACCAGGACTTGGGCATGGGGATTGGATAGATGGTTGAGAGAGCAGGGAGGGTATCAGACTTTCTCCTCTTTGCCAGCTCCGAATGACAGAGTAAAACAATTTGGCTCTATGTATACGGAAGATTATTGGTCACTTTAACATTGAATAGCTCCCTTACTCCAATTCATAATTACAAGACAGTTACCCAATTCTATGATTTAGCTTAGATTAATCTGATCCACTCTTTCTGGCTCTGTCCAGAGTCCTGTTAGAATAACCCTACTAAAAAATATAAATAAATAAATAAAATAACACCTTACTCAAAGTTCAAAAATAGGTAATCTATTAAGTCCACTGCCAACCAATACAAATTTTTTGGATATATGAAAATAAATGTTACTAATACCTAGAAAAAAAAGGAATAACCCTATTTTTCTTTTTTGGAGAGGTTTTTGCGATAGGGCACGTGCGTTCACCAGACAGACAGAGACAGACAGAGAGATAGAAAGTGAGAAATCACCCCCCCCCCCCCGGGGGGGGATGGCCACACCACAACTCCTTCTCCGTTCTCCTCTTGGGATCTTGGGCACACACACACACGCGCCCGGCATGAGTTTAAGCCACCGGGTCCAAGACACAAACCGCGGTCGACTGCATGGGAGTCTAGTGACATAGCCATTATGCTAACTGCTAGTCCCAGGCAAACTGACTTCTAGTTCTCTCTGTCTCCTGGTTACTTAGTCTCCCTGTTAGTGCACTGTCTGACCTGGGTAAAGAAATATGTTTGCAAACTGATTTTGGTGCTTCTATAAACAGCTTGTCTGCATTGGATCTGAAAAAAAGGCTCCTCAGCACCCCTCTATCTAGAACACCCTCCTGTTTGGTTAGCTATCTTAAACACTGGGCCTAGGCTGATTAACTAGAAACTGTCTGGTCTAATCTCCCTCTGGTAAACAGACTTCTCCAAATTGGTTCCTGGCTTTCTTTTGGGATTTTGGTCCTAATATACCATTACCTGCTCTTGATTTGCCAGACCACAGGCAAAGGCCTGGTGTAAATCCTGGTTTCCCTCCCACAGGGCCACCACAGCCTTCAAGGAGCCAAGACAAGATGCTGACCACTCATCTTTCCCCCAGTTGTCTGTTAGTGATGCTGAGATTTCCAAGTCAGTTAAAATAAACCTTGGGTTTATTTTCATTTCTGTAGAAATTAACAATTTCTCAAAAGGTTTAATGATGTGTTTTCTCCCAAGTCTTTTGGGTTTTGGGCAAATTTTTGTTGTTTCAGCGTGCTCATGATTGCTCACTAAGCATTTTTTTTTCTTAGAGAGATTTTTGCTATAGGGTGCATGCGGTGGCTGAAGAGACAAAGAGAGATGAAGAGACACAGAGAGACAGAAAGCGAGAAATCAGCCCCCGGGAGGATGCCATGCCATAATCCCTTCTCCTCCATTCTCCTCTCAGGATTTTGGGTAAGCACGTACATGTGCCCAGCGTTAGTTTTAAGCCACCGGGTCCAGGACTCAAACCACAATTGACTACATGGGAGTCCAACAATGTAACCATTATGCCATCTGGAGGTCCCCTTTATCAGATATTTCTGTCATCTTGCTGTTGGCATCTACCAATTGCCTTTTTCATTTGGTTTGAGATCTGCTTAGTTCTTGGTGTAACTAGTGATTTTTGACTAAAAACTGGACATTTGGAGTGTTGTCTTTTAAGACTCAGGATCTTACTTAAAGCTCCTGTTTCAGCTGACTTCCTCTGACACTACTCCAACAGGGAAATGGAGACACCACCTGGTTACTGCTAAGTGGGAGTAGAAGTGCAGACAACAACCCCCTCCCTCCCGTGGCACACACTTTGGTACTCAAGGGGTTGCTCTTAGTTTTTGTCCAACTCCCTTTTTGGCTCTGCTGACACCCCCTGGCTAGGAAGCATTGCAGTGCCTCCTATTGCTTCCCATGTTCCTCCCCCTCCGTGGATGTAGAGTGGGGAGAGCCCTGTGATCAAAGTTCAGATTATCCACAGAGCCTCTTTTGACACCACTGCAGGGGAGAGGAAAGGATGCTTCAGCACCACCCAGGAGGAATGTGTTTAGCTGCCTATTGAACCTCCCTAAATACCACCCCCGACCCTCTGCGCCCCATGTCAGGGGGTAGGGAGAGTTGGAGTACCTCATTCTAGCCTCCTGGGGGTGGAAATCTGTACTTTATGCTTGGCCTTTGCGGGCATTGATGGGGTGGAGCCATGTTTTCCATGATGTTGGCTGGAGTAAAGCAATTCCTGTCTCATAGTCCTCTGTCTTGCTAAGCTGCCCTTTTCCTGGTACTTTGGCTAAAGAAAGCAGGCTTTTGTTAGGGCTTTTTTTTTTTTCTGTGCTGTACTCCTTGGTGTTTCCGGATTGCCAGCTTCTTCAGTGCCAAATCTGGGATACTATGAAACCAAAAGAAAACACAGGAAATTGCTATTATCATTCCTCTGATCTTGAAGTCCTTACCAATCTGTCTTCTCTATACCTTTTAAGTTATCTTATATTTGTTTTATTTATAATGTCCAGGGTTTTAAATTATACTTAGTTAGAAATATACCAAAAATTATGTTTATTCCATTTTTCTCTTCCTCTTTTTTACCTTAAAAACAGACAATAATACAGATTACATATACACACGCACACACACGCGTGCATTAATTCCTAACATGAGACCATCAAAGCCCACGCTTCTTTTATCTAGCTTAATTTGCCTTGATATTAAAGTAAATATGAATAGTTTGTGTTCAGAAAGATTTTCGTCGGGAAGAGTCAGAATCAGCTAAATGTGGATCATCATTCTCTTTCAATATCTAATTAGACTTGTCACGGTCAGTTCTTGGTTACAAAACATCAGTAAGTTCTTAAATCTTTGCAATGAAAGGCAGGGTGGCTCTCCTGGGTGCCAAGCATTCCAGGGAATAGGAAATCAGCCTTGAGTTCTCACACAACACTTAAATGAAATAGCCTACACACACAATTACATATCTACACATACATGTATAAATATGTATTGTCAGCAAATGTTTAAAGTTAAGGTAAATTCCTTTGAGTATCATTTCTTTTTTTTTTTGAGATCTGATCTTATTTATTTGTTTCTCTTATAAAAATCTTATTGTGACTGGATTCAGACTTAGAAGTAGAAGCTCTCAGAGAGGATAGCCTGCATCTCTCCGTAATCTATTCTTGGCGTTTTTCTTTAGCCTCCTTCACTCTCTTGGCCAAAAGTTGAGCATATTCTGCTGCCTCTTCCTTATTTTTCTTAGTGCATTGTTTCTTGAGCAAAACACTGGTGTTTGAGCTGCAGGACACATGGAGTCACAGACGCTGAATCTTGGGTGCTTTGGTCCTAGGTTTCTTACCTTCTTTATGTAAGGGCTTTCTTACAACAAATCGACGGAAATCGTCTTCTTTAGAAAGACTGAAAAGTTTTCAGTCTGCCAACTCTCTTAGGCCCCAGGTGATGAGGCACGGTAGCATCAGTCAGTCCTGGAATATCCTGCTCTCCTTTTTAACAATAACCATGGTGAGAACGCTCAGATTGGCATCCACAATGCAACCCCGAATAGATTTGCACTTCCTTTCTCCAGTTCTTCACGGTCTATAACAGGAATGTCCCTTCCTCAGTAGCAGGCGAACACCGCCATGGGTCAAGACACCCTGCTTCATGGGGAAATTTTGTTTGTCGCTTCCACCCCTGATCCGGACTACATAACCTTCCATTCTTCACCCAGAGCATTAGCAGCAACCTCTGCGGCCATACACTTCTCCTAAAAATTACGAAGTTTGCGTTCATCCTCCACTTCAATGAGTTTCTGGCAGTCCATGGCAGGGAAGGAGATATTCAGCTTCATCTTGAAGCAGCCGATAAACACATGTGGTATATTTATTTAATGAAATATTATTTGGTCATAGAAAAGAATAAAGTACTGATATATACAAGAACAACAACACAGATGAACCTAGAAAACATACTAAGTGAAAGAAACCAGTAACAACAGACCATAAGATCATATGCAGGGACCAGCAGTTAGTGTAATGGCTATGTTGCTGGACTCCCACGTAGTTGACGTTGACCGCGGTTCGCGTCCCGGACCCGGTGGCTTAAAACTCACGCTGGGCGCATGTGCGTGCGTGCCCAAGATCCTGAGAGGAGAATGGAGGAGAAGGGATTGCGGCATGGCCATCCCCCCTGGGGGGTGATTTCTCGCTTTCTGTCTCTCTGTCTGTCTCTGTCTGTCTGGCGAGCGCACATGCCCTATAGCAAAAACCTCTCCAAAAAAAAAAAAGATCATATGCATATGGAAGGTCCAGAATGAGCAGTCCATCTTGTCCATTCTCCTCCCAGGATTTATAGAGACAGAAAGTGGACTAGTGGTTGTTTGGGGCTGGGAGTTTGGGAGATAGAGAGCTGGTGGAATGACCAGTAAATGGTACAGTTTTCTTTGAGGTGAAAGGAAAATTCTAAAATTGGCTGTAGTACACTGGGTTGTCAGGAAGGCCATGATGCATTTTTGCATAGAAAAGCATGTCATTACTTTCCTGATAACCTAATAGTTGCATATATATATGTGAATTTACTAAAAACCATTGATTTATACCTTTTAAAATGGGTGCATTGTGTGTTATGTGAATTATATCTCAATAAAGTTTCTTTAAAACAGAAATAGTAACCACATGCAAATTGAGAAATGTGATTTGATCTCTCTTACTCTAACATTAAGCTGGTTTGTACAATTTTTATTTTTTTAGATTTTTGTCATAGGGTATCTGTGCTCACCAGAAAGAGACAGAAAGAGAGAAAGTGAGGAAATCATCCCCAGGGAGAATGACCCCTCTCCTCCATTCTCCTCTTGGGATTTTGGGCATGCACACATGTGCCTAGTGTGATTTTCAAGCCACCAGATCTGGGACTTGAACCATGGTCAGCCATGTGAGAGTCCAGTGCCTTAACCACCATGCCACCTGTTGCCCCCAGGTTGGTTTATACTTCAATGTAATGTCCGTTTGTTTGTATTTTATATGGATATTAACATAAACATAGATCATTACAAAATGTCGAATAACAATTAAAAACATTCATGTTCAGTTCTAGAAAATATTTGGTGATTTTTTTTCAGTTGCTAGAGGGCACTTTTCAGAATGAAAGAGAGAGAGCGAGAGAGAGGAAAAGGGAAAAGGAGAACATACCCTCAGTGGGAGATGGTGACAATTCCTTCTCCTCCATTTCTCTATCCTGTTGGGATTTAGGAGCACACATGCACATGTGCCTGGCATGTTATTAAGCCACCAGGGCCAAGATTTGAACTGTGGTCAACCAGGTGGGATCCAGATCCCTTAACCACTAGGCCATAGAGTTGGCCCAATTTCAGTGATTTCAAGGTTTTTGATTCTCCTTTCTAATTATGTTTTGTCTAGGTGACAATATAAACTTGCCTTTCTTTGGTTAATAGAAAGACATACAGGAAAGATGGGCCAGAAATGTTCTAAATGGAAAGTCAACTAGGAATAAAATGTGCTTCGGTATTCACGAAGAGGGAGAGCAATATGTGAAGCACAGACAGCTGAGCACACACATCGATGTACACTCCACACGATGTCTTCTCTCAAATTCAGCTGACGCCTTCTTCTGTCTTCCTTCATTAGCTTGATTACCACCCTCGCTATGAATAAATGACCCCACACTGTTCAGCCTCAGGCTCAATGAAATGGGCTATTTAAACATTAAATGGAGCCAGACAAACATAAGGGGAGATACAGCTCTAAGCATATGAACTCGAACTTCTTGGCAGATTCTGACCAGCAAATACAGAACACTTACTGAGCAGAAATTAGCTCATCATTTGTCTATGAAGTTGGCCCAGGGCAATCATTTATTTCCAACTTCCATCTGCCACCTCACCGTTTCTATAAAATGGGATTGGCTCCCTCCCAGAACATGCTTTCAAAGAAGACTCAAGGAATTGCCCCCAACGTTTGTCACAACCTAGCAGCCTGCTCTTTCCTCAAGGTAGGACATACCTAAAAACAATGAACGTTCTCCACTGGGGGAAGGAAAACAGAGCCAATGACTGTGCCTGAAAAGTGAGTGACAGAGGTGTGCTAAAGGAAACACTTTCCCTCTAATGAAATTATATGCCACAGCAATGGGAGGACATAGGGGAAGCTGGTTCCAAGGTCAGCAGGAGAGGCTGACGGGTGTTAGGATGCTTGAAAAAGAGAAGGAAACCTTGCAGGCCAAACAGAGTTCTATTAATCCATGCAAAGATTGGCAGCTAGTGTAAACTAGTACTCCATTCCCTGCCGGACTCCCTTCTGGGCTTTGACAAATTGAAGAAGTCTGGAAGGTAAAGTAGTGAGAAGTTAGGGGGTGAATAGTTCCAGGCTAGTCTTTTCCAGTGTTCTAGATCAATATTCTCAACTATAATAGCATCTGCATCCCTGGCCAGCATCTGCTGTGTTTCCTCCCCATCTTCCTAATCCTTGACACCATTCAAATGTTCCAGGTCAGTTCTAATTTCCAATGCTCTTTCTTTTGGCCCCATAACCAATTAAAACTGCTGAAATACTAACCCCCCTTTTTTTCCCTAGAAGGTGCATGTGCTCATCAGAGAGAGAGAAGGAAAGTGAGAAAGCAGCCTCCAGAGGGGATGGCCACACCGCCATCCCTTTTCTTCCATTCTACTCTTGGAATGTTGGACATCCAGGCATACATACATGCCCAGTATGTTTTTCAAGTTGCTGGGTCTGGGACTCAAACCATGTGGGATCCAGCACCTTAACCACCATGGCACTGGCTGGCCCTGAAATCCTAACCTTTCATTCACTAAATTGCATCTTTTAAACTAGTCTCACATCTAGGAATGGATTATATTTTATTTAGTTTGGGTTGCTATCACAAATGACCAGAGTGCTTGGCTTCAACCACATGCACCTATTTTTCATTGTTCTGGTGTGTGTTAAGTCAGAGATCAGCATGCCAGCATGGTCAATTTCTTAGAGAGAGCCCTCTCCCTAGCTATGCTTCACATGGTCTTTCCTTAGTGCCCATATGCAGTAGAGACCTGCACCCCCATGCCTCATCTAAACCAAAGACTCACCCCAAATACAATCACACTGAAGCTTAGGGCTTCAATATATCAATTTGGTGGTGAGTGTCGCATCAAGAGGGACAAAAACATTCAGTTTACAGCAGATTACAAAGTCACCAATTGTACCCTCAACGGTCCAAATGTCTCACCCAAAATGCCCATGTTGAAACTTAATAGCCAAAGGGATAGCATTAAAAGTTGGGGTATTTAGGAGATGGTTAAGTCAAGAGTGCAAGGCCTTCATGAATAGGATACAGGCCTTTCCTAAAGTGCTAGAGGGAGTGGGTTTATTCTTTCCTGCTCTTCAGTCATAAAAAGACACAACAAAAAGACCCTCACCAGACACCAAATGCAGGCACTTTGGCCTTGGACTTCCCAGCATTCAGAACTATAAAAATGAATTTCTATGGTTTATAAAGTGCCCAGCCTCAGGTGTTTTGTTATGGAAGAACAAGTGCACTAAGATAGGAGTTGCACTTTGTGCCTCTGTTTGAAGGACCTGGCTACAGACACAGAAAAGGGAAGAGTACATGAGTGACTTTTCTCTCCTAGAAATGCTTGATTGAGCCAATATACAATGTATTCTGGGTGGAAAATCTCATTTTATATGCTATAATGATGTACATTAAATTAATGTAAATAAATAAATTTAAATTATAAAAAGAAAAGAAAAGAAAAGAAACTTTTCCTTTTCTCTTAGTATTATAGGAATCAGCTTGCTGAGTAAAGATCATTGTAATTGTGATATGCCAGATCACTTATGGGAGTGGTAGGGTGGGATAAAGAAAAGCAATGTCAAACCTCAAGAATGATAACTCCAGAGTATCATCATTACCCAAACTGGCACACTCAAAAATATATATATATAACTCTTGTGCAAAATCTGGACTAGCCTTCTTCGGGCCACTCTCTACACTCCAGCGTACTTAAACATGACTCTTAAGAAAACTCCCAGGGGAAATTCGTAATTGAACTTGCCCCTCCATCCCCTCTCCTTAAACCCAAACCTTGGCACCATCCACTTGGTTAAATGATACTTTCTAGGAGTTTGGCAGACGTTTCTGCTCACTCTCCCTAGGAAATCCATGGGCCAGATGTCGTGGCCTCACCAACACAGCCTTTTATTATAGGACTTGTCGTTGACACAGAAAACAGTAATCCAACTGGCAGAACAAACATAAACCCCACAGGGTTATGCAACTCCAGTTACTTTCTTGGTAATCTAAGGGGTTAACTCACCACTTTTTCCTTTCCTCTTTGTGGAAAAGCAATCCAGATTCCCTAACAGATATCAAAGGCCCTCCATGTCTGCCCCTTCTCACATTTCCAACCACGCTGCTTCATGGCAAGGACTACAGCTGGGCTGGGGCATTCAGTCCATCTCTCCACCCAAGCATCAAAGCTGCCTTGCGTATGCAGCTTTCTCCCCCTAATTAGGAATGTCTTCCTCTCAAATTCCAAAGAAAAATGAGATTCATTGCAATAGGGAAAAGAGTTGATCATTTCTACACATGATCATCAAATTTTGCCTCACACTTATCAGATAATAGTTCTCCTAGTCAAAACATAAATCTTGAAAGACTTTAACCTGATCACTTTATAATCATCATAGTTCCTAGAAAATCACCTTGCCTAGACTATTCAGCATGTGATAAACTGGTGGTATGCAGGACTAGACTTCCAAGTTTTATGGATGTCTAATGAGAAGGGAGTATAAAAATAATTTGTATGAAATAACTGATTTTGTTTTAGATTTTCTTTGTTTTATTTATTTTTGTTTTGCTATTGGGTATGTGCTCACCAGAAAGAAAGTGAGAAAGCATTTCTCATGGGAGATGGCCAGCCATAATCTCTTCTCCTCCTTTCTCCTCTTGGAATTTTGGGTACACACATTCACGTGTCTGGCATGTTTTTCAAAACACACAGCTGGCCATGTGGGATCCAGACATCTTAACTACCATGCCACCAGCCAGGTCCCTGATTTTATTTTACACCCGATTTTATTTTAGACCAGCCAAGAGAGGATTTTAAAAATGTTATCTTTTTTTTTTTTTTAGAGAGGTTTTTGCTATAGGGCACGTGCGCTCGCCAGAAGACAGAGACAGAGAGACAAAAAGTGAGAAATCACCCCCCCAAGGGGGATGGCCATGCCGCAATCCCTTCTCCTCCATTCTCCTCTTGGGATCTTGGGCACGCACGCACACGCGACCGGCATGAGTTTAAGCCACCAGGTCTGAGATTCGAAACACAGTCGACTACGTGGGAGTCCAGTGACATAGCCATTACCCTAACTGCTGGTCCCAAAAATGTTATCTATTTTTTAATTATCCCATTGAGGAATACTCTGGTGAATAAAGTTGAAAGATCCTTCAAAGGAGACACATATCTAGGTTGCTTGATTGTGGAAAACGAAGCCAATCAGGGTCAGGGAATAAAGATTCAGAAGGTAGGCCTTAGTCTAGCATGAGGGAGAAATCCTTTCTCTTTTAGACCTAGGCATGATTAAGACTTGGACTTGGAGACGTGGAGATGCCTATGGCGATTTCAGAGGTAGGAAGTGAGCTCACCTGGTTACATGGATGCTAACTGCATGTGAGACAGAGAAGAGGTCTGAGACAGGATCCCCAGACATTCTGGCTTTGTGCAATCATTTCCTTTTCACTATTCCCAAACTTTGATAAATTCTCATTACTTTGGAGCATTCTGTTGTACCATATAACTAAGGGGGAGGCAAATTTCCTACACGAGATGAAGAGAACAGAGGGAAAACAATACCCTTTTCTGTACATTTCTAAGTTTTATTACAGTGGTGGTAGCTCAGCACAGAGGTGGTCCCATGGGGAATATGGGTGCTAGAGAAGTCAGCTGGAGCACATGTTGACAATTTGGCACTAAAATGAACGTGAGATCCAATCTTTCATAATTAATCACTTCCTAATTAACAAATGTGCTGAGCTTTCTCTATCAGGTGTTCTCAATGTGGTTGATAACTGTAATTTATTCAAGCTATTGCAAACATACACTAAAAGTTAGCGCAAGTCACAGAGGTGCCATTGAACATAATAGAAGTACCCACGTTGGTTTTAGCACTTTTCTGTAGGGAATTTGATACCTGAAAGAAAAATGTCTCAGAAGTCAATTCCAAATTAGGTTAAAGATAATTACTTGCAGAATGTGCATAAAAGCACAACTCAAATTTAATTTCTGAAATGTATATGCCAAAAGATTGAGTTTTGGGAAGTGAAGTAGAGTTAGTGTCACAGCTTAGGCACTGTTAGCATTGTCCTCAGCCTTGGGCCATCTCCACAAGTATTTACAATGTGCAAATGACATTGAGCAAGAATTGACTGAATATTTATTATAAGGTTGGGTCACACATGGAAAGACCAGTTAGATTCTTAGAATACCATCCCTTTTTCAAGGAGCTTGTAGTTTAGTGGAGACTACAAACTCCTAAACATATGATCAGAAAATAACTTAGTGACTGTATGGATTGAGAAACACAAAGAATAGCATAAGAGTTTGAAAGAAAGCTAATTATTGAACACTTTTTGACAACAAATCTAAAAACTTTTTGCTTGCGTATGTTTCAGACTGAATTGATATATTTTTAAGTTATGTGAATAGACTTTTAATAGTTTGCAATTATCTTACTGCCATGCCAACCAGTTTTTCATGGTAGAGTTTTCTTATAATTAATTACAGTTCCAAGGGCCAGAGGTGTTGAGAGACCAAGACACTTTCAGAATGGTGGAATGAGGACCTCCCTTAAGCACTGATAAAGCCGGCAAAATTATAAAAAGCAATATATAACTCTGAAAATAACTAAAGGTATATGACAAATTGAAAAGCATTTATTCAAGAAAAACTACCGAATCTAGCAAGAACACCATGGGGTCTGCAGCATTTAATTTGGAGTTCCTATCTCTCCCCCCTAGGTTCACGATACAGTAGCCATGAAGACTAGCCTCACCACTGTGTGTATGTGTGTGGGGATGCTGATCTGATTCGAAGGTCCCAAGAAAAGTTGTATACCCAGGGTATTGTCAAATCAATAGCAGCTAATTGCAAACAATTGGAAAATCAACCTCCTAGCTGCCTAAAGCTGCAGTACTTGTGGGGAAAAGCAAGGGCCAGCCAAAAATTTAAGAAGTATATCTGGGAGAAATGAGGCAGCCATAGTGGTTTCAAAAACCTCTGATACATTCTTTGGGATCTGAAAAATTGTGCACATACATGGGGTTGTAGTTATACTACAGAAAGGACTGGGGTCTCTGGCTAACCATAAAAGTGAAGGTCCAGGAAGAACTGTGAAATGTCTCAACTTCAAATATGTGCACCAATCCACATATAGGTCCTTTGGCAATGAATGGAAGCCTTGTTGGTTCAAGTGTTCATGGTAAACACCTGAGTAAACCTTACTGAACGAATGTCAGCTATGCTGATCCAGGGGTGACCACTAGGAAGGCTGACTTAAAAATAAAAACAGCAGTTACACAACTGGACCCACATGAGAAAGGTCCTGGGTTTGTGTCTTGAGACCTTTCTGAGCATGGCAGACATGTGCATGTAAGCCTGTGATCTAGGCTGGTAGAGACTGGTAATGTGGAGACCCTGTTAGGGGTGCCTGCCTCTCTGTCTGCCTATCTGTTTCTTTGTCTTTCTTTCTCATGGAAGACATAAACAATAAAGTTACTACAATATATTATCTAAAGTGTCCAGTTTGTTTTTGTTTTAATGACCAAAAATACAAAGAAAGGGAAAATGCAGGCCATAATAGGAAAATAATCAATCAAGAGAAGCTGTTCCTAAGGTAACCCAGATGTGGGACTTGGCAGACCAAGACTGTATGCCTGTTATAAATATGTTCAAAGCACTAAAAGAAACCATGTTTGTATAATTAATTAAAAGTCTGATAACAATGTTTTACTAAATAGAGACTATAATACAAAAAGATTAAAAAAATGCTGAGTTGAAAAGTACAATAACTGAAATAAAAATTTTACTAGAGTAGCTTGAAAACAGATTCGAACTGGTGGAAGAAAGAATGAGCAAGCTTGAAGACAGATGATCTAGCCTAAAGAACAGAAAGTGAAAAAAATGGAAAAAAAAATTAACAGAGTTTCAGAGAGCTGTGAGATACCCTTAATTGAACCAGTATCTACATAACAAGAACACAAGAAGAAGGAAAGAGAGAGAAAAGCAGAAAAAATACTCAAAGAAATAATAGTTGATCAAACCCAGACCCATCCTGAAATGGTTACTGAACTTGAGCTATGAAATATCCCTTTCAGGGACTAAAAATGAAGATCTTGGGAACCAGCAGTTAGAGTAATGGCTACGTTGCTGGACTCCCATGTAGTCGACCGTGGTTCACGTCCCGGACCCGGTGGCTTAAAACTCATGCCGGGTGCGTGTGCGTGCGTGCCCAAGATCCCGAGAGGAGAATGGAGGAGAAGGGATTGCGGCGTGACCATCCCCTCTGGGGGTGATTTCTCGCTTTCTGTCTCTCTGTCTCTTTCTGTCTGTCTGGCGAGCACACGTGCCCTATAGTGAAAACCTCTCCAAAAAAAAAAAAAAGAAGATCTTCTGCTGAGACTTTCCTTCCAGACTCATTTCTAGTGGGAAAGAAATAATAGTTGAAACATCTCAAATTTAACTTTTTAAATTATTATTACTACTACTACATTTTTAGCTTGCTATAGGGTGCATGCTCTTGCCAGAGAGAGACAGAAAGAGAGGGGAAGTGAGAAATCACCCCCCAGGAAGGATGCCCATGCCAAAATCCCTTCTCCTTCATAATCCTCTTGGGATTTTGGGCATGCATGCCCACATGGCCAGAATGATTTTCAAGCCACCAGGTCCAAGACTTGAACTGTATGGTAGGCTATGTGGGACCCAGCCATCTTAAACTCCACCTGCTGGCCCATTTAGGAAACAAATAACCTACATATCCAAAATGTCAACAAATCTCAAGTAGGATAAATTCAAGGAATTCCACATATAAACACATCATGGTCAAATTGTAGAAAGACAGAAAATTTTGGAAACCGTAAGGGAGAAATGATTCATCACATACAAAGAAATCTCAATATTAATAGCTGACTTCTCATCAGAAAGAATGGATGTCAGAAGGCAGTGGAATAATGCTTCAAGTGCTGAAAGAACTGTTAATCAAGAATTCTACGTCTAGCAAAACTATACTTCAAAAATGAAGGTTAAATAAAGACATTTCCCAAATAAGTAAAAGATAATTGACAGACAGCAGACATATTTTTCAAGAAATACTAAGAGCTCAAAAGACATGGGACCAGCAGTTAGCGTAATGGCTATGTCGCTGAACTCCCATGTAGCCAATTGCAGTTTGAGTCCCAGACCTGGTGGCTTAAACTCACGCCAGGCGCGTGTGCATGCGTGCCCACGATCCTGAGAGGAGAATGGAGGAGAAGGGATTGTAGCGTGACCATCCCCCCTGGGGGGTGATTTCTCGCTTTCTATCTCTCTGCCTCTCTCTGTCTTTCTGGCAAGCGCACACACCCTATAGCAAAACCTCTCAAAAAGAAAAAAAAAAAAAAAAACACGTAACACCAAATGGCAACTTGAATTCTCAGACAGAAATTAAAAGCATCAGTAGAAGTAATTATGCAAGAAAATATATGAGACAGCAACAATTATATATTTTACTTTACTTTCTTCTTCTCATAACTATTTTAAAAGACTACTGCACAATAAATATAAACTACACAATAAATATAAACTTGAAAAAGATGATCTCAACACCTCTTCTTCCCAATCCCCAAGGAGGATCATGGTTCCAGTATAGTTCTACAATATCTTTTTTGATGGAATTGTGTCCTGTGAGGTCAAGGCCAGACTCAGCAAACAGTAAAAACAATTAAGGAGCAAAGACCCTCTTCTCTAGGATCAGAGCTTACCTATACTGCTGTCTAAATCTCTGGAACATAACTGCTTCACTCTCCCCAGCACACTTCTTTCGTTTGGATGACATTCTTTGCTGATTCTGCCTCATAAAACCGTACTTAGCAGCTAGAGTCCTAATCTTAGTCATGTAGGACAAGCCTGATCACTTTGTTGCTTTTATCTTGGTTTGTCAAAGAGTATTTGAATTCCCTGAGCAACCAGATGGTGAGAAGGAGGAAAGCTAACATATCTATATAGTCTCTGTAAGACCTTCCTTTTCTTATTTGTTTTGATATAAGGGGGGAAAGCTAATACACCTATATATTCCCTATAAGATCTTGTCTTTCTTACTCCTTTTGGTATAGTTGGCACATTACGTTTGAATAATATTGGCTGAATGAATGAATACATTTCTGACAATGAAGATGTCATGGTAGTCTACAGCTCAGGATTTCTCAAAGAGATAAGTCACCAGCTCTCAGAGATTAGATAAATTTTGAGAGGTAGTAATAAATGGTGGTCTAAAACTATCTGTTTTCCATTATCTTCTCATATATTATCTGTTACCTTGCCATCTTTTTTTCTATAGTTTTGACTTATAGGGATGTCAGACAAAGAAGGATGGTTGGGAACCGAAGGAAATCAGAGAAAGAAAACTCTGAAGACCACTAGTTCTTTCTGTTTGAGAATCTACAGTTTTCTATTATCTGCTCTTTCCTCTGTGTCAAAAGAATCTCTAAAGAGTCCTAACCTCCAGCTCGAGAAACATTATTTTAGGTCATTACCTTCCAGAAATTGGAATTAATAAAAGGAAGAAGATAGATAATCTGGGAGAGGTGCCAAAGAAGAAAATAATACTATACAAGGGTGAAGTAAAATTTGACCATTCAATTTAGATGTTGGTATTAAATTATTATTGATGATAAATTGCAATTCCTCTCAACTCTGTGTTAAGATTGATTTCTTTTAGCCCAGGTTTCCTTTACCCTTTTCATCTCTGTGGTTAGGAGGTGACAGCCTGGAAGTTTTACTATGGTCGCCATGGAAACTGTCCATCAGAACCCAGTACTGAAGACCAGCAATAGGCTGGAAATGGAAGAGCAGCAGTTGTTCCAAACTCTGGTTACCAATCCGGAAGAGCAGTTGGGAAAATTATTTGAGCTACAATTACCCCTAAGGAAACGAGACAGTCCCTCAACTTCTCACTGATCTTCCACACTTAGATGTCTCTTTTGCCATTTGTTAAAAGAATTAACAAGTAAAAGTAACTCCGAACAGGGAGCCAGAGGTCCAGCTGAGAGGAAATGTCCCAACTTCTCTTTCATGTGTAAACTTCTTGGGAATTGCTCTGCTACAGTGAAGTTTTCAAGAACACGCTAGGCCTGTTCAGATGCCCTCTGAAATGTGAGACATACATATGCAAGATATGTCAAGGATAGGGTTGTGCTCTGTGCTCAGCACCATCTGGAGGCATTAGCATGAGTGAATCCACTTGTCTTCTTTGTCCTTTTGTGAATTCATTTTCCAAACTTACTCTGTTTAAGGTTGTTCATGCACAACAAATTTAACTTCTATGCAAATCTAAGACCATCAAAACTGTAGTACCTATCCACACTTATCTCAGGGAAAAAAATATTAAACTTTGATCTGGTGACAGAGGCAGTCAATACACACATGATGGTTTGGTCATGACATTAGTCAAGAAAATGGTTTGGCTTCTTAGTATCCTACTAATTTTTTGCAAAGCTCTAACTGGTAGACAAAAACATATATGTATGTGTCTGTGTCCCTAAGTGAGACCCACAAGGCCCTTTCTTCTGAAGGTAACAAATATAAATATCCGTGGTTGGTAAGTACTATTAAACTATTTTGACCTGAAACATCTGCTGTACTCCCACACTTTGATTCTTGTGGATAAGTCAAAATTGCACATGTTAGGCTTATCATGTTTTTCTGAGTTGATTTCAAAGTTACAGCCAATCACAATAGAGCTTCCCAATAGGGCTATTCAAAAATGGAGCACCTAGATGAAGATTGAGAAAGCATAAACCCTAGAAGAAGGAGGAAGGATGAACTTCATGAGAGCGATGACAACATTTTAATAGTTTTCCAAAATCTAGAGATGAATTATTGTTAAGTGACTGTTAAATTGAATGCAAATAGCAAGTGTGGCTCTACCAGCATCTCTATCCCCATGCTCAGCACCATGCTTACGAGACCCAGGGGTTTCACTAGGTGAAATTGGTGAGAGAAAGTTTGGTCATGCAGAGGGCTTAGCTTAAGACAATTTGCTCAAAGCAGACACAAGGCACAGGAGAGAGGTAGGACTTATTCTTACTCAATACCTAAAATACTACACTCTTCTCAGAGACTAACAACCAAAAGGGGCTTTGCTCAAGAGCCGAAGACAGGTTAGCCCCATACCACAGCAGTTAAGTACTAGGCAAAAGAAGCCACACCCCACAGGGCTGACCAGGGTTTGAGTTCCAATAATGATTGAAAAACATGTCAGGAGGGTACTTGTGCTCAGGATCCTGACAGGGTGAAATATTGGAGGAAAAAGAATTGCAGCATGATCAGGCCCCATTGGGGGTGCTTTCTCTCTTTCTCTATTTTTTTCTCTGTCTCTCTCTCTCTCATAGGCACATGCCCTTTGACATTAATAATAATAATAATAATAGGAAGAAGGCAAATGAGGAGGAGGAAGAAGACTGGATCTCATTTCAAATGAACACACTTCATTTGAACAGACTTCAAGTATTTGGTCTGCCCAAAAGCCTTGCAAATAGAATTAATTTTTCTCTGGAAAATCTTAGCTGGTTCTCAACCTAAGCAAGAGAGGAAGATAGCAGATCTGCTTCATAATCCCCCTTCAGAAGTGTCTGGATCCTTCTTATTTCTGATGCAGCTGTATAAAGTATTAACCAACAACACTGGCTGGGACCACTAATGTACAAGAAGAGAAAGTTCCAGTTACCTTTATTTTATTTTGATTTTTTAAAAACTTTTAGAGGTTTTTGCTGTAGGCACGTGTGCTTGCCAGAAAGACAGAGAGAGAAAGAGAGACAGAAAGCGAGAAATCACCCCTTGGAGTGATGGCCATGCCGCAATCCCTTCTCCTCTCTCCTGTCAGGATCTTGAGCACACACGCACACACGCCTGGCATGAGTTTAAGCCACCGGGTCCGGTATTCGAACAGCAGTCGACTACATGGGAGGCCAGCGACATAGCCATTACGCCAACTGCTGGTCCCAAGTTCCAGTTATCTTTAAGTTGCAGAAGTTCAAGTTCAGATTGCTGTCTTCAATATTTGCTGCCATTTTCCTCTAGAGTAGTTTGGTTAATATGCAGAACTCAGAGTCCAAAGATGACAGATATTTGGTCAGCAGCCCTTGACGTTTCCAGGGCCTTTCCAAAAGGCAGTGTTTATTATTGTTCCCTTAACTTTTAACTTGATGAAAAACTTTTATCTAGGGATCTCAAAGCACCTAATAACAGTGATGCTTGGCGTTAACACAGAGACAGGAGAGTTCAAAGCTTTTTATAGACACTCATTAGCTTTCCCCACACGTTGTAATCCTCTTTGACGAATCCCAAAGTCCATAGTCTCCAGTCAGTGTTCCTACCATGGGCCTCTTTGCCAACTTCTTCAAAACATGAACAAAGCCCTAGGCTACCCAGGTAACTGGTCCTGTCATATCAGTTCCTGGGCAATCAAAGTGCTGCAGGGCCATGGGGACTTCTGTGTCTAGTCTAATTACTGTCCTGGCCATGCTAGAACCTCCAACCTTGTTCTTTCAGAAGCAGGCAGCACCCACAGGGCCCAGCAATTACTCACCCAGGGATCAGGGTGACCTAAATCCAGAAGAGAATGTGGAAGAAGAGCAACTGGATTCTGCCCTTGGATCAGGACTCATATTTGTCCTCCAGCTATCTAGGGCCACGCCCTCAGACCTCTTTACCTGTGGAAGCTGAACCTTTGTGCCACTGGAACCTCAAAGGACATAGCTAAGGCCATTGTCTTTGCCGTGCTTCTTGGACTCAGCATATTCTACCTATCCTATCTGTCTTACCTTTTCAGTTTTTCCAGTCCTGGGTTCTCAGCCTACCTTGTTGGTTGCCTCAGTACCTACCGGTCTGACGTTTTCATTTTTTTTCTCTTGTCTTTAATTTGCTAGAATGTGTGCCATTGCCAGAGAGAGATAGACAGAAAGAAAAAGAGTTGGAAAGGGAGAAAGAAACCCCTAGTGGGGGGAGATCATGCCACAATCCCTTCTCTTCCATTCTCCTCTTGGGATTTTGAGCATGCATGCACATGCACCAGGTATAGCCTTCAAGCTGCCGGGTCAGGGACTCAAACTACACAATCGGCCATGTGGGATCCAGCTGCCTCAACTACTCTGTCACCTAGCTGGTTCCCTACCTGATTTCACTCAACTCGTCAGAATCCCCAGACTTCCTTCCTCCTGATGCTTACTAATCACAGCTGTGTAACTGGAGGGAGATGGAGTGGAGTCATGGGTGTCTACTAGCCAACATTAAGAAATGGCAGAGGGTGAGAAATGGAGGGGGGAATATATATATATATATTCTAGTTTGATATATATATATATATATATATATATATATTCTAGTTTCATATATATATATATTTTCTAGTTTCATATATATATATATATATATATATATGAAACTAGAAATGGAAAATTATTGATGATAACATGTATGATTAAGTCACTATGCAGTATATTCTGGATGAGAAATCACATTTTGTATGCTATGACAATGCCCAGTGAATGAATGCAAATTAATTAATTCATTAAATTTTTTTTTCTTTTTTATGGAGAGGTTTTTGCTATAGGGCGCGTGCGCTCGCCGGACAGAGAGAGACAGAGAGAGACAGAGAGATAGAAAGCAAGAAATCACCCCCCAGGGGGATGGCCACGCTGTAATCCCTTCTCCTCCATTCTCCTCTCGGGATCTTGGGCACGCATGCACATGCGCCCGGCATGAGTTTAAGCCACCGGGTCCGGGACACGAACTGCGGTCAACTATGTGGGAGTCCAGCGACATAGCCATTACACTAACTGCTGGTCCCAAAAATTTAAAAAATTAAATAAAAATGTTCCTTGACGTCTAAGTCAGTTACACAGACACAAGCAGGACACAGCAAAGTGAATTAACATAGGCCAGAGTGCCACCTCAGTAGGTTCAGCCTGGTTTCTAGTCAGGGGACTTTTGTTTGCTACCTTGCTCAGCTTTGGCTCCATCTGGAGCCTATCCTGGCCTGGATGGGAAGGACTTACACCTGCTCAGCCCAATTAAGAGTCAAAACCAATCACATACTTTCCATTCCTCCCACCATTTCCAAGAACCAGTGCTCACTTGAGCCCTGTTCTCTCATGCCTGGGATCCTGTCTACTCTGTATGTCAGCCTGTGCCCATTTGGGTAAATCCTGTCAGTCTCCCTCCCAGAACCTAGAGTGACTAGGATTCTGGTTATTCAGATTGGTACGTTTTGTTTTATTTTAGTTCTAGTTATTTTTTTTTTCTATTCTGTGCATGTGCTCAGTAGAGAGAGACAGTGAGAAATCACTCTCCAGAGGGGGTGGCCATGCTGCAGTCTCTTCTGCTCCAGGCTCCTCTCAGAGCTCTCAGATCTCCAGTCTCCTCTCAGGATTTTGAGCATGCATGCACACATGTCAGGCATGATATTTCAAGCTGCTGAGGCCAAGACTCCAGCGGTACAGTTAACCATGCTACTCCAGTGCCTTAACCTCCACACCATCTGCTGGCCCCAGTTCTGTTTTTTGTTTTTTGGGTTTTTTTAAAGGATTATTTTATTCAATTTTATTTATCCATTTATTTTATTTTAATTTGACCAGAGAGAGACAGAGAGAAAGTGTGAAAGCAAGCCACCAGGTCTGTGCCTTGAACCATGGTTAGCCAAATGGGAATGTCCAGCGCCTCAACCACCACACCACCTGCTGGTCCCCAGTTATGTTTTTTTAATCCTGACTCTTAGAATTGAGACAAGAAAGATAGCCTGGGGGAGTGCGAAGGTGACAGGGGTGGCTCTGAGAATCCTGTAGGAATGCGTGCTCCCAGCTCTGGTCTTTCTCAGTGCTGACGAAGGCCTTCTCCCATTCTTACCTTCTCCTTCAGACTGTAATCCTTTTCTTATGTACCCAGTCAGTGTACTCGATATGACCTTTGACTGAAAGTGCCAGGTCCTCTGTAAACCTACGAGAGATGGACTCAGCCAGCCTTGGGTAATGCAGTTTTCGAGAACTTGCCACTTGCTCTGCCTAAACTGACTCCATGTGGAAGACTTGGCACCTATCTTGGAGAAAGTTCCTCATGTCTTGCTCACATTTGATACGCAGGCTCCAGAGTTGCTGGGCCTGGTCCTAACATTTGGTTTGTATTACAAAGAGATTGCACAGATCTATCTGCCTAAGGGAATCAGGATCTCTCTTTTGGGGTGGCTTCACTGAGAAGGCACAGGGAGTCAAGAGAGGAATTATTATTTGGATTCAAACATGGCCAACTGGTGCTGACAAGGCAGAGAGACCCTTGGGATCCAATCATCTTAGAGGTCATAAACTGAGGAAGGGAAACACTGGGAGGACAGAGAAGACAGGAAGCACACCATGACCAGAAGTTCTAAAGGGCATCATGGTTAGTAGGAGAAAATTTACAACAATTTAAATGTAATACTAAGAACAAAATCCTAAACAATCCAAGTGATGGTTTACATATAGCTGCGATAAGCAATGGGTATACGTGTGTGTTTAGTTAATAGTTATTGGATATACAACGTTAAACTCTTTCTTTTTCTTTTTTTTTTTTTTTTTTGGAGAGGTTTTTGCTATAGGGCGGGTGCGCTCACCAGAAAGGCAGAGAGAGATAGAGATAGAAAGAGAGAAATCACCCCCCAGGGGGATGGCCACACCACAATCCCTTCTCCTCCATTCTCCTCTCGGGATCCTGGGCACGCACGAACACGCACCTGGCATGAGTTCAAGTCACCGGGTCTGGGACTTGAACCGTGGTCGACTACATGGGAGTCCAGCGACACAGCCATTATGCTAACTGCAGGTCCTACAATGTTAAACTCTTAATAAAGATTTCCCAATTTGATCCTTAGGACAACTACATTTATTAAGTACTATTACTATGACCACTTTACAAATGAGAAAGCTAAGGTTCACAAGGTTAAGTAAATTGGTCATGATCATACCACTGGGAATTTTCTCAAATCTGAATTGGAACCTACACAGTCTGACTCCAGATCCTACGTGCCTAATTATTACCTACATGAAAGAGAGGCATAGGTTTAAACAAACAATAGCACGATGTATAAAGCCAGATTAGGCTAGAGGTTATAAAAATACTGAAGTCATTCTTATAGCAGTTCTAACAAGGCAAGGATTGGTCCACTCTTTAGAGGCAAATAATATGGCCCAGAAGAGGTAAATAGGTTTCAACTTGCATGACAATCTCAGCCGATTAGGTGAGGGTACCAGAGTATATAGGGGTTAAAGAAGTTTCAGAGACAGTATCCAGTCAAAGCTGAAAAGTGCCGAGACTGATTTCCAGCATCTGCTGTTGAGTGTCGAAGAGGGGAGAAGGAGCACATATGCTGCGTATTTACCATCAAAGACAGAAGTCCACACATAGTGGAGGGATAGGGCAGAAGGCCTTCCAGGAGACAAGCAAAGGCTGAGATAGGTATGTGATCAGCGTCAGAGAGATCTAATACGATAAAAGGTGTCACCCGGCAGGCAGACCACATGGGGCAGCAGAGGTATATGCACACAGGTGAGGTCCCAGTTTGGTCATCTGCAGACACCAGTCAGATATCCAAGGGAAACTAGTGAAGACAGGATTCCTCTGCTAGGACAGAACCTGGGAAAGAAATCAGGTACTGACTCTGTGACTTGGTATACAGTTTCAGAGAAGAAGGCACGAGTCCAGGCCCTAGAGGACAAATCAGAGTGCCCTCAGTAACAAGACTGAGCAACGCTGCTCTGCAGTTACAGTTCTTGGCTCTGCAGATGTCTCTTCATCTGGGGTCTGAAAGTGTTCTAGAACAGTGATTTCCAAGCTTTTCGGCACCAAGGACCATTTCATGGAAGACAATTTTTCCTTGGACTGGAGGTAGGGGGGATGGCCTTGGGATGATCCAAGCACATTACTTTTATTGTGCACTGTATTATTATTACATTGTAATCTATAATGAAATAATTTAAAAACTCACCATGATGCAGAATCAGTGGGGGTCCTGAGCTGGTTTTCCTGCAACTAGATGGTCCCATCCAGGGGCTCCTATGAGAATCTAATGCTGCTGTTATGATAGGAGGCCGAGCTTGGGGAGCAATGCGAGCAATGGGAAATGGCTCTGAGTACAGATGAGCTTCACGTGCTTGCCTGCCACTCCTCTTCTGCTGAATCATCTAGTTCCTAACAGGCCACAGACTGGTACTGGCCAGCGGCCCCAGGGTTGAGGACCCCTGGTCTAGAATACAGAGAGGGGCTGAGCCAGCAACTGAGAACCAGTGACCTTGCTTGTTTGTGAAGCCTGAGAGAGGACAAGGCAAGAAAGCATCGTATCCTTACATCCATCAGATGAATAGAGAATAGGGGAGAATGTATCTGGCACTCAGTCAAGGGAAAAAGTCCGGGAGGCTTTTCGTTGACCCCTGCATTAAAATGAAGCAACAGCTAACATGGCCTCTACAAAGGCTAATGCAATCAGCACCAGACTCGTTTTTAGAAACACAGCACCCAGATCAAGGGGAAACAATAAGTATTTTGCATTCATGAAACCTCATCTGTAGAACCGTGCCCAGGTCTGACCACTCCATGTTAAAGAGCGGAAAAACTGCAGGAAAAACTGCAGAGGATGATGAAAGGTTACATAAGCGCAGTCTCAGTGACCGAAGCCGTGCTTTGTTTTTGTTTTCTGGTCAAGACAGAACCTTGTGGAACATGTTAGTTTCTTCTAGCCAAATGGCTGACCTTTAGAGGAAGGATTTGACTCACTTATAGTAACTCCTGAGGGAAGAATTAGAACGAGTGGTGACAGTTATGGGGAGGTTAACTTTTATGCAGTAAATGAGGACATTTCTAACAATGTAGACAGCTTTCCTCCAGATTATTTCCCCACAGACTACTCTCCAATTGGATGTTAATAGATGCACCATGGAGTAAATTGAGAAATCTCTCGGTTAGACAAAGTAAACAGGTTTCCTCATGCCTGGACTCCTCAAATCCTTTAATGTGTTAGTGTGCTTTAAATTTTTCCAAGAAGAACATTTCCCAAGCTTAATTGACCACAGAATCAAACTCCATTTTATTTATTAATTTAATTTTCATGATTCATCTGTTCATGTCCCTTGAAGCAAGTAGCCTGTAAAACACATCTGAGAATGCTGGATGAAAGTCATCCAACAAGGAAATTGGTTGCTTTGGGAAGAAAGTGTTCACATCTGAGCAGATAGCCTCCCAATGCAACGTGAGAAATAGATTGCAGAGGAAATTGCTTCATAGAGGAAAAGGTTGAATTAGATGATTCTAGAGTATGATTCCATTGCCTACTTCAATGACATTGGTCCTACAGACAAACATTTCCAATGGAGGTTTAATTAATTCCAACCTTTACAGATCTATAAAACAATATACAATAGGTACTCAAAAAGGTGATGGAAATGCATATCATTAAAAATATATAATTTAATTTAATTCTTTTCTCAAATGTTTGGAAATCCTTTTGTAGAGGTCACCACCTGGAAACATTCAGCTAGTAATATTTTCTAAGATTATATAGCTATAGCAAGAATATGCTGCTTGGTTTAAAATTTTTTTAAGAGAATTGCTTTTGTTTTTGATTTTTGCTATAGGGCGTGTGTGCTCACCAGAGACACAAAGAGAGACAGAGAGACAGAAAGCTAGAAATCAGCCCCCGGCAGGATGGCCACACTGTAACCCCTTCTCTTCCATTCTCCTCTCAGGATTTTGGGCACGCACACATACACGCCTAATGTGAGTTTTAAGTCACCAGGTCCAGGACTCGAACCATGGTCGACTATGTGGGAGTCCAGCAACGTAACCATTATGCCATCTGCTGGTCCCTATACATTTTTTTAAGAGAGAATTTTTTCTATAGGGCATATGTGCTTGCCAGAGAGATAGAGAGAGAGAGAAAATGAGAAATCACCCCCAAGGGGAGGATGGCCATGCCACAATCCCTTCTCCTCCATTCTCTTCTAGGGATTTTGGGCATGCATGCATACACACCTGGCATGACTTTCAAGTCTCCGGGTCCAGGACTTGAACCACAGTTGGCCCTGTGAGAGTCCAGTGTCTTAACCACTACACCACCTACTGGCCCCAGGTTTATAACATTTTATAGAGCTGATACAACTCTAAGAAAATGCATTAACAAAGTTACAGAACCTTTGTACTACAGAAATGCTCTGGGAGCAGTCTTCTGCCTCTAGCCCTTCAAATCTTGCAGAGATGCTTTTGTCTAAGTTACATTCATGACTTCCCTTAAAGATGACTCAACGGGGCCAGCCAGGTGGCACAGTGGTTAAGGTGGCTGGATCTCACAAGGCCAACAGAGCAGTTCAAGTCCCAGGCCAAATGGCTCGAAAATTACTCTAGGTGCATATGTGTGCATGCCTAAAATCCCACGAGGAGAGTGGAGGGAAAGGGATTGCGGTGTGGCCATCCTCTCTGGAAGGTAATTTCTCACTTTCTCTCTCCCTCTCTATCTTTATTTCTCTTCAGTAAGCACATGTGCCTAATAGCAAACAAACAAAAAAAAAGACTTAAGTTCTCTAACGTTTGTACTATCTGTTCTGGACTGAAAGTTTGTGTCCTCCAAAAACTCACCTTTTGAAATCAAATCCCCACTGTGTTGGTATTTAGAGATGGGACCTTTGAGGTAATCAGGTCTTGAGCAGGAAGCCCTTAAGAATGGAATTAGTGCCTCATAAGAATTGGCCAGCAAGCTTGCTAGCCCTCTTTCCACCCTACGAAGACACAAGTCAGCAATCTAAAACCTGGAAGGGGGCCCTCATCAGGTTCCAACCATGAGACTTCCAGCCTACACAACTGTAAGAAATAAATTCTTGTTGTTTAAGCCACCTAACACATGGTGCTTAGTTAGATCATCCCAGATCAACTAAAATATCATTCTAAAATCTTTTCTAAAGAGAAAATTGGATATAAAATTTAAATAAACAAGCTTAAGATCTGTGTAACCATTAAGCATGATACACAGTGGCATAACTAGTTTGAAAAAAAAAGTGGAATCCTTGTAAAATCTGATACCCCTGGGTTGAACAACAAAAGAACCCCACACCTTTCCTTTCAAGCAAAGGACAAGAGTTTAATTATATTGTACGAGGCCAAGTTCTATTAGAGACTAAGAAGAATCATGTTTCTTCTTTGAAACTTAGCTAAATACTACTAAGAAAAAAGACAAATGTCTTAGTAAAACAGAAATATATTTTTTTGACCTTGACAGAGTGTACACGCTCACCAGAGAGAGACAGAGACGGAGAGAAAGAGAGGAAAAATGAGAGATCACTCCCCAGGGGCATGTTCATGCCACAATCTCTTCTCCATTTCTCCCTTCTTTCAGAAATTTGTATGCACACACACACACACACACACACACACATCCCCAGCATGTTTTTCAAGTGACAGTGTCCAAGACAAACCACATAGTTGGCCATGTAGGGTTCAGCCACCTTAGTCACCAGGCCACATTCTGGCCCTGATCATGGCATTCTATCTGTCTTGTCTTGGATGTTCTGACTTGCACTTTCTGTGCTGGATTCTTCCTAATATTTCCCTTTCCAGCCGTCTTAACTACCAGGCCACGGGCTGACTCAGGAATATAGTTTTTAAAAGTTTATTTATTATATTTCTCTCATGAGAGAGGAAGACAGAAACAGAGAGGGATGTCACCTCTGACAGGGGCTTCACTCCATGATCCCAGCCTCAGCCAGCCAGGATCGAGGGCATGCGTGTGTATCCAGCATGCCCAGGGACACACAAACCCAAGACCTTCCCATATGGCCTCAGCAATGCCGAGGTGCCACCGTGGTTAGGCAGCGATATAACTTTTATATTACTGGATACCAAACCAAGGGCTTCAAAAACATCATGGGAGCTGTGGAGTTGAGGCCGCGCTTCACCCCCTGGCTGAATGGGGATGTTCTGCTCCTTGCCGTTACACACTTAGCCTCCACTTGGAAAGGAGACAGAAGTGGCTCTTACACCCTTCTCACTCTGTGCATGCCAGCTGCTGAGGAAGGGAGAATAAGCAGTTCCTCCCCACAGCCCTGGGCTTCCTGTGGTCTGGCCCCTGCCCACTCTGTAACCTCACTGCCTGTTACTGGCCAAACAAGTCTGGCTGCTCCTTCTTGAAAACAGATAAGAAGCAGAGGCTGGAGAAGAGACTTTATTTCTGCAACTGGTTCCAGGGAGACCGTCGGCAAGTACCACCAAATGGTCTCAAAAATCTCCACAGGTTCTCAGCATATCTAGGTACGAGATACAAGCACGTGCAAATCATTCCTCACTACACTCAAAGTCCACTGTGTTCCCCTGAGTGATTATCCTGAGTCCTCCAAATACCCAGTCCTGGTTTCTCATCTGACCATTCCTCAAACAGATCTCCCTATGATTCAGCACTTGGTCAGATTGTTCTCATTAAAAGCCTTTCTTACTTTCAAAATGGCTATAGTCCTGCTTAACCTTAAGCTGGCCTGTTTCCTCCCACTTCTCTGCCATCCCTCACTGTCCTCCTACCACGCTGCCATCTTGCTGTCTTTGAACTCACTAACCTAGAATCCTGTCTCCAGGCCTTTGCATTTGCCATTCCCTCGGCCTAGAATTCTCTTCTCCAAACCCTTTGCTTGCTTTAGTTTGTCTGAGCCTGATTACCCAAAACAGCCACCAATCCCTCATTCACTGCCCTCCTACTCTATGTTATGTTTTTTTTTTTTTTAAATTTAACTTTATTTATTTATTTAAATTTGACCAGAAAAGGACAAAGTGAGAGAGAGAGAGGGAAAGTAAGAAAACAAGCCATCAGATCCAGCACTTGAACCACTGTCAGCCATGTGGGAGTCCAGTGCCCTTAACTACCACACAACCTGCTGGTCATGTTATGTTTTAATAGCTTTTTAAATTACCTGACGTTATGTTTTTGTTTATTAATTTGTTTGTGGTTTGCTATAGAGAGCATGGACTCACCGGAGAGAAGGAGTGTGAGAAAGCACCCTCAGGAAACATGGTCATGCCCAAACCCTTTCTTCTTCATTTTTTCTTCCTTTCAGGATTTTGGACATGCACACATGCCTGGTGTGTTTTTCAAGCTGCCGGGTCTAGGACTCTAACTGCATAGTCAGCCATGTGGAGTCCAGCAGCCTTACACATCACACCACTAGTTGGCTAGACATTATGTTATACATCCATTTGTTACCTTGTTTACTTCAAAGAGGCCTGAAGTCTAGATCTATGAGAGGGATGAGATGCCTGGGAAATGGACTCTGAGAAACTGGATTTAAATCCACCCAGTCCTACCGCAAACTCACCAAAACAACTGAGGTGGTTCCCTGTCATCTGTTCCTGGTAGGGAGGCAGGCATCAGTTGCATCCCCCAGCAGAACTAGCAGGGTCCAGAGGACATACATCCCTCATGATAGAGGCAAAGGGCCGTGTCTTAAACCTGTCTAGTCCACTCCATTCATCTAAGAATCACCAGGGTCCTCCCAGGATCTAAGGGAAACTGTCACTCTAACTTGAGCCCACCATGCTCCAAGTTGCAGAGCTGTGTGTGTGAGGTTAGCTGCATCTTTTATACAAAGGAGAACCCGGATCTTTGCCTGTGGCTTTTAGTGTCTTTTCATTCACCCTATCACTGTCCCATTGGCACAATTAAACAGAATAGAAGCTTCAGTCTTACTATTATATTCTCAGTGCATAAATGGTGCCTAGTACATAGTAGGTACTCAACAGATTTTTTTAATAAAAGAACGGGGTCGGGACCAGCAGTTAGCATAATGGCTATGTTGCTGGACTCCCATGTAGTTGACCACGGTTCAAGTCTTGGACCAGGTGGTTTAAACTCACTCCAGGCGCGTGTGCGTGCGTGGCCAAAATCGCAAGAGGAGTATGGAGGAGAAGGGATTGCGGCGTGGCCATTCCCCCCGGGGGGAAGGGGGGTGATTTCTCACTTTCTGTCTCTCTCTCTCTCTCTCTTTAGTGAGTGCACGTGCCCTATAGCAAAAACCTCTTGAAACAAATAAATAAAGAAAAAGAAAAGAACAGGGAAAATTAGACCCAACATGGAAGTTAAGCACTGTGCATAGAAAGCCAGGTCCTACACGGCAGAGTGCCGTTTGAATGCTGGCCCTGGCAGCTTGAAAAACATGCCAGGTACATGTAGGTACATGCACAAAATCCTGACGGGTTGTGAAGACAGAAGAAAAAGGACTGTGGTGCAACCACATCCCGTTGGGAAGTGCTTTCTCTCTTCTTCCTGATGAGCGCATGCAAACTCTGACCAAACAAACAAAGAAGCCGGAAAGGATTCTCTACAATTGGCAGGACAGAACATTATAAGCTAAATAGGGAGGAACTAGGGGGCAGCTTTGCCTTTCAGAGGAAACCACTGCAGAGATGCCCCTCACCTGTGATAATAGCTACTTTCTGTGACCAGCAGTTTCCAGGACACGGTCACAGCCTTATGGGGTCAGTGGGCTACATATGAGACTAGGAAATATGGCCCTTGTTGCTCAGGGTGATCATAAAGCTTTTATTCCAGAATCCAGATGTCCCCAATCTCCCTGTGACCCTGACCACAGGGACATGCTGTCAAGCCTATGATTTTGAACTTGCCCCACTGGCTCTATGCTCCGACTTCCAGCATCTACTATGGCTCACACCTGCTTTATGGTCTGGCTTTGCTCTCAGGGCTTATTTCCAGCTACTCTGGTGGGTTCTTTCTTGTTCCTCACTAATGGGACCTGGAGATATGCCTGCATAGAGCTTCTATCCCACTCAAGGAAATAAGACAAGTGGAACAGCAAAGTTACTGAATGGAATACCCATGTTAACATCTCCGTTAAGAAGGAGGAGAATCCCCATGGGAGCCGACGATGACACTGGAAGAGGCTGATCATGGGGAAATCACTGGTTAAAAATGCACTCGAGATACAAGTGTAGAAGAAAGGGAGTTAAGCTCCAAGTGCTCTAAGTCACAATCCTTCAATCGATACAGAAAATAGGAAAGACGTCTATTCGCTGCAAGTTAGCTTGTTTTTAAAAGACCCCATTTAAAACCACACTCCATTAAAGAAAGTTGGTGTAGGTGCATTACTCTGGAAATGCAACCAAGACATAGCATTCACTCTGTCTTCAAGGAAGGATAATGAAGGCTATTGAATTGGTCAGCCTGACTTTACATTAAAAAGGTCAGCAAAAGGGAGTTTTCTAAACCCCAATACATTGAAAAGTAGAGATTGAAGAAATGCAAAATGGTATAGAGCAAACAACCGTACTTCCCAAGATTTCTCATCACCCTGTCACCTGGGAGTCCCTCTCCAGTACAGGTCTGTCCTGTTCAGGGCTTGAGGTGTATGTGCTCGAGTGTGGAGATGCTTTGGAGTCCCTTGGTTTAATCTGCCCCATGGTGTTCCACAATCACTGGGCCCATCCCAGAATTGGATGTCACCCAGGATCCTTCACATATACATGCCCAAGTGCATGTATGGGCACCCACATACACACACACACACACGTGCACACGCACACACGCACACCCTGCAGCAAGCCAGTGATGGTTTCAAATGAGGGAAGACGATATTAAGATCTTAAGAAGGGAAATGGTATCTGATTTGTAAAAGCATGTTCATTGTGCTTCTAGTTCACTGATAGGAATTACAGAATGGGAGGCTGCACAGAAATCTTTGTACTGTGTACACCAGCAGACAACGCAGGGACTGAGACCACCTCGCCCAGAGTTACTGGGCTTTAAAGAAGCCATTGAGAACCACTGCTAGAGTTCGCCCCTGTCCTTGTGAGGGCATCAGAGACAGATGCAACAAGCAGCGGGTGCTTCAGAGCCCTCAGCCAGCCCATAACACAGTCTTAATGTCTGGGGATAAAAAACGTTTGACCTCCAAGCAATTGAATCTGCAGGAAAATACGCCTTAACCAGCCGGGTGCTGGAAAGATTTGCCTCTGTGTCACAGAAATGATTTTGCTAACAGATGTCTGATCTCCACCTGAAAGGATTACCGAGCAAATGGCAGATTTGCCTCAAACAGCAGCTTAGTGAGTCATCCTCACTGATGTCAGGCGATGCACTCCCTAAACACATTTGGGGAAATGCAGTTGAAGGGGATGCCAGCTGTGAACTCCAGTGAGATAGAATCTTGGTGGGGAAGATAACGTACTGCAATCTACGTGATTGGAATTATAATACACTGAGATTTTCTACAAGGGTTGTAGAATGTCAAGGTTTATTAACTGCAAATCGGAGCATTGATTCGAGTGGAAAAAGGTTTTTCTACCTAAAAAATAAAGATGGCTTACTACCGTATTTCACTTGGCAGTAATGTATAATTAAAAAAAAAGAAGCTCTCAAGGTTGAATGGGACCTCAGAAGTGATTCAGTCTAAGCAATCAAGAGGTCAATTTCTACACCAAAGAAGCTGAATTTGAGTGAAAGTGATTAAAGTGCTATTTTGTTTAAACACTGGTGAAAAAATCGATTGAGGGACCAGCAGATGGCATAATGGTTACATTGCTCCCAAGTAGTTGACCGCAGTTTGAGTCCCGGACCCGGTGGCTTAAAACTCACACTGGGCATGTGTGTATGCATGCATGCGCAAGATCCAGAGAGGAGAATGGAGGAGAAGGGATTGTAGCGTGGCCATTCCCCGGGGAGGGGGGGGGCGGGGGGAGGATTTCTCGCTTTCTGTCTCTCTCTGTCTCTCCAGTTAGTGCACATGCCCTATAGCACAAATCTCTCCAAAAACAAAAAAATCTGTTGAACATATTCCAAGCCCTCCATGAGGTGTAAATGTGTCTATGTATAAATGCACACACATCCACCCATGCTCATGCACTTTGCACACATACCGAGACTCTGCTAACCTTCCAACTATAAAAGCCTTGCTGTTCATTAGAATTATTTGGCGAACTTTCAAAAATCCTGACCATCCACACTTCAGACCAATTAAACTAAAATGTTTGTGGGGGTAAAACCTAGGCAGCAGTACTTCTTCTTCTTCTTTTTTTGGAGAGGTTTTTGCTATAGACCATCTGCACTTGCCAGAAAGACAGAGAGAGAAAGAGAGACAGAAAGCAAGAAATCACCCCCCAGGGGAATGGCCACGCCGCAATCCCTCCTCCTCCATTATCCTCTCAGGATCCTGGGCATGCACGCACACACACCCAGCATGGGCAGCAGTACTTCTTAAAACTACCCAGATGGTCCCAGCATGCAAGAGTGCTCCAGAGAAAGCGTGTATATCTATTTGTCCATTCAGTCATTCAACAAGTATTTACTAAACTTTTAATATGGGGCCAGCAGGTGGCACAGAGGTTAAGAAAGCTGGGTCCCACATGGTTGATGTGCAGTTCAAGTCCTGGATCCAGCATCTTGAAAAACATGCTGAGTGTGTGTGGATATGTGCCCAAAATCCCAAAAAGAGACTGGAGAAGAAGGGATCGAGGCATGGCTATTCCCCTGGAGGCTGTTTTTCACTTTTTCTCTGTCTCTCTCTCATGGACACACATGCCCTATAGCAAATACTAAAAAAAAAAAAAAAAAAAAAAAAAGGAAAGAAAATTGGTATGTACTGGGCACTATACTAGATGCTAAGGATAAACTAGTAACTCCAAAAAATTATGATCTTGCATATTATAGGATTTTTTAATCTAATGAGGGAAGATTAATTAGCTCCATAGTGAATACGTCATTTAATACTCTTAAGAACTCTCAAGTTCTTCAGTCATGATTCTGTGAGCAGATATACTAGTGTCTGCCCTAGATTAAAGACCAGGAAAGCCTTTCCTGAACAAGTGGTATTTGCAACAAGATTTTAAGATTGATTAGAGCTAACTGGCAAAGAAGGGGAAAGTTCTTTTCTTTTTAGAAGGAGGCACAGCCCTGTGCAAAGCTTCTGTGGCAGGGGGAGACTAGCTTGTTCATGGACATGTGGGAAAAAAAAAAAAAAAAAAAAAAAAAAAAAAACTATGGAAGGCACATAAAAGGCAGTTACTGAGAGTGACTTGAATAAATTACCGCAGCCATGTAGACCTCCATGTTAGTCAAGATCTAAGCAGGATGACTGAAACCATTCTGAATATTTAAAAGAGAAAAAAATAGAGCAAAGAATTGGTTTCATAGATGAAGAGAGAGCTGAGAAGGAAGAGGACTGAAGCAACCTAGAAATTGGCAATAACAGGAAGCCATTTTTAGCCCTACTCTGGGGGGATAGAAGGGAGTAGTGTCTAAGCAACTGGCTTACCTAGTAGAAACTCGAAACTTAGTGGGTCCACATGGCAGGCCCACTCTTCCAGGAGGAGTGGTCTGCGCCATGAGTTCCTGCCTTCCAGACATGGTTGAACCCAATCCCATATGTACCACTTCCTTTATAATCAGTCGTGCTGCACATACTGTGGTTCAGTGAGTCAGACGTCACCCACGTTATGACGGAAAGCTTAGGTCACATGGTTACTTGTTATGCATGCTAAAGTCTTCAGTCTCTACTAGGGCCCAGTAGCAATGCAGAAGCTGTTCCTCTGAAGGAAAATCAGCAAAGCAGGGCATGGCTTTGTTTCAAACCTTAGAATGGACAGAGGGTTTGTGAACAGAAGTCCATTGAGCCTCATTCCCCATAAATTTTTTTTTTTTTTGAGAGAGAGAGATTTCTGTTATAGGGTTTTCTTGCCAGAGAGACAGAGAGAGACAAAGAGATAGAAAGTGAGAAATCACCCCTCAGGGGGTGGCCACTCTGAAATTCCTTCTCCTCCATTCTCCTCTTGGGATTTTGGGCATACATACACATGCACACACACACTGGCATGAGTTTGAAGCCACAGGGTCCCGGACTTGAATTGCAGTTAACCACGTGGGAGTCCAGAATGTAACCATTACACCATCTGCTGGCCCCTCTCTGTAGATATTGTGAGGACCATTGGATCTTCCTGATCATAATGCTTTAATGGAGGAGTGGCTTGTAGCTGAACTCATTGCAGGGCTTCCTCTTACTCTTGGTGCCACGCTAAATTCTTCATAAAGGGCAGAGCAGCACACCTGTATGTGGCACGTGTCACCTCCAATATCCGAAGATGCACAGGATCAACACAGCCACACGATCACAAAAACAGTGGAAGCAGAGGCGTGGCAGGATTTGAATATATATATTGGACTGCTGGATAAGTCATGGTGTGTTTTTTTTATGTTTTTCGGATTTTTTTTTTTTTTTGGAGAGGTTTTTTTCGCTATAAGGCGCGTGTGCTTGCCAGACAGAGAGAGACATAGAGACAGAAAGCGAGAAATCACCCCCCAGGGGGGATGGTCACGCCTCAATCCCTTCTCCTCCATTCTCCTCTTGGGATCTTGGGCACGCACGCACCCGCGCCCAGCGTGAGTTTTAAGCCACTGGGTCCAGGACGTGAATCACGGTCGACTATGTGGGAGTCCAGCGACATAGCCATTACGCTAACTGCTGGTTCCCTTTTATGTTTTTCTATGCAAAAATGAGTCATGACTCTCCCAACCACCCAATATACATATATTTCTATAATGACTTTTATTGTAATTTCTACTTTACATGTAATAGTCATACACATTTCTGTTATACAGCATGGTTTTTCAAAATGTGTACAATGTACACCGATTAAATCAGGACAAATATAGTTCTACCATCTCTAGGATTTATCATTACTTCATGTTGTTAACATTCAAAATCTACTCTTCTGGTTATTTTGAAAGTATATTGAATTGTCACCAAGTTTAATGTGCTGCAGCATTTTAGAACTATTCCACTATTTACACCCTCTCTTATAATCTGTTAACCAAGTTCTTCCCAACTCCCTCATCCTCTCCCCTTTCCATCTTCTGGTATCTGCCCTTATATTCTATTTCTTCATGATCAAACAACCAGTAGTGTGGTGGTTGAAGTGGTGGATCACATGTGGATGACTGTTTGGTTCAAGTCCCAGACCCAGTGGTTTGAAAAACATGTCAGGTGCATATATGTGTGTGCTCAAAATCCTGAGAGGAGAATGGAGGAGAAGAGATTGCAGTGTGGTCATCTCCCCTGCAGAGATGCTTTCCCATTCTCTCTCTCTCTCTCTCTCTCTCTCTCTCTCTCTCTCTCTCTCTCTCCTCTCTCTCTATTTCCAGTAAGCACATGACCCCAGTAGAAAAAAACTAAAAAAAAAAAAAAAAAAAAAAACTTTCTGCTTCCACTACAAATGAGGACATATAGTATTTATCTTCTAAATTTATATTTTTTGAAGATTCCCTGGCTACATTGCAGGTATATAATTGGAAGGGACCAAAGATCAAGCAAGAGTCCAGGTGGGTAGCATTATAGTAGGCCAGGCAAGAAAAGGTGGGACTAGTACAGCAGAGTGCAGGAGCTGGGCAGAAGTGGAGAAGCCCAGGAGCTATGAGGACGGAGGAGCAACTGGACTCTGACGACTGGAGCTGGAGGGTAGGAGAGGTGAACCTTGTCTCCTGGGTCCTGGCTTCCCATCCATGGTGATGATGATGCCATTTACAGAGACAAGACACATTAGGTGACCAGTGAAATCATTCTGTCCCAGATCTGAGTCCCAGTTCCATTAAATACTAGTTAGCTGGACTTGTACAACCTCCTCCATGTTTTAGATAAGCTCCAGATGTTACAATTCCATGAAATAATACGAAATGCTTAGGCCACTCTCTGACAGAGAGTAAATGCTTACAAATATCAATATAACTACTCCTCTCCCTGCTGTAATAGCAGAGTTATCAAGGGTATACCCTTCCAAACTATTACAATGAATGGATAGCTTCCACCATCTGTTGAAAGTGACCCATGGCATTTACAGAGAAATCATATATGACCAAGTATAAATCCCAAGTCAGAGAGTTATATGGACAAAAGGAGAGAATGTGTGAAGTATAGCACTATATTCTTTTCTCTGAAATAGCATGTGAAGAGCTTTGAATAAAATCGTGTGACATATACAATAACTGTATCAATCAACATAAATGTGTATCTTTGGGGAACACATTTCACAATGACTCATGGAAAAACCTGACTCTTGCATTCCCAACATTGACCTCTAGGAATTACTGCTCAAGAAGCACTGGTGAGAAGGCTTTGAATCTGGCGGTTGGCCAAGCATCTGGGCAACCACACTGCCACACTGGGGGTTGCTGAAAAGACATCGCCAAAGCCTTCCTAAGCAGATAGCTCCCAGGAAGTAGAGCAGCCTAGAGTGTCAGTGATGATCGCCCAGCGCAGAGGGAGATCAAGGCTGAGAAATGACTGACTTTCACTCCAGCTTTAATAAAGAAATACCACCACCAGTTCCTGTGACCCACAGAGAACTAAATCCTCCATTCATCCATGGGATCAGTGTGATCCCAGGAGAGGCACAGCAGGTTTTCCCAGCTCATTGCTCACATGTTCTCTGCTGTCACCTTCTCACACCAAATTATAGAAGAATCACGGCAATCATTTAAGTAGCTGAGAACCCACCCACAGGGTAGTGTGTGTTAAAGGATAAGGATCCAGACTCCCTGGGTTCAGAGTGTCGAGGGGTGGCTTTTGGAAATGAAGTGGCACGTTCATTGGCCTCCCCTATGACTCAGACTTTGCTTATCCTGATAAATCAACCAAAATGGTGCCAAAGATCCTCTATGACTTACACTGTCCTTGCCTCTTTGGCACCTAAGGAAAGACCACACGTAAGTGTTGACTAGATGCTTGTTGAAGCAGTAGTAAAGTGAAACTCGAGGGGTGGGTAAGTGCTATACAGGGTAAGCTGGATCCCATATGGCCAACCAGGGTTCAAGTGCTGGGCCTGGCAACTCATACATTGGTAATGCATACATGCATCCCAGAACCCGGACAGGATGGAGAATTGGAGAGAAAAAGATTGCAGTGTGACCAGGCCCCATTGGGGGGTGCTTCCTCTTTCTTTCTCTCCCTCTCTCTCTTACGCACATACACGTCTCCTGGTATAATAAAAAGGAAAAAAAAAGGCTAGAAATAATTTCAATATTTACAAGCTACCAACAAATCTTTCAGGCCTTTATTCATTCATACTCACTGGGGACACACCATAATTCAGGTACCATTTCACGATTACTAGGTTGAAGGGCTTTAAACATCTCCTTCCCAGGGAAAAATGAGTGTAAGGCTCAGAGGTAATCTGAACTTATGAAATAGAAGTTGTATTCCAAGTAAGTTCTAGTTTTAGTAAGGACATTGAGACAGCTCTGTTTTCTCAGTTCTGAAGCAATTTTATTTCCCAAAATAATGAGTTTTTGTTTGTTTGTTTTTGCCACTGTATGTACTTTTATTACAACCAATACATAGCATCAAACAACTCGGGTTTTCTTAGCTTATCCCTCTCTGGATTCCTTATGTCCCCTTCAAAGATCATTAACCAGTTTTGGAAAACAGCACAAAAACTTCTTTTTATGATTGGTTTTGTTTTGCTATAGGGTGTACTTGCTGGAGATAGTTGGAGACAGAGAAAGAAAGTGAAAAAGCAGCCCCCCAGGGGATGGCTAAACTGCGATCTCTTCTCCTCTATTCTGCTCTTGGAATTTGGGGCTTGTACACACACATGCCTAGAGTCTGTACTCAAACCACACCGCTAGTCATGTGGGTTCCAGCTGCCTTAACCGCCACAGCATCCTCTGGTCTCAAATTTCCTTTCCCCATTCTTGTCCTCAAAACTTTTCCAAACTAAAGGACATTCTTCTTCTCCTAAACTTTGAAATCTGTTTTCACAGTAGGTCAATATGCTAACATCTTTTCAATGGCCAGAGTAAGTGATGGCCATCTTGTAAGCATGTGTCTAAGGGTGCCTCCTTCCATTTCTATAATATCAGTAATCTCTTGGTCAGCACATAGCATGACAGTTAAGTTACTGGATTCCCACATGGCCTAATGCAGTTCGAATCCCAGACCCAGTGGTTTGAAAATCATGTCAGGTATGTGTGCTTGTACATGCCCAAAATCCTGAGAGAAGAATGGAGAAGAAATGACTGTGGCATGGCCATCCCTTCAGTGGAGTGATTTCTCACTTTCCCTCTCTCTCTGTCTCTCTGGCTAGTGCACTCACTCTATGGCAAAAATCTAGGTAAACAAAGCAAAAACCTCATTAAGTACTCCTCCACATTTTGAGGAAACGGAAGACTGACCAACAACTTCGTTACAAAATCGTCACTATCACGGGTAAATAAACCGTACCATTGTTTTAGGGGTAATACGTAAGGTGTGCAGGACATTCAGCAGATAACACCTGTTCATTTTGTTTTTAAGAAGTTTATGGACTAAACGATTTTTGCCAAAATTTACCTTTGCATTCCTTTTTCTCTTTTCTGCTATAGAGCACATGTGCCTACCAGAGAGAGAGAGAGACAGAGACAGAGAAACAGGGAGACAAAAAGAGAGAGAGAAAGTATCCCCCAGTGTGGCATGGTCTTGCCACAATTTCTTGTCTATTTCTCCAACCTCTCCCAGTATGTTTTTGAAGCTATCACAGCCAGGATTCAAACTATGGTCAGTCATTTGGGATCCAGCTCCCTTCATCACTAGGCCACAGTGCTGGCCCTCCATTTGCATTCTTGAATATGCACAGAGATGAGCAAAGTCTAGTTTGTATTTGGATAGCAACAATTTTATATTTTGTTTCCTGTGGTTTCATTAAAATCTTTATAGACATCACAAAGATGATTTGAAACTCATTTTTCAAGTCAAAGTACGTAAGTACTAGGAGCAACATTGCTGCATTGCCATGATTCGGAGCATTATTTGATGTACCATAGAAAATATGATTACTGGTAAGATCCGACAGAACCATCTTTACACAGCCAGATGCCAACATGTTTGTTATCAGCATTTCCTCAGTTGTTCACCCAAAGGATATTTTAGTTGTAGATGCTGAAGCAGAAACATAACTAAGTTTCATAGAACAATCAAGAAAGTGTGGATAATGTGTGTTCCTCAGTGTGGTGTGATGAGTATTAGCTAATGTTAGTTTTTGCTGTTTGGGTGGCAATTCAGTGACCAGTGTTTCTGAGAATTGGTGTCTTTTGATGAGATGAAAAAATTTTGATTGATTCAAAAGCCTATTTCATCCCACACTTGAGAGATTCACCTTCTGTGTATGCTTTCAAATCTCCTTTTTCACCATTCACTGTTACAGACTTATTCATTTGGCATCATACAATCTCTTTGGATCATGTACCTACATTAACCCAGTCGTACGTATCCTTCCATCAGTCATAAAATGAACACAGTCACTTAATCTTCTTCAAAGATATCTGGGTCATGTTTGTGTTGGTATTATAACCATTCTCGTTTTTGGTATCTGAACTCTTAGCAAACATGGCCACAACATTCACAATGTTAAAAATTTAACCAGTACATGATACAAAACACAATGTCCAAATTTAACAAGCACTTGATACAAAGCACAGGCAAAGTAAAAAAAAAAATAAGCTGTTAACACTCACAATTACAATGCACTTAAGTTGCGTACTCGAAGTCACATCACCTGGTAATGCAAGAATGGATGATCCATTATTGTGAACCATAAATTGTGGTTGTGAATGTCAAGGTCTGGGGAAATAACAGTGACAGTGCCTACAGAAGGCTGATAGTCTATGCTTATCTATTTGACACAAAGTCAGTGTTGCTTTTTGCTCTTGAATTTTTGAGCCACTGTACAGGTTATACATGTTTCCTCCCAAACTTCACACTCATCACTGAAAACCAGGGCCTTTCACATCCCCAGGGTATGGGGGGGGGGGGCAATTTCCCAGCAAGTAAGACTTGCAGCACTAAAACCAGAACAATCCCAGATTAAACAGGATGGATAATTACCCTGTAAAGTATTAGTCCTGCCGGCAATGCCTGGGAACTCCCTTCTCCTGAAGACATTTAATGGTGTCACTAGAACTTTTTACCACACCACTGAGCAGTGAAAACTCCCTTAGCTCCAGAATCCAACCTAAAAGTAACTTTGGCCCCTGGGATTTAAAATACTCTTTCCATCAGCTCAGTCTGGGAAAGCATGCATGCCCCAAACAGAGAATACTAGGCCTGACTTAGAAAGACAGAGCTACAACATCTTGCAACCTGTCTCTTTTATTAGACTGGCAGGCAGTGTGTTTTGAGGGAAAAGACAGCTCCCCAGACAAATAATCATTAAAGACTTAGTAATCAAGGATCGTATCTTGCAATAATCAGCAAAAATCTTTCTGTAATTAATAACCAGAGTTCTTTATTATTTTTAAAAATTGTTTAGGTTTTTTTGTCCGGTGCATGTGCTCATCAGAGAGAGACAGTGAGAGGTAAAGTGAGAAATAATCACCCCCCCCCCCCCCCCCCCCCCCGGGGATATGGTCATGCCACAATCCCATCTTTTTTTTTTTTTTTTTTTTTTGAGAGGTTTTTCGCTATAGGGCGCGTGCGCTCGCCGGACAGACAGAGAGAGACAGAAAGACAGAAAGCGAGAAATCACCCCCCAGGGGGGATGGTCACGCCGCAATCCCTTCTCCTCCATTCTCCTCTCGGGATCTTGGGCACGCACGCACACGCGCCCGGCGTGAGTTGTAAGCCACCGGGTCCGAGACGCGAACCGCGGTTGACTACGTGGGAGTCCAGCGACATAGCCATTACGCTAACTGCTGGTTCCCCCCACAATCCCATCTTTTCCATTCTCCTCCTGGGATTCTGGGCACACACACCCATGGTGTGAGTTTTGGTGTGAGTTTTCAAGCTGCTGGGTCCAGGACTCAAACCAAAGTTAACCATGTGGGAGTCCAGCCCTTAACTCCCATGCCACCTGCTGGCTCCCAGCGCCCTTATTTTTACTTTTTAAAAAAGACTTATTTATTCAATTTTATTTATTATCATTATGTTTTAATTTGACCAGAGAGAGATAGAGAGGGAGAGGGAGAAAGTAAGCCTCCAGCTCTGGGACTTGAACCACAGTCAGCCATATAGGAGTCCTTAACCATCACATCACTTCCTGGCACTGAGTGCTTATTTTTAAATATCAGCATGCTATGTAATACAGAATAAGGGTTCATCCACATTTCTGGTATACTATAAATAAAGAAAAAAGTATTAAAAGCTGTATATTTTATCCAGTGAAATATAGTATTATAACCATTTGATACCTACTATTATTCACTTTAAAAATATGAGAAAACAAGCCAGCTCCATGACCTGGTAGTTAAAGCAACAAGATTCTACCTGGCCAATTGTGCGGTTGAGGTCTTAGACTTGGCAGGTTGAGAAACACACCAGGCACATGTGCATATATGCCCAAAAATCTCAAAAGGAGGGAGAAATGGAGGAGAAGAGATTGTGGCATTACCCTTCTCCATGGGAGGGGCTTTCTTCTCTCCTTCTCTCTCTCTGTCTCTCTGATGAGCATGTACACCCTCTAACCAAAGGGAGAAAAAAATGAGAAAATTCTCTTTTCTAACATCTGGAAATTTAGCATCTTTTTTTGTTCTATTTGAATTTATGATTCTATTCTCCATTCACACACACAAAAAAATCTATCCTAATATATTTTATTGCAAAATACCTGCAGTAAAAAAAATGTATATTAATTGAAAATATTTCCTATGACCTAAGGTGTTAAATGTTTTGAAAAATTTTAGATTTTTGGATTTTGTTGTCATTATGATGATTATTTTGTATATAAACTGTTGTTTATTTTCCTTATCAACCTTATTTCCACTTTGTATAAGAGTCTGTGAAGAGCAGACTTAAGACCACTCAGGGGTTGTTCCCACCCATTCAGTGGCCTGAGCAGTGGGGGCTGCAGACCAGTCCTCGGCGGCAGGCTGGGCACTCCAGTCTTCAGTAGGGAACAGCTGGATGGGCACAGAGGGCACCTGCATGCCTTCTTACCAGTCTGTGAACTCAGGCTGAGTGGCAGTAAACACAGGAGCTGGAGCAGTCCATTCACCCTGAAATCCTTCCTTGGTCACAGCCTTTTCAGCGGCAGCCTGCTCCCCCTTTTCAATCTCTTCAGGATCTCTGTAGAAGTAGAGATCAGGCATGACCTCCTACGGTGTTCACGGGAGACGGTGCCACGCATGTGCAGCACTTCCCTGGCCAGCATCCACCACATCAGACCTACCGAATGAGCTCCCTTGTTGTTGCATGGGGTGGCAATGTCCACATAGCGCAGAGGAGAACCTCTGTTGCACAGGGCAATGGCAGGTAGATTAACATGAGACACCTCTGTGAGAAGCTGGTGGTCTGCCCTGGGATCAGTCACCACCAGAAGACATAGCTCCTGGGAGGCTTCTTGGATCTGGTTAGTGAAGGTTCCAGGAGTGAAGCGACCAGCAATAGGAGTGGCTCCAGTGGCAGCAGCGAACTTCAGCACAGCCCTCTGTCCAGTGTTCCTGGAAGATATGACACTGACGTCGGCAGGGTTTTCAATGGCAGCCCTGGCACGAGCTGTCAACAGAAGCTTCTCCCAGGCCCTCTTCAGATGTATGGTGTAGATGCCATCACTTTTCCTTGTGTAGATGAACTGCTCATTTGGAAGTCAAGGTTGGTGCCACCTAGGTGGGTTCCTGCGGCAAGGAGTTTGAGGACATCTTCCTCCTTTATCTGCAGGACATTAAGGGCATCAGATGTCATGAAAATTTCCCTGTAAGTTACGCTGGGAACCCAGAACAACGCCGTATGGACCCTTGGGCGGGTAGCGCAGAAAGGCCATTATGATGATTAAACACCATTACAACAAAACAAATATTTTCATAAACATTTATCATAATAATAGATAAAATTTTTATTGGTGATCTATCTCCTAAGGATATGAATCTTCATCAAAATGTTCCTGTATGTATTAAGTCACTGAGAAAGTAATGCATATTTTTCTTTGTTTTTTCATGCAAAAATGCGTCACGACTTTCCCAACAACCCAATATATCTGGCCACTAGCACATCACTTTATTTTTGTTAGTAAGTTAAAAGTAACTTCAAATTTTTATGAGATAAAGATTGATTGCAAATGGACTGAAAATCGTTAGTACAATTTTGTAATATAGTGTTAAGCTACCAATTTTGGAAAGAAATCACATAAAAGTTTTATCTGTGTTTTTCGCTAATGTGTCTTGAAAGAGCTTCCTGTTACATTTAAAACAATTCGTGTCACTACCCTATATTGCTGTTCCAAGATGTCTTGCTTCCTAGCTACAAAGGAGTAAGCAATACTCCTTTGAAAATGGCTGGAAAAAATTTATACTTACATGTCTTAAGAAACCTATTTTTAGCATTCCATATTTCTTATTGAAATATGATTTACAAGACTATTCTCAATGGTCAGTGCATGAAAAAGGTAAAGTTATGAAACAAAATTGTCCTTTCTTCCCTCATATATCTTTACCATACATCTGAAGCAGAACGTTCCAGAACAGGGAATGTCACTCTCCACTTTAGCAGAAGAGTAAAACCAACAAAGACAGGAAGCCCAAGGGTTCATGATTCCTGGTACTTGGAGATTTTTTTGCGTGCATAGCAAGATTTGAAATGGGATGGGACCAGCAGTTAGCATAATGGCTATGTCGCTGGACTCCCATGTAGTTGACCACGGTTCAAGTCCCAGACCCAGTGGCTTAAACTCACGCTGGGTGCATGTGTGCCTAAGATCCCAAGAGGAGAATTAGAGAAAAAAGGATTACGATGTGGCCATCCTCCCCGGGGGGGGGGGGGGGGGGGTGATTTCTGGCTTTCTGTCTCTCTGTCTCTCTCTGTCTTTCTGGAGAGCACACATGCTCTATAGCAAAAACTTCTCAAAAAAAAAAAAAGTAAAATAAAATTTTGAAATAGGAGAAGAAGATAAAGGGCTATTGTGAACAGATTCATTCTCTAGGAAAAGATAGTGAGGTGTAGTGAAGATCTAAATGTTGATTTCTTTAAAATGGTACATTTTATACCATACAAAAAATATTTTTCCATACTCTAGGAATGTGTGCATTCCACTTTGAAGACCACTGAATTAAAGAGCTTGGTGTTATAGTAGGTGATATGGAAATCTCAGTCCCAGTGCTGTCATATTAGCTATGTGACTTTAGGCAAACTGGGTAGTCTCCCTGAGTCTCAGTTTTCTTATGGGTAAATGGGGACAATGGGATGAATATTATAAAGTTTTAGGGACAATTAAATAAGATAATATCTATGAAACAATAATACATTACCTAGCTAATACAGTGTTAGGCTCTGAATATATCGTTTTTATGACCTATTTATCACCATTATTTTGATAGAGAAGTTAATATTATTGTTTCTCTGTAAAAGGCATAGGATTGGAAGAATAAAATAAGCACCAAAAGAAGACCCAGAGCAACAGTGAGTCTATTTTGCTAAAGGCTATAATGATCTAAGATGTCACTGATTGCTGGTGGAGAATGTGACTGAAATCAGAATGTATTCTATAACCATTTGGCATGCTTTTTATTGCAGAGAATGGTTTCGTCATTCTCAATAATCCCAATGAAGTCTTTGTAGTTTCTTGTTTAAAAACTCCTTTAGGAGAGTATTTTATAGTTATAATCAAGGTTCTGGTGTTCTGGATTGCAAAATTGGGCAAGCAGAACCTTTTACAGAATTCTCTCCTTAATGAGATACAGACTAGAGGCCACTTCTTGTGGTCTAAGGGGCACAGGCAGATCAGAGGCCAAGCCTAAGGATTATCCTTGCTGCCATTTGCCAGAAGGGATGGGTGAGTGGGTTCTACTTTTGTCTAATTTGTTAAAAGGGGTTTATAACACTAACTTTTCAGAGTTAGTAAGGGAAAGGTACATAAAGCATCTAACGATATGCCTGATATTTGTTAGTGTTCACTGGGTAGAAGTCGGTCTTAGTGAAAAGAATAAGATGAAAAGCCATAGTGAACAATCATTTAAGTCAGATTGTTAGGTACTGCAAAAGCTACCAAGGGGCCATGAGGGTTCCAAGATTAGAGAACCATTTTTAAGTCTAGATGGGTAACATAGAAAGAATGACTGAGAGAAGTGGCATTTTTCCCCCTTTATTCATGATAGAGCATATGCACGCATACATGAAAGAGAGAGAGAAAGGAGTACTTTGCGGGTCTAGACACACTGTGGCCCTCTTCCTCCAGTCCTCTAGCCCATTAGGTCTTGAACACTTGGGCAGGTGCCAGGGTGTTACAGGCTGACCAGGCTACAGATTCTAAATGCGGTTGCTATGTGGGACTTGGCTCCTCTCGAGCAGTGCATTACAGCAGCACCACAGAGCCAACCCAAGAGGTAGTATTTGAGATGGTCCTCAAAATACTGGTTGGATTCTGACAAGCGAAGAGGTAGAAGGTAAGGAATGTGGAGTAAGGACAGAGGTGGAAGACTAAGGGAAAAGATTCGAAGAGTGAATAATTTAATATGTGTATTCCCACCTCACACCTCAGGTAATAAAGTTGGAAAGCCGTAGTGCAGAGAGTCTTAAATGCTGGACGTGGTAGCTGAAAGTGGAGTCAAGTCAGAACTGACTTCAAGATGTCAGGCTATGTGTAGACCCTCGACTGCAATACAAAGGTAGGAAAAGGAACTGTTTTGTTTTGTTTTTAAAGAAGTATTTATTTATAGGGACCAGCAGGTGGCATGGTGTGTAAGGTGTTGGACACTCCCACATGGAAGACCACAGGTCGAGTCCTGGACTTGGTGACTTTCTTTCTCACTTTACCATTCTCTCTCTCTCTCTGTGTGTGTGTGTGTGTGTGTGTGTGTGTGTGTTTGTGTGTCTTTAGTCCAATTAAAATAAATGAATGAATAAATTAAATTAGATCAATAGATCATTTTTAGAATTATTTATTTAATTTTATTTATTATTATCCTTTTTCATTTGACCAGAGTGAGAGGGGAAGTGAGAAAGCAAGCCACCAGGTCCGGGACTTAAACTGGTTTTATAGGCCTTTCTTATGCCTCCTAGCACCTGGGTCGGATTCTGTAATAATATATTTCAGAATACTGTTCAGGGAATGTATTTAGATCACTAAAGGGTATACTAACAACTCTTAAAATTACACAGACATACCATAAAATAGTCCACTGTGATTGCACGAATTTAGGAAACACAGGCATTGTGTCCTTTTTGCAAGTTGTAATGTGCATTAACATACTAAAGATCTTGAGAAGTCCTGAAGCTAATGAGCCTTTTTCCATAATATAATCTAACACGTTCCACATTGTTTTCAGCGCAGTATACTGTCTTCATAGCATACTTATTAACAGACCGTGGAACGTTCTGCAGAACCTAGTCTGGGAAATGTGTCTTAGCCAATACCTAGTTAGGTGCTGAATTACTGTTTTTACCAGAGGTTGGGGATAGCAGGGAAAAGAGGGTGCAAGTGAACAGGGCTGCAGAGAGAATAGCTCATGGTATGTGAAAAGAAGCTGGGTGATCCAAGAGTCATATAGATAAACATTATTACAGAAAATTAATGAGCAGATAAAAGAATTTTATCATCCTGAAATTTGGCAAGAGTGAATAACACTTTCTTTAATCTTTTTAATGTTTTAAACTAACTCTTTGAGTCCTACTTCTTAGCTCTTTTAAGAGCCAGGACATTCAACTATTTCTGCTTGTTTTGAAAGACCATGCTCTGCAGCTGCCCCAAACTGAGTGTGTGATGATTAATCAGTGAAATCCAGGGTCATTGTAACCAGACCTCTATGTGATTGTGTTGCCTTTGGCATCTTTGACTTCTTCACAGTAACGGGGCCTTTTCACTTTAGATTGGAGCTGTACATGCTTCTTCCCACTGAAAATCCAGGGACTTCCCCACCCCCACCACTCTGTCTTCCCCTCCTCCAGTATGACAATCTTTGGCTAAACTTGAGAAAACCAGCAATTACAAAACATTTGGAGAGGAAAAAAAATTGGCAAAGGACTAAAGTATAGAGATAAATCCTTTTTAAGTAATATGTCACTAATCACAGACATTTTAAAAATAGTATTAGAAGACAGAAACTTCATGAAACTACAATTGGTAAGTTTTCAGTACTTAAAATGCAAACATTGCAGATTACAGACACAGAACATGTTCTGTCAATAGTACAAAGCCCTTGATAGAAAACCAGTATGAGCCATACATAAGAACATCTGTAGAACCTGGTCCAAAATGAGTCCACTAGTAGGTTATCAGAAAAGTCATGAGGCATTTGTGCATAGAAAAACAGGAAAAACACATCCTGACTTTTCCAACAACCCAAATATATTGGAACGAAGACAATTCTGCTAGACACATTTGGAAAAAAGCATTTCAATAATTCCTACTGTGGAGGAATCTGAGGTTAATCATATGAATATATAATATAAAATATAAGTAGCATAGATAATATGTTTATATATAATTATTGTGTGTTTACTATATTAAATATATTTATATTATATATGTCGACGAAAAAAAAACAACCGTAAAATTAATAATTAATAATTAATGCGGTTTATTTCCAAGCCAACTGTGAGTGACCTAGGCCGGAGAAGAGGCATATATGCCTTTTCTTGGGGTGATCATGTACAGAGGTTCCTTTCATTTGCTTTTGAGATTGACAGACAACATTTAGTGAAAAGATTTTCCATTGGTCTGGCCCAAAAAGGCGGGACATGTAGAAGGGGGGGCTTGTAGGTTATAGGTAGGTTCCACAATTCTTAGGTGGTGATTGGAAGGGAAGATCCTGTCTTAGTTAAAGAAAGGCTTAATCTACATCTCAAGGAAAAGAGAAGTTCTGTGTCTTAGTTAAAGAAAGGCTTAATCTACATCTCAAAGATACTATGCCAGGAACAGGAGGTAGGAAGAATCCTGTTAATAGAAAATAAATGGTCTGTTAATGTTTGTGGGCATGACTTCCCCAGTCCTCTTTTGAAAAGATTTTGGAAAAATAGGAAAAGTAGTCAGACTTCTGTCCACATATATTCACATATTAAAATATTATATATTTTAATAATTTGAATATTATATTTTATAATATAAAATATAAATAGTATATGTCATATGTTGTAGTTATACTCTATTGAGTGTAGTATAAGGCAAACTATATATAGTTAGCTCATATGTAAATTTAGTCATCCTGAATTAATGTTTTCCATGGTGTTGGTAAAAATCTAGCCTTAAATAACTCTTTAAATAAGTATTTTTATACATATAGCTATAGGAAGTAGATTTGTACTAACAATTGCAGGCACGATTGTGGTTACTAGAATGAACAATCCAGATAAGCAGCATGCTTTGCAATAGGCACCTTAGCTAGGCTTACTCTTGTCTGATACACCACAGTTATTCAGTCATTGATGGGCAACCTCACTTTCTCCAAATGCCTATGGCTATACATTGCCTTTAGAAATGCCAACACTGAAATAATCACAAAACCTATATGATTAGGGCTGATTTTTACAGCAAAATATTCAGCTTTTCCCCCAGGTTGTATTTTTTTTAGAATAATTTATTTTATTTATTTATTTATTTATTTATTTATTTATTTATTTATTTTTAATTTTGGTATAGGGCATGTGCATTCACCAGAAAGAGAGAGGGGGAAAGAGAGAGCAAGCTGGCAGGTCTCCAACTTAAGTCACAGTCAGCCATGCCTTAACCACCATGCCACTTGCTGGCCACCCCTATGATGTATTAAATTCCACATTTAGAGAAGTCAGGCTTGTTGATGTGGAGATTGTGTGTATGTTGCCAACTCCACATTAGCATCCTCTGGGAACTCAAAGTCAAAAAATAGTCTAAGCCACCCAGTTTTTCCTCTCCCTTAACCCTGTAAGCCAAATGTCTTACCCACTCCTTAGCTTTGTGCAGATGCAAATGTGGGCAAGACAAAAATGCCTCTGTGGCAAGAGCCTCCAGATAAGTGAGACAGCTGCTGAGAAGTCCGGAGGGCCAGAGCTAAATTGTGATACATCTCAGGGGTGGCAGGGTTCAAGAAGGAATGTTCGACTCCTGTTTTGCAATGTTATCACTGCAAGAACAACTGCAGTGTTGTGCAGTGTATTTAAATTCCAAGTTAGATTTTACTCTCCAAGGCAGATGTAAGAGAGAAGAGCTTCTGACCCAAAGCCACTGGATGGTTTATTAAGACACCCTATATTTGGCCTTTTTGAATATGCTTCTGAGGCTCTATCTGTAACTTCGAACACACTTCATCAGATTAAGTAAATCTAGATCTTCTAAAACCCTCCCAGAGCAGAAAACAGCATTCATTTGACTTTCAAATCATCAAATGGGTCAAAACAGATAAAAAATATGAGGTTAGACCTAATGGTAACAGGCATTTGGCAAGATTTCTGTCAAATATTTTGGCCTTTTTAAAATATTTTTTTAAGGTTTTTTTTTTTTGCCATAGGGTGCATGCACTCACTGGAGAGAGAGAGAAAGAGACAATAAGAAGGAAAGTGAGAAATCACCCCTCAGCAGGGATGACTGTGCTGCAATTCCTTCTCCTCCATTTTCCTCCTGGGATTTTAGGCATGCATACACATGTGCCTGGCATGATTTTCAAGCCACCAAGTCCAGGACCCAAACTGTGATTGGCCTTGTGGGAATCCAGGATCTTAAACACTATGCTATTTACTGTCCCTGGCCTCTGTCTCGAACTACAACAATACACACCATTGGTGCCTTTTTAAAAATAATATTTATAAATTAATGATCTACAAACACAAAGAAACTAGCCTTCTGTTTGCTTTTACTGAACAAAATGTGCCTTTTCATAAATCACCAAGCAACCATTTAAGTCCAGTATTACTTGTTATTAATTCATTGCAAAGTAACTAAGAAGATAAAATGATTCTTTCTTCTTCCAACATAGACTACCTTGTATTAAAATAAAATGAAGTACATGTATTGTAACCTGTCAAAGTCATGAAGTAGGGCATTCTTTTTAGTTCTGAGTCATTCTCTGATTAACAGAGATGCTGTTTGTTTTATATCAAGATTATCAATTTCTAAATAATGGGAATAAAATTAAGTGCAATAAAAATTGTGCTGAATATAATGTGACCTTTTTGAATATGTAAAAAAGTATTTACAATTGTTATTATAAATATTCATTGAACTGGCATTGGGCTGATTTACTACCAGAAAAGTGGTCTTGATTTTAATTCATTCTAATACATCAAATGAATTAAAGTTAAATATCTAGAAATGAAATTTAGCCACTTGTTTTATAATGACACTCATGACAACCTCAAAACAGTTTCTCTCAAATACCTCTAAGATAGCTGATAAATTATAACAGGAGACAAAGCTCTCACATGGCCATCTAGCACTGTGACTCACCATCATGCTATTGCAAGAATCATGTAGGTATTTCATTAGTGATAAATCTGATGATAAGCAATTTACACATGCAGTTAATGGCCCATGTTTGCTGTGCTGCTGAAATATAGCTAACTTGTTAATATAAAAAAGATAGGATGATGCTTTATGATTTTCCTGATTGTTGTACTATACCTTGAAGTAGTGAATTCTGGAACAATGAGAAAATTAAGCAATAAAATCCAGAGTAGAATGTTGGGATGTTAGGATATGGTGGGAATGGTAGTTATGGGGTAGATCATTAGAACAGTAGCTGACTAGACCCAGTAACTGCATAACGCTCTTTCGATCCATGGTTGAATTGATCAGAAGTTTTCAGTAGGAAACCCCTGAGGGCAGGGATTTTGCTTCTGGTTCAATGTAATATCCTTAGGTTCCAGTAGAGTATCTGGCACCCAGAACATGCTCAAAAAGTAACTGAATGAATGAATGGGTATAGGTCCACTTGTATCCCAAAGTAATATTCTAAAACCTTTTGGAAACCATTTGGCCTAAAATGTTTTCTCATAATTAAAATTATCCTTGAGGTACAAATTCTAATGCTAGGGAAATTACTTGGAGATAAATTTCTTTTATTATCTCTACAACTATATATCTAACAGGTGGTGTGGGTACGAACTAGTCACACATCCACACTACATATTACAAACTTCTTTGTATTTGAAAATTATGCCTCTGTACTGTCGATGACCACGTTCCTATACTATATTACCCTGCTGAGATTCTTGGATCTAGTCGAAATACACTGAATAGGCAAGGACGTTCCAACCTGATTCAGGCATACTCCTCTTCTAGGGGATATATATTTTTTCTAATAATTATTTATTTAATTTTTATTTATTATTATTATTTTTAAGTTTGCTATAAGGCATGTGCACTCACCAGAGAGAGAGAAGAAAAGTGAAAAAGCAAGCCACCAGGTCTGCAACTCAAACCACAGAAAACCATATAAGAGTATAGCACCTTAATCACCATGCCACATGCTAGCCCCATCTCAGGGATATTCTTTTTTTTTTTTTTCTTTTAGAGAGAGATTTTTACTAGAGGGTGGGTGTGCTCACAAAGAGAGAGACAGAGAGACAGAAAGCAAGATATCATCCTCCATGGATGATAATCACACTGTGATCCCAATCCCTTCTCCTCTATTTTCCTCTTGGGATTTTGGGCATGTGCACACCCACGACCAGTGTGAGTTTTAAGTCACTGGGTCTGGGACTCGAACTGCCATTAACTATGTAGGAGTCCAGCAACGTAACCATTATGCCATCTGCTGGTCCTCAGGGATATTCTTATTAGGAGCAAACTGGCTCCTCACTTATTCCATCTACAACCTTTTTTTTTTTTTTTTTAGTTTATTTATTTCTTCCATGAGAGAGACAGAGAAAGACAGCAGAGAGACATACAGAGAGAGCGAGACAGGCACCCCAAACAGGGTCCTCAGGCAATAACTCACCCCAGTCTCAGGCAGCCCAGACCATGGGCAGCTCGTACATACCAAGTATGCCGAGGGAGTCCCAGGATGTGCTCCCAAGGCCTTTTCCATGGTTCCAGCAGTTCTAGTTCCATTTCCCTCACACCACTTCCTGGCCCCTCCAACCCCAGTTTAGAAGGAGAAATATCAGAAATTCAAGAAATATCATTTTAAGAGCTGGTATTCATCCATGAGAGCCCCAATACAGGCATTTTTAGTTAACATAAGGGCCACTATAGTTTACCACAAACCTCTACAATGGTAAGACCAGGGTTGTCATTCCCTAAGAAGTAAGATCAAAATCATGTTACAGAGGGCCAATGGATGACATAGACATTAAGACAGCCTAATCTCACATGGCCAACTATTATGGTTCGAGTCTTAGACGCAGAAGATTGAAAATCACACCAGGCATGAGTGTGTGTGCCCAAAATCCTGAGAGGAGAATGGAGGAGAAAGGATTGTGACATGGCCATCCCCCCGGGGAATGATCTCTTACATTTCCTCTGTCTCTATCTCTCTCTGGCAAGTGTATATGTCCTATAGCAAACAAACAAATGAAAATATGTTAAAGAATGTCAATGAAAAAGAAAAATTGGTTCTCCCCGTGGTGAGGTCTGATGGCTCCTGAGCAATTTAAGAAAAAATGGCCATAGTTATTGCTGGTGGGATGGAATTGGCTCACCCAATGCCTGTCCCACCCCGAACCCATCCACCTGCTGCTGAGATGAAGACCGAGTTCAGCCACCTCTCTCTTCAGAGAAGCATCCCTCTTTTTCAAAGGAAAAGTCCAGTGATGTCCAGCTGAAGCCCGAGATGCCAAGCATGTTAAGATCCAAAAGGGAATGGGGATACACTCTTTTAACCTGTGGGGAGGTAGAGTGTGCCCACAGGAAGAAAGTGGGTCTTAAAGAGAGGATTCCTGCCATAGGAAAAAGGTGTGGAAGGGTGGGGAGACAGAGTTGCCTTATCCATCCTTGTTCACTATAAGGGAGTCACTCAGGGCTCTGAATATCAGGAAAACCATTTTTTACCCCAGACAGGGCCTTCCCTTTTGGTTTTAGAGGATCCAGATAAAGAAACAAAATAAATAACATTGAATTTTAGAGGGATAACTAAGTGCTGAATCATTTGATCTACATGTTCAGAGAATAGAAAGCTTCAGTGCGTTGAATACTAAAACTACCATCACATGTGGCCCAACCACAATGGTGCAGAGCAGCACACTCTGCAATGCTAGAGGCCGTGGGGAAGACCGAGGTTCATTTCCCAGTTGGACCTGTATATGCCGAGAGTGTGCACACCCACGTGTGATCATGGCTGGCCGGGGAAAGTCACAATGTGAGACCCTGTTGAGGGTGTTTCTCTCTCTCTCTCTCTCTCTCTCTCTCTCTCTCTCTCTCTCTCTTTCAAGAATGAAAGAAAGAAACTTAAAAATGGAATAAAACAAAAATAAGTAAATTACCTTTGCACAAGACTAAACGTAATTTTTTTTGGAGAGGTTTTTGCTATAGGGTGCATGTGCTTGCCAGAAAGACAAAAAGAGATGGAGAGACAGAAAGCGAGAAATCATCCCCCAGAGAGGATGGCCATGCCATAATCCCTTCTCCTCCATTCTCCTCTCGGGATCTTGGGCACACACATACACGCACCCAGTGTGAGTTCAAGCCACTGGATCCGGTGCTCGAACCGCGGTAGACTACATGAGATTCCAGCAATGTAGCCATTACACCAACTGCTGGTCAGACTAAACATAAATTTACCTATCATTAGCTGACCTTGATTTAGATGCAAAGAACTAAACTAACGATCAGTCACAGAGGCCTTCTATGGCTAGAAAATGATACTTCAGGGACCAGCAGACGGTGTAATGGTTACATCACTGGACTCCCACGTGGCCCACTGCAGTTCGAGTCCCCGACCCGGCAGCTTAAAACTCACACCATGTGTAAACATGTGCATGCCCCAAATCCCGAGAGGATAATGGAGGAGAAAGGCAACATGACCAATGCCCCTGGGGGTGATTTCTTGCTTTCTGTCTCTGTCTCTCCAGCAAGAACTCACGCCCTACAGCAAAAATCTCTAAAAAAAAAAAAAAAAGAAAGAAAATGGTATTCCAGACTTCCTAGCTATGAATGAAAAGGATTCATGAGCATAAGCCACTACTGTTCAGAGCAAGATTGACTCCACAGGAGTTTGAATGTGCCAGTGAAAATTTTCAGCCAGCCCTAAATTATCGTCTTTCCTCCCAGCAGTGGTTTCTGGAAATCCATTGTATACTCTCTTTTCTTGAGGAACTGTTCACTCAAGCGTCAGCACCATATTTCTGTCTAGGTTCAACCAAACCTCTGTGAGAGAACCTTGTGTTCTGATCAGCAGGGATGGAAAACAATAATGGAATAAAAACTGCAGAGGCTGAGCATTTGTTAGGGGTTGAAGGGTAATTTATCATGTGTCGGTGATGATCTGAAATAATCTCATATTCTCACTGTGGGAGGTTACTATACATTTTCTACCCATTTGCCAACAAGAATATGGCGAATGAGAATAATGTCAGAGACTGTGTTCAAAATAACTCTCTGTTGCTATTGGTAACTAAGACTCTGAGTAAATTGAACTGTAGGAATCTATGCCTCTTTTTGATTTTCAGATGGTTGAAACTTAGAAAAGGGTTGGTTTATTTTTGGGTTTTATAGTTCAAATATTTCTTAGAAGGTCAATAGGCCTTGGGAAGGTTTATATCCCATATTTAGATTACTAAAGCAATGTTTTAAATAAGAATGTCTGGGACTTATCCAAAACTTAAACATTTTTTTTTTTTTTTTTTTTTTTTTTTAAGGTTTTAGCCATAGGGCATGTGCACTCGCTGGAGAGAGCTAGAAAGTGACAGTGAGAAGGAAAGTGAAAAATCACCCCCTAGGGGGGATGGCTATGCTGCAATCCCTTCTCCCCAATTCTTCTGGGATTTGGGGCATATACACACACACACACACTCAAACACGCACATGCCCAGTGTGATTTTCAAGCCACCAAGTCTGGGACTCAAACCGTGGTCAGCCATGTACAAGTCCAGCGCCTTAACCACTATGCCACCTGCTGGACCCCAAAAGTTAAGCTTTAAGAAACTGAATTGTTGATCCCATTCTCAGAAAGACTTTCTCTCTGTGGCCCCTAAAGAGCTCTCACTGCCTCTCAGAGCAACTTCCTTATAAGTTTAAATCTGATAGAAAATAACTAGTGCTTTTGACTGAGAACTTTTAATAAAAATCCAGAAACTCACATTGATCAAACCAGCCTACATCTCATATTTTACCCTTGTGCCAAGAAAATATAGTGTGCCAATTGGCTTAGGCCTCAATTCAGTTTTCACCCTCAGAGCTAGACCCCCATATAATCCACAAGGAATGGAATGGAGAAGAGATAGATCCCAAAAGGAAAATAGAGGCATTGTTATAGGTAGATCTCATGAAGTGTTCCATATGCAACAAAGGGGACAGCTGACACATCAATCATTGTTACCAGAGATCGCAGCTAGATCCCCTGGTGCCAAGAGAGAAGAGGTTATCTCACAGAGATGCTTGGTCAACATCCTTACGCTCACTGAGACAATAAACCAATAGGCAGAATCGTCGCTGTGTGGATGCTCACACCTTCAAAGTCCACACTGGGCATATGTAATTAGGTAATCAGATCCCTTACCTGAAGGAGAAGTACACAAGTGCAGATGGAAGCCTTGGAATTCAAACAAAAGAACCAGCTACAATGACAGACCTTCCCTCCTAAGTATTCATGACAACAAATAGTATAGTGCTTAAGGTGTGGGACTCCCGCATGGCCAACTGCAGTTCAAGTCCCAGACCCAGCGACTTGCTTTCTCACTTTCTGTATCTGTCTGTCTCTGGTGAGTGCATGTGCCCTATAGCAAATTAATAATAATAGTAAGTAAGATTAAATAAATTCTTTTAAAAAAGGTGAGGGGGGGCGTAAAAGTAACACCTAACTTCATTCCCAACACAGTGGTCCTTCTCTGGCAGCTGCCCCACTTGCATGGCTTTCTGGTGTGAGGTGCATTTCTTTTATGTTAAAAATCTTCACTTTCCTATAAAATAACAGCAACAACAACAACTTCTCTTTCTTACTTTATTCATGTTTGTTGTTTTTCTTGTGTCTTTGGGCATGTCTCTAATCTTAGAGCTCTGAACCCAAAGAACCAAGTATTTCACACAACGCGGCTCAGCTCCCCCATCTGATAACGGTAATAAAAACAGAAGGATTGGATGCCAGGGAGGCACACAGCAAATGCCCCTTACATCCGGCTTTGACCTTTAGCTTCTCCTGGACTGAGACGGCACTTAACACACCAGTCACATTAAACACTACTTCCCCAGCCTACCAGGCTCTCTTTCCTCAGTGTACAGAAGTACTGAGATATGTGCAGTGCAGTCTGGCCCTGTTGCCTGCCAGTCATGAAAGAGTGTAGCTGATTTTACTCAAAGATAGAGATACATAACTGAAGTCACTGGGCATCAAACACCCTAGCCACACCATGGACCTGTAGAAATGAGTACCGGAGGCAGCAGATGGCATGGTAGTTAAGGCGCTGGACTTCCCCATAGCCATCAGCAGTTGGAGCCCCGAAACCAGCAGTTTAAAAATCAATCTGGGCACATATGAATGTGTGCCCAAAATTCCAGGAGGAGAATGGAGGAGAAGGGATTGTGGCATGGCCATCACTGTGGGGTGGAGTTGATTTCTCACTTTCCCTCTTTCTGTGTCTTCCTCTGGTAAGCCCATGTGCCCTATGGCAAAAATAAAATAAAAAAATAAAAATAAAAAAAAAATAAAAAAAGGAAAGAAATGAGTATCATTGCTTTCAAAGTGTATTGGTCATGTAAACTGAAGCACACTTAATTTTTAAAATCCTTTCTGATGTAGGAAGAATTATGATAGTGAAGGAGACCAAAATATGGCAACCTAAAATAGGCCTTTTCAGCATAGGATTATTTTAAATTGAAAGCACTCGAGGAACAGCCAGCCCAGGAAAAGCTCTGGAAATGAGCATAAGTTTCCATTAAAGGAAACTTCCATTTGTAAAGCTGTCTCCCAGGAAGGAGAAGGATAGAGAAGGATGACTCTAAACAGCTCTTCTCGGTGGAAAAGGCACCAACTTAAACATGCGTAACAAACCTTAATAAACAATCCTTAAATACCATACATTTCCTAATCACCTCCCTGTATTTTACTTTCCCCACCACATTCTAAACCCTTTTTGCTCTGTATAGCCTATCATGGTATATAACTCCAAATTCTGGCTTCCTCCTTGAGTCACATTTTTCTCTGTGAACTACCTTGCATGTGTATGTAATTAAACATTTTTCTCTTGTTGTTCTCTCTCTTACCAGTTTAACTCATGCATCAGCCATTGAACCTAGGGAGGCAGAGGAGAAAGGTTTCATCCCCTACAACAGAATGTCTGCAGCAAACCTACAGAGCCCAAAAGCACTTAACATGGTAGGCCAATCACAATTTGGAAGTACTTTAATCTCTGTTGTTTTAAGAATAGTTAAGGAGGAGCCAGCAGATGGCATGGTGGTTAAGGTGCTGGACTCCCACATGGCCTACTTCGGTTCAAGTCCCAAACCCAGCGGCTTGAAAATCACACTGTGCATGTGTGTATGCATGCCCAAAATCCCAGGAGGAGATAGAGGAGAAGGGACTGTGGAGTGGCCATCCCACCTGGGGGGGTGGGGGGGGTGATTTCTCACTTTCTCTCACTCTGTCTCTCTCTTCTCTGATGAGTAAATATGCCCTATGATAATAAGTAAATAAATAAATAAATAAAGGAGAAAATGAAAATGCTACTAATTAAAAAATGTAAAAGACAATATTTAAGGATTTATCCCTAAGCAATTAATCCTTTTGAGACTACCAGGCACTGGACCGGGTTGTTCAACCTAAAGAAAAGATGATCAACTTCAACTATAGGAAGGACTGTGAGCTAAGAAGTAAAGGGGAAAAAATAGAATATTTTTTAAACATATAAATAGAGCTAAATAACAAATTCAAACAGAACAGATCTCATTCAACATATGTTTATCAAAAGTTACTACATTCCAGAGCTGGGTATATAACATAAATAAGATCCCTGGCCCCAAGGAGCAAAAATAGACTAGCAAGAAACAGACCCATGAACAGTACACACATTAACACAATAACAAATGCCCCCAAGCGTGTTAGCAATCCTGACTGAGAGCCACCACACCCTTCTTCTCTTCCAGCATCCCCACCTGCAAAATAGGTGAACAGACACAGGGCTCTGCAAGATTCTAGTCCCTGTTTGGTGTCTTCCAACTGCTAACTCCTCTTCTCTTATTTTTTCTTTCCCATTAAAGCCTGCTGTGTCAAGACCATTGTGGCACCTTTCTGCGGCTTTCCCTACTGTAGTGAGAGCTCTATGAAGTGAAGGCTCACTGAATAATTTAAAGGCAGCTTCTCACTTCCAGAAGCAATGCTCTAGTTACCTAAGATAGCATCGGGCCACCCAGCTTTCCTTCTGTGCCTGAGGCAGACAGACACTGGTGGTGGCCTTTGCTAAAATAGCCAATGAATCAGCAAGGACAATAACTACTCCCGGAATCTCATGAATTATGGACTTCACTTAGAGTTGAAGGGTGATGCTGTGTGTAGAAGAGGAGCCGGTCAGCAGCAGCATAGCAGGCGAGTTATGTGCTAACATGCGCTATGACAACAAACTCATGATGAGTTTTGTGTTTTTTTTTTTTTTTAAATCAGTAAGAACATTTTATCTACATCCTCCTGGTGGCTACTGGCCTCTCAAGCATCCCAATAATTGCCTTGTCCAGGGAGTTTAGAGAAACACAAATCATGAATATATTTCGGTCCTAAATATAAACAAGTGAGAATCGTTTGTGAGGAACAAAATGTAGGAAGATCTAGTGGTTCCCCAAAAGCTTTGTTAATTCAAATCCCACCCCCCCCCCAAAAAAAAAAAAACCTTTCTTTTACATTCTTTGAATTATGAAGGCACTTGGAAGATTTCTAAGTATAACTATTGAAATGTGCTGATTTAGTCAGGATTGAATATTGAATAGAAGCTAAAGCTGAAGGAAGAACAGAAATAAATCCAAGAAACAGGGTCCTCTTTATATTCACCCTGAGGGTTCTCTTACTAATTTAATTAAGTTCCTGGATTAATGCAGATAAGCTCTTTCTGATCCATTCCTGCTCATACAGAGAACACAGCATGAGCCTAAGCTGGGTTCATGCTCGGATTCAGGCATGTCAGGGCATGTTGCAAAGCCTCATGATTGGGTGGGGAACCCAACAAGTATTTACTCATAAGGGTAGGAGGGCCGCCTAGGAAAGAACTCCTTGAAAAAGAGCCTTGAAGTAGCAAGTAAGATACAAGGACTGAGGTTCAGAGTGGGAGGGGCCAAGGGAAAAAGGGATGAAGTGGAGGGAGGGCTCTTGAAGGTTGAGGGAGCCTCAAATTCCTTCTGTTGTTTAGACTCCTACAATATTACATTAAAAAATACCATTATGGTGGCTGACAGGTGGTGTGATGAGGTGCTGGACTCCCAGATGGCAGGCCATGGTTTGAGTCCCAGACCGGTGGCTAGCTTTCTCACTTTTCTCTCTCTTTCTCTGTCTCTCTGGTCAAATTAAAATAATAATAATAATAATAAATTAAATTAAATTAATAATTCTTTTTAAAAATACCATTGTGAAAAAGACAGGCATATTTTACAAATTTAACCTACAGAGAAACTTCAGCAAGTTTGGGGAAATGTATTTATTTTGGAGTAAGGGAAATGTTGAAATCGATGCAGTGTTTTCATAATATGCATTTTCCATGAAAGTTTGGAAAGCTTTTTGTATTAACATTTTTAACACACACATGCACACACACACACAAACCAAACACATCGTGAATAATTGTGTTATTCACAAGGTCATTAAAGGACTTCTGAGCATTACTAATTCTGATTCATAATTCAGTATAGACGATGTGCTCCGGCATGCTGTATGGTGAGAGCTGTCTTCCAGTGCTAGTGACATCCCTCTAAGAAGGTACGAATGACCTCATTCACAGTCATTCCCATGGATGGCCTTCAGGTAGCTGAGTCTGTCCCTCAGTGTCCTCCTACTCATCGTCACTGACCAAGACTGAATCTTATGCCTAGGGGCTGTAGGAAAAGACTAAGTAGAAACCACAGAACTTTTTATGCATAAACTCTGAGAGACGCTGAGCTTGTAGACCTTCTGGTGCCAACAACTTCTTCAGCAACTCTGGTGACTTTGGCAGCCGCAGGAATTGGCTCAGACATTATCATCTTAATCAAGCATCATTAGCCTTGGCATAGGTGTCACTGGATCATCACAGTGGTGGAAATCACTTTGACTGACACTAGCAATGGCCGCCTCTTCTAGGCGTATAGACAACAGAATTGTTACTTTCAGTTTGGATTAAAAGAAAGATCACCCATGAGGCCCAGGACAGTAGAAGAATTGCAGTACCCACAAGATAACCTAGGAGACCTTGTTTATCAAATAATCCTTTCCTGCCCTCTTCCTTGGGTCTGGCCTTCCCTCTGGGAGTACACATTCTGCTTTTCATGGCTGATTTGATGGGAACGGACCACATAAGAAAACATTGCCTATGACTGAGGAGTGAGTCCAGTTAATTCTGTGATTAACTACTAAGTACAATTGTCCAGAGACATGAGGGAAACTCAAAAAAAAAATATTGAAAAATGGAATTTAAGTATGAGCTTATTTCAGTGCAAAACCTTTTTGAAATCCATTCATAGTTTTTTATAATATGCATTTTTTTCTGAACTTTTTAAAGGTTTTTTTTGTGTAAGATTCATTCTCCAATACAAGCTTTATTGGTAATTTTTAAAATATTGTAATATTGATTCTTTCATCTTTCTAGATATGTTCATAACTCAAGAAAGAGAACTGCTATTTTAATCTCAAATACTCAAAGGAATCATCATTATTGTCATCATCATCATTATTACCAATCATTATCACTGCCAATGCCTGACATGTTATTTGGTCACCAAAGACACCTAAACATGTATTTGAGGCAATAAGTGAATGAGAAAATACACAATACTCACCCCGGACATATCAGAAATATCTAGATGGAATTTGAAGGCTATGTAATAAGAGGAAAGCATATTCAGAGAAAAATTATTTGATAATTGTTACAGTAAATCATTTTTTACCTGAAAGTTGATATAGTTCAGAAAATATAGCTTCTTCATTTATTGATTCCTACTTTAAAGAAACATCTTTTGATCATATAGCATGCACTAGGTATATAGAAAAAGAATCTGTACCATAACTTATTCATACTCTAGCCAGGTAGGCCTGCCTGGGTCCAAGTAACTAAAATTTCATATGACAAATAATTTTTTTCAGGGTAAACTAGTTACTACAGTAGCATAGAGGAGATGACAAGTAATTCTACCTATCAAGAGATGTGGGAAGGTTTCAGAAAGCTGAAAACCCAAAATTACCAGCTAAAAGTCTATTGATTCACAATATAAAAAAGAAAGAAAAACTTGGGACATTGGGCAAGCCACCAGCTAACTGGCAGTTCTTCTTGAATCCAGCAAATGGAACAGGCCCCAGTTCATGAAGCAGTGATAACGTTTATTCTACAAGTATTTGTTGAGGCCTACCATGTAGAAAGAATTGCCTCAGGCCTGGAGTAGCTGCAAGTATTACAGAAAAAGAAAAAGAACACCTGGAGCTAGATGTGACCGAGGCATATAGACCTTTCCTGACTGTCCTGTCAGGATTAAGCTCACATTCCCAGGCTCTGTGCTTGGTAAATGTTTCCATCCTACAGAGATTCCTGTAGGGAGGAGAAAAACAAGGAATTTGAACTTAGACCCAAACTTGAGTCTATGATCCTGGACATTTTAATGAAAAGGACAAAATCTAGAAACATCTCAGATCAAACTTTGAGTAATATTCAAAGATTTTCCTCGGAAAACCTCAACTGTCACAGAAAAAATCACTTAACCTACAAGGTACACACTAGTAGAGATGTTTATGACAGGTGGCCCTTTTATCCCTAGCTAGAGTTAATAAGATAAAGGGTAGCCATTTAAGATGGATTAATTTTTCTCTAGACCAGAATTGGGTTCAAGAAGCACATAAATTTCTGGGACCAGCAGTTGGTGTAATGGCTATGTTGCTGAACTCTCATGTAGTCGACTGAGGTTCAAGTCCCGGACCCGGACCCAGTGGCTTAAACTCATGCCGGGCGTGTGTGTGTGTGTGTGCCCAAGATCCCGAGAGGAGAATGTAGGAGAAAGGATTGCAGCGTGGCCATCCCCCCTGGGGGGTGATTTCTCACTTTCTGTCTCTTTGTCTCTCTCTGTCTTTCTGGTGAGCACACGTGCCCCATAGTAAAAAACTCTCAAAAAAATAAAATAAAATAAAAGAAAGAAAGAAAGAACCACATACATTTCTGATGGCTACTTAAAAAATTGAAATAATATAAACTTGGGCACTATGTAACCATCATTCCAACTTGTGCATGGACAGAGGCCAATTTCTGGAGAGAGAAGGTTGGTGCACAATGAGAAAGAGCATGGATGAACCTAGGTGCTGGTGATAAGTCCCTGTGAAACAGCTTACTCTCTTACCTCTGGGTCATTTTGTCTCCTAATAAAACCTCCACATGCCTGTTTCTTTGCTTAAATTAGTTCAGTGGAATCTTCTTATTTGTCACCAAAAGAACCATACTTTTTTTTTTTAATTGAGCTGCAGCCATTTTATGGCTTGTACGGTTTAAAACTCTTACAGCTGCAAAACGTTTGATTGATTTGCCTAGTCCTATAAAGTCTATTTCACTGTGGGAGACTTGCTAAATATGAACTTAAACACATCACCCTACAAAATTACTGTCTGTTCTTGAGGTTGCAGGTGCTCAACGAGATTGGCTTCTGAGACCCCAAGACAGTGACAAGGATATGCAGGCATGGGTGTAACTTCAAACAGAGAACTGTACCTAAACTGGACTGAGTCTAGCAATGCTTGCCCCAGACTGGAATGATTGTGCTCCTTATGTAATATTATTCTATTGGGTTGTCAGAAAAGTCATGAAAAAATTTTTTCTATGTTTTCCTAGGCAAAAAATGTGTCATGACTTTTCCAACAACCCAATAACTCATTGAGGTAGGAATCTGATGTTTGATTTATTTGTACTAAAGAAACTGTGCTTCAGAGTATAGAAGCCACTTCTATGGGTTGGAGTTGTATTTCTTCCTAAAGAGAATAGAAATTCCCAGAACCTGCTCTAAAAAATGAGCAGATCCAGGATGAAAATAGATTAAGAAGGCAGGGAACTTTTTATCTTTTCAGGGGTTTGAAGACCATGAGGCCTGTGGCCCAGTAGAGAAGGGTACAGGCTTAAAGTCTTTCTCCCATGGAGAGAAGAAGAAGGTTGATCTCCTTTACTGTGAAGCAGTCAGTGGACTCTGAAGGCAGCCATGTCTTACACCAGTTCTGCATTTCTCTGTATTGTGATTTTCTTCTGTGATATTGACACCTTCAGTAAAGCTTTGTTATTACAGCCTGGTCTTGGCTCAGTTGCAAGGGAAGAATCTATAAAGAATAGTTAAGAAAGAATGGATTTTCTTTATTCTGAAATCAGCTTCATGACAACACTAATTGAAGAAAGTAGAAGTTTCGGGAACTGCAGGAAGTGGTCTCCCGGAAAATGAATAATGGCCCACGGTAGTCTGGAATCAGGTAAAGCAGGGGCTTAGGCATGTTGTCGCCAAATTGGGAACCAGCATGAGGCAACATTCCACCTACCTCTTCCCACACGTGCTAGAGGGAAAGGAACAATATGGCAGAGACCGGCTAGATGGCTAAAATCTCCATGGTACTCTCTGTTCTAGCTCTCTCTCCTTGCTGTTTCGCTCAAGTCAGACGATAACACAGAGAATTCTGAGAGGGCCATAACAGACAGCAAACTCGCAAGATAGAAGGAGCCTAAATCCCTGAGTCATCACTTAGAGGAGAGCGACCAGACCTACTTTGAGCTGTGGTAAGAGTAAAGAAATAAGCATTTATTGTGTTAAACCACTGAGATTTTGAGGTTGTTTTGCTGCTGCAGCTAACATTAATTACTCCAACTAATACAGCAACCTAAAAAGATGTCTCAAGTCCAATTATTACACAAATGAGGACCTTTTAATTATCAGAGATTTGAGTTACATAGACATGAATCAGACCTAGATCCCTCCTCCAAAGAGCTTGTAAACCAGTAAGAAGCTTAGAGAAAAAGTGACAGGAGATGGAGAAACAAGAATCTAATACATGACTCTGTTTTCCTGTTTTAGACATTAGTGATGAGGCACAAAGTCACTAGAAAAATGTTTAAACAGACTTTTGTGTACGTTCATTCTTCTGACGAATTGCCAAGAGTTGAGAGCATGTTTTACAATTGGTGAAGTCATTTGCCTGGTATTAAAAGAAGCTTCCGTTTGTCTTGCTCATCAGTTCATAGGTGTTCGTTTACAACCTTTATTTCTGCATTGTCATGGTTTTATCTTTTACTTTCCTGTGGCTATGGGAAAATAAAACAAGTTGAAGAGACCATATACCAGGTCACTTCTTCCTGAACAAAGATGCTCAAACAATGCTCTTTAAGTCCAAAAGTAGCTACAAACTAAAACTTGACTAAAACTTTAAAAAAGTAAAGTTGACCTGCCACTCCTAGAGAAAGAATCTTTCACCTGGGACAGATGGAATTTATTTACTTCAATCCTTTTATTCCTTTAATTATTTTTGGACCTGGATAAGACACCAAACCAGAGGTTTGTGATGACAGTTATTTCATGGACTACCAAGTGCAACTGGGTTAAAGGAAGTACCAGTCAGGTGAAGAGGGCCTGTGGCTTTTCCTCTCAGTCTTTTAAAATTCTAAAATATTTTATGAGGCTGGCCTCATTAACCTAGTGGTTAAGGGAGCTAGATCCCACATGGCCAACTACAGTCCGAGTCCCAGCCCTTGTGTCTTGAAAACACAGCTAGCACAAGCACAGGGATGCCCCTAATTCTGACAGATGGAGAAATGAAAGAGGAATTGCAGCATGACCATTCCCCAGAGTGGAGTACTTTCTCTTGTCTCTCTCTCCCTCTGCTCTTGGTTTCTCTCTTTTTTTCTGGTGAGCACATGTGACCCATGCTAATTTAAAAAAAGGGGGGGGGGTCTTATGGGCTGGCTCTGTAGACCGATGGGAGCACACAGTCCAAGAGATGCTGGATCCATGTAGAAGTTATGAGTTTGGTTCCTTGTCAAGCTGTACATGCCTTGCATTCACATCTCTGATCCTGGCTAGCTGAGAAGGCTGAGGGTGGATCACAGAGTAAAATCCTGCTAAGGGTATACCTTAGCAGGTAGTGTGGAGGTTAAGGAACTGGATCTCACAATTCTGTGGTTCAAGTCCTGGTCCCTGCAGTTTTAAAATCACACTAGTTGCATGTATGCACATGCCCAAAATCCGAATAGAAGAATGGACGAGAAGAGAGGGAGCTGTGGCCACCCCAAGGGGAGTGACTTCTCAGTTTCCCTCTCTCTGGCAAGCGCATATGCCCTATGGCCCAAAATTCTAAACAAACAAAGAAACAAAAAACCACCATCTTTCTTTTTTTGTCTCTCTCTGGAAATAAACTTTAAAAAAAAACTAAAAAAGCTAACTTATGATGCATGCTATGTGGGTAAACCTTGGAAACATTATGCTAAGTGAAAGAAGCCAGACACAAAAGGCCACATAGTGTGTAATTCCATTTATATGAAATATCCAAAACAGGCAAATCCACGGAGACAGAAAGCAGATTAGTGGTTGCCAGGGCCAGGAGGGAGAGAAAGAAGGGTGAGTGATTGCTGCTTAACTCACGCAGGGTCTTCTTTGGGGATGCTGAAAATATTCTGGAAGATAGTGATGATGGTTACACAACACTGTGACTGTACAAAACACCACTGAATTGTATACTTTAAAAGGGTTAATATGGTAACTTTTATATTATGTGAATTTTACCTCACCTAAAAAAAGAAATTTTTTTAAAGGTAACTTAATATTATTTGTTGCTCTTTTTGCCCCACACATTACTGCCTTGTCTCCTACTCATCCTTCCTGAAGCTATAGTATTAATAATGGTAGCATTAATAATGCTAGAAATTAAATTCAATCCCTGTAACTTGATGGGCAAAAACATAAGACTCAACTTTAGGGCAGTTTTGAGTATCTGCCAAATCAATAGAAAATCTGAAAGGGGAAGTCATGTGCTCTTCAGTCATTCTCAGAGGAGGCTGCACTTCCCCTTGAACAGACACAGAGCTAGAGCTTCCTGGATAAGAGATTAATAAGCAAAGAGTAAAGAAACATGTCTGGGTCCTTCTACTTTCCTCTTCCAAATGGATATTAATGTTATTTATAGGTTTGGTTATTCTAAAAAAAAAAAAATTTTTTTTCTTAGCTCCCTGAACTAGTTTTTGTAGCTAATGAGATTTAGACAATGAGGAAGAAAAGTGATTGAAGGGAAGAAAGGAGCTGGGGTCGGACAGTGATTGTAATTGTCATGTTGATCCCTGGGGAGTCATCCTGTCCGTGTCACTGATGCTTGCCAAGCAGGTGAGTGGAAAGACATGAAGAAAAATGGACTGGAAAACACTTGCTTTAAATTCTGTCTTTCCTCCTCTCCTCAGCCATGATTTCTCCCAGTGAGAAGATTTCAAATCTCTACCTGAGCTGAGAAATAAAAGGCATGCCCAGTGAGAGGTTGTGTCACTTCATAAAGAAACTCACATCCTTAAGCAGGGCACCCAGTCCTTTCTGTTAGATGGTTTCTAGGCACCTTGGAACATAAAGTTATGGAGAGGCTGGCGAACTCCCCTTGCTCCAGCATGACACAGAGCACAAACCATTCGGCACGTTTGACTGTTGAGTCCCATGTCCTAGCCTTGCTCTGGAGAAGAGCTGAAGAGACTCAAGCCAGGTGGCTGCCAGCCCCAAAGTGGTTACTAGAGCCAACTGTTAAATTTTCAGGAATTCTGTAAGTGGGTTCTTAAACAAAACCATTTTTTAAATAATAAATTGTTAAAAATATTACTAGAGTCAAAAGAACTCTTAGTTTAGTAACTGTAATTTGTGTGGGGTGATGAATAGTATATAAACAGTCAACTATTATGTAACAATGAACTTATTGGGAAGATTGGGATGTAGTGCTATTTACCGTATCATGGTTGAATTCCAGCCATAAGTTGGCTATGGATGTAGGAATTTAGCCACAATCAACAAAACATTTTGTGGGGGTCAATTGGCTCCATGGAATTTACAAATAGTATGTTATATATTTCACTAGTAGTAAATTGTATGTCATACCCCTTATATGAGTAAAATCAACAATAAACTCGTAAATTGTTGGTTTTTTTCCCCCAGAGTGTCAGTGGTTAACCACCAGCACATTTTTGCCTGAAGGTCTATAACCTTAAGAGACCTGACCTGAGCTGTCTATTCATCTTCTAATCTGTAAAAAACTAAGAAGCAAGGAAAGATGGAGAGGAAGGAAGGAAGGAAGGAAGGAAGGAAGGAAGGAAGGAAGGAAGGAAGGAGAGAAACAGGGGAGGAGAGGAGAGGAGAGGAGAGGAGAGGAGAGGAGAGGAGAGGAGAGGGTGGAAGAGAGGAGAGAAGAGGAGAGGAAACAGAGACAGGGACATTCTGGATCATTCTACCCCTTGCATTTCACATCTAAAGTACTGAAAAATAATAACCATGAAAAATACAGGACTCACTTCTCACACCGGTAGAGCAGGTGGCTTCCTATCTGACAGTATTTGAGAGGTAGTTCAAAGTTGGTCAGCCCAGAAATATCTACCCTCTTGCTTGCCTGAACCTGCCTCTTGAAATTCACAGAATTTGAGCGTTTTTCCTTTGGGTAAGCATCATCTTCCATAGCACTCATTAGCACCTTAACCCACATTTGTGTATAAATAACTACATGTGACCTTAAAAAGCACCGAGCTTCCCAGGAAAACCAGATGTGATAAAAAGTTCTGATGTGAGGAGAGAGCTGAAAAAACAGCCAAACATTGCACATGCCTTGGCAGTACTGGCCATCAGATGGGAAGGCTCAGACAGCGCTAGAGTTTAGGTATGGAGGGAACTGTTGGGAAGTACGAGGGCTTTGAAAAAGGACAATGGAAATGCCGGAGAGAGAGAGAGAACGAGAAATCATCCCCCAGAGAGATGGCCATGCTGCAATCCCTTCTCCTCCATTCTCCTCTCAGGAATTTGGGCACACACACACACACATGTGCTTGGCGTGAGTTTTAAGTCACCGGGTCCTGGACTTGAATCACAGTCAACAACGTGGAAGTCCAGTGACATAGCCATTATGCCATCTGCTGGTCCCTAAATCAGTTATTTTTAAATGAGAGTCAAAGTTCAGTTTCTCAGTCACACTACTCACATTTTAAGTGCTCAATGTCAACACATAGTTAGTGGCTACAATAATTTTTTTTATTATCATCATATTCTTCTTTATATTATATTGAATTACATATAACTTTACAGTGTATTACATTGCTTCTTCAAAAGGGAATGCCATGCATGTCAGTCAGTACAGAGACATTAATCTCCCCGCTTCAACATTCAATATCTTTTCTATGTTTTCCCCAATCATCATCATTATTATTCTAATTATTTTTATAACAGTCAATCGCTATTTCTCATTTTGCTTGTACAAATACTTTGCCCATCATGAAATACTTCTCAGACGAATCCAGTTGAGAATACTATACATGTCAACATCAACAGTTAATAAGCCATATCTGTTTCTCACTAACGTCCTGCCTCTCTATTGTTCTCTGGCTATCTTTCTCTATCCTCTTCTCTTCACGGCCCCCATTCCACACTGTCCTATTCTCATTAAGTACCTTCACTGCTTTTATGTCCTCCAATTTTTTGTTCTCTATCATAGAGTGCTGATAGTCGGTATATATTGAGTGGATACATACAATATCTTTCTTTCATAGCCTGGCTTACTTCACTCAGCAATAGATCCTCCATATCTGACCACTTTCTATCAATTTCCAGGGTCTTGTTATTTTTTATGGCTGAGTAGTATTCCATAGAGTATATATACCACACTTTTCCAATCCATTCATCAGTTTGTGGACATTTAGGTTGGTTCCATGTCTTGGCAATTGTGAATAATGCTACAATAAACATTGATGTGCAAGCACTTTTCTGACAGAGCGTTCTCCTGTCTTTTGGGTAAATACCCATGGCTACAATAATTGATGATGCAAATTTAATTAGCATTTCCATCATCAGAGAAAATTCTGTTAAACAGAACTGCACTAGAATGTGTCCTCATGGACCAACCCATGGCCTGGTGATTAAAGTGGCTAGATCCCACATGGCCAACTGTGCAGTTAAGAGTCCCTGATGCAGCAGTTTAAGAACCATGCCAGGTACATGTGCGTGCATGCCCCCAATCCAAAAAAGCAGGAGAAATGGAGAAGGGATTGTGCCATGACAGTGTCCTGGTGTTTTCTCACTTTCTGTCTGTCTCCTTCCAGTGACTGCATGTGCCCTCTGGCAAGTTGAAAAAAATATATATGTCCTAATAAATGATAGGGTGTATTCTTAGAAGATAATTCTTCAAATGCTATTGTCTGAGCTATACTTATGTTGAGTTTCTAGAGAGCAGGTAGAATTTTCTTCTTCCTACTAAAGGGGCAAGATATAGCATAAAGCCATTGTTCTCAGTCTTTCAAGAAGCTGCTCATGTGTCCAGGAGGCAGTTTCTTCAACAGCCAAAACATAGAGTCCTTTGGATCACACAGGTGCATAGTCTTTCTCTAAGACCCCTTCACATCATATGGCTTGATAGATAAATGGACTCTCAGAAGGGCCTGTCAGGTCTCACTCACCTCAACATCCTTCTCTTGTGCAATCAGCCAGAGATAGGTAAGATCCTAAGCTTTAGTATTAACCCAGAGTGAGGAAGGGGGAGGAAATACAAGGTGGAAAATCCCACTTATGCCTCAGGCCTCATCCAGGGTCCACCTAGTTTTACCATAGCTGCATTGAGAGTTATTGGCATTGACCAGCACTTAACAAAATTGCAATTCGACTATTATTATTTGATATGTGTGTGCAATTTTTGGGGGAACTTAAAGAGAAGACACTAGCTGACAGGCAGGATGAAAGCATCCTTTGATTGCTAAACATTAACTGTATAAATGTAGTGTGAATGTAATTTCTTCAAAATTCAGGTGTAGAAACTCAATGACCAATGTGATGTCATTACTAGGTGGGGATTTAGGGACAAACAGGTGACTTGGAAGTTAAGGCACTGGATTCCACATAACTAACTCTGCAGTATGAGTCCCAGACTCAGTGGCTTGAAAATCACTTTGGGTGCATGTGTGAATATGCCCAAAATCCAGATAGGAGAAGGAATTACAGTGTCATCTGCCTTGAGGAGTGATTTCTTAAGACACGAAGGCTACACCCTAGTAAATAAAAGTAAGGCTCTTAATAAGAAAAGGCTTTGTTTCACTAACATAATGTACTCTAGGCCCATCCACATTGCCTTAAATGGCAGGATTTTATCTTTTTAATGACTGAGTAGTATTCCATAGTGTGTGTATGTGACATTTTCTTCATCTACTTGTCCGCTGATGGACATGTAGGTGGAGTTTATATCTTGGCTCTTGTGAATTGTGCTGCAATAAACATTGGCGTGCAAGTGTCTCTTCAATATACTGATTTGTCTTCCTTTTGGTATATGCCTAGAAGTGGGAATGCTAGATCACATAGCAGGTCTATTTTTAGATTTTTTTAGAAAATCTAAAAATACTATTTTCCATCATTTACATTCCCATACTATTTTCCATCATTTACATTCCCATCAACATCTATTCAATCCAATGCTAGTTATTGGCATCATTATTCATCTTTCCTGATCAGTTATAACCAGGATTATGTTTACATCATCCTTGGATTCTTCCAATAGCCTAAGTCACAGAATTCCATGAAAACAACTAACCATACATTGATCTTTCAAAAAATTTTTAAAAGATTTTTGCTATAGATTTTTGCTGGTGTATGTGCTCACCAGAGAGACAGACAGGGAAAGAGAGAGAGAAAGCAAGAAATCACCCCCCCAGGGGGAATGGCCATGCCGCAAACCTTTCTCCTCCATTCTCTTCTTGGGATTTTGGGCATGCATGCACATGCACCCAACATAAGTTTTAAGCTGCTGGGTCTAAGACTGGAACCACAGTTGCCTACATGGGAGTCCAGTAATGTAACCATTACACCATCCGCTGGTTCCTATATTAATTATTGTAAAAAGGTAATAGTGCTGGTGAGAATACAATGTGAGAGGCACTATCTCATATTCTTAACGATTCAAATGTAAACTTTTACATTTCTAGAAAGCAATTTGACAATATGTATTCTGACTAGGGAAAGAGGACAGTAATGTGATGGGACCCTGTCAACAGTGCTTTCTCTCTTTCTCTCTCTTTTGCATGCACACACATCATCACTTAAAAACATTATGTTTTGGGATGATTTAATGTTATGGTAAAATTCTTATAATAATCCACAAAAGCAGGATATACAAGAATATAGAAATATTCAACTAAGTGTCTCAGTATACATATGTATATGTGCATTGGAAAATCAGAATTAAAGGAAATAAACCAAATAATGGAATTAGAGAATGTTCTCCTGAAATTGTAGTTATTATCTTTAGAATAAGAAAAAGAGAGAGTGATTGACATTAGGCTGTCTCTAGCCTATTAATTAGTACCTGGTGACATAGAACTTCTATTTACATGTTCTTTCTTAATGACATTTGATTATCATTGAAAAGTGCAGACCCTGTCAGCGTTTTCTTTTGTATTTCTCCCTCATAGGACAAAAGTTTTTGCACATGGAGGCAGTCAACCAGTAAGTCTGAGGAGAAGCAGTTCAACAATCACTTCTAAGAAGGCCCTATTGTCTATCTAGGAACAAAGGGACTGGTGGCTTATTGGGTGAAATTTGCAGGAATAAAGATGCCAAAATTCCCAGTGCAGAGGAATAACAAAAGGAATTAAGGCCAACCATATATTTTTTTTCCTTTCTTTTTTTTTTTTTTTGAGAGGTTTTTGCTATAGAGTGCATGCGCTCGCCAGATAGACAAAGAGAGACAGAGAGACAGAAAGCGAGAATCACCCCCCAGGGGGGATGGCCACCTCACAATCCCTTCTCTTCCATTCTCCTCTCAGGATCTTGAGCACGCACACACATGAGCCCGGCATGAGTTTTTTTTAAGCCACTGGGTTCAGGACTCGAGCCACGGTCGACTAAATGGGAGTCCAGCCACATAGCGTTTATGCTAACTGCTGGTCCCAAAGTCAACCATATGTGAGTTCCAATCTCAGCTTCACTATTCAGTGACTAAACAACTTTGGCGAAGTTACCTAATACCAGTCCTCGCAGTAGTTATAAAAACTAAAGGAGATACAGTGCCTGTAAATCATTGGTATTTTCCCTTCCCCCTTTTGAAGCCTGGCTCATTTTACTAAGAAAAGGATACTGAATAATTAAAATTGGCATCAACTCCCACAGTTCATTAAATATCTTCTTTTGAAGAACTCAAAGGATTTAAAATTAAAATTTAAATAGTACCTATGTGGACAGAATCCACCCACATCTGGAAAACTGGAGGTTGAATCTTTGTTCTTGCTGCCAGCAATTAGGTTTTTCAACTTTTCCCTGAAAACCACTTGCTGTTTCATCAAATCTGACTGGGGAGGGACACCCACCTCCCCTGGGCTGGGGTTAAACATCAGATATGAAAATAACAAAGAGACCAGTGGAGATGAGTAATGTGTCTCAGCTCATTTATTTCCAAAAGCTTTTCGAGGCAAGAGAAAAGAAAGATGGGAGGAACTTTTAAAAAGTGACCAGTTTTATGAGGTGAAAAGATATCATTTTCATATTTTAGTGCTGGAAAACAGATTACCTTTGATAAAACAATTATCTTAGAAGTGAAGTTAGAACTCAAGTAGGTGCTATTCATATTTCTCCCCCTATAATATAGAGACATCACAGCGAATGTAATAGGGTCAGATTAAAATTTATTTTTCATCTTACCCTTCTCTCCCCTGTGGTATGACTAGTTGGTTAAGAAATTATTCTCGGTTTGGGGACTAGCAGTTAGCGCAATCGTAACATCGCTGGGCTCCCATGTGGTAGACCACAGTTTGAGTCTCGGACCCAGTGGCTTAAACCTCATGCTGGGTGTGTGTATGTGTGCGTGCCCAAGATCCTGAGAGGAGAATGGAGGAGAAGGGATTGTGGCATGACCATCTCCCCCAGAGAGTAATTTCTCACTTTCTGGCTATCTCTCTCTGTCTCTCCAGCGAATACACACATCCTGTAGTAAAAAAACCTCTCCAAAAAACAAACAAAAAAGAAGTGATTCTCAGGCCAGCAGGTGGTTAAGGCATTGACATCTCACCTGGCCAACCACACTTTGAGTCCCAGACCTGGCAGCTTGCTTTCTCATTTTCCCTTTCTCATTCTCTCTCTGTCTCCCTCTGGTCAAATTAGAAAATAATAGTAACAAATTAAATTAAATAAATAAATAATTCTTTAAAAAAAGAAATGATTCTCAAAATATTTTTCTACTATATATTTTTCTATATTATCAAAACAATTTTAAATTTCCTTTGATCCAGGAAAAATTGGACCATTTCATTGCCCTTTGTGTTGTACATGAGGGACGAAGTCCCCCTTGTGAAGCCCTTAAGGACCTGTCTAACACAATTATCAAAATTACACTAAGGCCCAGCTGCAGTGGTAGGAGCTGCAGGACACTGTGGTTTGTAGGCTTGACCACATGGGAAGCCCAGGTTTGATTTTAGGCCCAACCTAATTACTGGCACAGTGGTGTGAGCCTGTGATCCCAGTCACTTGGGAGGCTGAGGCAGTAGAATCACGAGCTCAAGGTTGGCACGGACAACATATTAAGCGTATGACTTAAAAAGAACTGGTTTGCCTGTGTCCCTACTAAAGGCTAAAATGGGGGAATTGTGACATGGTAAGACTCCATCTTAAAAAAAATAAAAACTTTTAAAAAACCTCTTTGGTTTTTTCAAAGTTTTTGCAAGGATGAAGACCATTCTCAGCAATCAGACTTTTGACATTTCATAATGTCAACATCACTCTGAAGGGATGCATGGTTATTGTGAAGGGTCCTGGAGGAACCCTGCACTTTAATCACATCAATGTTGAGCTCAGTTTCCTTGGAAAGAAAAAGAAGAGGCTGTGGGTTGACATATCGTGGGGAAGCAGAAAGAAACTGGCTACAGTTTGCACAGAATATGATCAAGGGTGTTACACTGGGCTTCCATTACAAGATGAGTTCTGTGTATGCTCATTTCCCCATCAATGTTGTTATTCAGGAGAATGGGTCTCTTGTTGAAATACGAAATTTCTTGGGTGAAAAATACATCCTGAGTGTTCATATGAGACCAGGTATTGCTTGTTCAATATCTCAGACCCAGAAAGATGAGTTGATCCTTGAAGGCAATGATATCGAACTTGTTTAAAATTCAGCAGCTTTGATACAGCCAACCACAACAGTTAAAAATAAGGATATAAATCACCGCAGGGCCACAAGAAACATGGGAAAGGAAGAAAATACCTCTCCTCCAAGGGAAAAGAATGGCTCTTCTTCTCCACAGACAGTTCAACGGAAATCATGGAAATGTCTGATAAAGAATTTAGAACATTCATAATGGTGAAGCTAACAGAGATGTAAGAAAAAAGAGACAATGAACTGCAGAAGAGAAAGGAAAAAGGAGCTGACGAGTTCCAGGAGGCGAGGAAATTCTTGTAAGATCTAAAACAGGAATTACACACTTTATGAAAGAATCTAATGGAATTGATAGAGATGAAGACTATAATATAGGAAGTCAAAATATCTCTTGAAAGTATTAAAAGCAGACTAGATCATACAGAAAATAGAATTTCAGACATAGAAGAGAAAATTGCTGGCCTAGAAAAATCCACCATGAAGACTGAGAAAATTGCCAAAAAATTTGAGAATAATATGTAAGAAATACTAGATACCATCAAACGTGCAAACATCTGGATAATTGGCATCCCGGAAGGCAAAGAGACTCATAAGGGCATTGATAATCTATTTCATGAAATCCTGTAAGAAAACTTTCCAAACCTAGAGAGGCACTCAAAGAGCCAGTCCCAAGAAATACAAAGGACCCAAAATAGAATCAACCCAAGAAGATCTTCTCCAAGACACATTATAGCCAGACTGACCAAAACTACAGACAAAGACAAGATACTAAGATTGGCAAGAAAGAAATGTCAAGTTACCTACAAAGGATATCCCATCAGGCTAACAGCAGACCTCTCATCAGAAACAATGCAAGCAAGGAAAGAATGAGGAAATATATTCAAAGTGTTAAGGGAAAAACAATTACAACCGAGACTACTGTACCCTGCAAGATTATCCTTCATAAGGGAAGAAAAGACAAGAACATTCTGAGATAAACAGAACCTGAAGGAATTCACCAGCACCAGACCGGATCTCCAAGAAGTTCTCAAGGGAGTGCTATGTCAGGAAGATTAAATGTAGTAACACATAAATAAGAGTTCAAAAACTAAGAAAATAGCCAACTTAATCATAGGGACAAGTCTGGAGTTGAATATTATATACCAGAATTCAATGGGGAAGATCGAACCACAACAAAAGTTAGATTAAGTACATGAGACTGAACTGGTGAAATAACATTCTGTGACTTTTGGCTAAAATATTCCTGCTTTTCTTCTAGACTTTGTTGTCCGGTTTTAAGAGTTTTTGTCCTGTCTTGAGTTGTCAATAGGTTCATGTGCCTACTATTTGAACAGAATACTAGCCTGTTTCCAGGCTTTAAGTTTTAAGCAAATTTCCTTACCAATTCAAAACTGCTTTTCTTGAAATTACCAGCTGAACTTGCTATCAAAAGTAGTTAGATTATTTAAGAAATGGTGTGATAAATAAAATGTGGGGGAGAAAGGAATGGAAGACAACTGTAGACACCAGAGATAGTGTGAGAAGCGGGTGGGAAAGGGTAGAGGGTCAGACATAGGGGTAAATATATATATATATATATATATATATATATATATATATATACACACACATATGTGTGTATGTGTATATATACATATACATATATATATATACATATATATATATATATGTGTGTGTGTGTGTGTGTGTGTATAATTTTCCATTTCTAGTTAACTAGAAATGGAAAATTATTGATGATAACATACATGATTAAGCCACTATGCAGTATATTCTGGATGGAAAACCACTTTTTGTATGCTGTGATGATGATTAGGGGATGAATGTAAATTAATTAATTTTTTTTAAAGTTTCAGGAGGAAAAAAAATCACGAAAACTATTTTTCATTAAATTTTTTAAAAATGCATATTTGATGACTTCAGTAAGCTATATAGTTCCATCTGGGTGCTACTTTGTAGTATGTTCATTCTACTCACTGAGGTTTATGCCTAGGGTCAGACTTGTGTTCATAGATATGTAAATATCAGCTGTGCTTGCTATTGAAAGTACTTAGATTAATTAAGTTCTTTAGTGAATAAATAAAATGGGGGGGAAAGGCATAGAAAGCAACCGAGGATACCAGAGACAGTGTGGGAGGAGGGTGGGACACGGCAGAGGGTGAGAGATAGGAAATCAAGAATGGCAAAAATTAACATAATATACAGGAAACAAGAAATGGAAAACTGTTGATGATAACACATATGCTGATGTGCTTGATTGAACCAGCTCTGCCTGGTTCTGACTGGTTTGAGCTGGTTCTGACAGGTTCAGACCGGGTTCTGACTATTTTGAACCAGCTGTAACTGGTTCTGACCGGTTCTGACTGGTTCAAACCAGTTCTAACTGGTTCAGACCAGTTCTGGCTGGTTCAAACCCGGCTGGTTCAAACCAGTTTTAACTGGTTCAGACTGGTTCTGGCTGATTCAAACCCGTTCTAATCAGGCCAGTTCTGGCTGGTTCAAACAGGTTCAGACCGGTTCTGGCTGGTTCAAACTGGTTCAAACTGGTTCTAAACCAGTCTAACCGGTTCTGGTTGGTTCAAACCAGTTCTGACATATTCTGGCTGGCTGAATTCAGACCAGTTCTAACTGGTTCAGACTGTTTCTGGCTGATTCAGACCAGTTCTAACTGGTTAAGACCAGTTCTGACCGGTTCCAACCAGTTCAGACTGGTTCTAACTGGTTGAAACCGGTTCTGGCTGGTTCAAACCAATTCTGACTGGTTAAAAACGGTTCTACCTGGTTCAAACCAGTTCTGGCAGGTACATACCGGTTCTGGCTGGTTCAGACACATTCTGGCTGGTTCAAACCGATTCTAGTTGGTTCAGACAGGTTCTGGCTGGTTCAGACCGGTTCTGGCTGGTTCAGTCCGGTTCTCGCTGGTTCAAGCCGGTTCTGGCTCGTTCAGACCGGTTCTGGTTGGTTCAAACTGGTTCTAGCTGGTTATGGCTTCTTCAAACCAGTTCTAGCTGGTTCAAACCGATTCTATCTGGTTCAGACCGGTTCTGGCCAGTTCAGACCGGTTCTAGCTGGTTCTGGCTGGTTCAGACCAGTTGTAGCTGGTTCTGGCCAGTTCAAACCCGCTCTGGCTGGTTCAAACCGGTTCTAGCTGGTTCAGACCGGTTCGGGCTGGTTCAGACCAGTTCTAGCTGGTTCTGACTGGTTCAAATTGCTTCTGGATGGTTCAAACCGGTCCTAGCTCTTTCTGGCCGGTTCAAACCGGTTCTGGCTGGTTCAGACTGGTTCTGGCTGGTTCAGGCCAGTTCTGGGTGGTTCAACCCAGTTCTGGCTGTTTCAAACCGGTTTTAGCTGGTTCAAACAGGTTCTAGCTGGTTCTGGCCAGTTCAAACCGGTTCTAGCTGGTTCAGACCGGTTCTGGCTGGTTCAGACCGGTTCTAGCTGGTTCAAACAGCTTCAGGCTGCTTCAAACAGGTTCTAGATGTTTCTAGCCAGTTCAGACCGGTTCTAACTGGTTATTCTGGCTGATTCAGACTGGTTCTAGCTGGTTCTGGCTGGTTCAAAATGCTTCAGGCTGATTCAAACCAGTTCTAGCTGTTTATGGCCAATTCAGACCAGTTCTAGCTGGTTCTGACTGGTTCAAACAACTTCAGGATGTTTCAAACCGGTTCTAGCTTTTTCTGGTTCAAACCGGTTCTTTCTGGTTCTTGCCAGTTCAGACCGGTTCTAGCTGGGTCTGGCCATTTCAGACCGATTCTAGCTGGTTCTGGCTTGTTCAAACCAGTTCTGGCTGGTTCAAACTGGTTCAAACCAGTACTGACTGGTTCAAACCAGTTCTGGCTGTTCAGACAAGTTCTAGCTGGTTCTGGTCAGTTCCGACTGGTTCTAGCTGGTTCAGGCCGGTTCAGAACGGTTCTGGCTGGTTCAAACCGGTTCTAGCTGGTTCAGACCATTTCGGGCTGGTTCAGACCAGTTCTAGCTGGTTCTGACTGGTTCAAACAGTTTCAGGATGATTCAAACTGGTTCTAGCTCTTTCTGGCCGGTCCAAACCGGTTCTAGCTTGTTCTGGCCGGTTCAGACCAGATCCAGCTAGTTCTGGCTTCTGACTGGTTCAAACCAGTTCTAGCTGGTTTAAACCAGTTCTTGCTGGTTCTGGCTGGTTCAGACCAGTTCTAGCTGGTTCTGGCCGGGTCTGGCTGGTTCAGACCCACTCTGGCTGGTTCAGGCCGGTTCTGGCTGTTTCAAACCGGTTCTAGCTTGTTCAAACTGGTTCTGGCCTATTCAAACCAGTTGTAGCTGGTTCAAACCGGTTCTAGCTGGTTCAGACAGGTTATGGCTGGTTATGGCCAGTTCAGACCAGTTCTAGCTGTTTCTGGCCTGTTTAGACTGGTTTTACCTGATTCTGGTTTCTGGCTGGTTCAAACCAGTTCAGACCGGTTCTAGCTGGTTCTTCTGGCTGGTTCAGACCGGTTCTAGCTGGTTCACACTGGTTCAGACGGGTTCTGGCTGGTAACAAACCAGTTCTAGCTGGTTCAGACCAGTTCGGGCTGGTTCCGAACAGTTCTAGCTGGTTTTGACTGGTTCAAACAGCTTCAGGATGGTCCAAACCAGTTCTAGCTCTTTCTGGCCGGTTCAAACTGGTTCTAGCTGGTTCTGGCCAGTTCAGACCGGTTCTAGCTGGTTCTGGCTTCTGACTGGTTCAAACCAGTTCTAGCTGGTTCAAACCGGTTCTGGCTGTTTCAGACCAGTTCTAGCTGATTCTGGCCGGTTCTAACCGGTTCTGGCTGGCTCAAAATGGTTCTAGCTGGTTCTGGCTGGTTCAAATCAGTTCTGGCTGGTTCAGACCTGGTCTGGCTGGTTCAGGCCGGTTCTGGCTGGTTCTGGCCAGTTCAGACCGGTTCTAGCTGGTTCTGGCTGGTTTAGACCTGTTTTAGCTGATCCTGGCTTCTGGCTGGTTCAAACCATTTCAGGCTGGTTCAGGCCAGTTCTAGCTGGTTCTTCTGGCTGGTTCAGACCAGTTCTAGCTGGTTCTGGCTGGTTCAAACAGCTTCAGGCTAGTTCAAACCGGTTCTAGCTGTTTCTGGCAGGTTCAGACCGATTCTAGCTGGTTCTGGCCAGTTCAGACCGTTTCTAGTTGTGTTTGGCTTCTGGATGGTTCAAAACGGTTTTAGCTGTTTCAAACCAGTTCTAGCTGGTTCTGGCCATTTCAGACTGATTCTAGCTGGTTCTGGCTTGTTCAAACCAGTTCTGGCTGGTTCAGACCGGTTCTAGCTGGTTCTAACCAGTTCTAGCTGGTTCAGACCAGTTCTAGCTGGTTCTGGCTGGTTCAGACCGGTTCTAGCTGGTTCTGGCCAGTTCAGACCGATTCTAGCTGTTCTGGCCGGTTCAGACCGGTTCTAGCTGGTTCTGGCCGGTTCAGACCGATTCTAGCTGTTCTGGCCAGTTCAGACCGGTTCTAGCTGGTTCTGGATGTTCAAACTGGTTCTGGCTGGTTCAGACCGGTTCTAGCTGGTTCAAACCAGTTCTGGCTCGTTCTGACTGGTTCTTACCGGTTCAGACCGGTTCTAGCTGGTTCAAACCGGTTCTGGCTGGTTCTGACCGGTTTTGGCTGGTTCTGACCAGTTTTAGCTGGTTCTGGCCAGTTCAGACCTGTTCTAGCTGGTTCTGGATGTTCAAACTGGTTCTGGCTGGTTCAGACCAGTTCTGGCTGGTTCTGACCGGGTTTAGCTGGTTCTGGCCGGTTCAGACTGGTTCTAGCTGGTTCTGGCCGGTTCAAACCGGTTCTGGCTTGCTCAGACAGGTTCTAGCTTGTTCTGGCCAGTTCAGACCTGTTCTAGCTGGTTCTGGCTATTCAAACTGGTTCTGGCTGGTTCAGACCGGTTCTGGCCGGGTTTAGCTGGTTCTGGCCGGTTCAGAATGGTTCTAGCTGGTTCTGGCCAGTTCAAACCGGTTCTGGCTTGTTCAGACCGGTTCTAGCTGGTTCAAACCGGTTCTGGCTTGTTCAGACCGGTTTTAGCTGGTTCTGGCTGGTTCAGACCGGTTCTAGCTGGTTCAAACTGGTTCTGGCTGGTTCTGACCGGTTCTGGCTGGTTCTGACCGGTTTTAGCTGGTCCTGGCCGGTTCAGATCGGTTCTAGCTGGTTCAAACCGGTTCTGGCCAGTTCAAACCGGTTCTGGCTTGTTCAGACCGGTTCTAGCTTGTTCTGGCTAGTTCAGACCTGTTCTAGCTGGTTCTAGCTGTTCAAAGTGGTTCTGGCTGGTTCAGACCGGTTCTGGCTGGTTCTGACCGGGTTTAGCTGGTTCTGGCCAGTTCAGACTGGTTCTAGCTGGTTCTGGCCGGTTCAAACCGTTTCTGGCTTGTTCAGACCGGCTCTAGCTTGTTCTGGCCAGTTCAGACCTGTTCTAGCTGGTTCTGGCTGGTTCAGACCGGTTCTGGCTGGTTCTGACCGGGTTTAGCTGGTTCTGGCCGGTTCAGACTGGTTCTAGCTGGTTCTAGCCGGTTCAAACCGTTTCTGGCTTGTTCAGACCGGTTCTAGATGGTTCAAACCGGTTCTGGCTTGTTCAGACCTGTTTTAGCTTGTTCTGGCTGGTTCAGACCGGTTCTAGCTGGTTCAAACCGGTTCTGGCTGGTTTAGACTGGTACTAGCTGGTTCTGGCTGGTTCTGACCGGTTCTAGCTGGTTCTGGCCGGTTCTGACTGGTTCTAGCTGGTTCAGACCAGTTCTAGCTGGTTCTGGCCGGTTCAAAGTGGTTCTGGCTGTTCAGACCGGTTCTAGCTTGTTGTGGCCAGTTCAGACCTGTTCTAGCAGGTTCTGGCTGTTGAAACTGGTTCTAGCTGGTTCAGAGCGGTTCTGGCTGGTTCTGACCGGGTTTAGCTGGTTCTGGCCGGTTCACACTGGTTCTAGCTGGTTCTGGCCGGTTCAAACCGGTTCTGGCTTGTTCAGACCGGTTCTAGCTGGTTCAAACCGGTTCTGGCTTGTTCAGACCGGTTCTAGCTGGTTCAAACCGGTTCTGGCTGGTTTAGACCGGTACTAGCTGGTTCTGGCTGGTTCAAACCGGTTCTGACTGGTTCAGACCGGTTCTAGCTGGTTCAAACCGGTTCTTGCTGGTTCTGACCGCTTCTGGCTGGTTCTGACTGGTTTTAGCTGGTTCTGGCTGGTTCAGACTGGTTCTAGCTGGTTCTGGCCGGTTCAGACCGGTTCTAGCTGGTTCTGGCCAGTTCAAACCGGTTCTGGCTTGTTCAGACCGGTTCTAGCTGGTTCTGGCCAGTTCAGACCTGTTCTAGCTGGTTCTGGCTGTTCAAACTGGTTCTGGCTGGTTCAGACCGGTTCTGGCTGGTTCTGACTGGTTTTAAGCTGGTTCTGGCCGGTTCAGACTGGTTCTAGCTGGTTCTGGCCGGTTCAAACCGGTTCTGGCTTGTTCAGACCGGTTCTAGCTTGCTCTGGCCAGTTCAGACCTGTTCTAGCTGGTTCTGGCTGTTCTAACCGGTTCCAGCTGGTTCAGACCGGTTCTAACTTGTTCTGGATAGTTCAGACTGGTTCTAGCTGGTTCTGGCTGTTCAAACCAGATCTGGCTAGTTCAGACCAGTTCTAGCTGGTTCTAACCGGTTCTGGCTTGTTCAGACCGGTTCTAGCTGGTTCTGACTGGTTCAAATCGGTTCTGGCTGGTTCAGACCTGCTCTGGCTGGTTCGGGCCGGTTCTGGCTGGTTCTGGACAGTTCAGACCGGTTCTAGCTGGTTCTGGCTGGTTTAGACCGGTTTTAGCTGATCCTGGCTTCTGGCTGATTCAAACCATTTCAGGCTGGTTCAGGCCAGTTCTAGCTGGTTCTTCTGGCTTGTTCAGACCAGTTCTAGCTGGTTGTGGCTGGTTCAAACAGCTTCAGGCTAGTTCAAACCGGTTCTAGCTGTTTCTGGCAGGTTCAGACCGATTCTAGCTGGTTCTGGCCGGTTCAGACCGTTTCTAGTTGTGTTTGGCTTCTGGATGGTTCAAACCGGTTTTAGCTGGTTCAAACCAGTTCTTGCTGGTTCTAGCCAGTTCAGACCGGTTCTAGCTGGTTCTGGCCATTTCAGACTGATTCTAGCTGGTTCTGGCTTGTTCTAACCAGTTCTGGCTGGTTCAAACCGGTTCAAACCAGTACTGGCTGGTTCAGACCGGTTCTAGCTTGTTCTGGCCAGTTCAGAGCTCTTCTAGCTGGTTCTGGCTGTTCAAACCAGTTCTGGCTGGTTCAGAACGGTTCTAGCTGGTTCTAACCGGTTCTAGCTGGTTCAGACCAGTTCTAGCTGGTTCAGACCGGTTCTAGCTGGTTATGGCCGGTTCAGACCGATTCTAGTTGTTCTGGCCGGTTCAGACCGGTTCTAGCTGGTTCTGGCTGGTTCAAACCGGTTCTGGCTGGTTCAGACCGGTTCTAGCTGATTCAAACCGGTTCTGGCTGGTTTAGACCAGTACTAGCTGGTTCTGGCTGGTTCAAACCGGTTCTGGCCAGTTCAGACTGGTTCTAGCTGGTTCTGGCCGGTTCAGACCGGTTCTAGCTGGTTCTGACCGGTTTTAGCTGGTTCTGGCCAGTTCAGACTGGTTCTAGCTGGTTCTGGCCGGTTCAGACCGGTTCTAGCTGGTTCTGGCCAGTTCAAACCGGTTCTGGTTTGTTCAGACCGGTTCTAGCTTGTTCTGGCCAGTTGAGACCTGTTCTACCTGGTTCTGGCTGTTCAAACTGGTTCTGGCTGGTTCAGACCGGTTCTGGCCGGTTCAGAATGGTTCTAGCTTGTTCTGGCCGGTTCAAACCGGTTCTGGCTTGTTCAGACCGGTTTTAGCTGGTTCTGGCTGGTTCAGACCGGTTCTAGCTGGTTCAAACCGGTTCTGGCTGGTTTAGACTGGTACTAGCTGGTTCTGGCTGGTTCAAACCGGTTCTGACCGGTTCTGGCTGGTTCTGACCGGTTTTAGCTGGTTCTGGCCGGTTCAGACTGGTTCTAGCTGGTTCTGGCCGGTTCAGACCGGTCCTAGCTGGTTCTGGTCGGTTCAAACCGGTTCTGGCTTGTTCAGACCGGTTCTAGCTTGTTCAGACCGGTTTTAGCTGGTTCTGGCTGGTTCAGACCAGTTCTAGCTGGTTCAAACCTGTTCTGGCTGGTTTAGACCGGTTTTGGCTGGTTCAGGCCGGTTCTGGCTGGTTTTGACCGGTTCCAGCTTGTTCTGGCCGGTTCAAACTGCTTCTAGCTGGTTCTGGCTTGTTCAAACCAGTTCTGGCTGGTTCTGGTCGGTTCAAACCAGTACTGGCTGGTTCAGACCGGTTCCAGCTTGTTCTGGCGAGTTCAGACCTGTTCTAGCTGGTTCTGACTGTTCAAACCAGTTCTGACTGGTTCAGACCAGTTCTACCTGGTTCTAACCGGTTCTGGCTGGTTCAGACCGGTTCTAGCTGGTTCTGGCTGGTTCAGACCGGTTCTAGCTGGTTATGGCCGGTTCAGACCGGTTCTAGCTGGTTATGGCTGGTTCAAACCGGTTCTGGCTGGTTCAGACCGGTTTTAGCTGGCTCAAACCGGTTCTGGCTTGTTCAGACCGGTTTTAGCTGGTTCTGGCTGGTTCAGACCGGTTCTAGCTGGTTCAAACCGGTTCTGGCTGGTTTAGACCGGTTTTAGCTGGTTCTGGCTCGTTCAAACCGGTTCTAGCTGGTTCAAACCGGTTCTGGCTGGTTCAGACCGGTTCTGGCTCGTTCAGACCGGTTTTAGCTGGTTCTGGCTGGTTCCGAGTAGTTCTAGCTGGTTCTGGCCAGTTCAGACCGGTTCTAGC